>CM057151.1:22014960-22048601 GCA_029962745.1 Echinometra lucunter
TGATGAGAAATCTAGTGGGACTGCAACAAGACGTGACAGGACATAATAGGCTGTAACAAAACTGGGAGATGGTCCGTAGTGCGCCTCAGGATTTTGGACGTTTTTGCTCCCGTCCCACTACAGACCTTCTCTGCTGGGAACATAGTGTAAACGTAGCATTAAGAAGAAAAACACTCCTGCAATTCGTTGTCTATAATTCATCTTTTTGGAATCATATCAGTATGTTCATTTAAAATCAAAATTCTACACTGTAAGTGTTACTTCTTTGACTTCAACTTACTTCCATAGGAGCGCAAGCTGAGTCGTTCTGAGCGGCAAAGGTTCAAAGAAGAGGCCGAGATGCTGAAGGGACTCAGTCATCCAAATATTGTCAGCTTCTATGACTACTGGGAAGAAGTCAGCCCCAGAGGAAAGAAACATATAGTACTTGTCACCGAACTCATGACATCTGGAACCTTGAAAACGTAAGCTCTCACCAAAATAGTCATTTTATAACTTCTGTAGATCCCCTTTAGTCTCATAATGCTATTAAAAAGAACAACAGGTATTTCATACCAGTATTACATGCACATGTACATTTATGTGCGACTCATATGGCTTATGCCAATAATTATGATGTTATTACAAGTTTGTGTCATGTTTAATTTCCTGAAGGTGTGACATATTTTCCTTGTCAAGCACTTTTGCAGAATACTTTAATCAGTTTAGAAATATATTGATATCAGTTCAGGAATATGTACAATATAAAAATATTACTCCAGATTGTTCAACTCAGAGTAATGTCAGACAGAAGATGTACTCAAAAGTGTCGTCTATACATGTACTCCAAAAATTTCCATTGAAACATATTTTAGCCTTTCGCTTTTCAAGCATTTACTTAATGAAAACTATATATTTGATTTCAAATGAAATGCATGAATAACTGATGTAAAGCAGAAAACAATAATTCTGTCTTGAAAGATTAGCATGTTTGGTTCCTCTTATTGAATACTTTTAGATACCTGAAACGCTTCAAGGGCGTGAAGAACCGTGTGCTCCGAAGTTGGTGCCGTCAAATCCTGAAGGGTCTGCACTTCCTCCATACAAGACAACCCCCCATCATACACCGTGATCTCAAATGTGACAACATCTTCATCACTGGCACTTCTGGTGCTGTCAAGATAGGTGATCTTGGTCTGGCCACCCTCAAAAAGAGTTCCTTTGCCAAAAGCGTTATAGGTAAGTGCAGAATCATAAGATTTAGAATGTACACTAAAAATGAACAGCAGTTCATTTATTTATGGAAACTGATGGAGATACATTGTATATACCTGATTGGTGAATAGAATGAGTGACCATGAACTTATCCTGAAAGTGAGATCCAAGCTGTATCAGCTAGCAATTCTGATTAAGAAAAGGAAGGGGAGGTACATTTCTTGATGTGCCTAAATGTAACTTGGGTATGATAATTCTGAGCTTCAACTGTGGAGTTTTCACCTAGAACCTTTTTTTAAAAAGTTCCTATAAAGTGAGATCAGATGATTAGTGCGTGCAATTGTATGTTTTGAATAATGTCAGTATAGTCTTTTCATTGTATTCTTAATATCCAGGAAACTATTACATTGCTTGCCTGTATGATAAATAACAGTTTTGGAGTGTATTTATTTGTGCTTTTAAGGTTTATTTTTTTCCATTCACTCTCCATACTAATGTAAGTGCCTTGTATTCCATCATTCTTTATTGAGTGAATTTGTAATTTGTTTCTATTCAGATTTTTCTTAGACAGGCCTTTGGAGGTGAGATACAACTTTCTTAAATTATGCAAGTTCATTTTTTTGTTGTGTTTACTTGGAAGTTATCATGTGGTAACACTCTATTCACAAAGCAAGTCTTACTAAACCAAAGTTGATCTGAACCACTTTTAAAAAAATAAAATGAAGCAATTGTATAATACAACAAAAAGTACATTTTTCTAGTATTTCATGCTGGAATGGTCATTGTTTCAGTATAATGATCTTTGCTCTTTATGCTGACAATTGCTGTGACATTCACAATCATCAACTGACAAGTATTCACATCTTGCTTTGTGAATATAGCATATTGATTTCATGTTATTGCCTATTTTGTGGTATTGTATTAGGAATGAACACATGTGAAATTAGATTTTGGCAGGATAATTGTAAGGAAGAGGAGACGAGACTCTCAAGACTGTAACTAACCAATTATCCTCCTTTTGCTGTGGTGTTTTTCCCCTTCT
Source organism: Echinometra lucunter (assembly GCA_029962745.1). Classification (NCBI taxonomy): domain Eukaryota; kingdom Metazoa; phylum Echinodermata; class Echinoidea; order Camarodonta; family Echinometridae; genus Echinometra; species Echinometra lucunter. The sequence goes on from CM057151.1 coordinate 22,017,197, forward strand.
TTCTCCTAACAGGCTAGAAAGTTTTCAAACACTCTACTCCTCCCTCCCTCCTGTTTGCATTCAAGGTACACCAGAGTTTATGGCGCCAGAGATGTACGAGGAACACTATGACGAGGCCGTGGATGTGTACGCCTTCGGCATGTGCCTCCTGGAGATGGCCACCTCCGAGTATCCCTATTCAGAGTGCTCCAACGCGGCACAGATCTACAGGAGAGTTACAACGGTGAGATGACATATTTTTTGCTGGAATGCTTTCTTTGTGTCATTTCAGTTTTGTTTTGTGATTGCCAATTTGTTTTCCTTTGAGTTTTTCCTCTTCATTGTATATGCATATGAATGGTAGTACAAAATGATTAGCTCTTTTAGTGGTATTGACACATCACTGGTACATCGATGCATAGAAGTTTATACATTACAGAAATAGAAGGAGCTCAGTCTTAGGCTTGTTAGTTCAGTAATAATATCAAGTCTTTTTAAGCATTGTAAAGGTACATGTGGCAGGATCTTCTTTATCAGCATGTACATGTATCTCTTTTATTGTAACTGATGAGTAGTCAAAGTTTTCTTTGTGAGTTTAATGTGACATCTGTCATCGGAGATGTCTCACCATGGAATGTAGTTCACTTAGGAGTCGACTTCATGGTGTTGAGCCTGCAACACTAAATGAATGTACATGTAGGTTTGAGGGCCCCATCAATACCTTTGAGATTCTGTCATCTGTGGCATCATCAAATCCAGTTCCTGTTGTGGTCTTGGTTATGTCTGGTTACAGGAAGTTTGATTAAAGGAACCGCGCAATAGAAGATATTTGTGACAAGATAGATAGTTCCTGTTGCAAGGAACAGACACACCTCCTTATGTCATTCAGAGTTGAATTGACCCTCTCAAAAGTGACAAATTTGGAGATTGAGGAAGTATCACGTTACTTATGATTTATGTTGGAATCTGTCCTGGTGTAAATTATGTACCCAAAATTAATGCCGCTTTTCGTCCTATTTATCATTATGGGTATACACTGAAATTGTTTTGTATTGTGCTGGAGATTGAATTTACTTAGCAGTCCCAAATTCAGTGCTAAAGAACAATATGTGGTGATGTGTTCAGCAGACATTGAGGAAGAAGTGCTGATCGACACTCAACTGTATTTTAGCAAGCACATCAAATTACATTACCTCATGGGTCCAGTTAAACCACATTTCGGATAGACAGGATGAACCCTCACTAGTGTAAATGATTCATAGCATGTTGATATCGTGCTTGAAATAACTTGTCATCATGAATTAATCCTTCTATCATTCATATCTTCCATACTGTAGATATGGTTTATTCATATAGTAATATCCGTTACTTGATGTGACTATGCTTTGACTTGCTAGAGTACATGATGATACATTTGTACGTGCATCAGCTCCGTGTTTTGCAATAGCTTTCATTTTTCGTTTTTATGGATGTGCAGAAAGATAGACCGAGGATGAAATTATATCTTGCACATGTACATCATATGTAATGGTGATTAGTGCAAACATCTATCGAGTGTCATGAATGATGCCCGGGGTTGTTCAACCATATGCGCACTGTCATAATCGAACAAGGTGATTGGTCAGGGTGTAGATCAGGTAGTCACCTCGTGATTCAAAGTGTAGATGTACACGCTGGACTGGACAAGTAGGCCTCAGTTCATCGGTTAAGTCATACTTATATTACATGTATGCTTGATTGCATTGCAAGTTGTTTATGATCTTACTCAGTGCCCGGTTAGATATGAAGATCATTTCATAAAATGACAACATAGGACCTGAAAGTCTATGATGACCAAGGGTAGTCTTTAGGTTCAGACTCAACAGTTAGAAATCTAGACAAAATTCACAATTTTATTAGATTTAATTAGATGCACGATATTCTCATTACCTCTTTTTTTTATGGCGACACATTCTGAAGGACCCAGTTTTTACTAATGACATATGCACAAATAAAAGGGTTTTAGCATTCACATTCATTTCCAATGACTGTTTGAGATTTCAAGGAATTAAACTGCAATGAAAATATGTTGATATTGAAATTCAAAGACTGATACTATTTATCATCTAAATGTATAGATGTAGAATAACACAAACTTCAATGGGTAATTTTGATGCGCAGGCAAGTTGATTCTATTTTTAACTTAAATAATACACATGGTTTAGTTTTGACATTACCTTTTGTTTATTTAAGCCTGAGTTACTTTGGAAACAGGTGTAATTTCCTGCCATGATTATAGTTTTTCAGACAGTACATGTAAATTTGTATGTTGTAGCTTCTGTTTGGAAAGAATTTAAAAAAAAATCTATAATAAACATTGAATGTGCATCATGTGCTTCTGTGAACTGGATACTGTAAGATGATCAGGTGGCAGAATTATCAAGGGGTAATGAATTTATTTTTGTCTGAGGTTATACCTAATAAGGGATTGTGTTTATTTTTGGCACACTATTGGTGCATGCACAAAAATAGCTGCAATCGTATACACGAAATGACTGCAAGAAAATACAGGGACAAGAACATTATTGCTAAGGCTGTTAGAGATTTGTAAGCAACTCAGATTGCATGATCATGTTTTAGAGATAATATAGAGTCATGAAAATACATGTTAAGACTGCAAATATTGAATGACTTTCCTTGATAAGTATGATTATCCCAATGTTGATATTGCATGAAAATTGAATTAGGCAGTATATAACAAATTTTCAAATGTGAGGAAATTGGTTTTCATGAACAACTTGTGATCTGATTCTTCTTTTTTTTTTTTTTTTTTTTTTTTTTTTTTTTTTACTAAAGGGTATATGTATAAGGTCATTTCTGGAAAGAAAGGCTGAGTTGGGAGGGTGGGGGTTGGGGATGGATAGGTGGCCAGTAATAGCAACACAGGGCCAGGGGGAACTGGCTTGTCTACTCACATTTCCGTCTGGATCTAATAAAGTGAAATTGAACTGCACACTGTAAGCACCAGTATATTCCTTGGCTGTGCAGATGGAGACTGCAGCCTCTAATCTAATTGTCTGGTTCACTTTAATGCATTTGTAATGTATTTTCAATCAATTATTCCAGGCCAAGTGATGACTATTCTCTCTGCATGTAATAAACTTCATATTTATTTCATTCTAAATTTAGGATAAAAATTCAATTAAAAAGGCTTATTTTACTTGATACATCTAGTTAAGATAGAAGCTGTATAAGCAAGGTGCTTCTTTGTTTTTTCTCTATTGTACATGTTATGTAGCCATTGCCTAAGCTGGGGTTGTTAGAGATTTTTCATTCGAAATTGAGGGGGTGGGGGTCATATGTGTGGATGGGAGCTATATATACAAATACACCTATGCACGATTAGCACAACCTTCTGCAATTATGTGATTCATACTTGCAATATCTTTAGATGAATTACGTGTAGGTTGTAAACTTTCACTGCTTAAAGGTATTGGCTAACTTTGTGAGTAGCTGATTGAAAAGATTCTCAAACTAAGATGAAACATGTGTATGAGTACTTGTATTTGTACTCAAAAACCCTGAAACCAACCATAATTTGGAATGAAAAAGTGTAAGTAAGACGCAAACGGCAATTTTATTATCCTTCATCTCACGAGACAATCACTAAGAGGACTACTTTGCTTGAATTTGAAAATGCCGTTATGTGCCTCTCGCCGCGTGATACGCCAATACACACAGTACGGTAAGGTGAGTCATACGCGCATGCGCACTCCTTATGTCTATTCTGTGCAACCGACCCTCGTATATTTTTCAAACATTGGTTCACATTTTTGATCTTTAAAAATACTTCCTGTAGATATTATACTTTGAAACTTTCAGACTGGTATTTTTACACTATAACCCTCATGTTTATCCCATTTTCAAGTAACAAAACAAGATTTTTTAAAATCATAACAGTGTTAACCAATGCCTCTAATATGGTCGGAAAATGCAGCAATTGGTGTTTTTTTTTCTTCTTCTTCTTCTTTTTTTTTTAATGTCATGATGTACATGTATGCAATTACTTGAGGTACATGTAGATCATAAACTGAAATTTCAAGGAGGAACAGCCTTGATGTCAGGTCATTTTTTTTTGGAGCCAGGTTAAAGATATTTTAGGATGATAGGTATTAGAAAGGATCAGGGCCCTTGGGAATATTTTCAGCTGATGTATGCTTGACCAATGACTCATTATCCTTCCTAGGTTATCATGGAAACCTAAAGAGTTTTTTTTTTTCAATCCTTTTATTTCAATAGCTATAATAAAAGGGGGTAACATACAATCCCAGGATACATGTTTTTCAACATAGTACAGGGCATACAATCACATAACAAAAAAAACCCCCAAAACAATATTTGAACATACAGAATTACGATAGACATATGGCATAGTCGAGTACACAATATATCAATGTATAACATAATAATAAGTCATTATCATCGTTATTATACTTATTACAGATGCTATAATGATTATCATTATTATCATTATTATTATTATCATCATCATCATCATCATCATCATCATCATCATCATCATCATCATTATTATTATTATTATTATTATTGAAAATATGCTAGCAAAGTTGAAGAATTGTTTATCATTTTTCTATATGTATCATCTTACATTCCTGGACCTATAATAAATAACAAGGGATATACAGTGACACAAAATAATCATAATTAACTTCTGGTATTTAGAGTTATATGCACAGATAACATGGTTAAAACCACATACAATCATTGGGGGTCAGTAAAATAATCATTAGACAAATGGGTGTAATACGGTTATCAAAAGCATTAAAATAGCGTAGCATATAGTAGTTATAGTAGTTTTACTACAGGCAACGTTCTACATATATAATAAGGAAAGGAAAATTATTATTTTTTCAATATTTACCAATTTCCACATACTGAACAAAGTTTATATTTTCATACAAAGGGTGGCAAATCTATTTCAGTCATAATGTTTTATGTATTTAGGTATTTTCTTGGGTTGTAGGGTCCATAATCTAATTTGCATTAACCTGTGCTATTGTAAGTGTACACTTGTCATTTGTAAATTGTACTTATACATGTAATTCTCATTTGTATTGATTTTGGTTCTGTTTTGCAGGGAGTGAAACCACAAAGCTTTGAGAAGGTTAATGACAACAAGATCAAAGAAATCATTGATGGATGCACCAAAACAAACAAGGAAGAAAGGTATGTATCCATGAATTATTACCAGTAAATGTCAGTCATGGTTGATTGAATATTTTACAGTGTTTATTTCTGTGAATGATGTCATTGACTGGAATGTTACCACAAAAAACCAAGTCAATGTATTTTTCCAAACATGCATGGCAATTTCATCAGTTTTCCATTTTCCTTAAATCTTTTGATATTTGTCATTCTCTAAATCTGTTTCTGTGCTTACAAGCACTGATCCTGAAATGTGTGCCAGTCTATTCTTGTCATTGTTAGACTGGTTGTCAGTTTCTTTTGATTTCTTTCCAGAATGCATTATCATAAGAGTTTCATTCAATGGAGAACTGTGATCTTATTTCCATGACCAATGAATATTTATTCTTCTTGTTCCTCTTGAGGGAATGAAATTGAAAGTCTTCTCTTTTCTTCTCACTTGTATTCAGGCTCAGTATCATTTTTTTTTTGACAAGGAAATAAAAATCGTTGTGCCTGAAGATCAGACTAGGAGATTATTGCAATATCATTCCCAATCTGTTAATTATGAAAAGAATGTAACTATGTGTGAAATACTTTGACCTTTTATCTGATTAAGTTATTTGCTTGTTTTACAGCAGAATACAAATGTCAGTGTTGATCAAATACAAAATCATTTATAATTTTGCCAAGTATCCTTTTGGCATAACAGTGGGTAAATATATTAGAAAAAAATAATCATCATCTTAAAGGCACTCTCCTCTGTGTGAACATGAAATTCGTTCATTGGTTTATTATGTCATGTAGATGTGAGTTTATGAAACCAATTCTTACACATACATGTTTTTTTTTTCAAGAAATGTGTTGATTTTTTTAAAAAGTTAGACGCCATTAGATTACATTGTTCGATTTTGATTTCTAGCAGATGAAATTATTTCTGAACTTGAAATTTTCATAAAAACTTCCTTTTTGTACAGACAAATATCTTACAAAACAAAATGTTTGTTAATTCCCAAATAGAGCAGTGCATTTAAGGAGTAACAGATTTGTCTGCATGTACATGTATGCCTTCAGACAGATGTTGTACCCACAAAGCTTTCAACGTTTATAGAAGAAAACTGATTATGAATTGGGTTGAAACCAAGAAAATGCGCCATAAAGACACATATCATAAGGTCTGTGACCTTGACCAACATGTATTTCCTTTCATTGTTTATGATACATTAAATACAAATGCAATGATGAAATAGATACTGCAGAAACCATTCCCTTGACTAATACTCAGTCATGTTCTTCTTAACACCTATAAAAAGATTAGGGATTCAAAGTGTAAGTAAATGCTTCTTGCTTCTCATCCTATCTGAGTTTGTTTTTCTTTTCTTTTTTTCACTTTGGAAGTTTGGATTTTCTTTTGAATTCCAACAAAGTGAAGCCTGCACACATAATAGTTCAGTATTAAATTGATGTTATTTGAGTAATTTGTTGACATTTTTAGAGCTATTTTTCGCTATACAGCAGTTATATTCATAAGGATTTAAAATAGCAAATAATAACGAGTGCATTAACCTTTAATTATCAATTTGTATTTTTTACAAACTGCAATTTTGGCTCATGGTATAGCATTGACAAAAAAGAAATGGACATAAATAACTTCTTCCCATTTCCTGTCAGAATTAATTAGAGTATTTTTCTTATTGTGCAGCAGAGATGAAAGTGATTGAGATCTAGTTTGGAAATCTCCATACTGTCAGTTACGATCATCTCTGTTAACAAAGTCTTTTTTTTTTTGGTTTCAGTTTCTGATGAGAAGATTTTACTTTATATTGATCACTATCAGAGACGTACATGTACATACATGTTTCATCTTTGAGTACAGAAATTGTTGTTCATACATCGATATCATTACAAAGTATTTGCTAAAATATTGAGGGCAGTATTTTGTATTTTAACCCTTTGAACACTAAACTAGGGTCTATGGAGAATGCATGTACTTTACTGAAACCAACTCGTGCTCAACAGGTTAATTCTACAGGATTCAGTCACTTTGATTAGTATTTCTGATATTTATGTGATTTTTCAATTTGAGTGAGTATTGTAAAAAATCTGATATTGTTGTTAGCCATTTGTAAGAAGGCAACACTTTTTAAGTTGATTCCTTGCATTGAATTTTATGGGGAGTTATGCTACAGCATACAGTTATTTTTTTAGCATCTTTAGGGAATTTTGAAACTGTCAGTTTCGCACATTCATTTTAATATTAAAGGTGATGTGTTTATGAAAGTGATGTAGTGACAGGTGATAGATAAGTAAATAATGAGTGATGGGGAACTCCCTCCAAATTCCTCGTAAATCAGTTTGCTTTATAGTAGGCAGGGCTACATACTCAGTTTGATGTTTTAATGTTCAGGGTCAGTGAACATACACCTATGTTCCAGTTTCTAAATTCTAGGAGACTGAAGTTGATGTGGAACCCAGAGTTGAGTACGGTAACCAGACTACCCTACCTTAGCCTCTAGAGGACATCGGGCTATCTCTTTCCCAGTTCAAGTTTTGCTCATCACCCATTCTTGTCACTTTGTTCTTTCCCTGGGTCCTCACCTTGCATGGTTTCCTCTTCCCTTGCTTGCCCTCTTTTATCGCCTCAGGTTGAGCCAGAGTTTTGGAATTCAGCCAGGATTATTCAATCGATCCCTCCATACGATACTTCTTGCAAGCGCTAATGACTAGAGCATCACTTTTCAGTGGTTGAGTAATTATTATGTCCTTGTGTCTTTTGTTCTTGAACTTGATGAGGCAATTTCTAGAGAATATTATGAGGGATATTAAAAAAATGAAGTTAACATGAGACTTCTTAATCATCCATCCAGGAGTTTGGGGCAGTTATTTAGTCATACACATTGCTCATTTATTGCATTTCACTTGTAGTGTTTTCCCTTGGTTTCCTTATTTATAGAAAGCACCAGTAAGCTGCTTGTACCTACATGTATGCAGGTTGAAAAATTGATCAGAAAGTTATTACAGACAAGGCTACAATCAATCTCCTTTCTATGTTACGAACATATTTCATTCGTGGAGAAGTACACCATAGAATGTAATTAAATGCATAGCATTGATCAAGACAATAATTTGATTTCACACCAAAAGTGTTTTGGAGTTTGATCAAGTGAAATGGCCATGACTGCCTAATATGTAGACATGCAATAAATGAACATGTATAATATGCCATCATAGTCTGTTGATAGTTGTAGTCATAATTAACGACATGCTCATGTGGCATGAAGGCGATAACAATGTAAAGAAATAGATACATGAGTGAAAAGCTGACTAGGTGTGAAGGCATACCTGCCAACTGTTCCTGTTAAATAGGAATATTCATATTTTGGGAAAAAGAAAATTGCCATTTTAACCCATGTGTTCCTATTTCTGTACAAATTTGTCTGAAGTATTAAATAGGAAATTTAGGAATGTTCCTATTTTTGAAAATTTCTTTATAATTTGTGCCTATATCTTGGCTGTCAGGGTTGGCAGGTATGGTGAAGACCAATTTGTCCTCTGAAATATGTGGAAATATTTCTTTTAGTCATGGTCCTCAAAAAAAGAAAACAATCTTAAGATTTTTTTCTAGTCAGTTTGCCATTGTTGCAGTGATCCTGAAAATTTCCTGTTTGTTCCTGCTGAAATAAGTCATCGTATTGTGATGGTTCATGCTTCTGATTTGATTGTTGCTATTAGAATATAATATGCTTATTGATTTTCAGCAGGATACTTTCCATACCTGCCAAGTCCTGGAATTTAAAATATGTCAGTTACCTCTCTCGTAGTTTTCAAGCGCTTGCAATATAATTATTTAGATTTCCTCTTTGGTTGTTTCATTTCAGTTTGTAGGCCTATGTTGATATACTTGGCAGGATAATGAGGTCGTTTTGTATCTAATGCAGCGTTATTTTTTTATTATTATCACAAAAGCAGGATTGTTACTTCTATTTATCGTATAAATGATATCAAATTAAGGTTTTGTGGCAAGAATGAAGTATTCTTCAAAGGGTTTTCATATGATATTACTGGATATGTTAGGTGTGGAAACCGACAAGAATGGGAAGGGGGAGCAGGATAGATTAAAAAAAAAAAATATCTGGTATAGAATTATGAAGTGAATGGTATTAGGAAAAAGCTTACCTCAGAAACAAACCAACTGCCATGTTCTCATCTGGAAATCAATTTTGGAATGGAAAAGGATTGTACATGTATCTGGTTGGTAAATTTTGCCATGACATGAAGGAAGTGAAAATGCCTGCACAATATGCATGTTATTGGCATGTTCATGCATCTAGTTGAAGATGCTCATTATCAAGTATGATCGCTAAATAATATCCCATCGAAATTTGGGTTGCAACCAGTTTGCAACATGATCTAGGTCTTCTTGTGGTTTTGATATCTGGGTAAATCCTAACCTGCATTAAGATTTAAAAGGAAGCAAAAATTATCTGGTGACTTTTTAGCCCCTCGTGCTATCGGCACAAACATGTTTCCCTCTAACAACATTTATCGGGATAACACGATACCATTGTACTTTAAAAGAAAGAAGAAAAACACAAAAGATCATGTTTCACAAGGAACTGGCTGATTAAAGCATTAGCTGGTTTAGACAAATTGTGATTATATTACCTTCTACATTAATTGAACATTAATAATCTGTAGCTTTAGTGGCATTAGCCAACAAAAGATATTGTCTGTTCGTGTTCGTTTTTAAAAGTCTTAGAAGAAGCTACTTATCAATTAATGAAGTGTTGCCATCTCTACTTTCATAAGGAAATGGATCCTGCATCATTTGACTTTGAAAGGTTGCACTCAGTTTTGACTTTGAGTATTTACATTTTGCTGAAATCAACAACATTCCTCTTTGAATGTTTTTTTTTTCTGTACATGCTGGGTTTGATTTTACTTAACGATTTTGTGCAATTACTTCGAAGATTTTCTCTCTAATATTTTCTCTCTAATATTAGCAAACTTTTCAAGCATTCATATTCAAGTCATAATTGTGATATGGTTTTACGTTTTAGAGCTAAATCCATTTCCTGCATTTTATCATTTGACCAAATTTGCTTATGTCCGTTAAAATCTGGATGCAAGGTTTAATAAATACTCGGATATCCGTGCGAGAGGATGGGTGTTGAGAAATTTTGATTGCCAACTTCCTATGGTTAGTTGGATGTAGATAGCAGCGGTGTTGGACACTGTCTGTCTTGGTATTTTCCATGATTGGCTGAAAACAATCTGTATAATGCATGACCTTATTATACAAGCCTGGATATTCTATGATGTAATAATACACACATTTGCATAAATGTGTTATTTAGGAAGTAAAAATCTAGAGAACTAGGACTTGCATGACATCAGGACTTGTCATAAAAACCTTACTGTTCTTATTGAGTGTAACACCAATTCTCGCATTTTTCAATCCTTGCGCCACATTCGGTTCAGTTGCAACATCACTCTAGCATGCTAATTCTGGGAGATGGGTCGACAACAGTACCATCAACACCGTGCTTGCACTAGTCGCCTTTTCCACTCCTATTCTCAGTGATTACAGACTTCTAACATTTCATATTTTCTCTGGCTCTCACTGCTAGTTCTACTAACTCATCATATTTCTTTCCTGCTCTTAGGATCCCTCGGTCAGTTATAAATATTTCTTCGATTGGTCAACCCCCACTCGCAGCGTCTGCTATCTTGGAAATAGTTATTGACCCGCGAGTGGAAAAATAGGCTTCTCATGGTACATTGTGGCGCATGCATTGTGAAACCCAAGAATTTTTAGTAGAATGGCTTTTCATTGTACATATCTTTTAGCACTGATCGGTATCACCCCATTCCTCTCTCATTCTCTCTCTTAGTGGACATGTACAGTACATACATGTAGTTTATAGTTTCCAAACTTGGCAAAGTAGAGGCAATGTGATTAAAAGCAAATATTGGCAAGTGGTCAATATATACCTCCTCTTCCTGTTAATGCATTTAGAATCAGGATCAAGCAAATAATGGTTATAATCAACCTGGAAAAAGGGATATGAACATTAACAATTTGTTATATGTTATATACATTGTACATGTATTTCCAGTAGGACAAGTGGCATTTCCTGTGATGCTTGTTCACCTCCAAAAGATTTCTTAGAATACTTGTTAGTGCAAAAGCTGAGGGTGGGTCTTGTGACATGTCCAATCCAGAAGATTAGAAGCAGATTATGTCATTGTCATACTACATTTTTAGAATAAGTAAGAGAAAAGGGAGAGAGAGATAAGGGGAAGGGGGGGGGGGGGAGAGAATGGCATTGAGGCTTGAAAAATGCAGGTGTGTTTGTAAAGGAGGATATTAAGGGAATAGCGGTCTTTAGTTACAGCATCAGAATTTTTGTGTGCATTCATTGTTATTCATTTTATGACAAAAAAATTGCCCTTTTTTGTTAGAATTTGAATAGAAATCGAATAGAAATACCACAATCAACATTTCTGGGAGATTATTATTTGTAGAAAATGGTTATTTTCCCACTTTGGCGGGATTATAATAGACTACTATCAAAAGTAGGGAATGGATGTTGTTTGTTTTTGTTGTGTATGCTATATGATATTGATATGTGTCAACAGTGTTTTGTGTTATCACTTTGGTTAAAGTTACTGGCAAGATCTTCTCATACTGCCCATTAAAGCCTGCGCTTAGAATACTTAGACAAGTTATCCTACCATCAGACCAGGTGCTGTGGAAACAGTCTTTGCCTGCAGGACAAGTACATGTACATGTATCCAATGACATGAGGAAGCAAATCTCTACCAAGACATGAAACGTTGCTGTGAGATCCATCATCCCTAACGGGTTGATGGTTGTAGACAGCTATCCCCTTCAGTCAGTCATATGATAGTCATTATGTAGGGATGGCTAGTGCAAATTGAATCAGTAAAAACTAGATAACAGATGATTTTGACATGAACCCTTGTTAACCCATGATTGACCTGTAGCATTGTATCAGTCGCAGTGGTGTAGTGTCAAGATGTCAGTGTGTTTACATTTTGTGCATGGATATTTATAGATATGAAGTACATGTAGATGATATACCATACCTATAAGAAACGGTACACTGGTATTAAAGCTGTATATCATTATATGTAACCCTACAGAAGAGGCAGACAGACCATGTGTACCCAGCCTTCTGCATTGTCATCTAACCTTGCCCTTACTGTATTGGCTTATGATGATAAAGGAAAGGAAAAAGAGAGAAAGAAAGAAAATCTTTCCATTTTCTCATTTGCAGCTGTGTGGGAATTGTACAACATATTTTACTTAACCACACCCTCATTTGTATCAATCTTTATAAAATACTTGATGAAAATGGGATTTCGTACAACGAACTCCTGATGTCAGCGACTAAATCTACAAGCGCTTTCCTCATAAAAACCATGAAACATCACTGGACTGTACACACAAGTGGAATAGTATGTGTATGTATGCATGTAATCTGCCACACTGGCACATGAAACGGTGGAGAGACATTGCAAAGTTCATGTTGTCCCTCCGTCTGTGGGTGGCACATAGCTTGATAATGTATGAACACTTCCGAGCCTCGTTACTCTGCCAGCAAGAAACTATGAGTAACTAGGTGAGTGCAGAGAAATCTATTGAACCCTGTGGTTTGTGCCTTGGCATCCATAGTGGTTACGGAGAGCACTGAACAGATGTAGAATCTTTGACTCCAGGTCATTTGAGTCAGTACCCTTAAATAATGCTCTCATCGATATCCAGGAAAATGAAAGAGCCACAGTTATGAAATTTTTTAGAATTTTGGTGGTGTACAGGTATTAAAAGGTAGGGGATCATGCATTTCAGAATCATACACTGGTCTTTTGTTGAATAAAGAAAGGGTCTATTGTGCCTATGTGAAAGGTAGGCGTAATTTATACAATATAGAGCCAAAAAAAAAAAAAAAAAAATGAAATGAGAATAAAATGTTCACACTATAGAATATACAAGAGAACTTCTTGTTTGAGATTTCATAAATTTAATTCAAACAAATTTTTCTTTGTGAAGCTAGATTTGTTGTTCATTTAATTTCATGCTATATCTTTGATTAGTAGCCTTATTTTCTGGCGTTAAGCAAAATTTTGCCAGTGTAAAAAGGATATTAGTGAATTATTTCATGAGGATCAGGAAGATGTCAAATTTATGTGGAGGTGTAACAGTTTCCCCATATTTTTGTTGCATGAAGTGACAGTGCATTTTCCTTTGAAAAACAGCAGGATTTGTTATTCGATAACTGCAGCTGTAACAAATTGAATCAGGAACAGTTTGGGTTGACATGCAGACATTGTTCTTGAAAATCGAGACCATATACTCAATAAAAGCTTTTGTGATGTCAGCTTTCATATGGCCGTACTATGATTTATGATATGAATATGAATTTACAAAGTGCACTGCGAACATGAAAGTTCAGACGAGTGGAAACTTCAAGAAAATGTTTGAATTAAAAGTGAAGAGTGAAACTATAATTACTTCTGTTCTAGGTAGCATGTAATGAAACTTTGTAGGCTTAGGCCTGTAACAAATTACTTTTCATTGAACAAGATGTATCAAGATTGGAGGAACTCTGTAGTACGTAAAAGTAATTAGTTTTACTTTATCCTAATAATTAACTGAGCGTTTTCAAGGTTCAGCTTTCGGAGGAGAAATGTTGCAATAAAAAGGAAAACACAATCGTTATTACTGGAAATATGAGCAATTTTCATTGTATTGTGGATATTTCTTAATTTTCTCTTTCACATTCTGTTGTGGTTGGGACAAAAATTCTCTTTGGATCTTAAAGAATAATAACAATTTAACCACTAATATCTCATTTTTAAGTAAGGTTTAGCCATTTTGAAAGCAACCAAATTAATCTGGCTATAAGTGAAAACTCACATTCTCATCGGTCAACTTGGACAAGGGTTGTCAGTACAAAAGTTCCATCGTCAAAGTGACTTTGACGATGTATCATGCAGACGACTTGTCCTGTCTCAGTCTCCCTTATGACCATTGCGGAAGAATCTCAAACTCTTTCCATGTTTGTGGCATTTCAACAAGTACATGTATCTTCAGATTTTCCAATATGGTAGCTCTAATTGAGCAGGAAAGAACCAGCTAATTAGGAAACGTCTTAATAAACTGCCTTCTGCAATTTCCACTGATGGGCTCTTCGTTCAAAGGTTGTTTGTAGGCAATGCCAATGAGCCAAGTCAAGATTGCCCTATAAATCCCCTTCCGTGGCCTTCCTGTCCAGTTTCCGAGAGGGGATATATCACTCTCAAAGAGGCGTTGATAGTTCAGATATGAGTACTGAGATGTTACCAAAACAACCCCCATGATGAAAACAGAGTATTTCTTCCATGTAGGCCAACATGTAAGTTATCCATACATGTAGGCTGCATGTCGTTATGTATTTGCATACAATCAGTGAGAAATCTAAGCAGGAGTTCCCCTTCACCAAATGAATTGCTTCAGGAAAGCTCATGATATTCAATTTTCCTGGTAATTAAAACTGACCATTGAGCGACTGTATTGAATTATAATCAGAGGCTTTGGGGAAAGTCCCCTTTTGACAGAACCTAAGAAAGTCTGCTTGTGAATCAGAAGGAAGCTTTGAAATATGATGAACATCTAGCCAACATGCTATGTTAAAATGTTACTACTCATTTCCAGTAACTTATATTTTCTCTTGTGACCCTCTCATCAAGAAGGAAAAGAAAATACATTCCGAGGATATGAACAATAAAAAAATTTATTAAGAAACTTACGAAGGGTGTTCTCATTCCTTTGTGCAAGTAGATTTTATCTGCTAAACATGAATAGAGCATTTACTGGCTACTTTAATATGATGTCTTGTCTGGATTATTTTTCAGCACAGGCAATCTTCAAATCTTTTTGGTTATGTTACATACATCTGTATTTGACGACTGGTTGACGGCAATTTCCTTTCTGTCCCCCACTCATCAGAAAGAAATCAATGCCCTCCTTATTGCAATCAATGCTTGGTAGAAATTTGCATTGTGTTGTTCAGTGACACAGCATGTTTTCAATCACAGATATATTTATTTATATTTTGTTTACAGAATGAAATCCTTAATGAAATGTATTTGTGTATGCAGCTTCTGTTGCACATAAAAAGAAAAGAAAGAGCAACAAATGTTTAGAAACAAAAACATGCAGACAGTGAGACACCATATTTCAGAAAAGTACAGTTTGCAATTACCCTGCATAATTCATGCATGGTTTGCTTCTAATGTTTTCTTTAGCATATTGTACCTCTGTAAATTTGTATTACATTCACTTCAATGCAGTTATGCAGTTGTTAGTTAAGAAATAATTGTTCACTGTGTAAATGAAATTGTCCTTCTAGCTCTGTCACAGTTAAGGCCATTCTCATTCGAGATGGCTGTATATTTTTGTAATGTGTAATATGATGTGGGTGTAAACTGTTAAGGCAATTTATTCTAGTAGTCTCTTCAGCAAATTGATGTCACGTCAGACAGAAAATCGGAGATAGAGTAGAGGATAATTAGTGGCTTTACCTTGAGAGTCCATTTGGATAGCCATGGATACAAAAACAATCAACTTAAAATGTTCAGCAATAAAAATTTGTGTAAAAAAGGCACCAATATGCAGGGCTCCACACTAACTTTTTTGATCAGGGGTCCAGATCTAAATCCCGGCTCCTCATGTATTGAGCTCTGTGTTAAAATTGTTCACTTATTGAAATGTACACTGTTGATTGCAGTGAGTAATGCGTACAAAATATTAGCACTGTTTTTCATTGATCCTCTGGAGCTAGTCCAGATTGCGTAATGGGCCTGTACAGGTATGTTAAAATCATAATTTCAAAGTGTAGATTTAGATGATTAAAAGGATACAGGGCAGAATCCGTCGAGGTGTTGAAATAAGGAAAGATAGCTGAAACAAGCGTGAATTTAGACCTGTTTACATTCAACATTTAGAATTCTTTCTCTTTGTTTTGCCTATCCTGTTTCGAGAATAAGTATATCTCAAAAGAAGGCAATTTTCATGCTAATAGTTAACCAGTATAACATTTAAAGAATTTCTTTTCCCATCATGATACAATAAAACTTACAGAAAATGTGCAGGCTGAGTAATGCCTAGTTTACATTTTCCCCGGTTGCTTTGGCCTATGATTTTTCGGAGGCATCATAGATTGCTACAGGCTACGGTGTTTCATCGTGCCATTTTTGTGTATTGACCATCAGGGGCAGGCTGTGGCATATCCATACAGAGGCTGCTCCGAGATTGTTCAATAAAGGTACAATCTCCGCAGTCTCCCCGCAAAAATCATACAGAGGCCTTGGGCTGGAGGATCAGCCTGAGGCCTCTGCACGATTCACGTGCAGGAATCGTGCAATGCCACCTACAATATGTTCACGGGCTATGGGCTTGCGATTTTCAAATTTTTATAACTGCTTGTGAAACAAAATCGTAGAGGCTGCGGAGCCCGTGAATCCATAAGAAAATCGTAAGATCGCCCTCTGCCTCTTCACAGCGGCTGCACGGCTAGGGGGTTATGGGCAGGATACAGGCTCCGTACACTGGTCGTAAGCCAAATGTTACTAGGCATTAGTTGGCGGTGTACCTGTATGGCCCTAGAGATCTTCATGCTGCAGTGGTTTTTGTTTTGAGATTGTTTGGGATGGTTCCCTGAGCTGAGGTGTAGACTTATTGACTGAATGAATTGTTTACTCACTCAGACCTTGAGATGAATAGAAAAGATAGAGGCATTCTTGGGTTGACTCACACTAAAAATCTTATGCATTGTGTGCAGTGGGAGAGTTTGATGGATGCAAGCAGTCTGCTATGCAATGTAGCTTTGGCTTTACAATGTAGCTTTGTATTAAAGCGCAACCTCCATGGTATTATGTCAGAGTATGATGTAATATTGCTTAAAGTACTAATGACAATACATGGAATTTATATGGCGCTTTTAATATGTGTTTCAAAGCGCTGTACAGACATTTACCTATACATGTAAGACACAAATACAAAACAAATAGCATACATGTACTTAATATTAACATGAATTACCAACCTAAACTAAAAATACTAGTATATATTGACATTGAGGACTTTATATAACTTAAACAAACAGATGAGTTTCAAGTGAAAATTTCAAGTGAAAATACTGGTGTATACATGTATATTAACATGTAGGACTCGGAACTTAAGAAACAAACAGATAAGTTTCAAGTGAAAATTTTTAAGTGAAAATACCGGTGTATATATTAGCATGTTGAACTCAGAACTTAAGAAACAGACAGATGAGTTTCAAGTGAAAATTGAAATGATGAAATTGTGTATAAGTCATAACTTGAAAATTATTCTGATGTTCTAAAATGCAAATAGATTACTTTTTAAGTAGGAGAGATGTTGCAAGAAAAAATGCCCCATGATTTCCTTTTCATGGTTGACAAAACTATACACATACACTGTAATGCTTACAAATTGGAATGGATGCAATTATCTTTATATTGAATTTTGATTGGTACATTTCATTAGGTGTAAATCCCCCCCCCCCCTCCATTATCTTCCTTAAAGGCATTGGCTAACTTTGTGAGCAGCTGATTTAAAAAATTCTCAAACTAAGATGAAACATGTGTATGAGTACTTGTATTTATACTCAAAAACCCTGAAACCGACCATAAGTTGGAAGGAAAAGCTGTAAATTAGACGCAAACTGCAATTTTATTAGCTTTCGTCTCGAGAGACACTGAACTAAGAGGACCGTTTGGACGAATTCAAAAATACCGTTACTTGCCTTCCGCCGCGTGATACGTCAATACACACAGTGCGGTCCGTTCAGTCATGTGCGCATGCGCACTCCTTTTACGTTGGGTCTATGCAACCGACCCTCGCATATTTTTCAAACATTGGTTCACATTTCTAATATTTAAAAATACTTCCCGTGGATATTATGCTCTGAAACTTTCACACTGGTATTTTTACACTATAACCCTGATGTTTATCCCATTTTTAAGTAACAAAATGAGATTTTTTTAAAATCATAACAATGTTAGCCAATGCCTTTAATCTTTACTTGGAAAGACAGAACATAGATTGAATTCCTGCCAAAAACACTGCAGGTTCTTCAAAGTTCTGTTAAGCTCTAAAACACAAAAAAAATCTATTACTTTTCTACTGATATTGTAAAACCATGAAATTTCGCAAGCATTCTACTTTTGCAAAATTCCAGAGGATTTGTCCAGATTGAATTCAGTTAAATTTTGCAAAAAAGGCCAGCTCCAGTTTGCAAAAGTTTTTGGTTTTACAATACAATATTATTGTCATCGAGGTCTAGGATTTGTTCAGGCATGAAATAAGCATGAAAAGAGTCTCGGCTTCAATAAGGTGCAATAATACTGAAGTGTCTCACACAGTGCCAACATGCATGCTCACAGGTCAGAAGAGAAATAGTAAGTATAGTCTCCCAGGAAGCCTATCTGAGGTCATAATTCACCGACACCCCCCCCCCCCCCTTCCCATGACCCTGCTATTTATACACATCTCGATGAGAATACCCTCAATATTATAGATTTTAGCATTGAGTGTTGGTACTCTGGACACAGATGAAAGATCATTGTGGTGGGGTCTTTGTCACCACACAGGCATTCCGATTATATTACCCTGCCAAATGATGCATCTACCTTTTGTCTGGTGTGGTTTTATGTTGCAAGATCTGTCATGAATACCAAGCGTGAGAGTATGACCATTATTGAGTGGAGGGGAGGCTATCAAATGGGACAGCTAGGCCAAATCAATGTGGTTAAAGATACCCTCTGCATTAGATAATAATTGTTTTGGTTTTTTTTCTTTGGATTAGGTATTTTCATGAGTGCTAGTATGTTTATATTCTGCATCATCTCTACATTAAGTTACATCTTGGGGGGTGCTGTTCATAAAGTTATACATGACTTTACGAACGACTAGAATATGAAGTACCAAATGGGATGCCCAAAGTTTATCCTGATCATTTAACAAAGTGTGACTGCATTTCCTATAATCTCAATTAAATTGTGGCAAAAAATACACTTTGCACTAAAAATGTTTGTAAGCAGAAGTAATGTTAATCTACGTCTGCATATTTCACCTTTAGCTTATGTGATTTATAATGATTGAGAATTTCATTTGGCTTGCCATATTCAAGTTGTTTGTAAAGTCATTCGTAACTTTATGAACAGCTTGTATGAAACACCCCAGGAATCCAAAGAGAAGATATATTTCTTCTTCAGCATTAAATGATATTCGACCCTGTTTTTTAATATTTTGTTTTATTTATCAAAACCTTGCTGTGCACAGGGCAGACATTTAAGTGCAATTGATTTCAAAGTCTGCTTAAATTGCTGAAAGAAGGAAAGTGAGTCTTGAATTAGGGATTCCACTCTTGGAAGAGAGCTTCAAGAACATCCTTGCTAGAAGGTCAGATCCTCAGCTTCACTTGAAAGTTGCATCAGATTTTGTATTTGAGATGTGGTTTACCTATGATCCTTCTCTCGAAATGAGAGAGGCGTCACCTCCGAGGCTCTTGTTGAGTGAAGGCAGTGCCATGACCCCTTTCCCTGTTGCTGGCAGACAGGTCGCAAATTTCACGAAAGCATGCCTACCCCTGATTTATAACCCAGGTCTCCCTCATGCATTTATTATGGACATTTCACAAGAGGAAAATTCTTGGGGCCCCTGCAACGATAAGCAATCGGTACTATTGCATGTTTTATTCATTGCAATCATTTTTTGGCCTTGTTTTGAAGAGCTGCCCAGCTCATAGATTCATATTTGAAAGTGTAAACAATCATTAAAAAAAAAAAGCAGTATGTCTGCATGCAATGAATACATGTATGCATGGTTATATTTACATGTGCATGACAAGAGTTGGGGTTTATGTTGTTGCCTGATGGAAAAGAAAAGAGACTGTAGTAATGGATATCATTTCCTCATTTTGTGGGTTGGTTCAAATCTAGAATTCTTGTTTTGATTCATTTAATGCAAAATAGATTCTCACTCATACCAATGTCTGCAACACATTCAATAATGCAAATTGCAGATGGCATGAAGCAAAATGTCAGAGAGAATGGGGAAGGTGTCAGGCCAAGTTATTGATGAGGCACAGTGCATTTTGGCAATGCAGGTCACATGCATTTGGGCAATCAATGCAATTCTGCATGCTGCAGTCTGTTCATTTTGGAGAGAAAATGAAGAATAAGGGGAAGAGAGAAGAGAGCAGAGAGTGGGAGGCGATACATCCCATCCTGGGCTCATCATTAGATGTGATCTGTCTTCCATCTCCTCTGCTTTTAATACTATGCACCAGTCTGGCACTCAAACCCATTTCAGATCGAGTATTCCCTATCTTTATCTGCATCGACTTTTGAGTTCACCCTGTTTGTTACTTTTCTCTGAATAAAAACAGTTATTTTGTGATCATGTAACTCTGTATCATAAAAGACATTTTAGTAAATATTCCCCAAATAGGCATTTTACCATGTACTCGGTATTTTTGCAGAATATTATTGTAGAATATTATTTTAGTTTGCTTCATCAGGTCAACTTTGTAGAAAGGAGACATTTTCCTTTCCGTTTGAGTCAATGTTAGTCCATCTCCGTACGGTTTATGTGACGAGTAACAAAGTTCAGTTTTGATGGCACCTTTGGTAGATTCTACATCTTATGTTCACCGTTGTGTCTCTCTAGTCTTTGAACTGCCTCCCTAGAGGCAACATTCAGATATTCATTACATTCTTAACCTGATGCACCAGGCCTGAGAAAGCTTGCTCTTGATGCAAATTACACTTGCATGTTATTTTTGCAGGCCTTTTTCCCCTTTTTCATTCTTTGACCTATACTTTATTTTTGTATAAAGATACTGCACTTGTTAATGCACCATGTTTATTGTCAGAAAATGGTCCGATAAATGTTTTTCCCTTTGTAGTATTATTGTAACTATTGATGTAATAACTGCATGGGGGGGGGGGTGTAAAATGATTTTAATGTGCTGGGCAAAGACTGGAGAATGTACAATCTGCATAGAGGCAATACAGATGAAACCCAGGCCTACAGATTTTGCATTGCCTTCCAGCTGTTAAGTGTTTCTTATTTCAGCCATGTTCTGTGTATGTACAAATAGCAATTAGATGAAAAATTTAAGTAGAAAGTGTATTCAAAGAGTCTATCCAGAAGCTACTGGGTGTGAACTCTATGAGAACAGCATATCTTTTTATCTGTGCATAATGCTCAGACCAGAGTATTGGCCTTCTACTTTTTGTCAGAGTTTCCCTATCTATTGAAAACCATTCAGGTAAGTGAATTTAAAGAGAGACATTTGAAGATACCTGAGCACATATTTGTTTCCTAGGAAACGGATAATGCAATGAATACACAGTATATGTTGCCCTGTATACGACTAGAAAATGTCATTTTAGGAAGGAATCCTAGCTGTAGGCTGATTTCATGCAAATCCTTTCCATTTCAAGAAGACACATTAATGCATTTCTGTGATGATGAATGCTTTGAAATGTAACCAGTGTGCTGTTCATAAAGCTTGTAAGAAAAATTTTAAAGGCTTTTCTCGAGAGGATAATGTCTTAAAGGAAGCAGTATTAATGGTTTCAAACAATCTTTATTTCTCACTAAATGACAGGTGTCATTAACATACTTCTGTGAAAACATGTTTTAAGGCCCATAAATTTATCATTTATCTTTTTTTTATCGAAAAAATTTATAAGCAAGTGTGATGGGCACTGTCCTGCCTATACTTCTTGGTGAAGACAAAATGAGAAGTGTAGATCATAAAGAAGATATTAAGCTGTATGTTGTAGAACTCAGACAGTGGTCATGAGCCAATAATTGTGATTGTATGTTTCGTGCGAGCTTTGCTTATACATGTAGCCTAAATTCCTAAAGCTTGAGTGATTGACTATGCATTTCCCATGGAAGCTTTAGAATGAGCCTGTATATGAGATATCACGTTTTTATCTTAAATTGGTTATCAAGGGCCTGTTACTGAATAGAACATTATCACATATCATGTGTAACCATTCCCATTTTCATTGTTTGAATATTGGCACACATCCATTGACTGGAGTGCCTATTTTCCGGATGTAAACTGTAATCTACTTGATTCCTACCCCCCCCCCCCCCCCTTCCTGTGCTGGCCTGTCCCTATCCTGATAACTTGTGATGAAATAGTGCTCTCTGTAGTTTGCAGGCACAAACCCTGGTCTGTCGAAATATGTTATAGAGGTCTGTGTAGTAGACTAAAGCAGGTCAGTGGGAATCGTGTACTATAGCTGCTCCAGATTGACACAGCCACTAGGCACATGGGGTAGGCTTCTCTCAAGACCCAAATGTAATTTAGGAAAGTGTCAAATAGGGTCTGAGCCTGTAGACTATGTTTGGGATATCAGGCTTTCTAGTTATTAATACTAGTGGAAAGCTTGTTTAAAAAAATGATAAGCTACACATAATTCCTTTTCCAGTCACAAATTGTTAGAGCTTCCTGGGTTGCCTCCCCTCTTTGTAAATTGTCCCCTACATGTACATTTTAATACTGGAATTTGGTAATTGTTAAATGTAGTCATACAATGATGATGCAAATGTAAGACAGTAATTATTCTTTTAAGGCTTTAGGCTGCATTTACTGTAATGTTTGGTAGTCTGAAAATACAGATGAGTTGTCATGCTCACCATTATTTTTCTTTCCATAGCTTTTTCTTTTCACATAAGCTCACTATTTTTATGCATACATTTGCTTGTCATGTATTCTGGAATTCAAAGGAAAGCTTACCACTCTGTCCAATGTGCCTATCTGTTTCGTGTGAAAATGTGGTTTTGCATGCATTCCTTTTCACAAAGAGATTCTAAGATTATGGTAGCATTTGAAATATTTGTTCCTTTGACATATTTCCTCTAAATGGTGTATTTGAGAATATGATTTAACTTGTCATCAGCGATCTCATTTGTGTTTGTACAAAGGAAAGAATGAGGATTTCACCCATTTTGCGGTCCATTGCCAAAGCTCATTTGTACCTTCTTTGAGATGGTCAATTGTTATTATGGTGTTTGACTACGTAGATTACAGTATTTCCGGTTGAGTCATTGAAAAGAGTATTTTGTGAGGTAAAGACATAATTGAGGGTTAGTCATGCAAAATTGTGTAAGGAAACTCTAGAAATTATTTAGAAAGGGTGATATATAGTGCATAAGAATGGTTGGGTATAGTAAGGTTTTAGGATCATTGAAGGACTGGTGATATCAAAACCTGTTCCAAATTTTTAAAACCATTCTTGTAATGTATATGGGGACTATGAAAGCATTTCACAATAAAAACTACTTTCGAAAAATCAACTTAAAGCGAATTCAATAGCCCTGTCTATCACCTTTAGAAATGTGCAGCAGACTTTATTCCATGTACATAATCCGAACATGATTTGTAAAGGCAGTACAATAGGATTTTGAAATTGCACTTAAGTTGATTTTTCGAAAGTAGTTTTTATTGTGTTTTCTGAATTTCTGTACATTGTGATAACATTTCAAGAGTGGTTTGTCTCATGTATTACTGTAAGATATATCCATATGCATGGTTCTCTACAGTACATAACACCCATGGTTCCAGTACCATGCGTACAGGATTTCAGACAAGGAAGAACCATGTGTGAAATTGCTGCACCATGCGTGGCAACAAGGGTAAAAAAAATATTGCAGTGTATATTCCTAACATTAATGATAAATGCCACAGACTGTTTTTTTTTTTTTTTTGCAATGTATTTGTGCTATTATGCCGTTAGAAGACAACTCTTGCTCACCAAGAAGTATTTTTTATCCTTTTGCTATTGCATATGCTGCCGCCACACCTAACTTTAGGTGTTATTCCTAAACGCTTCCGAAACTTCGTGCTTTGCGCAGAGAGGGAACCGTGTGTGAATTATTTTCTAGTGAGAACCCTGTCCATATGGGAACAGAAGAATAAGAAAGCTCACCAATTATTCTGTATTTCATCCTAATACCAGACCTTGACCATCTCTTCAATGAAAAATCAGTAGTTTTATGAGCCTCCTCTTTCCTAGCCTCTTCTTATTCAGTTCTCTGTTATTTCCCTCCGCCTCCTCCAAGGGCAAGATTTATTATAGCTCATATTGCTGAATTATTAATATCACATCTCTGTGAAAGTGGAAGAGTAAGTGATGATCTCTATTCCAAAAGACACCTGCCTATGATCATCGTTGTCATTAACTCCTCCAGTCCCAGCAGGATTCGTAGGGGCTCATATTTGATTGATGCGCATCCACTCCATATTTTGATCACAAGAAGGAAGGTCACATATGGCTAATTAGTGATCGCCTCTTCCTCTCCTTTCCAGGTACCATATCCAGGAACTCCTGAAGCACACATTCTTTGAAGATACTGCTTTCCGAGTGGACATTGTCCATGATGACAACAAAGACCAGATACAGCTCCAGCTGCGTGTTGAGGATCCCAAGAAGAGGAGAGAGCGGCACAGAGATAATGAAGCTCTCCAGTTTGAGATTGATTTGCAGAAAGATGAACCTGACCAAGTTGCTAAAGAAATGGTAATTACACCTTTCCCATAATTTTTGACAGTATGACTTGAATATAGGAAATTGCCCATTCTCTTTCATGATTCCTTATGAATTTGGGACTATATATCTGCTACCAGTTTCTATAAAATAAATAGAAAACTTGGGTGCCGTTACATAAAACTTGCTATTATAGTAACTTTGCCATCAATGGTAACTTTCATGGAATACTGGATTTTGATTGGCTGTTGAGCAACATTACCTTGGTAGTTACCATTGATGGCAAAGTTACTATAATAGCAAGTTTTATGCAACGGCACCCAGAGCATTATGTTCCCCTACCCACTTGGTCTTTTTCCTCTTTTACCTCATTAAACTATAAAAGTGATGCTTCAGGTTGTTTTCTAGAGCTTCACCTGTTTAATATGGTTTTATTTGATATTCACAAATTTTCCCAAGACCTGAGAATGCAAGATATCACATGCACAGTATTTAGTAGATTAAGATGAATCGGTTTTTAAACTTAATACTGTTACTTTTATGTACTTCTGCATAAAAAAAAATGTAATGTAGCAAAAACATTAGGCACGATGACACATTAATCAAGGCACAGTTTATCTGTTGACATTACATGTATTTCAATATAGAAATTTGGCCTAGATACTCCAGTCACTGTGAGGCAAAAGATGATATTCTGACCTAGTTTAGAGAATCCATTGAGACTTCTTATTTCACAGTGAGTTAACATGACTGCGATGCAAATGTTTCTTGGCTACCAGAAGATGAGAACTGTAGTCAGAGAAATCAGAAACCAAGGAATATGGCCGCATCATGACTTCATGATTTTTTGTGCCGAATGATTGAAATAATGAATATTTTTAATGTTCAAAAAAATAAAAAAAATATATAAAATTTGAAACTTGTATTGGATGAGATGCAGTATTATTAGCAAATCATAGTTTCAGGATCATATGATTTGTATTTACCTTTTACTTTTTCACTATGAAGTCTAAAACATTGATCAAAGTATGCACATAGTTGTGGGTTTCCTCCAAAGAGTTCATGATTATCATGGCATGATGTCATTGTTAGAAATCAGTTAAATCATGGTACATGTAATACTGTGTTTACACAGCCTTGTCGGCTCAACACGCGACCCCTGCTCAACATGGCAATTTTATGTCATGTAAACATGATTAGTGTGACCCGCGAGCCGTGTTGAACACCGCTTTTTTGATCTGCCAGAATTGCAGGTTTCGATCCACGAGCCGAGTCAGACCAATTTTTTCGTGTGTAAACAGAAAACCGTGTTGAACCCACTGACCTAGGTCATTGGGCGAACTAGGCAAGTCATCACAATTCTACTTCCGTTCGTGATCCGCGGGCCGTGTTGAACTCACCTTTTTTGTTCCCATATAAATACGATCACAGTTGCCCTCAGCGCAGCGTTTGACCCTGCTTGAGGATTCAACACTCAAGCCAAGTCACTGTGTAAACACAGTATAAATGTGCTCTTCATGTAAATTTCAATGTTTGTGGGGAGACATGGTAGTTTAATTAGATTACAGCTGCACCTCTGGTTCAAAGTCAAGTCTGAATAATGTGTCTTTGATTATGAAGCACCCTTGGGTAGATCACACTTTGTTTGCCTTTTGACATGTATACAGTTGTGCAATGTCCACATAGGCTAGCTAGTAAGCTGTGTTTGATATAATCCTATCACTGTGTGCATAACTTTGCAACTAGTTTTAGAATAGTGTTATGCATTTGAGACATCGAGATCATGGTATTGAACCCACTTGTAATCTGTACAACATCTGGTATCATAAAAATTTGAAAACCAAGTATTGCAGTAGTAGGTTAATCTAGCGCACCCAATTTATGTAACACACAGTTTTTTGGGTTTCCTCCTGTGTAAGAACAAAAGAGCACATTTATACCCTGTTTATATGGGAACAAAAAAGGCGAGTTCAACACGACCCGCATGCAACTAGTTTTAGAATAGTGATATGCGTTTCAGACATCGAGATCATGGTATTGAACCCACTTGTAATCTGTACAACATCGGGTATCATAAAAATTTGAAAACCAAGTACTGCAGTAGTAGGTTAATCTAGTGCACCCAATTTATGTAAAAAAAAAAAAAAAATCCTGGAGGAGAGCAAGGAACAATACTTAGGTTAATGCTTATGATCATTTTATATTCATCACACATTGTTTTGGAGGGATGTTGAATAGGATGGGATTATGGTAAAATCCACCTTGCCACAATGCCTTTAGAAAGATAATGTTTACGTGTAGCACAGCATGTCATGTGGCAGATACGTTTGGAATGTAATTGAACATGTTATTCTTCCTTTGCATTGCACATACACGTAAATGGTGCTGCTTCAGCCATATTCTGCATATGTAGCACTTGACCTGACCCTGATAAAAAACATGCACTTGGGAGGAAAGATGCATAAGCAGGATGGCGAAGTTGCTTGATCTCAGAGTTGGAAAAGGTCATTTGTCGGTCAGTGCTTACATGTCCACACAAGCAGGTCACTAGGTGTTTGCCTAGAAATAGAATCCCAGAGAAGAAAGGTACGAAAATAATGCAAAGAGATGAAGTTCAAAAGATGAAGTGTTTAAATTTAGAAGAAAAGAAGAAGAAGGAAGATTGACGCGAGGCTCAATACTCTAATGCATACCAACCTGTGATATTCACTCTGCAGCTGCAATTCATCTAAAAATAGTTCAGCTAGGCTCAATAGTATAGGCTAAATATATTGTTTAGGTAGAAGGGTTTGCACTTCTCAAAAGAGGAAAATAGCCATAGCCAGTGTCTGACTTTAAATAATGATGAAAGATTTGAAGTGGAGTCCCTTTGTCTTTCTCTTCTTCGGCTCTGAGAAGGGGGGAAGAGCTACATTCTTGTGTCACTTCCTGGATGTTGAATTGGATGTTGTCATCACCTTGTAGTATTATTCCAATGGCAGACAGGGAAAAAGAAATCAAGAATGATAGATGAAGAGGATAGGAGAGTGAGAAAGAGAGAGAGGAGATATGAGTGAAGAGAGATAGGGTAGGAAGGCAGATAGATGAATGGGCTAAACCACCAAGTTGCATTTTAAAGGCGTTGAAGGCAAAATCCACCCCAGAAGTTTCACTGTTGCAATAAAAGGAGTTCAATTTGAACAGCATTTTAAAAAAGAAATGAGCAAAATCAGTCAGAGAATAAGGAAATGACACTCGTTTACATTTTCTAGTAAATTACTCTCGGCTTGCAAATTGGCAACACTGATGACATCATATGCGAGCAGCTCTCCATTCACTTGTACGTGAGATTTCACATTTTCTCAATTTTCTTGGAAGTTACACATTTTCGAACCCCCATAGTCAATGTATGTTCAGAAGAATTGCTTTTTACATAACATACTTTGACTATAGGATATACAAGGTTGCAATTGGATTTTAGGTAAAATTAGGGATTAGGATAACGTGTAGTGTTGGGTTCAGTGCAAGAAATGAACCACAGGATGTCCGGTGAAATTGCTTAACCCGTTGAACGTATGCCCAAGATGGGCTGGGGTGTATGGAAAATGTATGTTATACCCATATCAAATCGTGCTTGATGGGTCAAACAGATAATGATATATGTAACATGCATTTCCTTTTGTGTATGAAGGAAATGGTAAAAGCCTTTGCATGTACATGTCTGTATATTTTGACTGTTGGCCTTAGGAAGAACATGTTGTATCCTCTAGAGTCCTCCAACTATCATTTTATTAATCTACTTGTAGACCAATATGCACGCGTAGAGGGCATGAGATGAATTAATGATAATCGCTGTGAAATTTTGCTCACAGTATTTCCTTCCCTAGTATGATCTGACATGAACATCATTGACCTTGCAGTGGAAGTCTTTAATTATCAGTTTATTCCTCGTTTTCCCTTTTCTTATCAGGATGTATTAAACCAAGTCTGTATGACAAGGTTGCCAAGTTGAAGACGATGTTTTTACTAAGCCCTTTTTTGCAGTTCCTCAAACAAGGGTTAAAAGTGCAAACATGCACATGTAGTCTGGTAAAATCATACTAATGAAACACAAATGGCCAAGTCTTTCAAAGGAAACATTTTGCCCACCCTCTTTTCCCATCTAAAGGTCTTTAATGTCATATTACTCTATGTGACACTAAATCATGGTGAACTTGTTTTCCAGGACTTCAGCCATTTTCAGTCTTTTTGAGGGTTGTTGTTATCAGGGTAGGAAAAGCACTATGGAATGCATAACATGGAATTTTCAATTCCAATACTTAGAAAATCCCAACAAAATGTTTAAGTTACTTGGAGTAATTGAAAGAGGTGTTGAAAAAATAAAATATGAAATTCAAATACAATTTATGAAACAGGAGGGAAGCAGTTTTAGAAATTTGTCAATGCTGGCATGAATTATCAAATAGAGGTTAAAAAGAGGAAAAATATTGGATGATTGGACTATGTTTAAGCTATTTATTGTCTAAAGTTTGTGTGAAAGATCCAATGAGTTGCTTCGTATTAAACCATTACAGTTTTCTTCATTATACCCCTCACCAAACGAAGTTTGAAGGGGGTATATGAATCAGTGTATCTGTATGGTCGGTTGGGTGGTCAATCGGTTGGTCTGTTGCAAATCTTCCTCAGTTTTTGATCAATGCTCATGAAATTTGACATGCACATTGGTCTTGGGATGAAGATGTGCAAGACATAATTTTGGAATGTGTCAGAAACTGCATTGCCATGGTATCGGCATATCATGGCAATAAATATTGCGGATAGAACTACTTCTTCATTTTTTGAGCAATGCTCATGAAATTTGGCACACGTATTGGGGCAGGGGTATTAATCACCGTAAAGTGATATTTATTGGTTCAGCCAACAAATATAACATTTTGAATGAAAAATCAAATAATATGGAGTAAAAAGATAAGTGCAAATTTAATTGTTTAATTGATCCTAATTTACATTTTAATTCATAAGTGCTTTATTGAAGGTCTTGAAAATCTCTAAGCTACTGTCCTGTATTTGGTTTATCAAAATTAGAATGTTAATACCATATTTGACATGTCATGCAATATCTAATCTACTCTACTGCAAGTGATTTACGAATGATCTTTAAATGTCAGCTAAAAGAGGATGCAGCTACAAGCCAGAATGTTTTTTGAAAGTGAGGAGGAGAGTAATAAAAATAGGTAGCAATTCGTTTGTAATGATCTACACGTTTCTTTTTATGGTTTTGACAGAAATGGCTATATTCAGCTACCTTACTTCCTGCCATTTCTTCTTTTTTTTTTTTTGGGGGGGGGGGGGAGGGGGGCTCTTAGTGCTGCTTTAGTATACAGAAAAAGAAATATATCATGTGTAATAATTCATCCATGCTTCTAGTGCAATAATTTTGTACCCAAATGAGGATGTGTTCCAGATATGACAACTTAAATGTCACATCTATAACAGATCCAAGTTGGTTAAATTCAATGAACATTACTCTGGAAAGACACCGCACCCCCCCCCCCCCCCCCCAAAAAAAAAAAAAAAAAAACCCAAACAAACAAACAAACAAAAAAGAATAAATAGAATGAATAAGAAATTATAAAAATCAAAGGAATAAATGAATAAAAGCAACAAAAAAAATACATGTACCTGGTATGACTAGATTGGAAGAAGAATGGAACGAAAATGATTACTGCAATTCAGAAGCTTAAGAACTGTAATGTTCTTTTCATCATTTTTTTTTTCCAGAATAGCCTTGATCTAAAGTGTGTTTTAAGTAATTAAAGTCATAGAATATTTAGACATGTATGTGGTGAATCTTCCAAAAAAAATTAATAAAAATGTCATTTCCAGTGTTACTTGTCGAGCTAAAGTTACCTGGTATGCAATTTTGAATAGGATTGACACACATTTGTATGATGACATTTTCTTGTGGATTCTTTACAACCAGGGTAGCAAAAAAATCCTTTGCAGTGAATCCATATGTTTAGCAAGTAGGAAAGAATTCTGGGGGAGTGGTAATCTGTGATGATACATGTGGGTTTTGTCTGTAAAAACCGCATGGGTTGATATTGTAGCTTGAATTCGGTCATTTGTAAGTTGAGAAGTTGTTATGAAATAGAATAATATCTAGGCCTACATAATTTGAAGCTGCAATGGAATTTGTAGGATGTAATGAAATGATATTTTTTTAAATGTACAATAGTATCAATTATCAATTCAGAGATTACCAAGTTTTATTCCTCCTGAATAGCTTTGATTGTTTTGTTTACATACACGCAAGCACCTGAAAGAAACACGTATTGTCTGCTTGTAAGCCTACCATCTCAGGATGGGAAAGCGGGAAGCCACATTACCCTTTGAATATGTTATAAAACATTGGCCTCATCCCTAGTTCTGCACTCCAGTCTCAAGTGGATGGAGGCATTGAATCACCCTGTCCTGTTGAAATCATATGTCACTACTTGTTTATCCTATACATGATAGGGGAAAACTCTATCTCAAATAACAAAATGAACATCATGCCATTTCAGCCAGGTACTGAAATACGGTCTACAGGCAAAATAGGATGGATCATAGAAATAGCTCAAGGTAAATCAGTTGGTGTACAAGTATAAGAGAT
>CM057151.1:22049101-22115055 GCA_029962745.1 Echinometra lucunter
GCTCAAGGTAAATCAGTTGGTGTACGTATAAGAGATGGTTGGAACATAGGAAAGAATGCTGTGGCATTAACTTTTTTCTCCCAATTGTACGTTGTAATCTGTTTGAAGAAGATAAATACCCTTTTTATACTGCGGCCCAAATTTGGGGTGCTCCGAGAGCGCTCCAAGAGCGACCAAATTTGAGGTGCCCCAGTGCATTTATACTGCCCTTTATGACCACCGAGCTGCGTGCGGAACTGGTGCAAGTATACCATTATGACATCATAAAGGATGCATGGACCAGTTACTCTTAACATTATGACGTCAGTTTACATCACGGCCTATAACAAAGGAATACATGTACGATTACGTCACTGAGTTCAGATCACCCTAAGGCACTGCGTCTGTTATACTGAAGTTTGGGTGCGACAGATTGGTAGCGCTCCATACCTAGGGCGCCCCCAAAAAGCTTTTTTATACTGGGCATTGGGGCTTCCAGGACTGCTCCTGAGGTGCCCCATCGCCGAGTATAAAAGGGGTATAAGATGGAAATGTTGCTGTAGACCAAGAGTAGAATGGACAAAGGGATATGCTTAGGTTAAACAAATTGGATGTTTCAAGAGTGTTAATCATGTCCATTTGTTGAAAGGAAGATCTAGTCACCACATAGTAACATTCAAACTGCATGTACATGCGTGCTGAGTGTCTCATCAAGGAATTATGCGAAATTAAACCCATTTACATTCGCATGTTCTTAGCAAGAAACATCCATGTAGGTAGGGAGAAATGTGAATTAGTGGGTAATATAGCGGTAATCTCATGTTTTACTGTGGTTAATCCCCACCTTTCAAATTCCTTAAATAGAATGACTGGTGGGTGTGAGGCTTACGCCATGTGCACATAGTGTGTGAAGGCGTCTACATGCTATTGAATAGCGCAAGTCCGCGAGATGACTCCTAAAGGACACATTAATCATGCATGTCACGAGACATGTTATGTATTTGAAATGAATAATGAAGTGGCTTTTCTGCGTGAATTATTCTGTCTGGGGGGCACTGTGATAAGATCTTCGTTAAAGGGATAGTTCACCCGTGTTGAATCAAATAGAGCCAGGTAGATTAGAGCTTAAAGCATCGGACAAAACTACTACTGAATGTGCAGATCCATGCTAAGAATATTGATTCAACCAGTTTTATTTGCAATTGGAATTAAAAAAACAAAAAACAAAAAACAGTGTGACAGAATGCAGGTTGTTTGCCAGACACCCATGTATGCTTCCTTGTCTTCTAACTTGAAGTTATGTATGTGAGAAGAAAATTCATATCATAGACTTGCTAGCTTAATTGCTTGAGTACTTCTCAATCATTATGATTCAGAATGGATTCAATTCAATTCAAATAAACATTTATTTTCTTCCACTTGATTTGCAGATCATGATAATGAATTTATTTTCTTGAGACATATTCATAAGTGCATTAGGGATTGACAGCTAGAACAATGGGATTTGTGGACCAAATCTATTGTTCTGGGCTGAATAGTGTAAAAGTTTAGTCAATTAATGCTGACTGGTACTGTACCGTATTTTCATGTTCTTCAAGAATTGATATTGACTATATTGAGTCGTGTGAATGAGTTTAAAATTCAGATACTCTGTTCACCAGTGAATCCTAGAATGAATTCAAGAATTTGCTACAGGTGGAGATTTAGAATGCCTTTTAAATTTGTTGGAAAGAGAAGGTCACACTAAAAGAAAGTCTTTAGTATCATTGTCCTTGCGTAGTCATACTTTGGCTGTAATGTTGGCTATGTTTATGTTTTTGACCTTACATGTAAATCTGCTTCCAAACATAGCTGTGACATTTGTTTTCAAGCAATGTAAATTTATTTGGAAAATTAAAATCAGGAACTGTAAGCAGTGACCAGTGGGTCATTGAGTGTTTCTTGATTGACTTTCTTATTTAAAGCGGGTAGAGAAACGGAAATTGAATGAACAAATAAAATCTAGAAAGAACTATATTTTAAAGTTAGTTTTGGTAAGAATGGATTTTCTCATTGAGGATGATGTGGCTAGTCAAATGTAGGAGAGTTCAGGGTATTTTGTCCTACAGGGCACCGTACGCTACCAAGTATTACAATGTTGCAAATGGAAATTGACATAAAAATGTTATGTTTAATAATGTGTATTTTAAAGTTCTAGGAGGGCTTGCAAAGTCTCAACAGAATATATTAAAAATCTGAGAGGTGGTCAGTAAAATATTGGACAGAGCAGTTTAGACTTAACCATGTACTCATATGACATAGAGTCTTGATTGTGATACTTGGCAAAACTGGCCATATTTAATCTGAAAAATTATACTAAAAAAAAAAATGATTTGAATCATGGTTTATAAATTCACTTACCTGGCTGACACAAATGTTTTGATTCGTCCTTGTGCTTTGTAGGTACGGATTGGCTTTGTGAGTGAAGAGGACTCAAAGGCTGTTACGAAGGTGATTAGAGAGCAGATGGTTAATGCATTTAAGAACAGGGAGAAACGAGAGAAGGAGAGGCAGGAGAAAGGCAAGCTGGAAGAGGATAAAGATGGCAAAGGTACATCAAATGATATGGAACTCTGCATAATGATACACTTATTCTTTTCAGAAAATTTGTTACCTATTTCTATCAGAAAATGCCAAGATGCAGTGCACTAGATGCAGCTCAAAGTGTTTGAAACAATTAAAGCAAGCTTTGCTTTAGTTCAAGGAAAGATGATATGACTTCTTATGCAACCAACATTTAAAGGCAATGACGTGTTGCAGGAAAACTGAATGAATGGTGGTATTATTTATTCATATTTTGAGAGATTAACTGATTTGCCCAAGGGTGATCAGTTCCACAATATTGATAAGATTTTTGAAATTTTCTCAAAAATAAAGCATAGAATGAGAATTTCCTTTTTTAAAGGCCATTTGAAAAAAGAAAATCAAAGTTAAAACCCACAAATCATTTTAGGAACAGTAAATGCATGTTGATGAGAAAGATTAACAATGTCAACAACAACAACAAATCTGTTGCCTGCCCTCCCCTCCCCCATCCTTAAACCTAACAGCATACTGAGTGTAGGCCCTACTTTCCAGACGATAAAGGTGTTTCGGAATTCTCCTTAATTGAAACAATGTTGTATGGAGAGAGTAAAGGCATATATTTTACTTCATATTCTTTGATAAACTTTATTTTTGCACAGCAGACGCTGGTACCTCAACCGCTGATAGTGGAGTGGCCATATCAGGGGTGTCCAATGTTTCTGAAGTATCTGCAAAATCAGTATCCAGTCAGAGTACAACATCAATACAGCAACCTATCAGCCAACAAATGTCGCAGCAACCTTCATCTCACAGCCAATCTCAACTGCAGCAACAGCAGGTTCCATCTCATCCCCAACAATCTCAACAACCCACTTCCCAACAATCTGCAACAACTCCACAGGTCCAACAGCAGCAGAGCCAGCCTCAGCAGCCTCAGCCACCACAACAGCAGCAGCAACAGCCGCAACAATCACAATCTGCGATGCAGCCTCCACAGGCTGTCCAACAATCATTACCACAAGCCTCACAAGTTCATTCTCAACCCCAGTTGGTATCTCAACCTGGCCAGCAAGTACCTTCCACTGGTTACCACAACAGGATCAACCACAACAACAACCCATGCAAACACCAGCCCAGCAACCACCTATTTCTAATGTACAACAGCAACCTACACTCCCAGCCCCACAGCAGGTAAATTCTTTTCTTGATTCACATTATAAACATGATTATAGAAAATGAAACTAATTGTAAATTAATGTAATTGTTTGGAGTTGTAATGATAACTGTAATGATAAAATATAGGCTGTTTGCAAACAATATAGATCTGGTATATTTGTGGATTACTAATATCTTGGCATCATTGTGTTGTTCTACAGCTGCCCACAACACATGTGATAGACATTTTCACCTCACTAACATCATGATTTATAATCAATAGGAGATTGGCCCACCTATTGTATGTATTCATATTGCTGACCCATTTTCAGATTTCACTGGGTAAACAATTTTATTAGTTGTATTGTCTACCGTATTGCCATCGAGCCGAGGCGAGCCGGCATGCCCTCCAGTGGTATGATATGTGCCTCCCGTTTGTTCTCTATGGCCAGCAGTACAGCGTGTGTATGTATACATGGTTGTGTGTGGATAAACTGCTTTTCAGAACATAGCATTCAGAGAGTGCTGTGTGTAAAAATGCAATGAATGTTGAAACCTTTACCAAACCATTAGATGTCAGATATACATTTGTATATAGTTATGAGCTGAATATTAGCAGTAGAGAAGTATTATTATTCTTTTAGGAATAATTGGTATGGCGGTGACAGCATTCATTACACAGACATTGTGGCAGTCTCCTCTATTTCTGGACTGATCACATAATCCTACCAAGTCCTTGAGATAGACATGCATATTTGCATCGTGAGTCATAATATATTGACAATTCTGACTGCCACAGAGCGAGGCTTCTATTTTATGTTGCTGTAAGTCTAGATTTACGTTTTACCTCCAGAGTCATAACATACACACGTTTCAGTTTATTCCTCTGATGCAATTCTTCATTGATAAGTGCACATTTGTATATTGCACTGTAAGACTGTAGACATGACAGATGCTCTCTCATGCACTCTTGTGATGATACACACGGCATTAGGGTGTAATGCCTAGCTCTATGATATTTGAGGAGCATGTTTATTTAAAGATTTGAAAAGACGAATGATCTGGCTATATTCGACCTTCGTTTTGAATCTAATCAACTAGCAAGAAATTGAAAGCTGCATTTCCTTAGTTAGACATTTGGATCCTTAGTCTGCAGGGGAAGCTATATTGATCTTCTTCCTAGGTTACTAATGTTTAATATTTGAGATGTGGTTAGGATGATTAATGTTCCTAGATGTCGAAGTGACTTCCTCCTGGAGGAGAACATGATAGGTGTACCTACCCTGTCATGTTACCACAGGAGACATACTAACAGGAGTTTAAATCTAACCCTGGATGTAGAAGGGAGTGGCATTAAATGAAAGTCATAGATGATGATTTTTCAGACTGGAATGAGAAGCTCCAGGGCCTTCTGGCAGAGAGAACTTTAGTTGTCTACCTGCAGACCCAGAAAGCCCCATGAAATGAAAATAATAAATATAAAAGCCTTTACGGGTTATAATTTGAAGAATTAGGGACCCAACTAGGAGAAAGATTTAAAGCTTATTCTCCTTTAAGTTACTAGTACAACATTTACTCATCAAATGTGGGAGTAAATTCAAAAAGGATTTAGATTGGGAGGATAAAGTGTAGTTCAGCTCATTTTTAGGCTCTGTAGAGCTCCATTAAAAATACTTGCTTCAGACTTACATGTATGTTATAGACTGCCTCAATAATATGGTGCTGTTTGTATAAATTTATGAAAATTATACAGCATAGCACTGATTATTCAAATCTTAATTTCCATCTGCCTAATTCAGGGCTTAGCATACAAACTTGACTTTTTAAAAAACTAATTATAAAGAACTGGGACATTGAATGAACTTCTGTGTCATGTTTTCAGTATATATAACTTTTATCCATCAAATAAAAAAAAGAATTAGAAAGGTATAAATATTACTCCTGTGTCTCGTTTTTGTGGGGTTTTTGTTTTTTTTAAAGAAAAATCTGTCATTAAATGTTCTTGGTTTTTTTTTTTTTTTTTTCAATGAAAATATACTTTAAAAACATTAATTGCAGAAGAAAGTGCATAATCTTTACTCATTTTCTTTTTTATATAAAGTTTTCTTTTCGGGCAAAAAGCTTAGAAAGTAATTTGGGCCTGTAGATTGAATTCAGTGGTGTGTATTTGGTAATGAGAAATGACAATTTTGATTTTATTAACAGAATAGAACAGCAGCTTATCAGTGAGAAGTAGTAAAAAGAATAGTGAAAGCATTACCCACATGTGCATGCACATGTATGATCTACATGCCTTGCTTTGCTTTAATGTCATTCTTGTTTGTGTTGAATGAAAACTCTCTGTACTTTGAATATGTTATTCATAGTTAGCTGTGACAAGCACCTCTACATGTATCTGTCCTGAGCTATGTTTTTTTTTTCAACTCATGTTCTTCTCTGTCTTGAAGCTTTCTTCTTTGTGCTCTGTAAGAAACTTGTTCGTTTTCGAATTGATATAAAGGCCCTCAGCAAACAGTGCTTTCATCCTCAAACTTTGGTCTTACGCTTTCTTCATGAGTGCTTAAAGCGGTTATTGAATGATAAAAAGAGAATTTATATATAAGAAATTAAATCTTTGTGAGTTTATTCTGAGCACACATTTTGTTTACACTGGCTTTTTCCAATTTGCTCCCCATGTACACAATGTTCATGGGGACAGTGAAATGCAGCCCAGACTGTCAACTTTAAACATGGGTCTAGACTTGTGTTGAAGCGATGAAAAATCATTCAAGGAAAGTGCATGTACAGAGTTTGTTTTCTTTCTTCACCATGTGGTTGTTTCAGAGGCAGCAAGTAAATTTCAAGATAGACACAAGGTGTGTTTGTATTGGGTCCAGTTACCTCTAATGTTAGCTCACAGTATGTGCATTTAAGGACATCACTAAGGGCTTGTAAGGGCTGCATAAAACATTCAGTGAATTGATTAAATGGAAGCTGAATTTGTTCGGTATTAAAGGAGCTCACCCTTGGCACAGTTTATCATTCAAAGTAAATAAAAATTTTTGCAAATTTTATGTTGTTTTCTTCTTTGTGTAATTTGTCAATATACAGAGTCAGCCTCAACAAATACAACAGCAGCCTCAACAGCAACATCAATTACAACAACAACAACATCCAGCACAACAGCAGGAACAACAACAGCAACCACAATCAACCCCTCACTCTCAGTCTCAGCTGCAGCCACAACAGCAGCAACCAGTACAAAGCCAGACCCAGGTGCAACAACCAACCCAGCTGCCACTTTCCTTACCACCCCCACAACAACAACAGCAGCAGCAGCAACAAGGTCAAACTCAACAGGTACGATGTCTTCCTTCTTTCTTTTAAATCGGCTCTTTTCACTTTAGTTTCAGATAATTTTTTGTAAAAATTGTCTGTTTTGTGATTGTAAATGGCATTCATAGGCTTTTTACTCATGGATGAAAATCTTAATCCTTTGAAAATTATTGCAAAATTAGTTGTTGGAAGTTGTACCTATCACTTGCGGAGATAGAAAGCATACTTGTACGTCAGCTCATTAGGAAGTTAAGAAAAACATCATACCATGAGCCTCGCAGGTCATTAGTTTCTCTCATAGAAAAATTTTTATTGTTAACCTACATGTACAAGAGCGAAGTCCTTCTTTATTACAAGAAGACACTTCTTAGGCAATTCCAGAGATAGAATTCCCAGGCATGACATAGCAACATTTACAGATTAGACAGTTGTTTGTGCAGAATTCCTTTGTTGCTTTTGGTGGTGTGAAGGTTGTTGAATTGAAGTTGACAGTACCTAAACTTGGATTTTGAAGTCTGGCTAATCCTTCACAGTCAACGTTTGATGTGATTTTGAAAACAACTTTACACTTCTAGATTGAAGAAGACATTTCGGGGTTTTGAGAAATGAAGAAAAAAGGGTGGAAGGGAGTAAATAGCCTCTCTTTTTAATCTTTGGATCTACAGTAGTTTGATAATAAATTGAGTAATTAAAAATCTCCTTAGCATAGGAAAGCTTTATGGCTAGAGAATGATTACTGGTAGCTTGGGAAGGTAAGTTTAAGAAACAATATTTTTTTAAAGGTGAGAGCGGATAGAAGAATTCTGGCTGACCTTACAATTTAAGCAAACACAAGTGAAATAGAACATAAATTTCCATGTCCAACTAAAGATTTACAGCTTGTAGAAAATTTTCCATAAAGTAGACAATAAAGGAGAACAGTATCTGTACCTCCACCACAAAGAACGGAAAAGTTTGAAAGTACATTCATCCTGCAAAAAAGTGATAACAGATAAAATCTTACGATCATGAGTTGAGATAACAAGCCGCCTATCAGAGAATGTTCACAGGATACACAACAAGCTTTGTTTTTTTCACGTTAAGATACTGTCATAACAAGACAGTTGCAAGTCATGCACCACCCCCCCCCCCCCCCATGTAAGTGAAAAGTCACAAACATGGCATCTGTGCAATTAAGCAAGTTCAAAAGAGCCTCAAAGGCATGCATAATGTTTCATTGCACTTTGATTTAATTTTTTTTTAGATGATTATTTAATTTTTTAATATATTTCTCAAGATGACATTATGCTCTTTCCCATCTAAGTAAAGCAAATCTATGGAAAGGCTTGATGTACTTTTCTAAATTATAAAAAGAGAGGATTTTATATTGAAATGATGTGATTTTTAAAGACTTAAATGTGAATATTTCATAAAGGAAGTAATTAGTCACTTCTGGGCCTCCCTTTAAGATTGTGGTAATCAAAAGTTGCATCATGCATGGCACCTAACCTGTTTCTTCACTTGTTTCTGTCATGATGGGGGGGGGGAAGGAGAGGGAGTATAATGTCCAAATATGGAAGTCAAAGTGTATTTTGAGGTAAGGATTCAAGGAAATATTAAAAAGCAATGTTATTTGTTGGTAACCTGTATATGAACCATGTTTGAGGTTAGAGTACTTTTATGCGTGATCATGATGATATGAACAACGGAACCCTGGCAGGGGGATGATAGTACATGTGCAGTGTGACCTTCTGTCTGTAGGGTGGTGTAACTGCTCTGTCAAATATGTTTGGGGTGATATCAGTGAGGGTGGAAAGCTACTGTTCCTAAACAAGTTGGTTACCTGGTTACAAGTTTATACTTCGCCCTACTTGCATGTTGGACTTGACGAAATGGTTCTGTGACTATATCATTACATGGTCGCTTTTGCAAGAGTAGGATACTTTCAATACATGTTTATTAAAGGCTTTGGTTAACATTGTTATAATTAAAAAAAAAAAAAAAACTCATTCGGGTACTTGAAAATGGGATAAACATAAGGGTTATAACGTAAAAATACCAGTCTGAAAGTTTCAAAGTATAATATCCGCAGGAAGTATTTTTGAATATTAGAAATGTGAACCAATGTTCAAAAATATGTAAGAGTCTATTGCACAGACTAGAGGTAAGGAGTGCGCATGCGCACATGGCTCACCGGACCGTACTGTGTGTATTGGCATATCAAGCGGAGGGAGGCGGATTAACAGGTTTTTCTTTAACTCAAGCAGAATGGTCCTCTTCTTTATTGTCTCTGAGACGAACAATAATAAAATCGCAGTTTACGTCTTACTAACAGTTTTTCATTCCAAATTATGGTTGGTTTCAGGGGTTGAGTACAAATACAAGTACTCATACACATGTTTCATCTTAGCTTGAGATTTTTTAAAATCTGCTGCTCACAAAGTTAGCCCGTGCCTTTAAATATCCTTGAATCTCCAGTCTATCTTATTTTATTCAAAATATATTTCTCTTATTTTTCTTATTTTTTCTTGTATGTTTCATACCCCTTGACCAGTTTACATATTTGATGATTATGAGGCTGTAGACCAGTTTTACTTGGAATTTTAGGTGCCTCCCTGGATTTCTTTTCAGTGGAAAATGGAAGTATGGGGGCGAGAGGGATCTTACATGCTTGGAATGGAGGGGGGGGGGGGGGGGGGGGGGGAGGGACAAAAAAAAAACAAACAATAATACTAAATGGAACAAAACTGTCCCGTTGAATTACAAACACAATATTCAAGCTAAAGTACAATATTGCATAAAGTAATGATAGTGGTTTTAATTGAGTCTTACCATTGGAAGATAAAAAATTCTGATAAAGTGTCAAGTTGTTGAAACTACCCTGATTTAAAGAGATATTACAT
This sequence comes from Echinometra lucunter, assembly GCA_029962745.1. NCBI lineage: Eukaryota > Metazoa > Echinodermata > Echinoidea > Camarodonta > Echinometridae > Echinometra > Echinometra lucunter. Next base: position 22,058,998 of record CM057151.1, read on the forward strand.
TTCCTTTGGATTTGTAAATCTACATTGAATCTATAAAGTAATTCTCAATGCAATTATCTGATAAGGACTGTTTCATATCATTAACAGACTGTCGTGATTTAGTTCTTTTTCTTCAGTATGCAGCTAGGATTTCAAGTGTTAGTATAATGTAGTTAGATGAGACAGACTGGATACAGTGTTCAGGGTTCATAAAGTGAAGGGTCAAGTCAGTCAGGCACCATATTCTGGAAGATATTTTTTATGAAGGAAACATCGTGGAAGTAGATCAGGGTGGCAAAAACAACCCAAGACCCTTCCAACTGCACTTGGCTCATCTGACAGAAAAACTTCCCGTCAGTGGGTCGGCTGGCGGATATGAGAAGGAAACCTGCGGCACTTGCAAAGGCAATGGTAAACACAACACCAAGGACATGTTGGGCCCCTGTATCAACATGCCGTTAGACCACCTAATGGTGATAATGTACTCTGAGTGTGCCATGTGGTGATCTTCAAGTATGATCCTATCCTGTGTTTTACAAAGACAGACGGATTTCCAGTAGCCCTGTATCTACTTCAACACATTTCATCCGAGGGAAGTTGATATCAGTGTAGATAGTTTTGCCATAAACTGTTTATACCAGATTTTTTAGTTCCCTGGGTTATCTGAGGTTAGCACTATAATTTTGTTCTGTTTCTCACGTGAGATGGTGGTTTGGGGACCTGGTGCAGTTCTGGAGGTATAAAACTTTGGTGAAGTCACCTCTAAGCTGAAAGACTTACTGAAAGAAACAGGCAGTATGGTACATAGATGACATTTTGTGATTGCTATATTGCTGGAGTTGGCAAGATGATTTTCATGTTTAGTTTTGAGATTTACACATGTGCTGTGTACAGTGAACCATGGAAGGTGAGTGATATTCCAAATAAGTTTTATTTTCCCCCTTCTGATTTTTAGGGTTTCAGAACAAGGCAGGTTCAGTGAGTAACCTGCACAGTGTTATAAGTGAGTTGTATGGGAAAAGAATGTTGAAACTTTGATTGGTCAGTCTCAAAGTAGTCAATAATTGCACTTTGTTTTTATAGATTAAATTACCACCCCCCCCCCCAGCTTAATGTTGTGAGTTGAAGAATTGGCTCTGATGCTGTTCACCATTTTAGAGTTGGATGTTGTGGTACTTAAATATGATTTGCATTCTGTTTCTACATTGAATCTAAAATTGGCCCAAAAAAATAAAAAATAAAAAAAAAGATATGTATGGAAGGAAAATATTTATTTTGCCTAGAAATGACAATGTCTGTGTTTCTGTCTCCTGTTACGTGTATACCTGCCCATGAACTGGCAAAGTGGCCAAGTCTTGCCCGTATAAGGCAAATACTGAGATCACAAAACAATGTGTGTTATCAGGAATCTCATTGGCTATGATCCAGTTATAAAAAACTTATCGGGTAAAGCCTACATGTAAAGGGGTATTGTAGAGCATGAATCTAGGCAAAGACAATATTGATACTGCACCTCACGCTTGTTGTTGTGGAAAACTGTTCTTCCTCTTGTTGGTCTATCACTCATTGAAATAATAAAGGTGACCATTTGCATGAATGAGTGAATTACTACCGAATCCTGAAGCATGGAGGTTAATGATACTACAGGTACATCAGAAGGCATTTTTTGCCAAAAGGCAGAATTTGCTAGTATACCATATCACCCCAAGCTCAGGGATTAAATCTTGTCTGACAGTTTTTTTGGTTTTTTTTACATTTGAATAATAATGTAAACATATTTGACGATGAGCTTGCATTTCTGTCAGTGCCCACCTTTAATTTCGATGCTTTCACAAATCAAATGATTGCGTGGGGGGCTTAAAGGGGGTACCCAGTGTTAAAACAATGTTAGCTCATTTAAAAGAGCATGATTTTATTAGCAGAAAATCATCTGCCTAAAGTTTTTTAAAAAGTCGTGTTGCCAAGGAAACCCCCAAATGTGGTAAGATTTCAGGATATTTTTGACCCCTCAGTTGTGACCCAGTTTCAACTGGGTACCCACTTTTACGTCAAAATGACGTCAAAGTGGGTACCTTGTCGCGCACTTCTAGCAAAATGCGCGCAAGGCATAATACATATTGTACAGTCTAGCGCGCAGCACAACTGCAATGCGCGAAGCTGGGTACCCACTTTTACGTCATACCTCATACTCAAATTTTTTGGTCAACTCTTGACTTTATATGAGAAAATTAGCCAAAATGCATTGATTTCGACTGAAAATCATCAAATTTTTAATGTTATTCTTCTTAGAATTCTATTCTCGATCATTTAAAAAAAAAAAAAAAATTACCATTGTGTAATCACTTTAAGTTCTTACCCACACAATAACAAAGTGTGTGGCTTTGCATCACATTCTTATGGTACACTCTGATGTATTGTGTCATATTTTTTTTTTTCGTCCTGTATTTTGTTTGTTGTTTGTCACCCACGTGTCAACCTTTGTAGGCATGCCAGCCTCTGTGAAGAAATGAATAGGAAAGAAAAGAAAGAAAACAAATGAAAAGGAAAAGAAAAATTGTTGCTAACCAGTGACAGCTCATTGTTTGGATAACAAATAATATTTCACACACTTTTCCAAGACAAACATATCTTTCATTCAACCATAATTTTTACTCTTCAGTGTAAAGTTAAAAATTTCTGTAGAAAGTGATACACTTATTGTCCACATTGAATTGATTTTGATTAACCAAAGTTAGAATCTAGGCTTTAACAAAAAAAAAAAAAATATTTGCTATGTGATTTCATTAAAATCAGCAAGTACTGTTTTAATTTTTTATATGAAATAAAAAGTCTTCGTTATCTTGATAAAAGTAGGAAGTTGGCAAATTAGTGCTTGATCGAATGTTCATTGAGTCCTTGCAATGCATTCTATCTCTTAGTTGTAAACAAATTTTGGGGTGTATGAATTATTTGATAAGCAGCCATGCTTATGACAGTAGTACAATAATTTCTGTTTTTTGATGCATATTGCATTCTTTGCATGATATTAATTGCAGTGTGTAAAACTGGTAAATATTGTCTGTTTAAAGTGCGTAAGATATTGACTGTTTAATCAGCATATGATGACTTCATAATCGTTATGATTGTATGAAATGTTTTTCAGAGCCCCTCGAGTTCCATGAATGGTCAACATTCATCTCTGTCGTGGTTTATTCCGATGTCTCCTCCTGTGTTTTATCAACAACCCCAGGTTTCTTTACTTCTCGCATTTTATCCAACTACATTTATAGTCTGTTAGCAACAGATTTAACTCATTCGATGCTTTATAATTCAAACAAATATTTATCACAAATTGACACCTTCAAGTCACTTCTGTTTACATTTCAAATTTATTTCTTTATTAATGATAAATTGGAACACTTCGATTATATTTTGAAAACGTAATTTTCACTCACAGATGTATATACTTTCTGAGGGTACATACGTAACCACTCACTAACATTCAGTAATCTTTTGTAATATCCTTTCCTGTGTTCTATTTCTCATTTCATTTCTCCTTTTACTCTATATGATATCAAGCCTTATATTTAAGTTCTTCCTCTTCATTCTTATTTATTTTCTTTCAAGATTGTGTGGCCTCCAGTCTGTCCCTTTTGCCCTTCTCTTCTATCCCTCCCCCATCTTCCACCTGTCACCCTGTCCCCCCCCCTTTCCCTCCTCTCCCCTCTCCCCCTCTCCCCTCTGCCTCTCTCCCTTACCCCTCTCACCTGCTCCCCCTCTTTCCCTCTCCCCTTCTCCCCCCTCTCCACCCTCTCCCTTCTCCCCCCTCTCCCCCCTCTCCCCTTCTCCCCCTCTTCCCCCTCTCCCCTCTCCCCCCTCTCCCCCTTCTCCCCCCTCTTCCCCCTCTCCCCTCTCCCCCCTCTCCCCCTCTCCCCCCTCTCCCCTTCCCCCCCTCCCCCCTCTCCCCTTTCTCCTCTCTTCCCTCTCCCTCTCCCCTCTTCCCCAGTCTCTCTATTTCTCTTTCTCTCTCTTAATGTAACTCCTTTTCTTTTCTTACATTTCATGTATTTTATTTCTTTTCACTTTTTTTTTTTCACTATGTCTACAATAAGAGGAAAGTGTACACATTTACATGTACATACATGTACATATATTACCTAGACACGGAATGATGTATATACTGGTGGATATTACTGTGCCATCATAAATTTTCATTTCTAATAGATCATTACAGTTACACGTATGTTGAATATCTAATAAAACATACTGCTGTCTTGCAAATGAGCAGATCGAGTTTGAATTATACTTTTGTATGGACAAACAATAGTTTACAGATCATCAACCGCAAATGCATGAAGCATATTAACTTGTTAGAATGATTTCTGTGAAAGTGTTTACAGGATATGTCAGTTTGATGCTGGCTGAGGTCACTATTCAGAAAAAATAACAGGAAGATTATATCCTCAGTTTAGACATTAAGGAATATTCTTGAATTGTTTTCACTTCCTCTATTCATATTTTAATACATCAAGTATTAATTTAATGGAGTTTCTTCTTTTTATAATGCCATAGAAAATTATCCATTGATTTCTGAATAGGAGATAATTTTCAAATTCAGTAGATGCCTTGTAAGGCTCTGTATTCTATGTATTCATTGTTTTTCCAAACATATCCTCACTGTCATTTAATGCATTAATTTGGTCTTACTTGCATGTTGATTTGATCTCTTCGATTGCTATTACTAAATACTGGCGCATTTTCAGCAGACATGCAGCTCTCAGAATTCAATAACTTTGCATAGCTTTGAATGTTATGCTGGTGTTGGCCCATACTGATTACTATAGGCAGAGCATGATATTTGTTGCCGTAGCCTAATTTTCATCCTTGTAACTTCAAATAAATTCTAACCCTTAATGCTTTTCTATTAGAATAATTTATGAGAATAACATCAGATATTTCTCTTTAACTCCTTTGATTCTTATTGTAGAATTAGTATCATGCCCTAAATAATGTTTTGATATAAAGTTATGGTATCATATTACACATGGCAGGATATTTTTACTATTTGTATGCAGATAATGACTTTCATGCAAGAAATCAATTGATAATATGTAATCTAAGTAGAATTATTATTAGAAAATCATGTGAATGAATGAGAAATTGTGTACATTTTAGACATACATACATATATGTTAATGTACATTTCTGTATGTCATGTACATTTGAGTATATGTCCATTTCAGTATGTTGATTCTATACTGATAACCTCAAGAACTGTAGGTCTCATGTAGGGTACATGTAGCATTTTAACTGCACATATGTGAACGATTCATGTAGGTGTACATGTAAAGCTAGACTGAATACATGTTTATCATTCATTTATTAGCCTAGTGGGTAATTTGATCCTTTTAAAGACTTCAGTTTAAGCAATATTGAGATATACATAGCACATCTTTCTCCTATTCACTTTGATGAATAATGAAGAAATATGATAGAATACAAAGATTTTTGGAAGAGGAATCATGCTATGATCCTTCTGGTGACATTTCAAGTTGTCATCGGTTTCATGTCGTTATCACGTCTTCATGTATTCTACAGTCAGTAAAAGGAAGGTGAGAATCAAACTTGAGAGGGGCTTGTATGTAGCATCCAATTAGTATGTTCCCCATTTAGGTGCAGCCAGAAAAAATGAATATTTGTAGATAGGGATCATCTGTAAAGGGTTCATGATGTAGTTATGTGGAATCTTGTTGATTCATATGTACAAAGCTAATTCCAGAAACTATTTCTTTGTTGCGGTTTAAGGAAGTGGGTAGGTAGGTGGGGAAGGTGTCTTAATCACACAAGTATATTTGATGAGTCCATGGGAGGCTTATGCACCACCTACCCCACTACCACAAGGAACGCCCCTGGTTGTACGGTGAACAAGTGTTGACTGAGGCTCAGTTTGAGCATGTCAGTCTCGGCAGTGTAGACATTTCCTCTCTCCAGACATGACTATTTGCTCACTAACACATGCACATGAGTTAACATATAGTTTGCCCCCCTCTCGTGGGACCTGGCATTTAGGGAGTTGTCGTCTCAGCACACCTCTTCTTGAAGAGTGTGTGGGCTGTGCGGGAAGGTGAGAGATAGGGGGGCAGTGCTAAAGGTTGGGAAGACATGAGGGGTAAATCTCGTGCCTCTTGAAATAGAAGTTACATCATGTTTTCTTTCCTGCTAGTATCAGCTTCTCATAGAGGTTTGGCTGCAGAATCATGGAGCTGACTTTGCAAAAGCTGTAGGTTGTTCTCTTACATGTTTAAAGGAACTTTTAGTCTTTTTTATGAACTTGAAATGTAAGAAAGTTTAGTGAATTGTCTTATAAATTTGTAAATTCAACTCCTGTCTGTTGAATTTTAATGAAGACAGTAACAATAAGACAATAACAATAGGAAATGAATTGTCATTCATTTGTTTCTTCTTCTTTTCATATTACTGACAGCAAGAGAGCCCGTTAAAAAACAGAATGTCATGAAAATTCAAACCCATTTTGAAGTACACGCACAATTATGCTTAGGTATAAAATTCGTAGAATGCCTCAATTACATTTGGCAAGCTGTTAGATCTTGAAGGCTTTGTAGTTAGAGAGCCATGTATCTTTGTTGAAATGTTGTGGGTAGTGGATCTTGTGGTGTGTACTAATGAGCAGCCTTCCACCACATGTGCCACTGTATCATCATTACTTAAACTAACAGATAAGGCATTATGAATCAGAGAAAACATGTAGTCAGTAAGGCTTTTTAAAACTCACCATGCTATGCCAGCAACAAATGCTGGCATGTTGGAATACCCCTCCCCCTAAAAGCTTGGTTGAGACAACCTTGAGGTTGTTACGCAGGTGTTGGGCTATGTGAGAGATAGGGCTCAATCAAGGGAGACAAGAATGATGTGACAAAAATTTACTTACATTTTATTCACTTTATACCAAAAAAGAAATGAAAGGGAAGACAGATTTCAAGGATATCATATCTCATGATTTGCTTCCCCTTTATTTGAAACAAGGAAGGAAAGTATAATTTTTCCTCGGCGGTGTTAGTCTATCTTGTGGTCAACAAACTTTTATTTTGTGACGTGTAAATCATTATGCATACATAATTATACAATGGTACAGTAGTAATTTTGAATTGATTTCTGTTTCTGAAAAGTTTCTCAAAACAGCAAGGAGACTGACTCTTTCGAGCTTTTAATGTTTACTCTTTTAACCCTTGAAAACTGTGTCACATTAATGTTTATAGATTGGATAAAGGGAGGGCACTGAGAAATACTGAAAGTGAATATATATACATAAAGATACAATCGATACATGTATTTTGTCATATATGAAAATAAAGTCTCTGGTTTAGTTATAAGGCTCCGCTTCAGGATCTACAATATAAGTTTTCATGAAGACTTCAGTTTCGAATAAGTGTATGTTATTCGGCAACATGAAAGTTGTTTATAGTTGTATTCCTAGTAAAGAAAACTACCAGCAATTTTATATAGGTGCCATGATTCTTTTAATTGATATACAAGATGATTTTTTTTAATAAAAATTTTTACCCAGATACAACTCTACATGAATCTCCTTTTTTAAATAACACACTTTTTCTATTTATAGGCTGTACATTCTAACCAAGTATTGAACCTATAATGCCATTTCCATAACTCATTTATCTAATTTTGTTGAATAATCAATAAACTGCTATGATATTTCAGAGTCCATGCTGAACCTTTTTCCTCTACATTTATAAACATGTTTGAAGAAGATCAGGGAACAGTTCATGCTCTATTCACTGATTAATGACTGGCCTTCTAAAAAAATTAACTTTCATTCATTCTGTCAAGTCTGTAAAACATGATGTATGCTCTATTTTGCTTTATATTTCAGTTATGATAAAAGTGTATTTTTATGAAGATTTTTCCTTTTGAACTCATTGAATAGTAAAACTTTAAGTTATAAAAGAAGCATCTGCATGCATATTCCAATGAAATATAGACAAATTCTTGTAGTTCAATAAGGAATGATATACTTGTGAAGACTGTGATGAAAGTAATACTTGCATAGCTCTATGCTATCTTCCATATGCTATCATCTGTACTTATCGGAAAAAAAAAAAACAAAGGAAATTGAATATTAGAGTATAAATGTAGGCTGATTAGAAAATATAATTAGCTGCATTGAATTCTTGCTATTGCAAATCAGGCATTTTTTCTCAACTAAATCTATTTATCTTCACTGTTGGTTTAATCTTCAGTAAAATTTGCTGCAGTAAAATTTGGGAACTAATCAATATCATATGTTTCTCATGTAGTTTGTGCAGCCGTCTGGAAACTATACACAGTTTACACAAGGCCAAGCTTATCAGCAACCTGTAAGCCAGGGACAACACCCACAGCAACCTATACAACAACCTATACAACAGCCATTGCAGCAACAGTCGCAACAAGTACCCAGCACCCCTCAGAGGACGACTTCTGATCAACATGCGAAGATCAAGAGAACGGTGTCTGGTGGCAGCCAACATCAAGCGACACAGCCACAAGCAACTCAGCCACAGCCATTACAACAGCAGATGCAACAGCTGCCTCCACAGTCGGTCCAGCAGCAGCAGCAGGTGACAGTCACCAAGACAACATCTGTACATCAGCAGAGCATTCCTGCTATTCAACAGGTATCTCATTCAATATGTTTTCTACTGGTTTCATTGGCATTCATTATGAAAGTAGGCTTATCTGTCCATAAAGAATTACAGACAAGCAAATAAATATGTTAAACAAAACAAACCCCCCCCCCCCCCAAAAAAAAAGGAGAAAGATGGGAGTAACAAAATTGAAGCAGCTGAGAAGAACAAATAACTATATGATTATGTCATTATGTGTGTAAAATCCCTTGATTTAATTTTCACCTCATGGATTTGCATGTGAAGTTTAATCTAGTTTTCACCTTATCAATTTCTAAAATCATATTTTTGCCCCCTGTTTGTAATAGTGTTTTTTTTTGTTTTGTTTTTTTGTTAAAGAATATTTGAACCTATCAATATGCAGTATTGCTTGTGATATTTGTTTCTTGCTATTAGTACACTTAATTTTCTTGCTCTTCTTGTTTTCTTATAGTCTGGACAGCCATCTCATGTTAGTCAAAACAATATACCACAAGCACAACAGCAGCAAATGCACGTTGCTCAAGGGCAACCTCAACAACAGCAACAACAAGTAAGTTCATCTTTTTTTTTCTTTCTCTCTCCTTTGAATTGATATGGAAATTATGAACTGGAAAGATGACATGGGAAAATTTGGTGCATTCTTTAAAATGTCAGGTATGGTACAAGGGAAGGGTGTAGTTGTGCTTTTCAACTTTTCTCCAGAGGGTAATGTTTCAACGTGCTGTTTCATCAGACTTAAAGGAGAATGCAACCCAGACATCAGTGTGCTTCCAGTGAATGAAGAAGAACAAGAAGAGTAAACAATGAAAGTTTGAGGAAAATCGGACAATCTGTTCAAGAGTTATGAACTTTGAAAGTTGAAGTAAATCCCTATTATGGGGATCCTTGAATTGGCAACTTCGCCAGTATCTCATCTGCGATGTCATCGTGGACAACTCTCCATTCATTTTGTACCCAGAATTTTACATTTTCTTTATTTTCAAGAAAAATAAAGATTCTTTTGATTTATTGTTTGAGTATGACATGGCTATATCAATTCTGCAAACATTTGGGGAAGAATTATGTTAATTTCTGACTTGAAATTTCATATGAATAATTTTTTTTGGAAAAATTATGTACAAAATGAATTGAGAGTTATCCACCATGACATCACAGATGCTGGCAAAGTTGCCATATTTTGAATGTCAGGGCATTTGAAGAACAATCCTTTTTCAGGGGACATTTCTACTATGATAATCTTCCTTACTAACATAAAAAGAATGAGAAAGCTCACAAATTATTTTGTACCTTTCCCAGAACTCCACCTTCTCTTTAAAGGGAAAGTCCACCCCAGAAGTTTTACTGTTTAAATAAAAGGAGTTAAATTTGAACAGCATTTTAAAAAAGAAATGAACGAAATCGGTGAAAGAATAAGAAAATTACACTCATTTACATTTTCTAGTAAATTACTCTTGGCTCAGCAAAATTGGCAACACTGATGACCTCATATGAGAGCAGCTCTCCATTCACTTTGTACATGAAATTTCACTTTTTCTCAATTTTCTTGAAGTTACACATTTTCTCACTCCATAGTCAAAGTATGTTATGTAAATAGCAATTCTTTTGAACATACACTAACTATGAGGGTAGAAAATGTGTAACTTCCAAGGAAATTGAGAAAATGTGAAATTTCATGTACAAAGTGAATGGAGAGCTGCTCGCATATGATGTCATCAGTGTTGCCAATTTGCTGAGCAAGGAGTAATTTACCAGAAAATGTAAATGAGTGTAATTTTCTTATTCTTTGACCGATTTTGCTCATTTCTTTTTTAAAATGCTGTTCAAATTTAAATTCTTTTATTGAAACAGTGAAACTTCTGGGGTGGACTTTCCCTTTAAGATTAACCTGTAGAGAATGGAGATAATCTCATTTGAATTGGAGACATGAGCCCCATTTATTCAACCCCAAGTAACACTTTGGGCTTAGTATTCACTAAAGCAAAATGCAAATCAAGAGGAATCTTTTTTTTTTATGAGAGAGGTTCATATTTTTACTACACACAGCCACAGCACCATCCAATCCAACCTGGTACCACTCTTGGCCAGCCTCACACCATCCCTGCATCATCCACTGTGTCTCTTGCTGCATCATCAGCAGTTGCCGTTGCGACCGCAGTCCCGGTATCGCTTCAGCCCCAGGTCCATGGTTCCGCGCCAAACTTGGCAAGTGCCACCTTTGCTACCCCTGCACCACCAGGGCCTTCTGTAATACAACAGGACAGCAGGCCGCAAGCTGTGGATGCATCAAAGGTATGGTCATTTTTTTGTTGTGATTCGCATAGGGGCAGGTTGATTAGTTCTCTTGACCTACGAGTATTAGGGGAGAAAAAAATCTCATAATCTTTTGGTGTGCAAGTTAATTATGCATTGTCTACATTTTGGGTATATTTATCTGCTACTTTGGCATCAAAGATAAAATGTTTGTTTCTTGCACAGCAGCATGCTTGCAAGAGAGAAGAAGAAAGGATCCATCTCCCAAATGGATTATACAGAAGAAATAAGAGCATTGCTCCTTGAACTTTCACTTGAATGTTATGATTATTCTTAGTGGCATTATAGTTGCATATCCCAGCTTCAACTACATACTTATACTTCTTTCTCATTTAGTTACAGTTATGACATTCTTTTTTTTTTTCAAGTCTCAGTGTATGTCATGGTACCTGGTTTGTCCTCTACATACTCAGTCTCCCACCCCCCCCCCCCCCATTTCTCTCAGTTGTAAGGGTTGATCTCGATTGAGCCCCATTAGAATTACGTGCTCCCCCCTTCCTTCCTGATACTCAAATTTCTATCTATCTCTGTCACTCCTTCCTGCATTTGGTTCATCTCTGTCCATACACAGTGCTGCTGACTAGATTGTTATTCATACCTTCCTAGAGTTTCCCCCTCTCCTGCGCAGCATTGTCCTGATGTCTATTTATAGATCCTGTGTTTGAAGCCCCCTTAGCCTGTGCGCTACTTGTCAGCATACCTCATTGCCATGGGATTTATCACATCAAGGCATCAACCTCGCTGTGTGTATTATTAGTTCTTGGGGATAGTCATACGGGTGGCCTCCTGCATAGTGCCTTATCAGATCGCTTGCACAAATTTTGAGGTTTGTCACATTTTGCTTTGTCCTCAAGATATGTGTTCATACATCTATCTGTCAGAACTGTAACAAAGGGCTTACGCTTCCCTTTTTGTTCCAAAAGTGAAACGCACATTGCTGATGAAAGGATTTTATGACATCCTTCTGGAGCTTTTATGAGTGTCTGCATCTGGAGCGGAAATGGGCTTACCATCCCAAATCACCTGTCTGTGCCCAATACCAGTAACGGTTGTCTTGTACTTAGGTTGTGATACAATGAAAAGGTAGTGTTCTCTGTAGGTTTGCAGTACTAATTTACCATACCAAAATATCGTCATGATAAGACTTTTCCTGTAAGAGGTTTGTCTTTTTTCATGGCATATTTTTATTTCAAATCGGATTTGGCCCAAATTGACAATGTGACATGCAAACTCTTTAAGATCTGCTGCTAAACATACTACTCCATGTCAGGAAGATGAAATTTGGCATTGTAAATTGATAATTGACAGTAATGCCGCTTAATTGGTAATAGCCAGCAGTGATGATTAGTACGAGAAGTGTTATGACTGAAGGAAGTCTTGGTCCCCGTACTCTTTCCTTAGGATTTAGCACATCTGCCTCTCATAACTCTTTTGAGATCATATTTGGTTGATCTGGGTGACAGTTAGAATTAATGATTCCTCTGGCAGCATCGTGTTGGATGAGAAACACAGGAAATTAATGAAAATCAACCAGGAATCTCTGCATTTGCTACCCTTCCTTTTGAAAAGTGAATACTTAAAACATGACCAGCGTGAAGCACATTGTAATTTTATAAGCTAATGGTATGAAGGTAACATAGATTTGTAATGCACAAAGGACTAGGAGGGGCACGAGACGAAGAAAACGAGTCCTCTGACGCAAATGTTACATGATTACGTAATTTGATGTGACATTACATCTATTGCCCTTATCAAGCGAGAGTCTTTCTACAGAAACAAAACATTGACAGGAAGCCTTACAGAATATGTGAGAAAGAGAATAGCACAAAAAACCAAGGGAATGTGAATATGAAATGAAAGGTACATAGAAAGAGATAGAGTGTACGAGCGAGCGTAATGTTAATGGAAAGTTCCATCACGGGGGAGGGTAGACATAGGAGGATCAGGCAGGAAACAGTGAATCAGTGTAATGTGACATTGTAGACAGTCCATCAAACTCAAACTCTCTCTCTCTCTCTCTCTCTCTCTCTTTCTCTCTTTCTCTCTCTTCTGTTCATCCCCAGGCCCTTCACTGGTTATTGTCCTTTGCTTGTATATATTTCTAGACAGTGCCCAAAGGCAGAAGCTCCAGACCAATAATGGGTAAATCTCTCCCAAGATACATTAGCTTTATCCACTGTGGTCACGGAATGTGCTTTGAATGTTCCCTTTTATCAGAAGAGAACCACAAAGCCCTCATCCTTATTTAATTTTCTTGCATATGCTTCAGGGACACAAAGAATGAGTAATTATCAAATGGGGGTGTCCCTTAGCTTTTCTGAAATATTGATATGAATTGCCTTTTGAAGTTGAGGAAACTTTTCTTTCTGCTTCAAAGACTTGTAAAATCCATTCCGTTATGTGCACAGACATTGTGGGAAATATCTCTAGGTTGTCATTTTCTAGGAACTCTGACTGGGCCCCTTTCAGAGAGAGAGAGAGAGAGAGAGAGAGAGAGAGAAATAAAGATTTCGATTAGAGTGTGTCCAAACACCTGTTTCAATTTTACATTGATTATTAGGCTTTGGTTATTGAAAACCATAATTCTTATAAAGATAGTTATTGTCTATTTTACTTGGAAGAATGTTGTGGTGGGGGGGGGGGGGGGGAGGGTATTTTTCAGCATGAAATAATTGTAGCAGAGATGTGAGAACACATTTGGTTTGGAAATGAATATGAGCATGCTGTTATCATGTCATCTAGCACGTTGCCTGCTTCCAGACCACAACCTGTGAGGTAAACATCATTACTCACAAATGTTGCAAGTGTTGTGCGCTCTTCAGGCAGTGCTGTAGGCAAGAGATAAGGTAGTCCCAGCCATCCAGTCTGAATGTTGCTGGCCAGCTTCATGCCGCAGCCTGAGACAGGTGTGGCCATGCTGGCTGAATGTTATTGCTCACGAATGTTTCATGTGCTAGGTTCAATTATACAGATAATCTGACCGGCACCATATCGCTGGCATGTGTTGACTGTTGACTCCCCATTGCCCTCTCCTTGACCTTGCTTTTCGTCAAAGAGGGCGCTCATTTCAATTCTGACGGAAGCCTGGCATTATGCACTCTATCTCATGTTCCCCTCGGTAGTAAATCGCATTCATATCAAAACAATGTCAATTAAAGAGCATTAGTTCCCGGAGCCTCCCTAAATGAAATCAACTGATCTTGCAAGGAAAGTACGGTTAGGGACTGTGATGTACGTGCCAGTTGCATTGAGTTTTTGAAAGAGATAAAATGTCATGGTAATATGCGTTAGACAGGGGATTTACAGAGAAGATGGGTACATTGTGTGCCAAGAGATTTCAAGACGAAAGAGAGTGCCTTGTCATTCACCACAGAACAACCTTTAGGGATAGAACGTGAGAGGAGAACAAGAGAGAAGGAAGTTGGTGAGAGAGGGAAAGGGAGAAGAGAAGAAGAGGACGAGGAGCAAAACAAAAAAAAAATAGAAATTATAAGGAAAAGTTGAAATTGGAGAAAAGAAAGAGGTTAACAGAGAAGTTTATTCATGGGAGATGAGAAAAAGATGCCTTAAAAACCACCACATCAAAGCAATCATAGAAAAATATTAAACGTGATGAGTGATAGGATTAGAATTCTAACTCATCTTTCTTATATCCATACCATCCAAAACCATATAGAAAAAAAAAAATTAATATTAAAAGCACATGCATGGTGGTTTCAAAGAAAGAGGAGAAGTCTGGAAAGATTTTGATACAAATGTAAGGTTAAATAGTAACAGAGAATTAGAAATGATAGGTGAGTGTAAAGGAAAGCTTAATGAAGAGAAAAAGTAAAGCTAGGTATGACTCACTTTATACCCTGGGATAAACAGAACAAGGGCGAGGTGAAAGATTGATTCAATATTTAAAGGCTGCTTGTCTTGCGGCACAAAAGAGTGATCTGCTCAGTCTTTTATTTCTTTTGATAGATAGATTTCTTCTCCCCCTATGTACTGATGATATGAACACCAATTCTGCATATTCAGTGACAAAAACAAGGCACATGTTTTTATGAATGATGAAAATGAACGATTGAAACCTTTTTCATTCAGATTGGCAACCTTTCATTGTATCACTTCAAATGAGTGATTAGACATATTATAACATTATTAGATTGTGTGTACTTTTGTGTAATTAAAAGTGTGCTTGAAGAGAAAAATCAAACCTTATCAGAGACTTTAGATGTGTTTCCTATATCTATACTGTCATAGCAATTTTAGAAGATATTTTGGGATGTAATACTATCAATAATATTAATAATGAAAATGGGAGATTCTTTTATAGTGCCCATGTCTTGCACCGATTAGCCATTTCGGGCACTTACCCAGGTCTAAGCCAAGCTACGATTACAGCGCTCGAGCATTTCAGGGTATTCCTTCCTACCGGGTACCCACTGACTACACCTTGGTAGAGAGTGACAAATGTAGATAAATGTCTGCCCAAAAGACATTAGTTTTGTGGTGGGACTCAAACCGCCAACCACGCGATTGACAGTCCGGTGACATATCCACTAGACTCTGCCACCCGACTATTATATGGAGTTTCTTTTTGTTGTTCTTTGTGGTACTCTTTAAATTAGATCTTGGCATGTTTCAAAAACATGTGCACTTCATTGACTTTCATATCTTCGTACTACTTATGAGAGTTGATGTTGCAATTAAAAGTGTGAAATTTACATCCTGTCGTTTTACTGTTATCAGTCTCATCAGAAAACATGATCTAATTATTGCGTAGAACATAATAGACCATGACAGAGAAGGTCATGAACGGGACTGAAGATATGAGTTAGTCTGATGTGAGCTAGGAAAAGAGTTAGTATTCGCCCACTCTGTCAGATTGTATTTCAGAAATGAATGTTTTTACTCTATTATTCAAAGTGTGAATATGGGAGTAGGCTCCAATTAGCATTAGTAAGAACAAGAATGTTGGAGTAGAGAAGGTCACGGACATGTTTGTGCACTAGATAACATGGCTTGGTGCATGTCCTCTACCTATTGCGATGCCAGGGTAATTCTAATGGTGCATGACATTATTGGATTACTGGTGTAGTCGTGTGTGCCATTTTAATTTCCTTACTTCAGTGGTGGCCCATTAAAACTGGCTGTGCCCAGAAACCCATGACTCTCTTGCATTGTCTACCATAGATCCAAAGGGGGATACATAACAAAGCATCTCCCACATGCTATTAATAAGGTTAGCTATTTCAGTCTCAGAGCCTTTTTTCACTTGAATTACAGAATCACACCATGAAAAGAGAAAAAATAAAACAAAACAAAAAGAGCTTTTAGAGAAGAGAGTTTGGCATGATTTCCAGCATGCCTACTGTATTCAGATGTGCGGAATCGCAACAATTTGTGCTGTCATTCTTTGAAAGCTTTCTACTATGACCTTATGTGGAGTACTAGTATACACCGTCTGGTATGTCCAGCTGTATCTCAATCGATAATGAGCTGTAATTTCTTCACACTATTTCAAGGCGACTGTAGAGGGTTATTGTTCTAAAATTCCTGCAGCTTTTGATAGGTGTTGGATGGTACATACCTGACCTTTTCCATGCTACCCTCAAAATCAGAGATTATGTTACCACAATTTCATGACTGTACATCCTTTTGCAGTTGTTTCACATGTTTTGGACGAGTCTTACTTCATCATAAAATGAGCTCATATACTCATCAGTAGAAAGAATTAACATTTATTGTTGTTCAGTGGAAAGCATTCAGGCTGTAGATTAAAAGATAAAACTTAACACTAAGGGAAAGAAAAGTTTGAAGTAATACACTTAAAAGAGGGACAAATAGCTAGGCATCTTGTCGAGGAGTTCTTATTGCCTTTTCTGTGAATACAACCCAGGGTTTGCTTTATATGTCTTTTGATTACCAATTTCTGTTGTTTTCCCATAGGATTTTTGCCAGTTTTTAACAGTAAGGCATTCTTTGAAGTGGACAGTCTTGTAAAAAGTACAGGTATTAGTGGTATATAATTAGGACCATAACCTTGTGCTGGTTATTTGATATGTCTTACACTACTTTTTATTGAAAAGTTCTGTGTAGGATTGAAAGTTAGAAGACCTATTAAAAGAAACTTGATTCATTAACCTTTGTGGATAATCTTATATACAAGGAAAACTAAAACTTGATAACTATCTATACTATTTCTGATATATATTTTCCTGTAGTATAGTTGAAACTTGGATGAATGAGAACTGACTATTTTTTTTTACAGGAATTTGTTAGTCATCTATCAATACAATGGCCTTTTTTTATTTCATCTCTTATGATAAATTTCCACCTTTTGTCATTGCTCTCAAGACAGCTAATGTCAATGAAACCACTTTCAGGGGCAGGAAAAGATTGCACAGCATAGATGTGTAATTAATTTCCATTTTCCTGTAGGTTGTTATTAGAGGTAATTCCTCACAAATCCACCCTTGTACAGACCCCAGGAGTAGCCATTTGGAGCCATTTCCTTCTTAGTCACAGGTAACTGAAGACAGTGTGAAGGTGTTAGAAAGTATTAACACTGGGGGGGGGGGGGGGGGAAATATCTCATCCCCAATAATGATAAAGATAATGATAAAGCTAGTCACCTGAAGTTTATATAGGAAAGAAATTTGAGAGCATAAATAGGGTGCTGAATATTTAAGAGAGCTCTTGAACTTTTTTGTAAATGCACTTCTTGACAATAACGGTGTGACCTTACGGGTAGGCTCATGAATAGATTGCACATACAGTATGCGAAGAGGTAGAGTGTGTTATATTTTATTACTGGTATGTGAAGATGGCGTTTTGGGGCATGGAAGCTTGAATTCAATGATGATGATGATGATGATGATGATGATGATGATGATGATGATGATGATAATGGTAATGATACTGATATCGATCGATAATGATAATGATAACAATGATGAAAGTAATATATAATAATGACAATAATTCTGGATAGTTCAGATAATTATAACAGTAATAATAATAACAATAGTAATAGTGATGATTATTATAATGATCATAATAGAAATGGTGGTAATAATAATGATAATGATAATAATAATGATGATGAAGTTGATAATGATAAGAATAAATATAATAATGGTAATGAATAATACCCCTCTTGCACTTATTTTGATTTCCTTACCCAATCACTCTGTGCATCAAATGTATTGGAATTATTGGAAGAGACTACACATTGCTAGCATAGTGGAATATTCAATAAGTAATAGAAAACATCAAATTAGTTTTGAATTCACTCCCACATACATTAGTGCAGGGATCACTGAATTTTAATGCCTGAATTATTGGCATGACGTATGGAGAGGCCACCAGAAGGGTATTTGATTAAAAGACTATTCACTGGGTTCTAAAATTTAGGCGATGTATTCACCGATTGAACAAACAAAATAAAATAAAATGGAAATAGTGTGAATACTTTAGACATTCAACAGCTCTTCTCTGACATTTGCAATATTGACTTAATCATATTCGTTATCATTGTCTATTGTTAAATTGTGTTTTGTTTCCTCAATGAAAGTTTCAGTTTTTGTGAATTGAACAGGAAGTGAATATTAGCACTTGGTTGTTTTGTTTTCGTAGAATAATTAACAGTCGGAACATCACATTTGTTTATTAAAAAAAGTTAGAACATCATGTAACCTAATGTATTGCATTGATAATATTTCCTGATTTTGCTTTGAGATTTGTTTTAGAGGTAGGCTCGTAACAAGAGTTGCATTAGCATTTTTTCTTCCCGTTTATTTTGATTTATTTCTTTGTGTCTTAAGCCTGGAGAACCATTGTTTTGTCTACTGTCAAAACAATTTTTTTTTTTTAAATGGAGGGCTAATTTTAATTCATTCAGGAGCAAAAGGCTTAAGGGATGAATACGTGGGGGATTTTTCTTCCTCTCTGTTCTCTACTCTTCATATTTATGTCATGTACAAGAACATTGTACTCTCTGTGAACTTTATCACACTCTCAATTTGCATGTTGACTCACAGTGATATTTCGGAATCTCCTTTGTCAATACGGGCATCCTTCATTCTCTCTGAACAATCGTCTCAACCAGATCAAAGCTTTAAGTACATTTCATAAGCCATTTGATCTGTTTTAGAGGTATTTCATGCATTCTCAATAGTGGATTATTCTGATGGAGGGAGTAGACTGAATTTCCTCTGTGCACTGTGTCACGGGCATAAACAGGTGCAGTGTGCTTTTGAAAAAAAAGTGAAGACTTTCCCTGTCATGTTTTCAGTACACCTCCAAATTTAGACTTAGAACCAGAAATGCACATCCATCAATGCCTCCCTGGATGAGCTTACACATACCTGGCAAAACAAGTTGGAGTTGTACATGTTTTAATCCATGCTGCTTTAAGGACCCTTTCACATACATCATTTACTCTTTATAGAACCCCTTCAAAATTGAAACTATGCTCTCTGGTGATTGTGCCTCTTTACTTCTATTTCTAGAATTCTTCATAGTAAGCAATGCAATTGGGTGACATTGTGGCTAAAAAGTAAGCTGTTCTTACTTGATGAATCCTAACATTTTGTAGGTTTTCACACTTAGGCATTTCTATACACCTGTCTGCCTGGTTGTTTATAAATGCAGCATGATGTTGAATCATTGCCTCAAAAAGCTTTCTCATCATTACAAATGTTCAGCAGTTTGCCATCATGATACATCTATAATTTACAAAAACAGTTGTGCACAATCATCGAATACCTTTAAAGGAACAACTTTAAAAACAGGGCTCAGCATTAGTGGGTGTCATCATGGATGCCTGCAACCTCGGTCCAGACCATCAAAATTTCACGATTTGAACATGGGGCTTGATGCATAAAGACCCTAAAATTTCCATTTCAATAGAAAAATTGGAGTGGAACCCTGCATTAATATAAGTAGTTGATGCCAATTCAAATTTAAGAGAAAATTCCCATTTTATATTAATTGTTATTCTCTCTGCTTTGTAGAGACTAGTCCTGTATTTTGTTTGTTTAACCCATTCGTGACAGGAATTATTTAAAGCCTAATTTGATCAGCTTTTATTCTTCAAATTGGCAACACCAACATTTTTATTTTATTGCTACATTTTTACTATAAAACTTCATGTATCTGAAATGAATATAAATTGACAGAAATTATGAGAAGTCAAAAAGTTGCCAATTTGCAGGGGAAAATGGTGATTTTAAAATTTCTATCACATTGCCAATTTAAGGATTTTAATGCTTATTTTCCTTTAAAAAAAATTCAGCATCAAACAACGAATATTGACGCAACCAAAATGGGCACAGTTTGTGTAGAATTTTTTGCTCTTTCTGCTCATGTATTTGCTATGATTTTTAGGGCTTTGCATCAAAAGATATTAGGCCAAACCACAAAACGTGGACCTCTGTCATGAATGGGTTAATAAGGTTACACGATAGCCATGAGCAGTATCAGCTCAGCATATTTTGTGATGTCTGTTTTGATTCTTGTTACATATTTATTGATATGGATTAAATCTGTTATTAGTAGTGGTATACCATTAACTGAATTGATTGATGTTGAGGACAAAAGTTATGAAATGTACATTTGTATAATGACCAAAGCAAACATGTCAAGTCTGTCTTTCCTCAGTTGACTCATTACTGACACTAGTGGGTCATTGGAGTGTTCACATATGTCTGCAAAAATATGCAATCCTAGTTCTCACATCCTTTCTTCCCTGAGCAGTGCCTTTCTATACTTTGCACATTTCCACACGCTCACATTGTAAACAAAGTTGTTGACCATTGAACAGAACAAATTGACCTTTCAAAAAATTTAATATGAAAGGGGAAGTCGTACAAGAGAATAAAGGTTAATGAGAATGTGGTCTTGTCGGTGATGTGGAATAGGGTTGAAATAGCATCAGATTAAGGATGGCTTTGCTCTTTTAGTGTTTCATTCTTAGTCATCTGTCCTAGTGTAACTTTAGGTCTTAAGGTCATTTTATAAGGCCAGCCTCTGATCTGGAAGTACTTGACATACTTTTCTTTAATTGATAAAGCCTTCTACCAGTTATACTAATATATACAAAAAATGTAGTTATTCTCTGCAATAATGTTAAATACATTGTACTTTCTATTGCTTGATGAAAAGAAAGAAAGAAAGAAAGAAAGAAAAAAAAAAAGAACTCGGGAGAGAAAACTACTTTGCAGTTAGGATGGTATTCAATGCTTTAGTAATGTGTGTCTGTAAAACTGAAAAATCCCCATGGAGGGAAGAGTGCAGGAGGGGGGGGGGCAGAAACTGTATGGTAATTGGATCTGATATGCTTAAGGGTTTCTTTGATCACCGAAGTGTTGCTTGAAAGAAGCTATTTAACTTATAAATGATAGACCTTAACCCTCTTGTACCTGTAGGTATTGCCTGAGTTCTTTCTCTTAATACTTAGTAGGGATTACACATCCTTTTTAAGGCAAATGGGCTTCTTTCATATGTACTCACCAAAAACAAATTGGATTTCTTCAGGCTTCAGGAGTTAGGATTATGTAAATTGCTGTGGATGTGGACATTTTGACATTGGATTATGTGAACTTTCTTGTATACATGTATATGTAATATCATGGACACATTTTAGATTTATATTTTCTCAAATAGTTCAGCTTTATATATGAAACCATTTCCTTTCTATCTAGGGTATAACAATTTTGGGGGTTTGTTTCGTTTTGCTTTCTCTTATGTTGTTGAGCAGATTGTTGGAGATGGACAGGCATGGAGTTCACCCGCCCTTGAGAGGAAGGATGTCACAAACACTGATACATCTGGTGCATGTCCATCTGGTACTGGGGAAGAAAGGTAATTACCCCCCCCCCCCCTCCCCCCTCCCTCCCCCCCCCCCCCAGCATTGACCAACTACTTTGATTATTCAAAACAAAACTGCAAAAGCCATAGTGTCTTCCATAAGATTTGGCTATCGGTAACCAGGAGTACTGTCCTAAACTGGGGTATGGCATTGTGTAGCACTATCTCATGTCAATCAGAAAACAGTTATGCAATGTTGTCATGGCAACCTTTATGTTACGATCGGTGATAACGATCCCTGTTACGACTTTCCTTCTTTAATGACACCGTATTTTGATGAGTTTCGTAAATTCATGAAATCTTCTGGCATAAAACAATAAAAATTGCTTTCACATGTTTTTTGGTACCCAGGGTAGACTGCTGAAAAAAAAGGTGCATTTTTAGTTGGTACCCCAGGGTACCAAACACATGATCATATGGTGTATGGATTTCTTGTGCCCTTGTACATTTTGAAGGGGGTACCCAATGCTGAAACAATGTTAGTTCATTTAAAAGAGCATGATTTTATTAGCAGAAAATCATCTGCCTAAAGTTTTTTAAAAAGTCGTGTTGCCAAGGAAACCCCCCAAATGTGGTAAGATTTCAGGATATTTTTGACCCCTCAGCTGTGACCCAGTTTCAACTGGGTACCCACTTTGACGTCAAAATGACGTCAGAGTGGGTACTTTGTTGCGCACTTCCAGCAAAATGCACGCAAGGTATAATACATATTGTACAGTCTAGCGCGCAGCACAACTGCAATGCCCGAAGCTGGGTACCCACTTTTATGTCATACCTCATACTCAAATTTTTTGGTCAGCTCTTGACTTTTTATGAGAAAATTAGCCAAAATGTATTGATTTCGACTGAAAATCATCATATTTTTAATGTAATTTTTCTTAGAATTCTATTCTCGATCATATATCAAATTTTTTTTTACCATTGTGTAATCACTTTAAAGAACATTGCTCTTTGTTCAAAGTAGTATAGTTCTAATTCATCCCAACGGTTAACTTATAAAATCTTTGAAGTGTAGTAATCTTGGATATTCCAAAAATACTTCTATTTTGAAGTACAAGTGGTGTTAAAAAGTATTTAGAGTGTTTTCTTCCAGCAGGATAAGATTAAAAGGTGTTAACATATAGCTATTATCTTCTGTTTTAAATTCAAGCCCAAGTGCTGTTATGTTTTATTTTGCATATTGTCTACGCTGTATACTTACATGTCATTTGATATTGCAGTGGAACGGAAGGAAGTCAGAATGTTGAGAAGAGCAAGAGCAAAAAGAAGCATGCTAAGACTAGCAAGAAGAGGCCCAAGCTGAGCATCATATCTGTTGATGAGGATCAAGTCATCGAATGCTCTTTAGAGACGCATAGGGGAGACACTATCGTCTTCAAATTCAGTGAAGATGATCAGTTGGATGGCATTGTCTCAAACCTGGTATGAGAATAACTTAGAACTTCAAATGAAATGGAAATATCAATGTAGATATCAAATTTAAGCTGGAAACATTGTTTATCTCATGAGTTTTGAAACTTACTTGTTGTAACAACATTTCTTAAAACACATTTTTAATAGCGTAACCAGGCCCCTAAAGCTCCGCCATTTTGTCCAAATCCATTAGAAGGCCTACCTAAGCATCGGCCCGTTCAAATGATCCAAAAGAGGCGGGGCCTAATGCCATTCGGGTGATGATATCCCCGCGTGCTGCTTTTCGTCTAGTAAATTTATAATATGTCTATGAGCGTAACTAATATTTAAGTTAACATGAGTGATGATAATTTCAATCTCTTCTATTTATAAACATTGTTGTGTCAAAATCTTGTCGGATTGGGTTTCAGAAAAGGTATCCAATTCGTAGTCGGGCCTTGAACAAAAAACTATCAGGGTGTGTGTATACTCTATTTATATCTCCAGATCTGCCATAGGAGTACCAGTAGGTTGAATAAAAGTTTGGGTCACGCAGCCAAATCAAGACATTTGATGCCATGAAGAAGTGTTGTTCATGTACATGTATTTCTCTTTCAGGTTTTGCGGAATCCAACTCTGACTGACAATGAAGTATTCAATATATTGTTTCAAGTTTCAAGTCTCGTCCTTGTTTTGTAATGTAATTCAACCCTTTTTCATCACATGATATGCATTACATTTAAAAACAAAAATCCTTTTTTCTTTTTCATTGAATTATAAAATTATGAGTGATAAAATGGACTTTTAAAAACAAGATTTAGCGAAGGAAAATTGCTTTCCTTTGATGTTAGTTGGATTATTGTTTATATGCTTTGCATGGTGATGATGATACCCTACAAAACCAAGCATTTATGTATATGGTAAAGGAATAGCCATTTTCTTTGTCGTTCTCTGTTTTTATTTACATTCATTTCTCTGTATTACTCACTATTTCTCTTCTCCTTTCTTTTCTTTTCTATTTGTCATTCTTATTTCTCATGTCATACTTCTAGATGGTTGCCAAGTGGGTTCATGAGCAGCATGCCAGCCTCTTCAAGGACCAGCTCCTCAAGGTGATGGAGGATGCCAAACGTTTAGGACCAGGCTCCAACTTCCAGCTGGATCAGTCGTCTTCCACCACGACCGGGGATGAGACAGGAATCATCACCAGCCAGCAACTCCAGGAAGGGGTGGTTCCTCCAAGCCCCAGCAAGGCCGTCATCTCGGATGCCTCCCCTCCCAGCGGGGACGAGTCTCAGCAGCAATTGGTATGGTCCCCAGCTCTCAACTCACCTGCTTCACCAATATCTGATCCTTCAAGCCCAAGGCTCAGCCCCCTTTCTTGGCCCTCTTTGGTGGGTGGTGGGACTGGCTCTCTAAGTTTTCTTTGAGTTTCCTTTGCTTTGTGCAAATTGGACTGCTGTGGTAGCTGGCCTTGGAGTGACAATTTTTTTTTTTTCCCCCTAGCCCCATTCCTCTTCCATTCCCATTTTGTTTGAATGTATGATTAGCAGCCTGAATGGTTTTATTACATTATTACCGTCCTTAATCCTTTCTCATTCCTAATGGCCTTGCATTCCATTTACCCTCATGACATTCCTAACCCATAGAGTGTAGTAATGTACCTTGCTCTATTCATTATCCTCTTATACTCTGTATACGAGAGAAGACAAGATATGAATGTAGTCTTCATTTGAAATTTACATATAAAAGTTAGGTTGGGGAAAAAGAGAAAGTATAATCTTTCTCTAAATGGTTCAGAAGTAGATGTATTTAGATGAATTTTGCCATTGCTTTTATACCATCCCTGCAAATTGAATGAAGAAGAAAAAAAAATCTGAAGCATTGCCAGATATCCTGTGTGTGTAGTAGTGCATTATATTGCCCCACATTGAATCCACTGAATTGGGATAATTTTATTTTGCTCTGCTTGATAACTCTAACCTGCTTTACCTGAGAACAACTTTTTAAACACCACACAACAATCCATGCTTTACTTTATTTCTCTTTTTAAAGAAATTTATACATTAATGTAATATCTATTAAAAAAAAAGAAAAAAAAGTCAAGACGAATTAAATGCCAGAAGTTGTCAGATATGCTTTGCAATCTCTACAATTAACTTGTAGTGTTTAATCATATGTTTGATATATATACACTTCAGAGAGGATCGTACCTTAGGGCATTTTTACATAATGGCATTTTAAGTATCAATATAATGCTGGTAGATAACATTTCTGGTAACATCAATCTTCATAGCTGTCATATCAAAAGAGCAAAGATGTGAAACTCTCAAAAGGAGCAAAACTAATTGGCTTATAAGTAGATACCAATGTCAAATTGTTCAGGTATGTCATGTAGTGTTTACCCATGTCCCACTTGAACGAAGAGCATTGTGACAAGTTAGCCTACATGTAGATGATATGCCTGCAGTGTGTCTATACATAGGACGAAAAGTAGAAAAAACAATGGTTGTGACTTTGCAGTTTAGAAAATGTGAATAAAGTTTGTTGTATTATTCTGTATACACAGAGCATGACATTAGCATAATATATAGAAATAGACTTCAGTGATAGCCCATAACTACTCTATGCAATTTGTAGAAATAACCAAATGCATATGTTTTACAGTTTACTTGGTTAATGATTTTTTATTGAAGTGACTTTTCATTAACTGCATGAAGCTTAGTTTTGGTAGTTCAACAATTTGAATAAGAATTTTGTTTGCATCACAAATCCATATTTTTAAATTGTCTCATATTTATATTTCTTTTATTTTTATTTGATTAGAATGCCCCTCAACAAAGCTTTGAGATGGCAGTTGGCAAACAGCTAAGTGGAGAGGCGCAGCAGCAAGGTGATCAGCAGCTGAGACCTGTTGAAAACCAGCACCCACCCCTGAGTAGGAAGGGAAGTAGTCCTCTCACTGTTAGTCAGCCTCAGCAGACGGGTGGTGAAGACAGTGACCAGACCCGTCCCAAGCCCAACCAGTCTCCTCCAGCAGCTGTAGAGACTGTAACTAACCAAATGCCAGTTCAGCAGAGTCAACAACTTCCAATGGAACTGAGAACACCCCAACCTGTCTATCCAAACCAGGCAGGAGTTCCTGATCAAAGCCTGATGCAGGGGATGCCAATGATGAGTTCTTACATGATGCCTGTGTACACTTCACAGGGCAATGTTGTGCTTGTGCCCATGGCTACACAAGGAGGTGCACCCCAGATGTACATGCACCAACAAGCCACGCAAATGTTCATGCAGCACCAAATGCCCATACCACAGCATCTTCAGCAGCAAGCCCCACTGCAACAGCAGCACCAACAACAACCTGCAATGCAGCAGCAACACCAACAACAACCACCAATGCAGCAGCTCCAGCAACAACCACAACTGAAGCAACAACAGCCCCCAATACAACAACAGCAACCTCTATCATCAGTCCAGGACCAAGCTCAGCCACAGCTGCAGCAACAACAATCTGTTCAGCAAGGAGGGCAACAAGTGCAGATTTCAACTCGGCAGTTGCAACAGGTCCAACCAGCACAACCTGGCCAGCAAGTGATAGCATCTGTACAAGGTCTGCCACAGGTAAAACATCCTCAACAACCACAAACTGCTGTTGCTCCTACAGCTGGTGCACCAACACAAAATGTTCCAGCAGGGACACAAGCTCAGCAGCTTCAAGGCAAAGCTGCTCATGTTCCCAATGTAGCTCGTCTTGTAGATCTTGAAGCCAAACTATCCCAGCTACATAACAAGAAACATAACCAACAGACACCAGCTAAAGTGGCTACTGGCCAGACTGCACCTGCACAGCCTCCAACATCACTTCAACAGCAAGTCCAACAGGGTCAGGCAGTAGCCGGGCAGGCGAATATACCTTTCCACAGTCAAGTCAGTGTCAGTGTTGCCCAGCAAAGCTCTCAAAGCGGCAGCCAGAGTTCTGCGAACATAGTTCTGACTTCGCAGCCAGTTCCTAATACGTTAGCACCAGTCTTTCATCCAATTCAAGATGAAAGGAAAGCATCCTTGATGGACACCCAGAGTTTACCTATCCATAACTACCTGCCGCGTCCAGCAAGTGAACCAGTTCCTGATTTGCCAACAACACCTGTTATAGATCCACAACAGGTTGTTCCTGAGAAATCAGAAGACAACCAAATCCAAATCGAACAACCAGCAAGACCTCTTTCCCCTAAACCACCGTTTAGTCCAACAAAGAAGTCACGTTTTCTTGTTTCTTCAGTAGAGGAGAAGAAGGATGCATCAACCTTGACAGTGGAAAAACCAGAGGTCGAGCCCAATGAAGGAAGTGCAGGCACCAAAACAGAGGCAGTTGAAGATAAGTCTTCCAAAGAACTTAGCATTGGGTCAGGTAAAGACCAAGAGCCTGCACCAAAGGAGGAAAAGAAGAAGGGTAGATTTACAGTAGCACCTGCCCCAAGTCCTGTGAAAAATGCTGTAAAAAGTGACCAAGGGCAGTCTGGAGAAACTTCAGCGCAAGCTCAAGATGTGAAAGATGTGGTCTCAGATTTGGTGTCCCAGACTGAGAAAAATATTGGTAAGGAGGTAGCAGGTGTGGCAGAAACTGCAGAGCAACCCACAGGTGCTCCAGCGAAGCTTGGCCGTTTCCAGGTTAACAAAGTTTCAGACAAGGCTCCGGCTGTTGAAGGAAAAACTTCTGCCCAACAATCTGTCCCTGGGACCGTTTCAGTACCAGCTAATAAGGATGATCAGACAACCATTGAAACCAGTGATGAGAAACAAGCTGAGGTAGAACAGCCTCAACTACAGTCAGCCACTGCGTCCCTTGCCATAAAAGAGGCAGATCGGGAACCAACTCCTCAGCGAGGGAATGATCAGGGTGTTGATGTAGGAGTTGGACCTGCCATCAAGCCAGAGCGTAAAAACAGCCTGATTGGTAGTGAACGAGACACTCCAGACAGCATTGCATCAGATGGAAGCTCACTTCCTCCCTTACCACCAGAAGGTCCGTCCCTGCAGCCATCGGCAGGATTCCCAGGACAGCCTCTGGGATCAGCTCTTGGAGTGTATGGCCAGCCGGAATCTCAGAGCACACCTCCTTTGTCAGATGTCGGATCAGCTTCTCCGGGACCTGTTGTTACTGTAAGTAGAGTTAATACCTTTTCATTGGGACACAGTTTATATTACATCCATTTCATATAAAGCAATATGCTCCACTTAAAAAAAAAACCCCCAAAACAAAACAAAAACAACAACAAAAAACCACACACACCCACACACACACACACACACAAAACAACATTTTTTAAACATATAAATATATGTGTTAAATATCTTTATTATTTGGAAAGAATTTCTGAGCTTAGCTTTGACTGGCAATAAATATGCCAATGTAGGAAGTCTTTTACATAACCAGATATGTTACCTTCTAAATTTTGATCGAAAAAAGATATTTTACCCATTATAGGATGGGTTAGTTATAGTCATATCATATTTCGCAAATGATACAGAAAATCCCTTAGATAACCAAAAAAAAAAAAAACCCCACAAAAATCAAACAAGGAATTGTATATGTATATGTATAATTGTATATGACTTGTATGAGACTAAGCACCAGTCTCTATCAACTTTTTCGTTGACAATTGGGGAACCCAATTTGCATGTATTCCTTTTTCGCCAAAGTTTGTAATGTTATATACATCATTTACGTAAGATAAGTTTTGCTTATACAAATTCATGCTGACATATCTTATGAAGGAACAAAGAAAAAGAACATTGGAAGTATGAAGGATATATTTGTCATTTTATTTTCTTCATTGTAGACTGATCTGGGTCCAGTCCAACCATCAACATCCCAGGGTGAAGCTGCTAGGGAGCTCCAGGAACTTATGAAGAGGTAAGACAAAGTTTAATCACTGATTGTATCCCCCGTTATGTGTTGTTATTGAATTTGTACCAGGTGGTAGTGAAAGAGATGCCTAAGTAAAAACTAAATTTAAATGAGCACTAGTCTGTATATGAATACTTTGATCATGAAAGATACATGTAAGTTGGTCCTCTTTTCCATGCATCAGGAATACAACACCAGTAATCATTTTGTGATTGATTTAAAATCAGTTCTTCTTTTATATTCATATTCAATTTGTTATCCTACACAAAAAGCAGATGGGGAAAAGATTTACCTAAGTGGAAGGTCTAGTAATGAATTTGAATTCTTTTTTATTTATGCTATTAAGCATATCTCTACTTCTCATAGATATTTATGCAACAAATTTAAAAATGCGGATTGTGCTTGTTGATGTAATGCAAGATCACTTTTTTTCTAAACAGGTAAATGCTTAACATGTACGTTCCTTTTGTTTGAAACTGCAGACAAGAAGAAGAGAGAGCGAAGATTCTCCAGCGACATCTTAATGAAATGCAGGAGTTTATAGCTCAGCATCCACAGACAACACCACCCCCGAGTCCTCTTCTTCTCTATCAACCAAACATGTATAGCATGGTTCCCTTCCACATGCCAGAGAACTTTGCTCCCCAAGGCATGTGGCATCCCAGTAGCATTCCGATCCCCTTCAACCACTTCCAAGGAGTTCCTTTCACCCATGCGCCGGGCTCCGCATTTGGGGGATTCCGTCGGGGTACCGCCAGCCCACCTACCGTAGCAGGAATGTCTTCCATAGGGGTTCCCATGCAGGGACCAGGAGGGATTGTAGCTTATAGACCTATTGCTAATGTAGAGATGCCTGGCCAAGGAGCCATGCCAGGTGCTGCACCTGCTATGACAGCTGCTCAGTATCAAGTGCCTACCACCATGCACCCCCATTTCACAGCCAGCAATGAGATGATCCCGCAGCAGAACTACACCAGTAGTCAGGGACTCAAGAGGAGTGTCAGTTATCAGTCGGTTGTTGCACAGCCGAATACTGGGTTCCAGCCTGCATTTTTCCCCAATCCCGGCCAGCCAATAGGGGCCCCTAACCAAACAGGTGGTAATATGTGGATGACCCCAGCAGGTGGAGTGCAAATGATGGACATGAAAGACCAGCAAGCGATGCAGAATGCTATGAACAGATCTCCAGAGCAGCTTCCTCGTGGGATAGACAATACAGGTGTGGTGTTTCCTACACAGCAAGGTCAGACATATCCATCCCATGTAAGGACCGGCTCTGGTACAGAGAAAATAGACCTCACTAAGAGAGTGGTTCCAACAAGCAGTGAGGCAAGTGAGACACTAACTTCAAAAGGCTACCAGGCTCAGACAGACATGGGTCAGGTAGAAAGGAAACTGGAGGAAGCCAGGCCTGGTGGGCTAAGCCAGCCAAGTAACCAAAGTGAAAATGTGGAACTGCATGGACAGATTGAAAATAGGGTAGCGGTTGATGCGCACCACCCGACCACAGACCCCAAGCCAGCTGATAATAATACAAATGTGATTCCTATTGACCAAACACAGCATAACACGGCAGCACTGCTTCAAACACCGGCATCACAGCAACAGCAGCAACAGACAGCCAAGAGGAAAGGTACCTTTGCCGATGACAAGTTCAAGAACCTTGCAGACTTGAGTAAGCCTACAACGGCAAGACCTGCCTTGGATGAAAGGAAGGTCAGTTTGAATGACTTGAAGCGTGCCCAGCAGCAGCAGGACTTGCAGGCTGGTGCAGGGGCAGTAGCCTCTGCCAGCGTAGGTAGCAGCCAAGCTCAGTCAAGCAAACCTGGATTTGGAAGACCCACTTCTGGAACTACCAAAGCTGATGTTCCTAAGACATGAGGAATCAAAATATGCACTAGAAATTGTGACATTTAGTATACAAATTTGTGTGATTAAAATTGCTAAACATATCAAGTCATGATACAGAGGCTCAACAGGTTAGAATACTATTTCAATTGAAGAACACTTTGCAAAACTTTGTGGAAGTCAGTTTAGTGAATACAATTAATGCACAGTGCTTTCATGTGTACAAGTATGCTGCGTAGTGTATAGAGTGACCACAGAGGATGAATGAGCTTGCACATGCATGTTGCACACTTAGAGTAACTTGCTGATATTGTCAAGAGAATATTAGTTAATTCAATGCAGACATTTGATGTGGTCACATGACATATACATGACCTGTCATATGTACTTGAGAAGGTGAATTCAAAGAATAAGGAAGAAAAATATGTATTTTTCAGTTCAAATAATTATATTGTAATCAAGAAAAATGTGTATGAGGCATCGACTGCTTACCCTGAATGCCGTGGTTCGTGTTTTTTTCAGTACCAAATACTATACTTGGCTTTATTTTCTTTGCAACAAATCACCAACTCAGATGTCACAGTTTCTTTTGCATTCCCTCCAAGTGTCGAGCTTCTACAACCTGTGATAATAAATGAACTAATTGGCATGAAATGCTTATGTGTGTGAGTAGCTAATTTATTAGTATGAATGAAATGGATTTAGGACTAGAAAAATGGAGAATGTAGAAGAGAGGAAATTTAGTTTAGGTAATTGATTTCATGTAAACTGCCTTATATTTTGTTTGGGATATGCTGCATGAAGCAGATAAGAGAAGGGTGTTGATAAAGTGAGGCAGGAGTTAAGGTGTTCTAGCCTTTTGACTACACAGGTTGCAGCTTCCTTAAGATACCACTTTACTAGGTGCTTTGGTGTTGTGTGTAATCCTTATGATGTATCTCACTCGAGTCTCAACTAACTGTATGAAGAAACTAAGAGAAGCATAAGATGTTTGTATCACCAACCCCAAGATATGTAAATATTCATTATGCAAGTGTCTTCAGAGTGTGTTTTCCATCAATGGAGCCATTGGCAAACAACGAACTACTACATGTGTGGAATCATTTGCACAAACTAGGAGAGTGACCATCCACATGGTTCACATAGATTAGACCTGTCCTGTTTAGAAGATGCTCGATCAAGGTCTCAAGTCAGTCAGTCATGTCCTTCATTTATCATAGTAATGTGTTGATGTGAACTCTGAAAAGCACAGTGATTGCATGAACCTTTCCAAAGTCAAGTCTGATCTAGAAAAGAAAAAAAATACCTTTCCGAACTCCAGCCTGAGCTAGAGATATTATTTCCTGAATGCTTCATGAAGGAAATTCCCTCCCAGTCTATGTCATGTCCACAATGGCACATATTTGAGGAATTTGCTCCTGGTTTTATTTTAGCTTTATCAACAATTTTCTGTGATTTATAGATGCCAATTTTGACATGCTGTGTAGTCTTCTGTATCTCTTTACAGGATTTTTCAATCCTCCTGAGGACACAAACAACCTGAGGTCATAATGATAGAATACGAAGGGCAATCCTTGTAGCAGATAGCATGATATGTGAATAGTAAATTAAGTTACAGATGACTGACTTGAAGATCCTCGTCATATCCACAAATACACCATGTCCATTCCACTTCTCGAAGTATAATCAAGTGTAGACACCTAAATAGCCCATTAGTAGCTGAACAAATTCAATATGTAGAAACATTTGTACATTTTGTAAATAAGCAACAATTGTATGGCCATATATATATAGTTTTGTTGTTCAGTGGGACTTTATTTGTGTTATGAATGTTTACCATTATTGCATCTTTGAAAATGTGTGTAAATGCTGCGTTATGGTCAGTGTATGAGAGAGGCCGCCATTGCTCAGCCTTGGCTTTGTGTGAAACCTGATATTCTAATATTTAGAACGTATTGACAAATAAATTCAGATTTACGTCCAGTAAATGTAAGGCATTGGTTTTGAAAAATATTGCTTTTAGTGAATATGCTTAGATTTTGATGACCAACTCATACTTTTTAATGCTTGAAATTGTTGGCTTCCATTTGTAAGAATTAAAATCACTGTTATATATTTAAAAATTGCTTATTTGTGGAAAAGTGAAATTGTTGAATGGCTTAGTTTGTGAACTTCACAGATTAGACGAAACTATTTTCCCAACACCGTTTTCAGCTCATTTTTTTCCCCCAGCAATTTTCATCTTTGGTTTTTGGAAAAAAGGATTCACCAGTTTTGCACATCTGTAACATTATGGGTAACTTATCATTGACACTTTCTAGCACTATTCTACAAATTTCATTAGATTTTTCATCTGACAATTTGAAGTGTTATATATGCTTGAGGTGAATAGTCATTACTAGATGTCAAAGTGAGAAGAAAATCATTGCATATAGTACTTGCCATTCCGTGGACTATAATTAGCCTTGTATTTGGTCGACATATCAAAACTCATTACTTTTAACTAAATATATGTTTACTGAAAAACAAAGAAACAGATACTACCACCAATGATAACAGTGATTGTTCAGAAAGCAAACTTTCCATCACACAAAATGTTCAAAGTTTTTGAAATAATGGTGTCCCTCCTCTTTCCATAATTAGTGAACCTGTTGGACAAAAGGTCAGACATTTATCAAAGCTCATGATTTTTTTGAATATTGAAAGAGAAGATTTGAAATTCATCTCCTATGTAGAAAACATCTTTTAAGGAAAAAAATATCACTGTTAGTATTAAAGCTTCAATAAAAAAAAGTGTATTCAATATTTCATTTGCATCTGTTTTTATTGATTTGTTTTATGCATGAATTTAGTTGTGATACACCTTTCTCCCCTGACGCAGACATATGTAATCATTATTGCAATCAAAGAAACTTTAGTGAAGGCGTTTACTGAATATGCCTATTTTTGCTACTATGCAGAAACTTTGGATAAATATCTGGTATCAAAACATTGGATGGACTTTTCCCTTTTTTAAATTTAATGTGTAAACATACATTGTATGATTTGAATTATGGTAATTGGATTGGCCTAATGAAGAAACGATTGGAAAATCTTGAAGTATATTTAAAACTTGATCTCCCTTTGTGATAATCTCTTGTGCCTCTTGAATATCTTTTGTATACAAAGATAATCTTGTGTTTGCATTGTGGCAACAGGATGTATTTAATAATTGTTCAAACTATTCTAACATACATATAAGTGTAAGATAGACTCTCAACGCTGTCATAGGGGAGAAGTGTTCACACTCGTTTCCATTGAACCATTTGCTTTCACGTAGTATCGCTGTCTATTTTAAAGTATTTTGCATATACCACCTTTTTTGTTGCTTATTTATGATCTACTTTGATATATTATTCATATTTACGTTCATTGTACATCTATGTATGGGCATATATTATTTCTTATTTCTTTTCATTGTATGATTGTACAGAGCACTCATGAATATAATATACTGTGAATGTATCAGTTTAATGAATTTTCAAGTTATATTTTCTTTTCACAATATGATGACATATGGTCAAGTACACTGGTGTTTTTTGCTGACATTTTAATGACTAATAAAGAAAACATGATTATTTTGTGCAGTACTACATCCCGACTAGAATTAGGTATCCCATCTGTTCCCACAACCGTTATTATGATGAATAAGTCATGTTGTGGGATGTATATAATGCATTTGTATTTATCTTGTTCTCATTGAAATACTGTAGGCTCCAAACGAGTATAGCATAAGCCCATTGTAACATAGCATAACATATCATTCTCAACTAGGACTATACACATTTTGTCACTTTTAAAATCCCGGTATTGTTTCATTGAAAAATATAGCGACTGGATTTTTCATTTAATATGAGGATGAAAATACCTGGAAACTTGTTTTCTTCATTTATGAAAAAGGAAGGTAATTGAAAAATCATATTTTGGTGATGTATTTAACAGCAAGCTGTTATCTTCTTCATTCTTTTTTTCAGCAGTATTTCAGATTTCGTGTAAATGCTATTTCCCTGACTAAAGGTGACCCTGTGTTTCAGCAGGAGGTAGTGGCGTGTAGGCTGTACAATACTTGCATTTCCTTGTCCTGACTTGATTAATCATTTGGTGATCAGTAACAAAGATATTACAAACGTACCTATAGTTTCATCAGTGGACTTCTAGTATCTTGAGTTATGATATATTAGGAGTTCCAGCCTCAGTATGTAGTTATTTAAGCCATGTAATGTTATAAAGTTAATGGAAATATTGAAACATACTTCATTGTAACCTTTGATGCAAAGACATATAGATCAATTGTTGGTGTATCCTGGTATTTGGCAGAACTATCAACATTATGCATATCCATTGGACTTTGTAATTGTCCTTGATGAATTAGCTATTTATGTACTCTAATCATTTAAAATGATACAAGTTTATGGGCATTAAGACATATGTTTGAAAACTTATTTATTACCTAAAATGATGATTGAATTGTGGGGAAAGACATTGTGCTTCAAACCATCTACATTAAAATGAGAGGGATCGCTGTAAAAAATTTTAAGGGGATGTAATAGTCCATTGCCTAGGCTTACTCCTTTGTTTTGGAGCAATTTCTGCCCTTCATTAACCAATTCTCAAAAATGTCTTTTATTTCCACTATTTATTAGATCCTAAGCGAAATTGTTCTATTGGTTAATGAAATTATTAAAACACAGTTAATGTCACATTGTGATATACTTGCCCTTTGCTTTGTTTTTATGTGATATTGATGAGTTTATTCGATGAATATTTTTTCTTTTGGGAAGGGGATAGGAGTGGTTAAAATGCCTAATTCATTTCATAGGATTTTGCCCCCCACGATTAATGGTAGTTAGTGTAAGATTTAAGATTCCAAACTTTGTGCTGAGATGCTGTATATAAAAAAGCAATGCATCTTTCTCCAAAGAAAAAAAAAAATTAAATGCATGTATATAAAGAATAATAAAGTCATTGCTTGTTATTCTCTATTTTATTGATTAGCTGTCCACGATATGCCCTATTTCACCATAGGTAATAAGAACTTTTTCTTTGCAATGTTCTCTTGACTTGGTATTACACTTTTTATTGCAGACTGAATATATCAGTTGGAAAAGTATGGATAATATCACCTATATTGGTTTGGAAATTATTAATAAAAAGTGCAAAGTTATAATTGCTTGAAGGTTACAAAATATTCCTAGATATTTAAGGTATTTAAAAGGCATTATACAAATTATAGTTTCTGTGCTGTTTATGATGAAAAAATGTGAATAATATCAAATATGACCCCGAAAAAAATATCTGATTTGATTCTTTTTGAAAATGATTTGTTTACCACTGATTGATATGTTGCAAGAAGTACTTGACTTTTATTGTAATTCTCTGTTATTATTATTATTACCACTGTGATTAAGAAATGAAAATTAATACCATTATTTACAATCTATCAGCATGTCTCCGGTGAAGTTTTTTTCGTGTCGACTGATGAGAGTGAATGAGTGAAAAATTAATGTTATGATATTGCATAAGTACACGGGACCAAATTCTTCAACTCACTTTCTCTCTTACTCTCTCTGTTTATCTCTCTGTCTCTCTTTCAAAACACAGTCTTTTGATGCCTTCTCTTTTATTTCCTTTCTCCTTTTTATGATGTCTCATATGTTTGCCCTCTCTGTCATGCATCCATTGATCCTCATATTTTGATCTGTTTAAGTTGCTTTTCTGCCAGTCTCTTTCACTGTCAGGTACTCCTTCATTTTACAGTCTATTCCATTTCTCGGGAGTGTTATATCAAAATAGAGATGCAGAAAGAGAGAGTGGAGAGGGGATGGGCAAGAATGTAGAGAGGAAAAGAAAGACTGAGAGACAGAGAGTGGAGAGGGGTTGGGCAGGAATGTAGATAGGAAAAGAGACAGAGAGAGGGTGGAGAGGGGTTGGGCAGGAATGTAGAGAGGAAAAGAGAGAGAGTAGAGAGGAGTTGGGCAGGAATGTAGAGAGGAAAAGAGAGATTGAGAGAGAGAGAGAGTGGAGAAGGGTTGGGCAGGAATGTAGAGAGGGAAGAGAGAGTATTAGTCTAGTCGGAAAAAGGGGTCCACGTGCACCATCGGGGTACATTTTTTTAACCAACTTTTTTGTAATGCCTGAAGTGTAAATTTAATGATTTTTTATGTTCCCATTGATAAATCGTGGCTCATGGAGTTCAAAATCGGCCACTTTGGCGGCCATCTTGGATTTTTAAAAATGAAAATGAATACTGAAATATTTTTCATTTCATTTCACTTCGTTTATTTCCACAATAACAGCAAAGATAAATCATTTTACAAAAGCAATGTGAGCATAAGATAAATTAACAATTGAAAATATTGAAATAGTTTACATAGGTCCAGTACACAGATATATGTATAATTTGAATTTTAGAAAGTTCAGTTTTAACTTAAATGCTAGCTGTATTGTGGGGGAAACCTTGGAAAGCGGAGCTTGCAATTCAGGTTCCCCAAGCTTGTAATTCAGGTTCCCCATTTTTGGACCTGGACATCGAACAAACATAATATATACATTTTCCAATATGATTTTGATAGGAGAAATCGATTGGAATCGTTATTTGCACAATTTGAGCAATGGTTTGTGAGAAAAATGAAAATTTATGCCCAAATTTGCATACTTTTTGTCCAAAATTTGCATATGCATTAATATCTTTCTGTTTCATCATGAATACCAACAATGAATGCGTGTACTTTTTAGCATTAGGTTTGAAAAAGGATATATTTACGAGAATAGTGATATACTTCATGACGCTATTCATGACTTCATTCGCACAGGAGGGAAAATACACCAGTATGTATTTTCCATATTGAGCAAAAATGTGCCAAAAGAACGACTCTCTATGTAGGCCGATGTAGCATATAGTGTGTTCTTCTAAATCGGGAGCCAGAGGGGGCCAAAAATAACCACTTTTCCGGTTTTCACTCACATTTTCAAACAAAAATCCTAAAATATGATGAGCGAACGAAGCGAGCGAGCCAAAAATAAGCGCTTTTCTGGTTTTAAATCACATTTTCAAATAGAAATTCTGAAATATGATTGTTGTTTATGACAGATTATCAACAATTTTATTAACTGAATAATTCAAATATCATTTCTTCCTTAAAAAGTGAAAAAGTGGGGGGGGGGGGGGATATTTGTACACGCCATCCCCCTCTCAAAAAAGTGGGGGGATATATCCCCCATCCCCCAAGGATTTACGCCAATGATGCACGGACATAAATAGAAGATATAGGCACTGTGACAAACGAATATAGAGTATGGACTGACACACATTATTGCATAATTGCATCACGCTATTTATCTTTTGTTAAAATTTTGTTGTTACACCACTTCAGAAAAACTGTGATGGCGCCGAAATTACCCAAAAGTAATATAAATAACAACATAAATCAGAATAATGATCGATATAGTTATGATAGTACTCGTCATTTCAGTCACATTAACGATGATGATGATGATGATGATGATGATGATGATGATAACTATTATTATTATCATAAGCATCATAATAATAATGCATTACTAATAATCATTATTATTATTATTATTATTATTATTATTATTATTATTATTATTATTATTATTTTCATTATTGTTGTTATTGTTGTTAAAATAATAATAATTATTGTTATCATTATTGCTGTTCCTATCATTTCTAAACATGTTAATTCAGTTTAATTGTAAGCAAACATCCTTCCCTAAAACCTGGGGGGGGGGATGATTGTACATGTCATCCTCCCCCCACCTTGTGAGGTGGAGGGATGCATACCCCTCATCCCCCGCCCCCCCCCCCCCCCCCCGCTGTCTACGCCCCTGATCAACAGCCAATCAATCAATGAGTGATCAAATTATGAACAAATAAAATGCTCAAACAATCGATCAGTAAGTCAACCTATCAGGCAGTCAGGCAACTCTGTGGCAAAGAGCAATTTCTTTGAATGGTTTAATGGTTTAATGGTTTAATGGTTTAATTGTCCCTCTTCTTTCAATTTGGCGCAAGTCATTTTGCACACTCTGAACAAAAAAGTCAGTGTTCGGCCAAGCGTGAATTAAAATGTCTTTTGTTAATGGCACTTGATAGATAAGACTACTGGGCATCTATCAATATGAAAAACTCTTCGAAATATTTTGGAACATAATTCTTATGATTTTTTTCAAAAGTGTACCTTTTTTATTGATACACACTGTATATGCAAATGACATGAAGAGGGGTGGTGAGGAATCGTGGAGGGAAGAAGGGAAAGGGAGGAAGGTTAAATCGGTAGAGGTGATCTCACTGTTATCAAGGTTATCACACTCTCTTATGATGCCACTTTCACGAAACATAAATCCTGGCTTTTCCTTGATAAAACGTCAATTTTGTTATTTTAGTGTTCTTTAATATGAGATATGATATCGTCCTTTATCTATACACTGATCTATACACTTTGAGAAGAGAAAATATTCATTTCGACGCGCAACAGTACCTCCAAGCACCCACCAAGCATCCAGGCCAAACCAACAATGCATGAAAATAACCAAAACATGAAATCGCATCCTCGAAGCTACGATTCAGCAGTGACTTTGTACTGTACATCGAAAGAAACCTGCTGATATGATTTTTTTTAAGGGAGTGAACGAATATTACAAAATATCCTGATGCGAATCAAATAGCTAACCGGGATAGCTAATCATTGTACTTGGCCTGGACTCTAATCTAACCAATACACTCGTCTATTCAATGTAGATAGTTACGCTTAATTAGTAGGAGAAGGATCATCTATTTACAGTCTTTGAAAACTGACTTATATATTCAATCAAGAAATTTTGAAAATCATGCCTTTAGCTACGGTTGAAATGCCAGTACATTTGTTTTACGATGGCGACTGAGTATATTGATGTCGATTAGATTTTTAGATTGCCATTTCAGATTAAGTTCTGCCAAAGCAAGCATCTACAACCATAATATATACTGTTACATTTACAAAAGATACCAGCTTTCTGCTGTGATATCATAAGATGATCTATTTTCCTTTAACCACCCCCCTTAATTTCAGGAATGATACCATCATAAAGTAGAAACAATCATCTTGTAGAAACCCTCGAGGGCAAAAGCTTGTTAAAATTCCACATATTTACAGTATACATTGCTACAGTAAAAAGTACATTATTTTGAATATTTTTACAGACCCTTAGATACACAGACTATAATCCGTCAGACGTTTTTAATTACTGCGTATATGTGAAAAAGACAAATGATCTTATGTAAGGTTAGGAGGATACGTGTAGGATCAACTATTCAACTTCATTTCTATCCGATAGAAAGAAAATTAAACAAAAGAAAAAAGAATTCCACATTTTGAGTAATCCCCCTTTTTCCTAATTATAATGTACATCCAACAAGTGTATAGTTATATACATGTATATTCCTTATGATGTTTTATGTTTATCACCACGGTAAATCAATATACTGTCGTGTTCACTGGAGAAACAGTCCCCTCTACAACTTCGTATTCTTTCATTTTCAGTCGGAATCCACCCATGCTCAGTTTGACCTTCATGCTGTCATCCTCTCCCTCGAGAGCCATGTATCCACCGTTACCTGTATCAAAGAGGCAAGAAAGTGCGCTTTACTTTCTTTAAATCAAGGGCTACTCGTAGATTAATAATAATAATGATAATAATAATGATGATAATAATGATAATAGTTTATTCATTCAAAAATATGTGTATCGCAGCCCGAAAGCTGATATGTACAATATGTATATATATATATATATATATACATATATATTGAAAGAAATTTGACGAATGCAAACAACTTTGGCAACTCCCTTGTAAATAATAAACACTGAAAGAAATGAAAATAGGAGAATATTAATTGCAATTAATATTAAACCAAGGAAATTTCACGAATTTTCGCCCTTAGGGCTTTATCAAGTGTTTAATGTCAATTTGAAAATGCGTCGTTTATCTGACGCATGTATATATATATATATATATATATATATAAACACTGAAAGAAATGAAAATAGGAGAATATTCCTAAAATAGGAATATTCTCCTATTTTCATTTCTTTCAGTGTTTATATATATATATATATATATATATATATATATATATATACATGCGTCAGATAAACGACGCATTTTCAAATTGACATTAAACACTTGATAAAGCCCTAAGGGCGAAAATTCGTGAAATTTCCTTGGTTTACGGAGTTTTTTATTCCTTTTGTAGTTATATATATATATATATATATATATATATATATATATATATATATATATACGTGAATGATAAAAATACGCTCATTTGAATCATATAAACCACTGTAATTGTAAATACATAATAAGCTTAGAAAATCGCTGTCAAAATATCGCTGGAGATTAACATGCATGAAAAGGAATAAATTGTAAAGTTGGCAAGCACCACAAGAGGAAGAGTGAAGCTCAGTGTTCTGAAAAGGCACGATGAGGGTAGGCTTTAGGGGAAATAGGTTAAAAGAAAGAGAAAGGGAGAGGGAACGAAAGAAACACAGATTGGCAGAAAGACTGGTGAAATAATGATAACAGGGGAGAAGGTGAGAAGGAGAGATACATATACAGTATCCAACAAAAGTAAGTACACCCTTGAGGGTGTGCTTAACTTTTAATGCCACAAATTTAAACCAAATCCTTCAGCTGTTTACGGAAGCTTAAAAGTGCCCCCAGAAGCCGAGATAATTTAGGACGTGAAGACGAGAAGACGAGACGAGAAGACGAGAAAAAGAGTCAAGAAGACAAGAAGACGAGGCAAAGAAGACAAGAAGACAGGATCCTGGATCTCGGCAAGTCGACTTCCGCAGGACAAGATGACAAGAAGACAAGATCCCGGAACTCGTCATTATATTATTTTAATGTCTTCTCAAGACAATAGGCACTACATTAACTAGGCTACCATCATAACTTGCAGTTTACGGAAGTTTAAAAGTGCCAGCGAGATGACTAGGTCATTTAGACGAAGAAGACGGGAAGACAAGTTAAAAGACGAGATGTCGAGTTATTGGAATTCGGCAAGTCGACTTGTTTAGGACAAGAAGAAGAGATGACGAGTTTTGGGAACTCCTCAAGTTCCAATAACTCGTCATTTCGACTTTGAACTTGTCTCCTCGTCTTCTTGACCTAAACAAGTCCACTTGCCGAGTTCCATTAACTCGTTATCTCGGCTTCTGGGGGCACTTTTAAGCTTCCGTATGGGTTGTTTAAGACACGAAGACGAGATGACGAGTTTTTGGAATTCGGCAAGTCGACTTGTTTAGGACGAGAAGACGAGATGACGAGTTAATGGAACTCGGCAAGTGGACTTGTTTAGGTCAAGAAGACGAGGAGACAAGTTCAAAGTCGAAATGACGAGTTATTGGAACTTGAGGAGTTCCCAAAACTCGTCATCTCTTCTTCTTGTCCTAAACAAGTCGACTTGCCGAATTCCAATAACTCGACATCTCGTCTTTTAACTTGTCTTCCCGTCTTCTTCGTCTAAATGACCTCGTCATCTCGCTGGCACTTTTAAACTTCCGTAAACTGCAAGTTATGATGGTAGCCTAGTTAATGTAGTGCCTATTGTCTTGAGAAGACATTAAAATAATATAATGTTCGTGTATATCACAAGCTAGGTACTTTTACCTATGTAATTTTCATTCTGATGGTATGTTCATATTTCTTTTGTTTCACTTTAGATCTTGCACAAAGTTACTAGCGGATCTGCTGACGATTGACACGCCACTATTTTCATGTAA
This sequence comes from Echinometra lucunter, assembly GCA_029962745.1. Lineage (NCBI taxonomy): Eukaryota > Metazoa > Echinodermata > Echinoidea > Camarodonta > Echinometridae > Echinometra > Echinometra lucunter. The sequence continues at coordinate 22,101,795 of CM057151.1, forward strand.
TGTAGAGGTTTTGAAAAAAAGGCCATACGGGTTTTTTTTTCACAAGAAGCTACAACGTGCCTCAAGTAAAACGCAGCTTCAGTGAAAATGAATAAGTGCTAGAGAGGTTTATACAAGGTATGGGCGCGTGTGTGTGTTAGGGGAGGGGGTACTGTAATTAATCAATCATCTGATCATGGATCAGCTACTCAAAGAATAGCACGAATTCGCAACGCTTTTGGCAAATCAAAAGATATAATACATTGGGGAAAAAGGAGAAAAAAAAAACTATAAAGAGTAAGACGACTCTCAAGAAGCATGAAGGGGAAGGGGTGCAAATAGACATTTTGAAAGTAAATTCGTTGAGATCGGAAATTGGTGATGAAGTGAGTATCAAACATACCGCTTGGCTCCTCGTCGATGGGCAGATAAGCCGCAGAATTAGAGTGGCCTTCCTCACTGCTGACGACCACCGTAAGGTATACGATGATGTAGATGATGCCGAATATACCCGTGATTGGGCTGTAGATCGAAGGGATGACGATGAGTTGGCGCCAGTGAGGGTCGTTAGTAAAAACGGTGCAAAGGATGATCGTCCTGTTTTTAATACAAAAAAAAAAAAAAAAATGACGCTGATGTCAGTATAAGGCATGGTCAAATAGTACCAAATACACAAGAATCTAATCAACATCTTCACGTGAATAACAGAATAATTGTAGTTTAGTCCACCGGCGTAAATCCGTTTTGAAGGAGTGGGGGGATGATCGACTTTTTTTGCCGAAATTTCTTGCGTGAACACATACGCACACCCTTACTCACCCGAGCAGTACCCCCCCCCCCTCTCTCTCTCTCTCAAATTGGGTTTTGACAGACGTGTATCAATCAAATGTGATTATTTACGTCTGGGACCGACCGACCGACCGACCCCACTCACATATAATCCTTTTATTTTGCGAGCGAGCGAAAAACTTGAGAGCATTTCAAATGAAAATTTCACAATATGACCGTCGTTTATGACATTTTAATGAAAAATTTCACTAACTGATTAATCACAATATCATATTTCCTTGAAATGAGGGGGAATATTTGTACACGCCATCCCCCGGGGATTTACGCCAATAGTTTAGTCCTTTAAAAAAAAAAGCAACATTCCTTGCTTTAACACCATCATTAACAATTTTATAAAAGTATCATAGCCATTAATAATAACTATCAATCCGTAATGGAACCTATCAAGAAACGTTTTGATATCATCGAAAGACAAGAACTCTGATTCAACTAGATAGATCTAGAGTGGTTCCGGCAATTCTGAGGAATTCTATACAGTGCCAACTTTCGATTGCTGCCGCCCCACCCCGACATGATTATTGAGACGGACCAATGCCGAATGTGACAGGTTGGAAAAACGCTAACGCATCACTCCCACACGCCACGACGAAATTATGTATAAGACTTCATTTCAAATGCGTCAATTTTAATGTAATGTAATATTAATCTAATGTAAATTTAAAAGTTAGTAATTTCCTTGTGGCGGTAATTTGAATAAAAGTTTCCCACAGTTCATTTTCGCATTCACTTTTGGTACATCTCTCTCTCTCTCTCTCTCTCTGTCTCTCTGTCTGTCTGTCTCTCTCTCTCTCTCTCTCTCTCTCTCTGGGTCATCAAAGACCGGCAAGGCAATGACGCAGTCCAAGCGGCAGCAGGTGAAGCCCTGCGTGCAACGTGCGATATTCCGTTAGCATTGCTTACGTCAAGGATGTGTTGTGGAAGACGGCATGGGTGGCTAGGGTGTGGCGAGATGTTGGATGCTGTCCAAAGAGGAACGCGACGAACATCGAAATCATGAAGCCGCAGATGATGACGAAGATGGTGGCGAAGTAAACCCTGCAAGGAGCATGGAAGATCTGGGTATGGATGATGAGGTGGACCAGGGAGCTGGTTGTGAAGGCCAGTAGACCACCGGTCAAACCAATCTATCAAGAAAAACAACAACATCAGAGATCACTGAGCTTTCCTTGTATACATGCATGTCAAAGTATATATGCAATTGAGTGACTATGTTTAAATTTATTTTTTCAAAATTATGCAGAAAACAAATTATAATCAAGAATTAGATTTTTTAAAAAAGATGAAGACTTCAGAACGAATGTGGAGGAAAGGGAGTGGGATGATAAAGAGTGGGGTGAAATATAGGGGATGAAGAGAGGGGCGGAGAGGAGAGGCATAAGGACAGAAAGTTTTAGACTTGAAATTTGGAGGAATAAGATGATTTTGAAACCTTTTTTTTTCACAGTCCTGAATGAATATTATGAACAATACCGGGGTTTTTTCATGGAAATTATAGCAGTCCCTCTTAATACCATAGTGATGATGTGAGCCCAGCTCTCCTTGTACGAGCGGATGATGACGCCGATCGCGAGAGGTACAGCTATGACAAAGATAGCCACACCGATAGACCACATGGAAACCGCGACTGAAGCCGAGATAGTACCACCGGAAACGATCAGGAGCATGACGGGGACGTAGCCCATGGACACCACCGTGGAGATCAGGACCATACTAGTGCTATGGGAAAAATCAAAATGAGAAAAAATTTGAAATTCTGACTTCAACGGATTTGCAAAATATCTTGATATTCGTAATGCCAGTCTGCATTTCCGCAAAGCATTAGCGTAGACAGGTCCTCATTCCTGGGGATGATTAACCCATTCGTATTATTTTTGTACACACATATATGAGTTCACCGCAAAATGTGGGGGGATACATCCCCCCGCTATCTACGCCCTATGAAAACGGATTGCAATTATCACTGATATGAAAATATTTACTTTCAACATTATAATCAAGAAGCTGAGCCCTTCCTTAGTATTTTTTTTCTTCCGGGTTAGTTCATATAATATGCGTCTTTAATTTACATGCTGTGATAGATCATCGTCATCATGTAAGCAAGGCTTATTATTGTTTTGCAATTTCAAATTTAATGTAAATTTTTGTATTGCCTGAATCATAGTAAGGCAAAAAGTGGCACAGCTCAGCAGTAGTATAATCATAACATGCCTATAATTCAAGGAGGACAACAGCACGATATTACTGTCAAATACGTGCCAATATCCTTGCGCACGAGATATAATAGTACCAGCATTTTTAATTGCACTTATAAGGCATAATTCGTCTGTTCAGAGCCAGAAGGGCGTTCATTCATATCATGTTGTACAGACTTAACGCCCTTCTGGCTCCAAACAGACGAATTGCTTCTGAGACAACATGTCTCAAAAGACGACCATGATGAGGCTGAATTTTCCGTGGGCAAGATATTGGGAATGGGTTGGAAATTGTAATGAAGAGGGAGAGGGTAGTCAACTTGTGGTTTTATTCGATGTAAATGTACTATCTAAAAAACCTTATAGCCTAACCTCTTTTCATCCCTTATCTTTGGGTTTTATTCTCTGTAGGGTTTATGAAAAATGAGGAAAATCAGGCTGTGGAATCGTGTTGATACATATCATACTGATATAACTATACAGAAAGGATTACATCTGGTAAATTTATCGATTTTACATGGATAGTTCAAATTGCCTTCGATTAACATAATGATCAGGAAGACTGGTTATTGGCAATATATTAATTTTTTTCAAGAGGGTACCAGAAACGACCGGTCCGGTAGAAGGAAACTTATAGATGCAAGAGAAGACATCATACTTACCATCATCATCATCATCATCATCATCATCATCATCATCATCATCATCATCATCATGTGTATTAACTTGTAAAGAAGAAAAACAACAGCAATATTTTATATACTCATCCTCTCTGTATGGTGATGATTACCTATCTAAAGCATTTTTTGTTTCTTTCTGTTGGAAATGAATACATCCGAATTTGAAAATTTGAATTTGAATCATCATATTCATCATCATCTTGATCATTATCGACATAATGTTATTGATGATGATGATGATGATGATGATGATGAGTAAGGTGATGACGATCCCTATCGTCATCGTGGTCATTTTTGTCTTTATCGTCACCATCATCTTCGTAACCACAGTATCATTTTCGTCATCATCAACATTACAGATCGTCAACTATCGTCGTCGTAGTCACCATCATCATCCTCGTCATCCTCGTCATCATCATCATCATCATCATCATCATCATCATCATCATCATTAACATCATCTGACTGTCCCCATCATCACATCATACACATCATAATCAATATTATCACCATTGTCATCATTCCCATTATCATGATTACCAGAATCATCGACATCCTTTCCGTTTACCATCACGACCACCTCCGTCATCGCGATATTATCATTGTTGTTAACTTCATGCGAATCATCTGCTTACCAGATACAGATGTTGCCCTCGATGAAGAACGTGACTACGTTGGACATAGCTCCTCCAGGGCAGATGGCGACAAGCAACATGCCAGTGACGTAAGGTTCTGGGAGCTTGAACATTAAGACGATCACAAAGGCAGCCAGAGGGAACAGTATGAACTGTATGACGGATCCTACCAACACTGCGCTCGGAACCCTCCACTGACGCATCAATTCAACCTGGCATACGAAATTTGGTAGGAATATAATAATTATGCCTGTCGTTGTCTATTATTGTTCCGACTTCGCCATTATTCCTTCGATGTTTGGTGACAGTTATTTTACCCCCCCCCCCCCCCACAATTCAACTCATTGTTCGCATGTTCACTTGACACCGACTTCGCTAACCTAGTCCTATGCGTCAGCATTATTTTGACGCCTTGTATTCATTAAGTATTCTGTTTAGTGTAGATAGCTCATCTGATTATTGACGAACATCGTTTGTTTCTATTACTTAATTCGCCATGTCGTACGTTGAGTCCTTTAATACGAGGCTACAGCTGATCTACTGATTGGCTGGACGATTGACTGAGTTCCGTTGACTAGCTCGTTACAACTTGTTGCTCAATAATTACATTAATTTTTCATTCAAAATATGATTTTATAAAACAACATACAGACTATGAAATATTTGTAACAGAAACAGAATGGTATACTATATGTCCTATTTCCAGAATACCAGCATTTTAAGATTCCACATCAAAACATACATAATTCAGATCATAGCCCATGCAGTTACATTTTTTTCCAAACCATCTCTAAACTGATCAATAATCATCGAAATCTGGGCTGTTTAGGGGTAATGTAATCATTTGTTCGGTCTTAATTTTTTAGCCCGGTATGGGTTTCATTGTTGTGACCGGGTGTATGAGAGTTTACTGTGTTACCTTTCCGATAGCCGCACCCATTCCAAGATTCACCATCGCGAAGGTGATGGTCATCATGATGGTCGTAATCGTGCGGACGTAGCCGAGTTCGCCTATCGACACCGCCATCAGATTGATATCCGGAATCAGAATCGACATGGTGCCGTTGTTCATTCCCAAAGTCATCAAAATTGTCTCGTCGACAGCCGCTGGTAAATTCTCTCTCGTCATGATGTGAGCCATTGCTGTGGTGGTGGTGGTGGTGTTCATATCCCACCCCATGGATTCGTTCATTGCCGAAATCGGTCCGTTATTCGTATTGTTCATCGGATGATGGCTGATGTTCATTGACAGTGATGATGACATCCAGTCCCAACCAGACTTTGAGATATTAGATGAATTTGGCATAAATTGTTTAGCGTGTTTATCCTCATGAAATGCCATTCATTAGGAATGATTATGTTTTACATAAACAGAACCATTCGTCCCTCTTGACATGCGAACAAAGAAATTTTGAACACGGCTATCCTGGTTATTCAGGCTTGCAGCAGATAATTTGTAACAATGAAAGTCCCCGTGACATATGAAAAGAAACAATGCCAGTTATGTTCTTCAGCACTTTTCATCAATAATTATGAGGAGATTGCGATGATAAGATTACCCTCAGTCACAATATCCGTATAGTTTTGCTAGCTGTAAATGGCGGGAATCCTGTCTTCACACACACAGTAGGCTGTTACGTGCCGAGCAGGAGTATGCCTTATACAGACTTTATCAAACGAGCAACACCTAGGTCTCCTTCTCTTTTACATAAAATACATATAGTCTATTAAACATTGGCCCCAATTTTATGATAATCGTTTACATATCAAACTACCAGCATAAATTTACTTATAACTATCATGTGCCTGTATAGGTATGTGGAATATAAAATTTTCCTGGTAGGTTTCTGTGCACTTAATTGTCTTGAGTCCCCTGATAGCAACACGAGAAACTTCAACCATGCATCTTCAACAGAGCATTTATATCAATATTAAAAAAAAAAAAAAATTGTACTCTCCTGTGCAAAAGAATATTTGAGGGCGGTTACTAGTTTCTAGAAAGCCAGAGACTAATGCCAAAATAATAGAATATTAAAGGTCAAGGCGAATAAATCCCCAATATTTTGTTGAAATTACAATTGATGATGATCCTGAGAGTTTATGATGCCAAAGAAATAGTGTTTGTTGTTACTTTTGTTCTTCTTTTTCTCGATGTTGCATCATAGAGTTTATTTAAATCATCTTGAAAAGGTTTATAGCTAATTATAATTTTTTTGCTTCTTAATCCTATCATTAAGCAAGACATAGCTGCTGTGGCTACCCCCCTTAATCCCGGTGCAAAGTCAATGATCATGACGATTTGTATACTATACTGTGCACACAGGCGTATGAGGTATAGGGTCGGGCCTGGGGCCAGGGGCGTATGGGAGGGGGGGGGGGGACAAATCAAAACAGAACAGAACAAATACTACTACCACTACTACTACGACTAGTACTACTGCTGCTGCTGCTGCTACTATACTACTACTACTACTACTACTGCTGCTATTACTACTACTACTACTACTACTACTACTACTACTACTACTACTACTACTACTACTACTACTACTACAACTACTACTACTACTACTACTACTACTACTACTACTACTACTACTACTACTACTACTACCACCACCACCACCACCACCACCACCACCACCACCACCACCACCACCACCACCACCACCACCACCACCATCACCACCATCACCACACATTATCAAAATATATTGTCATTTTTTAAAGGTTTCATTCAGATTGATTTTTCTTCTATCAATTTTTAGTCATTCCTTGTTTATTTATTTTTTTTTTTTTTGTTGCTAATTTGCTTCAATTTCGTTTTCTCGAAATACAATATTTAAAAATTGCGCCTATGATCTGCGACGGGTCCAAAATAAAGAAAAGAATAAAAGTATGAAAGAAGACTCCGTTAAGTGACAAAATTTAATAACGATATTTCGCCCATAGGGCTTCTTCAACGTGAAGAAGCCCTATGGGCAATATATATATATTGGGTTAGGGCTACTGCACCCCAATATATATATATATATATATATATTGGGGGGGGGGGGGGTGCAGTAGCCCTAACCCAATATGCAGGCTTATTTAAGATTAATTCAAATTTGTTTTCGATTTATCACGTCATTTCGAGGACTGTTAATGAAAGTATTCAAATCAATTCCGTTACCGAGGTACCAAAATATCATGAATGTAGGTAGAAAACTTTTGGAATATAAACGTTCAGGGGAAAGAATGGGCATATTCGCAGAGTATCAAATGGTGAGAAGGGGGGCAGAGTACAAAATAAGCTCTAAAAACCGTGAGCTAAAAATTTCTGATTTGTAATTCCGTTTCCGTGGAATTGCCATTTACTATGACAAGCACAGAATGCTCCCAATATAAATGATATCTCTCAGAAATCATTTCGGGTTAAAACCGGCAGCTGAATAAATCGAACTGGAAGATGATTAAAATTTAGTTGCTCCCTTAGGCTAATCTAATTGATCTCACTGCGGCATCCCCGGCGCGGCATCCCTACGTCATGTGCAGTGCATCTAGCTAGTAGCTACGTATACGGTACGTACGTGTATCCGTATGCAAATATAATTCGTAAATCGTAAACAAACATGGCGGACGAAGAGGATGAACTTCTTGAAAACGAAGAACTTGAGCATCCCGAGGATGGAGATGAGGACAGCGTGGATGAAGAGGATGACGACGATGATGAAAATAATGGTGAGAATGTCATTGCATTTTGTTTTGGTGATTTACTTTTCTTGAAATAGATACCGTTATACTTATAGAGGAATATTGACTAGATCTACTCTGCTCTTGTGACTGTTCCCATCTGTTCATTTTTGTGTAAGTAATATTCTTGCATTCAGCATTCCACTCCCGCAGACTTTGTACTAGTTTGTACACAATGCACAATGCACACGCGGGAAGAGAGGTAGCCAGACCCACCCCTAGGTCAAAACGGCGTTTTGAATAGCGAAACTAATTGCCGACGCGAACACGAAATTGACTTGATCTAGATCTTCTAAAACGAGAAGAAGAGTTTTACTTACCAGCAATGTTCCTGGGGCTCTCAATTTTCCCCTTTCTGCTTCATGACATATCTGATGAATGAACTGAAAATGGTGAATTTTGAGAAGAAAACTGACGCTTATCAGACTCGTAGGTAGACAGTATGCCGTCGAGTAACCAATAGAAAAGCATGCTATGTAGTTTCGGTACAGACTTGTCACGTTTGCGGGACGAGGTCAATTCATTTACTGAGTACACAGGATAAATGGCCAGACCCAGCGCTGTGTGGAGCACGGCGTCGGACAAGGACACACACAAAATCTTTACGAACCTGTTCAGTATCCCGGAAGGTAACCGCGCTTTCCATACATAGACTTTATGTACGAGAGGTCAAACTTTTGGTTGACCCTCGGCGGAGAGAACAGGATTTCCATGTGCACATGAAGCAATAAATCATTTTTTTTGTAAGTTGTAAGTTGTCAAAATAAACATAAGAAGTAAAAAAAATCATCAATCAAATATTCAATTTTAAGATTGTGTCACTTTTGTAGCTGAGAGAATTAAGCTTCACGTAAGCGATGTAGTCCCACTTTTTTCCTTGATTTCACAAAAAATGGCTATGCCCACTTGTACAGTGCTGTTGCAAAGCAACAGCACTGTGCATAGTTTAGAAGGGAGGGGACAAATTTCACAATTAGGCCCAGAACTTTCTTAAATAGTGTGTGTCAGAAGGGTAAGGTGTATGTGCTAATTATTTACAAATGACTTGGATCTGGGATTCTAGACTTTTAAAGTTGTTAGTAACTGAGAGTCTCAGTCTCTTATTAATATTGCAAATCAGTTGTTTCATCATGTTCAATATGATCTGCCCGTGATTCGACTGCTTAAGCTTTCATGCAATATTTGTTCAGCTAAACTTATTTTTAAAAAAAGTTACTTGAGGTATGTTTTTTTTAAAACTAGTCTAGATATTTACTGATTTTATCACAATGCTGATTTTTAAAAAATAACTCACAGAAATTTAGAAGATCTGAAAATATAATGCAAGCCAAAGTTGCAGGCCAATCATTCAATATCCCAGGCAATCATTCAACCTGGATGCTCTACATGATAAAAGTCAACGCATATGAGGCCGCTGAATCGCACTGTACCATACATGGTTGTGCATTGGGGGCGTTGTGGCATCTGTCAGTGCTCCCATTTTGGTCATAATAGTCGGGACTTGCATGCGACTTTGTACATGAAGTTACTGCATTGACAGGTACAGGGGGATTGTTATTTCTTTTGTTGTTGTTCCTGGGGGGGGGGGGTGTCACTTCCATTGAAGAGTGGACAGCATCTGCGAGAAAAAAAACGCGGAAAAAGAGTATTTTTTCAGGGGAAGGCGCGGAACGTGTGGAACGCGAATAGAGTGTCAAAAACGCCCAAAAATGAAAAAAGCCCCCTAAATCACGATAATCTAAAACGTGAAAAGGGTATGTAATTTGCACCGACTACGGAACCGACTGTAACAAGACCCATGAACGGAAAATCCTATAACGCCTGTGTAAAACATAATGAGACAGTGAATTATCTCGAGATAAAAACGGCTCCAAACTTTCAATGGACCCCACTATCACTCTCAAGGTATGAAAATGAGAATATCCTCGTTTAGGGTATGAAGAAATCCCTGTTTAGGATGTGCAAATCTGGGACATCTGCACAAAATCCGTGTTTAGGGTGTCCTAGCGGCCTGCCCTTGAATCCTTGTTTAGGGTGCTTTTTTTAGGACGATTCTCGCGGATGCTGTCCACTCTTCAATGGAAGTGACCCCCCCCCCCCCCCCCCCCGGGTAAACTTGCCACATAAATGCAGATTTCTTGGTTTTTAGTGCTTTTTCATTGAATCCTGTTCTTTAACACTTGACTAAAGTCCCGTATGCATTGGAAAAAATGGTGCCGATTCCGCATATTTGATAATGGAATTTGGCTGTGAAGTTTTGGAGGTTACATTTTTGTTGCTTTTTATTCTTTGTTGGGCTGTGGATGCAGGAGGAGGACAAGGAAGAGAGAAGGGCAAGATTAGATTGTGGCAGTTATCCAATAAAGTATACATTGGTGTAGACAGGTCCTCAGTACTTGGAGGGGGAGGGGGATGATTCCCCCATAGATATACATTTATATACACATCCCCCATCACCCAGCTATCTATGCCCCTGAAAATATACTACTATTACTACAGGACAAATCTGCCACTAACCTGCAAGAATATTCAGGCCTTTTCAGGGCTTAAGGGGCAGATTAACAAAGAATAAGAAGAAGAAAAAAAAGGAGAAGGACTGAAAGAAGGAGAAGAAGAAGAACTAGGAAAAGGAGAAGAGAAGGACTAGAATGAGAGAAAGGAAAAGAAAAGGAGAAAGAAGGAGGAGAGAAAGATGAAAATTGCAATGGTATTGATATCGATTATGTTACTTCAGTCACCACTTACATGAAGGGGTTTTTATAATTTGAAATTGAAAGGCCTATTGTCTTGCTGATGTAAATGAGGACTAGCGATATTTTTTGTGCCTAACTGTGAAATATTTGCTTGTTTTGTCATAGCATTTGGCATCTTTGAAAGATTACGACTCCAGATCAGAGGGAGAATAGATCAAGATAAAGTGAGCAAAAGACCAGAAAAGATAACGTATGACCCTTCTCTTCCAACTACACATGCAGTAAGTAGTCTCAGTTAAATGAATCAAACTCTTCTATGATATATAATTCATAAATTTTCATGTAGCTGTTCATGAGTATTAAAGTGGTGTGCTATATCTGTTTTCCATGTATGATGTATTATCCGGAAGTAAAGAAAGAATCAACTTCAGATATGATAAGGTGCTCCATGCTCAGTGCTAATCTGTTTTTGTATTTTTTGCATATTTCACAATTAATACAGGGGAAACTCGGTATAACGAGGCCGTCGGGACCCAAGGGTTTTCCTCGTTATAGCTGTTACCTTGTTGTATCAGAACAAACAAAAAATTGTACATAATAAGTATGGGACTACATGTACATACAGGAATGTACAGAGGTCTCCTGCTGCTATTTATGAACTCATTTGCAGCTACAGAGGCATAGATAATTTCATCCTCTGGGGCCCTTTGCATAAAACTTACTACATTGTATAATAGTAAGTTTTATGCTACGGGCCCCAGATCTAGCTGATAATATTCTGGATAATATCGGAAAATGTGTTTAAAGTGCTAATTTCAGACACCAAAATTACAGATGACAAGAAAGTCCGTCACACCATTGAGGTTGCCTGTGCTGAGGGGGTTTTAAGAAAAAAGTTGCGCGCTGTACTATGATACAAATAAAAACACAATCTGCATGCATCGATCGCCCAGCTGAGCCAGCTGGGACTTGAATGTGTGTGTCAGTGGCGGTGCTGTTTTCTTTGCTGAATGATTTTTGTCAATGAAGCTGCTGTGAAATTTGCTTGCTCTTTATAACGGGAATGATTATCAATGTTTTTCTTTGTTTTAGGGGCTCAAGATTTAGCTTGTTATATCCGATATCTTGTTATAGCCGATCTCGTTATAACAGGTTCATGCCGCCATAGACTTAAACGTAAGTAAATTTGGGACAGTGACAAAACCCTCGTTATAGCCGTTACCTCGTTATAGCTGACCTCATTATGTCGAGATTTCCCTGTAGTATGATGTAAATTGATTAAAAGTTGAATGTTTTCCGGGGTTTAAAATGTTGAAAGTTATCTGGAAATGCTTAATAATCATCACTTCATGAGTTCAAAACATACCTTTTAGGTAGTGTTGGAGTCTTTCAATGACTGCTGTCACATTCTTGTTATAGTATTTTGGGGCAAATGAACTTAACTCAAGTCACATCTTGAAATGTTGTGAAACGGGATGATTACAACCTTGCAAAAAGCATGCGAATCCCATAGAGCATATCCGTTTTTTTACAAGCAGGTGTTAAGGTGATGTAAATGCATGGAAACATAATTTTTTAACCTTGCCCCTCCCCTTTTTTAAAAAGTTTATTAAAATACTGTACTATGAGTATTTTGTACATATTTCATTCTCTTTTAGGCAAATCCATATTAATAAGCATATAGAATTTCATACCAGTGACATGTGTGTTGTGCTGTGAGTTTTTCTGTTCAAGAAGATGACGTGATGTCAATTACTTCCCCTTTGCAGTTGTTTATTGTGTCTATATTAGTAATTTTCATATCACAATATCATCCTTTTCATCCAGTACCTAGGCTCAGATCTTGAAGAATACAGCGGGCGAACAGTGTTGGATGATGAGTGCTGCATATCGCTGCCTTTGGTCCAGCTTCCTGGAGTAGTCCTCGTCCCAGGAGAGACCATCCCATTGCATCTCTTCAATCCTAGACTCATCAGTATGATGAAGCACATCCTACAGAACAACAGAACATTTGGCATGCTCTATGACTGGTGAGATAATAGTTGTTCGGAACTTTAGTAGAATTTCTTCTGCTTTGGAGTTTTAAATGTTGTCAAGTGAGAGTCATAAAATCTCAAAATTTACAACGCATTATGAAACTCTTGTCCATTTGTTGAATAGTGTATGAAATAATTCCTGAAATTGTGGCTTAGATATACAAGACCCAAATATATCAACAAGGTTTAATAAGAAACATGTGGATGTTTTATGCAATGTTCAGTATATATTTGAAAATAACTATGGTTTGCAACATATTCAACGTGCAATGACTGACATTTACTGTTGACAATCACAAACATATGCCATGAATAATAGTAATAATCATAAAAATAGACAGATGAAGTACTTTTTAGTAAGGATACAAAGCACTAATACACTCCAGCTTTAGGCAGGGCGTGCTACCCTGATGACGCACTTAAACATGGCATTTTAATCTAATATTAGCCATTCATTTCAACTGG
>CM057151.1:22115555-22130059 GCA_029962745.1 Echinometra lucunter
ACAAGGGGAAAATCTATCTCCATTATTGTTTGCCATTTATTTGAATGATTTTAACAGCTATATTGGTTCATGTTATGAAGGTCTGAAGTATCTGGCCAGTGAGATGCGCAGTAAGGTTTTGGATACCTTTGTTAATTTGTATTGTTTTGTTGTATGCAGACGACACTATTATTCTAGCTGAAAGTCCAGACCAGCTCCAATCTGCTTTGAATGCAGGTAATGATTATATTGCCAGAAGTGGCAATTAACCGTAAATACTAGCAAGACTAAAATCGTTATATTTTCTCGAGGGAAGGTGAGAAAAAAAAACCAATTTTCAACTTTAGTGGTGATGTTTTGGAGGTTGTGGATGATTTTATCTATTTGGGGGTTAGATTTAAGTATAATGGTACGTTCAAATTAACAGTCACAAAGCAGGTATCCCAGGCAAGGAAAGCTTTGTACAGTATTGGCAAAAGCAAAAAGATTACAACTGTCCATTGATACACAGCGTGAATTATTTGATCGGATAATTTTACCAACACTGACATATGGGCGTGAAGTATGGGGCTATGAAGATATTGCTCAATTGAAATTTTTCACAGAAAATTTTTGAGAACAATTTTACGGGTAAATAAGTTTACTCCAGATGCCATGACATATGGAGAAACCGGGCGCTCCACTTTATCAAGTCATATTAGATGTAGAATGATTGGATTTTGGCTCAGAATTGTGAAAGGTGAGGAGGACAAGTACACTTTCTTGATTTATAGCTTGGTTTTTAATATGCACAAAGATCCAACTATACAGTTCACGTCAAAATAGATGAGTTGCATTGAAGATAATATACTACAGAAAGCAGGTAATGGTAATATATTTTTATCACAAGGGAAGGGAATTGGGACCGATTGGTTTCTAAAAGCCTTGAAGTTGCGTTTAAAGGATATGTCAGAACAAGATTGGCATGCAGCAACATGGGCAAATCGTTTTGTTCAAATTATAAGATGATGAAAAAAGAATTGCTTTTTGAGACGTATTTCCTAATTTTAAGTGACACTGATGCAACTACATTGTGTAAATTCAGATGCAGGTCTCATATAGGTTACCCGTCAATAACAGTCGATTTTCTCGAGATTCAGTGAATGATGATTTATGTACATTATGCTCGCTGAAGGAAGTTGGAGATGAGTTCTATTATTTATTTGTGTGTTCTTTCTTTAGTAAAGAAAGACAGATGTACATACCCAAAGAATATTTTATAAGACCTTGTGCTTACCAAATGGGTAGATTGTTTAGTGTAGATAAAAAGTGCCATTTGAAAAAACTTGTAAAATTCATTAGAATAGTAATGTTGTACTTCTCTAAATCATTTATTGATGAAAGGTTTCTTGATAACAATACAGTTACCAGAGTGAATGTAACTACTAGAAGTGGCAGGGTGGTTAAACAACCAGTGCCTCTTACAATTTAATTGTGTTAAACACAACAATATATTAGTTTATAGTGGGTTTTGTTGTTGTTGTTGTTATATTAGCCTTTTGCAACATGTACTTTCACAATGCAAACATTTGTATTCATTATTGTAAATATGTTCATTTTTATACACAAATTCATTATTGTAAAGATGTTCTTGTTGAGACTCTCATACTCCCGATCGGGGGTGGATAGAGTTTAATAAAATCTTATCTTATCTTATATCTTATCTTCTTTTATTCCTCCTTCATTTTTACTTTTACTGGGTTATTTACACAAAAAGTATTTCAAAATTATTACCTTTAAATCATCATTTGGAAATTATGTACGTTATCAAACTTCACACAATATCGTTTTTCTTCATCTTGCTTTTCTTAGATGATTTTTGGGTGAAGGAGTTTGTTGCTGACAATACAGCACTAATGTTGACGGATGTCCTACGTAAAATGTATAATCTAGAAGATCTGTTGACGGATCCCACGTCTGAGGAAAAGGAGGATGTTGTTGGCAAGGATGAAAATGAGAAAACTCTCCACGTTTTCACCAATGACGAACCAGGAGTAAGGACTTGCCTACAAAATCGCTTTTTCTTGCCGACCTCTTCTAAATTTCTCTCTCTCTCCCCTCCCTCTCTCTCTCCCTCTCTCTCTCTCTCTTTTCTTTGAGCTATTTCTATTTCCGTTTTGATTTGTAATGAAAATTTTTCCAAATTCGTTGAACAAAATAGGGCCCTTATCCTCGATCGTATCAATGCGGAAATTTATTATGCATTAATTTTTGTGCGCAGAATATTGTGTGGATCAATCCTACGTGCCTACCCATTCTTTTCGTGACGAAAAGGGTACAATTTTGGCTGATTTTACACCCCCCCCCCCCCCATGTTCCCCCATGTGCATTAGGTCTGCATGTAAGTGACCGATATTTCCGATCGTTCTAAAAAGTTATTTTTTTTCGGAGATTTAATGAAAAAATGGCTTCCTTTGCTATTGTCATTCAGGAAGAGACCGAGACCACACTTTACAACAGAGAAAACCCTTCTTCCCATAGAGTTTCAACTGCATGGACTTGTCCAAAACACCAACCCCCTGTCCGCCATCCCATCATCTTGGTACAAAAACTGACCGAGTCATCAGAAAAGCCACAAAATGAATCAAGTCAGACTTCAAAAGCGACGCCATCAGAGCTTGGGGATACATCCGCCGTCCTTCGTTGCATCACAGAGGCGGAGTTGAAGATAGACAAAATGTATCATGCAATAAGGAAAGAACTCTCTGATATAAAGGCATTACTCAGAGAGGCAGATTGTACTTGTGATAAAAATGGCTGATTTACTTTTTCGCATTATATTCCATAACTAGATTCGAGTAGGTGAGTACTGCTACCCTACTGGGCCTGTTATGCACGATTATCCGTCGTCACTCGTGAAGAAGCTCGATATTTTATCACAAATATTTATGAATTTCACAGCGTGCGAGCTCATTGTTGCACCCAGCACCTGCATCACCCAGTGTTTGTAATCAATTACTTGAATAATTTATAGCAGACACAGGGTGATGCGTGAGGTTGGTTGCAACAAAAGCTCGCACTCTATCACTCCGATATGTCTCCCTTGATATGTCTCCCTAGGTTACAAATTAATACTGAAGCACGATTCAAAGCTCCTTGTCTCCCGGGCTTGTCTCCTTATCCTTGTGTTATTAAAAGTCAGTGATAGCGTGAACGTGTGTATTTATTGCCTGTTCATGTCATCCGGGATGTCATCGCTATGCTCATTCTCATACTTTTAACGAAAACGCTTCAACCTCTGCATTCACATCTGATGTAGCAAATTAAAAATATGATTTAAGTCTTGTCATAGCGATAAAAACTGTAGCTCTACTGGGATATAAATATCGTAAAAGAACATAATTTTTGGATTTATAGTTGGAAATTACAATGAGCTCTTGCGCATGATTTTACTTTTGGATTGATGGAAAACATATTGATGTATTCGTCTTCCACTATGTCTCTTTTAAATCATCATTATTCATATTAAATCATCTTCCTTGAATTGAGAGCCTTCTCTATCTTTGACATTTTTTCTTTCACCGTGTTTTTCGTTGCGCTTGTGATACGAGTTCTAAATTCTTGGATGAGACGACTCTCTATCACACGATATCCACTCCTGTCGACAATCGCTCCACAGACTTTTTCGAAAAGTAACTGAAATGTGAACTTCAACTCTCAAATGAACACTCTACCCAACCCTATGAACAGAGGCGTCGATCCATTTTTCGGATTGGGGGGGGGGGGGGGCAAGACGACCAAGCGGAGATGAACCCACGGCCACTGATATATACGTGTGTGTGTGTGTGTGTATATATATATATACACACACACACACACACACACACACACACACACACACACACCCATACATATATATAGGCATAAAATGCTTCACGTTGATATATCAACGTGAAGCATTTTCATTTTGGGGAAATACGCATCTTGCTAGATTGTGAACCATCCAGCTTTTTTAATAACAAATTTCTTGTTATGAGAGAAGTGTTTTGTAATTAAAATACACTGTAAGCATATATGATACCTAATATATATATATATGGTTACCTCGCTGTCAAATATGAACTCTATTGTCACATCACTGGTCCCCCCCCCCCCCCCCCAACCACTCTGTTTTTAATCTTACGAGCGAGCGAAGCGAGCGAGGAAGCACACAGTGTTTTTGATGGTAGAAGTAGTAACCCATTCGGCAAATTATGCTGTGAGCCCATGAAACATCTACATTATCTATTCGGTCTCATCTCACTTACTGAATTTGTTTGTTTTTCAAAACCATTAATATCAAACGAGCGAGCGCAGCGAGCGAGGAAAAATATACCCTTTTTCATAATGATTGTAGTGTTATTTGTCATCATAATATATATTAATGTAATGATAATTTAGATTTATCAACTAGCTTGCTGCCCAAATATAATATTTTGGAATCTCGCTGCTACTTGCTGCCCGAAATCTCGTATCTAGCTTTTACCAGCGAGAGTAGTGAGCGAGCTAACGAAAAATATGCTTTTGTTTTTTTTTAAATCTAGGCCGTTATCTCCTGAAAGTGTATCTATTTTTAGGTTAAGTGGCCGCTCGATTTCTTGGAGTGATATCTTGTTTGGTTATATTACTTCCTATGAGTAGAAGAATATTATAACATTAGATAGAAACACAAGATAAAAATTGATTTCCTTTCATAAGAATAGTAATTATCATCGGCATTAATTAGTAAAGAAACTTAAATGCGAGCGAGCGAAGCGAGCGAGCGTTTCCCAATGTCCCATTTTCTTTCTTGTTTTCTTGTTTTCCACTTTCATTTCACTTTTCTCCTTCCTTTTCTCTTTCTTTTTTTCTTTTTTCTTTTTTTTCTGGTTCGGAAATTATTGGGGGGGCAAAATGATATCTTTGCCCCCCCCCGAAATTTTCTTTGGGGGGGCAACTGCCCCCCGGCCCCCCCCCCCCCCCAGGATCGACGCCTCTGCCTATGAACCCTAAGCTCCGATCCTATCACAACACAAGCCATGAATCTAAATCTTTGACGAAATATAACTTGGAGCAGATGTCAGTGTCAAGTTAGGTACCATATTGCCTTTTAGAGAAGGCTATAACTGACAAAGCTTTAGTGAAATATTTGAGGGAAGTAGTATACGATCAAGGATATCTCACAATATCTCCTTCATGGTTGGGCTGTGAACTTATTGAATGCCCCCAATATTTTTGTCTCTCTAGTGCCCCCCCCCCCCCTTTTGTCTCAAGCCTTCTTTCTACTCCCTCTAGCCTTTTTCTTCCTTTCCCTCCAAACCAAACTCTGTCATGCTTGTGATTCTTGATACATGTATTACACTTCTTCATATGTTTTTATAATCTCATGCCATTTTTCTGTGGACAAACTATATTCTAACTAGTTGAATCCTCGACCGCGCGCGGTCGAAAATTATGCCTCCTCCATTGCCAGATCAGAAATATTGGATATTCATTTTGATTTATTCTCATTTATACAATGACATCTTGGACCTTGACCTTTGACCTTGTGACCCCCAAATATAATGAGACCATTGCCCTTTCCATATGCATACATGAGACAAGTTTGAAGTTGAACTGTCACAGAGTTGTAGATTCATCACAAGAACAAGAAGTTTCATGTATATAATGACCTCTATGACCTTTGACCTTTGACATTTAGACGCCAACATCTAATCAGATCATTGTCCCTCCCATATGCATACATGAGCCAAGTCTGAATTTGATTCGGCAAATGGTGGGGTTATCGCGAGAATGAACATTTCTATGTACATAATGACCTCTATGACTTTTGACTTGAGACCCCAAAATCTAATCAGATCATTGTCCCTCCCATATGCATATGTGAGCCAAGTTTGAAGTTGATCCATCAAATGGTTAATGAGTTCTTGCGAGAACAAACCATTTCTATGCACATAATGACCTCTATGATCTTTGACCTTTGACCTTGAGACCCCAAAATCTAATCAGATCATTGTCATCCCATATGCATACATGAGCCAAGTTTGAAGGTGATCCGCCAAATGGTTATGTAGTTATCGCAAGAACGGACCATTTCTATGTACATAATGACCTCTATGACCTTTGACCTTGAGACCCCAAAATCTAATCAGATCATTGTCCCTCCCATATGCATACATGAGCCAAGTTTGAAGCTGATCCGTCAAACGGTTCTTGAGTTATCGCGAGAACGAAAACAGGACGGACGGACAGATGGACAGAGGACGGACAACCCGAAAACATAATGCCTCCGGCACCCACCTACGGTGGGCGGAGGAATAAAAATAGCACCTTTGATATTGATTCCCATTACTGTTATCATGAGGACATGTGAGCATGGCTGTTCCTTACAGTTTTCAATACTTATTACATCCTTGGTATTAAGACCATAAAAGTACAGGTAGTGGTACTACTGAAGTAACGAATAGCATTACCTGCAACTCTCCACATAACGAGTCATAATGTTTGCTTGTCTCCCAGTCAAACACTAATTCTACAATCAGTACCTACCCACATTCAAATTCGTATGACATGGTCAATTTTACTTTTATGAAGATCAGATGTCCAAAAACGATCCTGAAACCCTTGATAAACAAAAGTTTAAAAATAATTAATTAATCATAAAACTAACTGGAGAAATGAAATCCAGTTCAGCTTGCTTTATAAAAAAAAAACAAATAAATATAATAATGAGTGATTGAACACTTGGATGACAAAATGAATTAGCTATAACAAGATTTATTTAATGTGGCATGACAGCACATCATATCATTTGCGCCTTTACATATACATGTATATATACAACACTGATATAGAAATACTTCAAAATTAATTCATTATTGCAAAATATAACTTTCCCTTCTCTCTTACCTTCTACAAGTTGAACATATTTTTCCCCCTCTATCGTACTTCCGCTCTTTATGATCTTTAACTGTGCTATTTCTTCAGTCCCCTAGGAAATATTCAGTTTGTCTTGGTTTCTTTTCACCAGTCCTTACTACCTTCTCTCAAGTTTAAAAAAAAAAACATATCTTACTTTCCTGGGAACTGTGGTATCTGAACACTTGACATTAAAGACTTGTTTATATATGGTGAGGAAACTGCCCAAAATTTAATGACACACCTGAATAAGAAGCATAAGCATATCATTTGTTATAAATTTGTACTTTTAACACAGGTATCACAGTGTACTTGTAGGCAACTTTCTTGCATGCAGATTTATTTATCTCCACTTTCCATGCATTTACACCTTAAATAGTTTGTATAGTGGAATTTTTGTTTAAAGCAGTTTACCATGTCCTGTCTAAACAGGTTTTTACATTCTTCAACTCATACCTCTTGATATTCTACTTCTTTCAGAAGAAAAAATATTACTTTCATTACAAGACCTCTTAAAGGCATTGGTTAACATTGTTATGATTTTTTTTAAATCTCATTTTGTTACTTGAAAATGAGATAAACATTAGGGTTATAGTGTAAAAATACCAGTCTGAAAGTTTCAGAGTATAATATCCACAGGAAGTATTTTTAAATATTAGAAATGTGAACCAATGTCTGAAAAATATACGAGGGTCGGTTGCACAGACCAAACGTAAGGAGTGCGCATGCGCACATGACTCAACAGACCGCACTGTGTGTACAGACGTATCACGCGGCGGAAGGCAGGTAACGTTATTTTTTCATTCGTGCAAACGGTCCTCTTAGTTCATTGTCTCTCGAGACGAAAGCTAATAAAATCGTGGTTTGCGTCTAACTTACAGCTTTTCATTCCAAATTATGGTTGGTTTCAGGGTTTTTTAGTACAAATACAAGTACTCATACACATGTTTCATCTTAGTTTGAGAATTTTTTAAATGAGCTGCTCACAAAGTTAGCCAATGCCTTAAACACATGATTCAGATTATCTGGACCTTGCTTTGAGCATACTGTATAAAAGAAAAGGTACCAAATCTTCACATCTACTACATTTATCATGTACTCTCCAAAAGCAATCTACATTGTCTTAAAAGTTTAGATGTCATTTTCATCATCTGTTTTCTAATCATGCTGCAGTAGTTGAAGATAAACAGCCATTACTAATCTTCTGGAATAATAAACAGTGAGCACTTATAAATGACAAATGTCATGAGGGTCCCTTACTAATCAACTTGATACCCAAATGAAAAGCAAATTTCCTTTACCAATCCCTTCAGTTAATTATGAATAACTAGAATGCTCTTCTGTCAGAATGTTTCATGGGATCAAAGTTCTTATTCTACTACTTACTAACTTTTTTCAAAGTCACATTCCTACAAATTCAGTTCAGATATTGTTGACATGAATACCATATTATCATAAATGAGTTGCAGGCTTTAATGAAAACTCAGAAATCTCTCATGGGAACAGAACATGAATACAAGATGATAATGAACATCCATTCGAATCACATTCAAAGATATGTTGCAAAACCTCAACTAATTAACACCAGACAATCTTGGTTTAAGAAAGTACCTCAAAGTAGCAGAAGTATACACAAATCCTACTGTCAACAAATATGACAATAACACATTTTGTCTGGTCTATAGATTTTGTTGACACATGACTTTTATTGAGGGCACTGATTAGCTGCACCCTGTGATGTTTGGCACTGTAAAAACGACATTTGTTTGACTGTTTGTTCATAATTAACCTGTCAGTTCTCGTCACTTAGCTTCTATCATTCCCATTACTTTTAACATGGACAGGCTTCCAACATTACTAGTAGATGAAGCTGATTAATATCAGGTAAAACATGAGAAATTCTAGAAATCAACCAAAAAGTCAGGCCAGCATGCTGATGGATTGACTGCAACACAAGCCATATCACAAAGCCAAAGAACTATGCAGAGATGTTCACAAATTGTTTGTACTTTTATATCAAATCACCTTGTAAGTGACCAAACGCTGCACAGAAGGCAGGTTACTGTCATTGAATAGAAACAACTTGATTTGAAAGGCTTTTCAATCATTGTTTCCAGTCAGCTCTGCTTGATGGGCACCCAAGTATCCACCAAAAAACATTGTCTTGTTTCGCTATGTCAGGAAGTTGGACGATTCACTCTGGACTTAAGTTTTGCATTCCTTCATCCGTCTGTAGCCCAGTCTGAAGAGCTGAGCGGGCCAGTCCCCAAAACTTCTCCGGTCTGAGCTTCCTCTCTGTAGCTGTGAACTTCCAACCCATGTGACTCGTGCACGAACGACACTGGAGTATGGTCCATGCATATCTATCAAGACAAGGACAGAGGAAATTGTACATTTTATGCAACTGACTTGCTGAAGGAGAATTAGCCATAATGCTTGCCTCTCTTATGCAACAATTCTAACCATCAATAACAATGACAAAAAATGATCACTTTTACAGCATTACTTCTCAGAAGTATGGGGACAAATCAACCTAAGCCAAGCCTATTTTTAATTAGTATTCAATAAAGATGAGATTGATGTAAGCTAAATATCGTATAGCTGACAGAAGCAGTTTTTTAGCTTTAACACATATAAATAGGACTGCATCGCTATCAGGTTCCTAGTTAATCCTAAAAAGGCTGGGTTATTTTGTTGCTCTTTAAGCTGGAGAGGGAAGAGGATCCCACACTATTTCCCCTCCCTACCCCATCTTGGCCACGGAGTGGCAAAAAATTCCATAACGTGGCACACAGAGCATCTTAAATAGATAAGCCAAAAAAGTTACACGTCTATATCTCAAGCGGGTCCTCAATTATCATTAATTATTCATTCCTGTATCGACATAATTTTGTGGACAAGACATGGAGAAATCGGCTGCATACTGCACAGCACCTGTAGGTCAAAATGGTCAAAATTTTATAAATTTGGTACAGGGGAAACTCGGTATAACGAGGTCGTCGGGACCGAAGGGTTTTCCTCGTTATAGCCGTTACTTCGTTATATCAGAACAAACAAAAAAAGTGTATGTATGGGACTACATGTACATACATGAATGTACAGAGGTCTGCTGCCGCTACTTATGAACTCATTTTGCAGCCACAGAGACATTGATAATAATATCATCCTCTGATCTAGCTGATAATATTCTGGATAATATCAGAAAATGTGTTTAAACTACTAATTTCAGACGCCAAAATTACCGATGACATGAAAGTTCATCGCACCATCGAGGTTGCCTGTTCTGCTATATGAAAAAAAAAGTTACGCACTGTACTTTGCTACAAATAAAAACACGTAATCTGCGTGCATCGGCTGCCCAGTTGAGTGAGCTGGGACTTGTTTGTGCCAGTAGCAGTGTCGTTATCTCTGCTGAATGGTTTTAGCGGGGGTTTTGTTGATAAAACTGCAGTGAAATTTGCTTGCTCGTTATAACGGGAATGATTATCAATGTATTTCTTCGTTTAAGGGGTTCAGGATTTAGCTCGTTATAGCCGATATCTCGTTATAGCCGATCTCGTTATAACAGGTTCATGCCGCCATAGACTTACACGTAAGTAAATTTGGGACCGTGACAAAACCCTCGTTATAGCCGTTACCTCGTTATAGCCGAGCTCGTTATATCGGGATTTCCCTGTATAGAGAGATGCATGAGACTGCAAGTCTGTAGGAGTATGTGATAGCTTACCCTGGGAACCAGCTGTTCTCCTTAGTTGGCCTTCCAACCAAGTTGAGATTCTGAGCTCTGTAGATGGTGAGTGTCTCATGAACATAGCCACCCGGATTCACATACGCAGCCATAGGTCCATCAAGCGACATACTGCAAAGCATCAATCCCAAGTAACATTGGTGATTTGGATGTACAATATAACAGGTGATACAAAAAATAAAATTGTTCCTATCATTCATCACTTACAAAGGCTTCCACATGCCGATTGTACATCTAAATTCCAATGGCAAATCTTAAAATCTATTTAAACCCATTCTTTGATAATAAATAAACAAACATCAGCGTAAACACATTTGTATGTCAAAGAAGAAGTAAACTGCATGTATAATTTCCTTTCAGTTTCCATTCATATTTTTTCCAAAGTTTTTTTTTTTTTTTCCCCATGAAACTAAAAATATATAAACTCACCAAAATACATCACTCTTGTTGGCAATTTGAGTATTACATTCTCTGCAGCAAAGTACAGTACACTGTATAAGCGGGAGAATAAAAGACCTATGTGAACAAATATTACATTACCTGAAAAGTTCATAAAACATTTATTGCTAACGGACCATTAGCTTTTTTAATTCTTGAGACACAAAAAAGATCACTGATGAGCACAGTTATTCAGATGTATACAGTCACATTTAGAAACAAAATACCATACATGTACATATCAAATCGTCTCTTTTGATGATATTCAAATTATTCCCTTGCACTCTAGTGACTCAATGAGCAATCATTTGAACCGCATTTGGTTAAAAAATGTATTTATAATTTTTCAATATTACCTAATAAGATGTGGGGGGTCAACATTCAAAGTTGAGAAACTAATTGCATGGAACAACAAGCTTTAAAAACTGAAGCATGTACCTTCTGCAAGAGTTCTAGCTCTCTCCTAAGTCTTTGTACTGCACTGTCAATCTTAAGAAGGCCAATTCTTTGAACATCATCCAGAGGCATATTGCTTGCCACCCAAAATGAGAAATCTGGAAGAAAAACAGTAAAATCTTCATATTCAAATAAATGCTTTATCTAAAAATCTTCCATAATAAGACTTGGCTAAATGTGCATAAAAGCTTTTAATGAACAACGAAGAGTGCACAGAATACTGTTCATCTTGGTTCAAGGTACTCAGCCGAGCAAGAAGCTTCACACATCTGCACATGCGTGAAGCAGCATACATTCAGCTCACTGACCCCATTCTGTGCCATCAGAAGGAGTTTGTGAGAACGCTTGCATTATTTTAGTATCATTTGAGTAACTGGCTGGCAGCAAGGCTAATTTTGTTTACTGTAATAGCCTATCACAGCTCATCACTTTACGCGCGCATTGTTCCTTCGCTTCCATTATATATTGTTTCGATTTGGCTTTCTGTTCATTCATGCGAGTTTGCTCTGATGAGTGCATGTCGAAAAGCTTAAGTATGTCCGTGTTCAATGCTATTTTCCGATAAAAGCTTTTATTATGTTCAGTACATCAATACTACTAACACAGAATTAATTTCTTTTTCAAAGCCCCAATAACCTCGATATTCATTATTACAGTGAGCCTATTGAATGAGATACTTATCATACATGTATTCAACTAGGAATAACTTCTGCTATTAACCTGCAGAATCTTAAAACCCTACACACAATGTAACAGCATATCCTTCCATAAGGAAAAATTTCCAAACCTAATTGTTATCAAGTGTTCCTCTGAAGTTTCAGCTATTTTGTTTCATTCATCTTGAACAGAGGTTTACGTCCAATCATGAACATTATTTGCCATATCATAAATTGTTTCTTCAACACGTCAGCTTACCTGATGGAGCAGCGGGCATTTGCTTCAGCTGCAAGGAGTTTTCATACCAGCCACTCAGCTCATTTCTAATTTTCACCATTAATGCATCCTAAAAAAGAAGACCAAGGAGGAGGATGACATGATGGCATCTAAAATAATGGTTCCATGACATTTGCTTCGACGACAATTGCTCCCGTGGAAAATCTGCATGTTAAGTAAAACATAAAACCTAACCCCAAGCCTAACACTAAGCTTAATTCTTATCCTCACATCATTCTGAACCAAAACCCCTATCAAAACTCTAACCCTTATCGCAGGAGCAAATGTCATGTCACCAACATAATATTGTCACCAATCTGAAAAGATTCCTGATAATTCTTTGTTTTGAGTTTAACTGGCATTTACAGAAAATTTACATTTACCTGTAGGGTGATTGTGTACCAGTTATAATATTCAAATATCTAAATATAGTGTAGTGGACTGGTTTATTGGTAGCACACACATATCACAAAAGAAGGACATTTCTCACCACTGTTTATATAAACAAAGGAGAGCTAATTACATTGTCCATGTGATAACTACAATGCATTGACTCGCCACCCCCCCAAAAAAAAAACAACTAGATGAATCCTCGACCACGCACGGTCGAAATTTATGCCTCCGCAATTGCGAGATCGGAAATGTATGTCACATTTATGTTGATTTTTTTATTTTCATGTATAAAATGACATCTTTGACCTTGTGACCCCCAAATCTAATGAGACAATTATGAGACTTACATATGCATACATGAGCCAAGTTTGGAGATGAACTGTCACAGAGTTGTTAAGTTATCACAAGAACAAGCAATTTTCATGTATATAATGACCTCTATGACCTTTGACCTGTAACCTTGAGACCCAAAAATCTAATCACATCATTGTCCCTCCCATATGGATACAGAATCAAGTTTGAAGTTGATCCATCAAATGGTTGTTGAGTTATCGCAAGAATGAAGCATTTCCATGTACATAATGACCTCTATGACCTTTGACCGTGAGACCCCAAAATCTAATCAGATCATTGTCCCTCCCATATGCATACATGTGCTAAGTTTGAGGTTGATCAGTCAAATGCTTGTTGAGTTATGGTGAAAACGAACCATTTCTATCTACATAATGACCTCTATGACCTTGACCTTTGATCTTGTGACCCCAAAATCTAATCAGATCATTGTCCCTTCCATGTGCATACATGAGCCAAGTTTGAAGCCAATCTGTCAAATGGTTATCGCGAGAATGAGCCATTTTTATGTGTATTATTACCTCTATGACCTTGACCTTTGACCTGAGACTCCAAAATCTAATCAGATCATTGTCCCTCCCATATGCATACACGAGCCAAGTTTGAAGCTGATCCATCAAACGATTCTTAATTTATCGCGAGAACGAAAACGGGACGGACGGACAGACGGACGACCCGAAAACATAATGCCTCCGGCAACCACCTACAGTGGGCGGAGGCATAAAAATGGCAAATACTAGGTGAATCTTCAACCACGCGCTGTCAAAATTTATGCCCCACCTTTGACAGGTCAGAAATATATCACTCTTAATCATGGGAAATTTTGAAGTTGATCCGTCAATGGTTAACTTATAGCGAGATTGAGCCATTTTCATGTATATGACCTCTATGACCTTTGACCTTTGACCTCGTGACCTCAAAATTTAATCAGATCACTGCCCTTCCCATATGCATACATGAGCCAAGTTTGAAGTTGATCCGTCAAGTGGTTCTTAAGTTATAGCAAGAAAAAGCCATTTTCATGTACATAATGACCCTTATGAACTTTGAACTTTGACCTTGTGACCTCAAAATCCAATCAGATTATTGTCCCTCCCATATGCATACATGAGCCAAGTGTGAAGTTGATCCATCAAATGCTTCTTAAGGTATGGCGAGAACAAAAACGAATGTATGGACAGACAGATGAACAGACCGACAGACGGACAACCCGAAAACATAATGCCTCTGGCACCCACCTTCGGTGGGCGGAGGCATAAAAAATTAGGTACTGACTTACTGTGTCATACAT
>CM057151.1:22130559-22192055 GCA_029962745.1 Echinometra lucunter
ATATATAGGAATCACTTTAGATATTTTTAGTTTAGAAGGAATGGCACCAGAAGACAAGGATAGGTTTAAAAATATGACATTATGGTTGCAGGACAATTATTACTATTTCTGGTAACTAGGGACTCAAATATCAATGCCGCAAATACACTTTACATTTATTTTGTTAAAACTTCAAGTATTTCATTCTCAGTTACAGGTTAAAAAATATTGATTTAGAAATTTCGGTTGTAAGAATTTGGCATATTCATTTCTATTTATATGATTTCCAGAATCATTCAACGATAATCCAATTTTAACGAAGAAATTATTAAAACTGTTTCCTATATTCTTATCCCCTGAAATAGTGTTCATTATCATACAAAGGTAGGCAAATTCTCTTTTTAGTACCAAGTACCTCTTTAATAATGTTCCAAGTTTTTTCAATTATCATGGACTCCTGAAATTACGTTCATAATACTTTTCCGAGCATTCTTTAGTGACTTATAAACAAAATTTCTTATTTTACATATTGTTTTTTGGTATTATTATTCGGACTCTCACGATATTTTTTAAATAGTTTATTCTTCTTACGTAACAGTTATGTAATAATACTGAATCAATCCAAGGTTCTTTCCTTTTTATTCCCTTAAATTTTAGAAACTTTTTGAAATACATTATTATATAAATTATTGAATTTCATTAAAAATCTGTTATAAGCAGTTTCAATATTTTCACAAAGCAATATTTGGTTCCAGTCAATAACAGCAAGCTTTTCTTTGAAAGTGGTAATAGTATTTTCATTGATATTGAGACGTTCATATATTAAAGCATTTTTAGGTAAGTTGTATTTCATTGAGACTTGGAATACAGGGAAATGATCGGAGATATCATTAATAAAAAGACCAGATGAAATGTCGGAGTTGAAATTGTTTGTAAAGATATTGTCAATTAAGGAAAACGATGAATTAGTTATTCTAGACGGTTTATCAATAAGAGGCAAGAAACTATAGGCATAGATTATACTTAAGAATTGATTTACAGAACTACAATTAGAATACTTCATCAAATCAATATTGAAGTCACCCATATATATGCATGCTTACATTCTAAATCAATTTTCTTCAAGCAGTCTTCAAAGATACTATTAAATTCATTGATATTTGATGAGGGTTTTCTGTAAACAATACCGACAATAATATTCTTTCTCTGTGATAGCATTATTTCAATGAAAAGCGATTTATATTTTGTGAATGTTCTAATAAATCTGTCCGAACTACATAATTCAACGAGTAAGAAATCAAGAAAGCTACTCCACCACCTTTCCCATGATCCGATCAGAATGAACAAATACATAACCATTCATACAAACAACAAGGGGTGCTATTATTAATCCAAGTTTTAGAAAATCCATAAATAGAAAAAGTTGAAAGACAATGTAAACACTACAAAAAAGTAACTCCCCCATAATTCAAAATAGCATAACTTTTAACGACGACGTCTTTAGGAAAATAATTTGGCAGGAGTGTTCCTACACTTATTGACTAACTTCTGTTTGAAATGAGATTGATCTGTCAAGTCATGCATGAGTGAGCAGACATTAAAGTAAAAAAGTCACTTTTCCAAAGTCACAAGAGTCATTTTGGGGGTTTGTGAAACAAGATTTTTCTGGCGTTTTTTAAGTGTTGTTGATGCTTTTCGAGGTTGTGCCATGGTTGAGTGACAAAATGCGAACGATGAAGCAATAAATACTGAAAACTTACTGTTTAATGCCGGAAAAACGAATACCTGGTATTTTCACATAATGTGCTGACTCATGTTGGTTGATGCCAGTTTTTTCCACAAACTGAATGGATTTGTAGATTTAGGAGGGCTGAACATTTTATCAAAAAAACTGTGTTCACCCAACTGTGATAAACATAAAAAGTGTCAGGGATAGGCATGACTGGATTAAACAATGGAAGAATTCAAATTCGCCACAGGGTTTCACAGAGCCCCAAAATGACTCTTGTGACTTTTGAAAAGTGACATTTTTGCCTTTAATGTTTGCTCGCTCATGCATGAGTTGACGGATCAATCTCATTTTCAAAAGAAGTAAGTCAATAAGTGAAGAAACACTCCTGCCAAATTATTTTGCTAAAACTTTTCGTTAAAAAGTTATGCTACTTTGAATTAGGGGGAGTTACTTTTTTTGTTGTGTTTAGATAGAAATTCAGATATTGCACCAAAACTTTCATTCAAACTGCGAGAATTAAAATGTAATATAAAAGCTATTATTTACAGCTTTAAAACTATCTAAATTGATCATCTAAAATAATTTTGCATTTAAAATCAAATTCTAGATCAAAATCAGAAATCAAATACATTATTAGAAGTAGTCATTACATAGCCATGTGTTTTAAGGACTGAAACTATCGACTGAAGAATAAAAATCTTCCATCGTCTAAATCATACTTGCCAACATACAGAAATGGGCAATTTTAGTGGGGTAAAATGAGATCTTGAGACGTCAATATCCTTCACTACCCAAATGACGATACACAAAACATGGATTTGTGATAACAAATCCCTGACATAAATAATTTCTATTGGTATGTTCAAACTTCTTGGAGGAGGGGGGGGGGGGGATTAGCCCCCACTTATCAGCCCCTTATGAGTGCCCTTCCTTTGCTAATGTAATGTGAGAAGATTTTTTTTTAGTTAATAAATGAATGTGTGAAGGAGGAATACATACTTTTACCGAAGTGCATTTAAGATGATAGTCCTTCCAGGAGGCTGATACTTTTTTTTTCAATTATTTTTTTTTGTTGTTGTTGCTTTCTCCTGTCCCAAATTTGCGTTGAAATCTGCCACAACATATACCTGATTATGCAAACCATGATGATGATGATAATGTTCTCTCTTGCACATGGCTACTCCCTAAATATTCTCGTGATATTTTGAATACAAATGTAGATTTCATTAAAGTGATATACACTTGGTTAATTATTATTCATTTTCAGAGATATTAAATATTCTTGTGAAAAACAGAATTCAGGAAATAATGACTGCATCAACGGTTATCACTGAAAAGTTTCTTCAAAAAGTTGTAGAAAAATAAGTGAACTTAGGCATATCAGCTCACTAAAAGTATTATTTTTGTTTTTTTTCTTTTTTCTTTTTTCTTTATCTCGCCTGCGTAGCTAGAGCAAGATATAGGCGCCGCTTTTCCCACAGCGTCATCATTTAAAGAAAATTAATACTCTTTTTACTTCCCCAAAGCATATATGTTCAAGTTTCTTGAAACTTGTGCACAGGGCTTATCAAGTATCACATATATGTCAAATAATTTCAGGTCACATAGTCAAGGTCAAAGATTATTTGAGGTCAGTTAACTTAGATCAAGTTGCAAAAACTTAACCTAAGGTCAACTTTTTAAAATCTTTACCCTCATTTTCAAATTATTGTAGAACTTTCATGAAAGTTATTACCAACCTCGATGGTAAATGGCATCCTCTTTCAAATAAATACCTAAATCTTATCTTTGATCAATCAGAAATCCTATATTGACCACGTAACTTACTTCATTTTTTTTTTTTTTTTGGGGGGGGGAAGATTTTATATGTACAGCTTGTTAAAGTATCTCATGTATAGATGCAGTAGAGCAAAAATCACATTTCGATGGATTTCAGAATCAAGAATCATCCTTAGATAAGGAGGATCTTCAAATTCCTTGGGGTACCTATACCATTCGGAATGGAGAGGGGGGAATGGCTTGGGAGTCTTATCCCATTGCCCCAAGCATGCCGAGTGGCATCACCATTGTTGGACTGTGCATGTGAGTTATCGGTGCATGTGAGTTATCGTTCTTGGGGGAGGATATCTCAGTTTGATCAAGTATAGGGCACCTTGCTCTCAAGGGGGGCTCAGAGGCAGCAGCGCTCCCATATGGAGCAAACCGAGCAATATTTGATATTTTCATCGTAATATTCTAAAATCCATGCACTTTGCTAGGTTGTGACCACACTTGGTCAGAACATAATGGGATACCAAAGTTGATATATTAAGACAAGGCACCTTACTCTGAAGAGGGTTCAGAGGCAGCTCTGTGAAGTTCCTACGTGCTAAAAACTAGATATATTTTTACTTTTAAAAATATGTAGATAGGTTCAACCTAGAAGTCAGTGGGACTCAGGGATAGCATCCCTTAAGTGCCCAACCACAGTTTTTTGTTTTTGTTTTTGTTTTCTAACAAATCAGAATGCTGCCATGGCAATTTGCGTAACGTAGGCGAGACCGCCATGGGCGTTTCATTTTTTTTTTTTTTTTTTTTTTTTGCAAATTAATTGAGTCCTTGGCTAAGGTCATTATCATCGCAATTGATATGAAACTAACAAATGATTTATAGCACAGCATCAGGGCTGTACGCAAGAAATTTTTCCGGGGGGGGGGGGTGAAACCCATAAAAAATTTATCGAAAAAGCTCAAAAGCAAGGGAGCGAAGCGACTGAGCTGTTCACGAGGGCGCTTTTGCGTTTTTAAAAGTTGAAGGATTTTGTGCATTCTTTTTGTGGATTTTGTGGAAATTTTCAGTAAAAAAATGTAAGTTTTCAAAATTTCGGGGGGGGGGGGGGGGGCAACTGCCCCTGCCCCCCGCTGCGTACGGCCATGCACAGCATATTATGTTTTACGAGTCAGAGGCCTAGGGGCGCGTTTCATGAAACCAACTCCATGAAGGTCATATCTCTTGTCGATCATCTACGGAGATGTCATGAAGCTGACAAAGTGTTTCACGAAAGCCTGACATCTCACAAATTCAAGATATCGATACTACCGGCTTAAAAATTTAGCCTTGGTCGTAATCCACTGGAATTATCATCAATTATTCAAACACAATATTAGACTCAACTTTGCTCTAATTGTTCGAAAAGTATAAAAAGCATGACCGGAATTTGAAACAAATAATACAACAAGGCATTCACGTGAAAACTACTTTAATGGTGACATCTGAAAATTTCTAAAATTAATGAACGAAAAACCTGCTGTTGCGCTTTGCGAATTTAGATTTACAATTAAGAGGATACTGTAATTGACGAGTTATTGAAAGCAGACCCAAATTTTGTTTTAGTTTTTGAAAAATACTGAATTGGGATAGTGTGCGATCCAAATTTTGAAATAAATTCATTAACGAATACATTTTATGTGATTTCAATAAATATTTTACTTGCAAAAGAGGAAAATAGAAAGGAAGTTTATACGTGTTGAATTGTCATCGTTCTTACGACCCTGAACTATGGGAGACTGATGGGAGGATTTTCAATATTAATCTCAGTTACTTGTTGGAGGGTTATAACGTCGCTGAATTGTATAGGTCATTTCAGTTATACTTTTACATCAACATGTTTATTGAATGAAAGTCTAGAGCTCAAGAACTATTTGTATTTAAGAAATTAACATTCCTTATTTTCCGCTGCCCGCGAGATGCCCGCGAGCTGCCCAGAGCCGACGAAAAGGTGACTTGTGATGGCGTGCTAAAAAGAATATGACATGTTCGGAGGAGCGACAAGTCATTTGTAAGGGAAGTTGTCGCTGGTCTTGGCAAAGACGGCTTTGTGAAACACTTTGCAGACAAGACGACCAACAACGCCGAGATGTCGCTGATCTTGTAGTTATGACGGTTTCATGAAACGCGCCCCTAGTTACTATACCATCTCGTTACGGGTTGAGACTTACATGTATGATAACATTCCACCGCAGGAGCTGATTCGATTTTTTTTCTCTCACGAATTCTGAAATGGTACACATCGCTTCTTCTTGTCCTAATATCATTTTAAAAAAACCATTTACCCCTATACTTTGAATTGAAGTATTAGACCAAAATGAATGAATCTAATTATCCTTTTTGTCATATCTTCGTATTTCCTTCTCAGGTTTCACAGGTTTGTCGAGGAGAATGTAACAGAAACAGGCTCGTCAAAAGCTAACATCGAGTTCTCGTCCACTCTACATGCATCACCAACCGTCGCAAAAAGTGTGCTCAGAACATCTAAAGGTACCCTTGATAGTTTAGTTGACACTGCATCCGTACCCCTGGATGCACTAAACGAATGCAAGCCGGTCGAGAAGATTGTTTACATCAAAACGCATAAGACCGGCTCAACCACAACAGCATCCATATTCGAGCGATTTGGATACTTGCGTAATTTGAGTTTTGCCATGGGAAAGGGAGGTCATGTCATATCAAACGAGGGCTTATTCAAGAGATCAATGGTATACCAAATCCCGAATAGAACGCGTCATGACTTTGATATGCTTGTAAACCATGTTAGATATAACAAAGGAGAAATGGACCTTGCTGTGCCTAAGGCTAAGTATGTTACTATTATTAGAGACCCGGTGACGCAGCTGGAATCGGCATTCGGGTACTTCGAGATGGGCAAACACCTCAAAATTGTTTCGAATAACCAGTTCAAGACCTTCATGTCTGAGCCACATAAATACTACGCAATGAAAAGTTACTTCTGGACTAGGAGCAGAAATGGACAGATGTATGATTTGGGTTTTGATCACTCAAACGACGAAAATGTCAGCAAGATTCAGGAGAAAATTGACCAGCTCTCAAAAGAGATAGATTTGGTTATGATAACTGAATATTTCGACGAGTCGCTTATTCTTTTACGAAAGCATTTATGTTGGGACTATTCAGATATCCTCTATATCTCGAACGGAATCCGTAGTCAGAGTCACAGGTTTGCCGTAGACCAGGACATGGCCAACAAGATAAGGGCGTGGAGCGCTGCAGATGTCATGTTCTACGAACACTTCAATCGAACATTCTGGAAGAAGGTCGATGAGTATGGACCAAGCTTTCAAGAAGACCTAGCTCGCTTTCATGAAATGGAATCAAATGTGATGGATTCATGCATTGATAAGAAGAAAAATAACACGGGGGACAAAAGGGTAGATAAACTGACGCTGAAGAATAATTCTAAGTTCTGTGAGGACCTTTTGCGTGGTGATGTGTCTTACACAGCTCTGATTCGCAAAGATATGGTACGCCGTGCTGCAGAAGAGGCAGCAGCAGCAGCAGCAGCTAAGAAAACACCTTCTTGATGTTGACATTATTCTGTCTTTCTCTGCAATATGAATGCCTTTCATCAACTCGTTTGTTCTAGTATGTGTGTACCCAAGTACTCTGGGTGATCTGAGAGAGAGAGAGAACTTTTGTAAACAAATATTTGCTAGTTATATGGACTTGTTCAATAAAATCATTGTCATAAACAAAATTCTGTACAGCTCGTCCCAGCTATTCAAAGGTATCACGATTGTAGAAGTACATGAAAAATTAGATTATTCATTGGGTTTGAAAGTTTCATTTTCCTAAGGCGTCACTGTGATAACTTATTACCGTACCCACAGTAATCAAGGCTGCCAATTAGCCCATGTGCGCATAATTCAAGGCAATTTTTGTTAACTTTTCACTTTAAATTTATTTTCTAAACGATTCCCTTCTCACGTGGCGTAGATTACATGGACAGAACAGTTCGGAGTTAGCTCATGTCACAAATGACCCCCAAATATCCACAGATATTGTAAACATGGAGAGATCCTTTTAGACACTTGAATAATCACTCCCAAAGTGACTGAGGTGCCTCACGAATAGCTTTTATTTTCCCTTTTGGAAAGAATGCTTCCACCTGGGTATCATGGAATGCACATGGGTGCACAATAATCAGCAAATTGTCAAGAATTCATGTCAGTGGGTTTTTAGATTTTTGGTCAAATGACCTTTATCTGCTCATGCTCAGATTGTATCTACGAACTTGGCTGCCTTCACTCGTAGGTCGTTTTGGAACCGGCGGCTGGTGAATACCAAAGTGCTACACAATAATCTGTGGCAATAGAACATCATGAAAATCATAACTTTACTTATCACCAAGTTGTCTTTTAGCTAAAGAATAAACTCAGGAATTTGAAGTTTAAAGCTTCAGATTATGCTTCCTATTTTTCTGGAAAGTACTTTGCTGGCCATATGGTGCTCTGTCTTTTATGAATAGAATTCGGCATCTGTTTATTGTGTATATTATGCAGTTGAATAGTAGGCTACCTAAGGCAGCAGGTGTGAGTGTGTGTATGTGTGCATCACCTTGACCGTACGGGTTTAGGAGTAAAAGGTTATTCTAACCTTACACTAGATGAGTGCCGCCTTCCTTCATCTGCCCTGATAGATGTCTCGTGTATAACGGGCTAAAACAATTCATTTCAATTCACTTTATGTCATTCACAATAAAAAGACAGATTAAGCATTGTTACAATGTAACATGTACAATGAATGATATGGCAGGAAAAAACAAAACAAAATACACTATTATAAATGAATAAACATTAAACAAACGAACATGGCAATGGCAAACAATTTGTGGATGAGGACAACTGGAAAGAACAAGTCTTATACGAAAAGCTGCCCCAAAAGAAATTCAAATGACATAGCTGCTCTACGTGCACATAGACAAAACGAGCAAAGGGGACAGATAAGAAAGAAGAATGAGAGGTAAGGAAATAAATAGAAGGAGGAAGGAAGGAGAAGAGGAAGAAAAATACAATTATACAATTTGAGTCTGCTTTTAAAGCATTGTGGTGAGGGGCAATTAGATTTGAAGACCATTGGGCCTTGAAAAAAAATGCTTGGAAACTAGCGTTCTAATCAGTGGAATGAGGAAGTTCCCAGAGTCTCTGGTAAAGTAATTACGAATTGTAGAATGAATTTAAATGAAATTCTGTAGAAAAGCGTATTGGCATTTTAGTCTTAGAGCACAGGTATTTTCAAATCAACAAATAAATTCTGAGTATGTGCATTAAAGGAATCTTACGTTCAACTCTAATAGCTCGCTTTTGTAGTTTGAATAAACATGTCATGAATTCAGGTATGGATATATATGTGTGAAAAGTAAAGCATTTTCAAAATAATGGTTATGAACATTTTCACTTTACTTATAATACCTATATTGACACCTTGTTGCAGACATCAGAAATGTGATTATGCCAAGAGAGTGTATTATCAATGGTTACACCCCAAAAATTCAGTGTTGGAACCTGATTGACAAAGCTGTATTGTCCATAGTCAATAACTCTATCAAAATTACATTTTTTTTGTTTTTTCTTTTACATTTTTAAAGGAAAAAATCCTGGAATTTTATTTACATTCAAAATTAATCTGTTTCTATTAAACCACTCTGTCAGTGCGATTAGTTCAGTATTAAAAGTCAGTTGTAGAGTTTAAAAATTATCATGAGATAAATGCACATGATATCATCTGCAAAAAGAATAAACTGACGTATATTTGACACATGGCATTATGTCATTGATATATGAAATGAATAATACCGGGCCGAGTATTGAACCTGGCCTGGGCACTCCACATTGCACATACTTCATTTGTGATTCATAATTATCCATCATAACATATTGTTTGCGATGTGATAAATAACTGTTAAACCGTTTTGATTTGATATGTCGAATTCCATAATTTTCTAATTTTCTCAATAGGATACTATGATCCAACTAATCAAACGCTTTACTCAAGTCTGAAAATAAACCCTTTGGTTGACTATGGGACTATGGCAAATATCAATGGCTTGTACACTTACAATTTTTGCCTATATTTACATCTTATCTTTGAGAAACATGATATCGTCACAGTATTTCTCCGCTCGCCTCTTTCAGTGCAACTTGAAATATTCTACTCTGAAAATTTGTCAATTTACTTTTTTTTACCACACACGTGCACACATTGGTATCAATAATGTCTATAGCATTTTTATTTATTTGATGTACGATAAAAAGAGAGCAGTGAAGATAAAATGCCTTGCTCAAGGGCATAAGTGCCGTACCGCGGGGATCGAACCCCGACTCTCGCGTTTCCATTCAAGCGCCTTAGACCACTCGACCACGGCACCTCCACTTTTACTCTTTTTTTTTGTTTTAAATAATATTTTATTCTTCCTCTTGAGATATAAATTTCAAGAAATAATCACATATAATATATATAAATGTATATAACATATATCACATAATAGTTCACAAACAAGGAAACTTAATGAACTGCATTAATATCAATATCAACATAAACATTCTTTGAAATTATCCATGACTGCATAACAAGATTAATTTTTCAAAAAAAAAAAGAAAAAGAAAAAAGAAAAGAAGAAATACAATGCATCAGTTGATGGACATACAAATTTTACGTACATGACTATTCTTTCATACGATATTTTAAAAATTAAAACAAAAAGAATTGATATAGCATTCTCAGAGGAAGGCATACATAGCCTTCGTCCTAGACATGATTTACGCCCTCTTTGTCAAGCCGTTTGTTCTGGTATTATTTTGTTTTCCCATTTGTCGTTGCAAGGTGTTTTTTTTTTCTTTCTTAAGACTGTGGTGATTGGGAATATTACAGAAGTGCTTATTAAACAGCTTGTAAATACAGTACATGCTGCTTCTCAGCGTGGCAGATATTAGACATTGTGGAATACCTTTTGCCCGCATGAGAAAAATTTTGTCCTGTTTTTCGATTGGAGATCCAAAAGGCAGCTGAAAATATGAAAACAATTTTTTACTTGCAATAGACTTTTTTATCTCTGGAAATTGTGTTAATCGTAGTTCGATTGGTTTATATGGTTTATATGGCTGATACAAAATAAAACCTTTCCCTGCCTCTAATGTATTTTTTTCGTAAACAATTAATTATGTAATAATGCAGATGTGCAAGCTAAGTATAATATGATGAATTGTACTTTGAGATTTGGTCATTGGTGCATTTGGCCATTTGAAAAAAATTCTGCATGTATTTATCTGTAAACAGTAAAAGTAACAATTCAACTATAATGAACTATTAACTATGTCTTTCCCTCTTACCTACTGTGTACCATATAAGAAATAAAGACCTAAACTTAGACATGATACTGGAAAAATGAATAGGTCTTTTAATTACGGCTCGTGATTTAATTCAGTGCAGACACCAAAGGTTTTTGCGTGGAGAATTTTAGAATATCGGCAAGCTAGTAGTTCTCTTTTCACATGTACTGCATGTAAACATAAGAACATGTGAAATTTCGTCATCGCCGACTGAAGCTGCTTACAGGAAGGAGCGAGTGTGTGAGGTTTCGTGTGGGTTTGTTGGCGGGGATGAGGATGTTTTTTCGTCGTTCTTACTTTATCTCTTTCGTCTGTCAGCTCTCTTTCGGTATTACTCGCCCCTCCCTTCTCCATGACTACTTCCCCCTCCTTTTCCAACAAATCGCCATTTCTTTCTGCCAGTCTCAGTTTTCATGTCCCCCCTTCTCTTTTGTTTTCTCACACACTTTTGATGCCAGACCTTATAACCTCTTCATCTCGTTTGCAGCGTTACATTTCATACATTCTCTTTATCAACCCTTCCTCTTTATCGCTGCCATTCCCTGCATGCCTCATTATTTCCACATTCATCTTCTCTCAACGGATACGATTTACATCTAAATAAATGTATCTCCTGACTTAAACCAGAAGTTCTAGTCCGTTGCCAACCGGTCAAAAAAAGTGGCTTAAAATGCAACTTTGTGATGATTTTTGGAAACATACCTTTTTGGAAAGGTAATGTTATGTATAATACCGTGGACGTTGTTTCCAAATTTTAAAATGGGCATGAAGTCACTTTTCAAGCATTTTTTTTTTTTATTAATGGGGGAGGGGAAGGGGGTTATGACTTTTTAAACTTTCAATTTTTAAAAATATATTTTACTGCGTAAGGGATGCCAATTCTTTATCTACTCATAAGAAGGTTAATGCAGATGATTTTTTTTTTTATAAAAGAAACAATGCAGAAAATGCATGGTTTAGAGCAAATATGGATATAATTCATAATAAATTTGAAACGTCCTCTACGATCCAAACAAAACATGGTTGTCTGCTGCTCGAGTTGGTATTTTCGACTTCATTTAACTTAGATCAATTTTTTCGGAGCATTATGGAATGGGAATCATCTATATTTTCATATAATCTTTATTTTTCGAAGCATTAATGAATAGATTCGTATTTCATTATTTGCGCTGTCCTCGTTCTTCTTTTCCGCAATGATATTTTGTTTATATTTGTACTGCTTTGCGAATTAAGTTCATTTGCGACACCCTTCACCTTCCCCAGCCTTCAGTCACAATGCATTGAACAATGTTCATGATAATCAAACCTTTGACTGAAATTTTGAATGTGAAAAATGAAATGCTTTGGTGCAAAACTAGTATATAAACCTTCTCACACACAAGAATGACAGGAAAGATGAATACTCAAAAGTATGCTATTAACTGTAAATGAGTGGAGAGTAAGACAATTATAATGACGGACAGAAAGACATGCAATATAGCGTATCGAACGTAATTTTGGATCACTAGGAAAACTTATCTGAATTTCCTAAATTACAAGAGACTTCAATAATTTTTGTCCGTTTGTAATTGGGTATGATGGAACACCGTTTGCCTTCATCCCGTTTCATTTATGGGACATCTTGTCTTAAGCACAGCCCATTATTAGATCGACTGCCCACGAGAGCGACAGTCCATGAGACCGACAATGTTTGTGTTGTAAATTCTCGGAAAGTCTGACAGCATGCTCATGAGGTTGACATCAGGGTGACCAGAGGGGCGTTTCATGAAACAATTAGTCGGTGGTTTTCACCGACTAATTTGCTTTCAGCCAATCAGATGCGAGTATTTTCAGTAGCTTATAACATTTGTCCGTGATTTTCACCGACAAAACTCTTCATGAAACGCTCCCCAAACGTCCCGTATTTCAGTCTTACTGTTGAAACAACCGAATATTTAGCCGCTTAT
Source organism: Echinometra lucunter (assembly GCA_029962745.1). Classification (NCBI taxonomy): domain Eukaryota; kingdom Metazoa; phylum Echinodermata; class Echinoidea; order Camarodonta; family Echinometridae; genus Echinometra; species Echinometra lucunter. The sequence continues at coordinate 22,143,378 of CM057151.1, forward strand.
TGAAAATAAAATACATGTACATGTAATACAGGTACTACAGGTACTACAGGTACATGCGGAAGCAGGAAGATTTCACACTTTTGTTGCTCGTTCGCAAGTTTTGAAAGCAAAATGCTCCTTACTCGGCGACATAGGCGGCGATTCGGGGAGGGGGCAGGGGACGTGTCCCCCCCCCCTTCGATTTTTTTTTTTGGGGGGGGGGGATCGTCCCCCTCGATTTTTAAAGCTCAATATTTTCATTTTTATATTTTGAGTCAGGTGACTAAATTTAGGCCAACCACTTAAATATTTTATAGGCCTAGAGTGTATTTTCATGGCAAAATGAAGGCTTCTTTCATTATTTTTTGCGGTTATTTTTTTTAGCTCGCTCGCATAATAACGATCATTCCCCTTCTTGTTCACGAAACAGATTTTCGGCGGTGATTTTCGGTAATTCCGTCCCCCTCCGTCCCCCTCACATCATCGCCGCCATTGCTCGGCGAACACCAGAGTGGGCTAGATATACATGTAGCTATATTATATTTCACTAATTATGAGATTTCCACAAAGAATTTTCATTAAACTATGAATTAGCTGGGGCGTTATACTTCTGTTTAAATCCCTATGCTCCGATAAGATAATGTCTTGACAACGTTCAGCGACTATTATGAGAACAATTTCGGAGGCGCGGATCCTTGATTTTTAAAAGAAAAGGTGGGGACGAAATGATATATCTGTAATAAACTGAAGTCCATCATCGCTGGAAATACCTTCTTTGGTACTTCTTCTCTAAAGAGGAGGCCATTCATTGAATGAGAAAGGAAAACGAAAGGAGACTCGCTAGAAATTATACTATTCTCATCATCTCCCTTTCATGAATGAATAAATCCGAGTTCTTCATGTTCAGTATGATCTGCCCGTGATTCGACTGCTTATGCAATATTTGTTCAGCTAAACTTACTTTCAAAAAAAGTTACTTGAGGTATGTCTTTTTTTAAACTAGTCTAGATATTTACTGAATTTTATCACAATGCTGATTTTTAAAAAATAACTCACAGAAATTTAGAAGATCTGAAAATATAATGCAAGCCAAAGTTGCCGGCCAATCATTCAATATCCCAGGCAATCATTCAACCTGGGTGCTCTACATGATAAAAGTCAAAGCATATGAGGCTGCTGAATCGCACTGTACCATACATGGTTGTGCATTGGGGACATTGTGGCATCTGTCAGTGCTCCCATTTTGGTCATAATAGTCGGGACTTGCATGTGACTTTGTACATGAAGTTACTGCACTGGCAGGTACAGGGGGATTGTTATTTGTTTTTTTGTTGTTGCAGATACCATCAAACTTGTAACTTGCAATAAGCAAAAAACTTGCCACATAAATGCAGATTTCTTGGTTTTTAGTGCTTTTTCATTGAATCCTGTTCTTTAACACTTGACTAAAGTCCCGTATGCATTGGAAAAATGGTGCCGATTCCACATATTTGACATGTTTGATAATGGAATTTGGCTATGAAGTTTTGGAGGTTACATTTTTGTTGCTTTTTATTCTTTGTTGGGCTCTGTATGCAGGAGGAGGACGAGGAAGAGAGAAGGGCAAGATTAGATTGTGGCAGTTATCCAATAAAGTATACATTGTTGTAGACGGGTTCTCATTACTTGGAGGGGAGAGGGGGATGATTCCCTCATAGATATACATTTATATACACATCCCCCATCACCCTGCTATCTATGCCCCTGAAAGTATTCTACTATTACTACAGGACAAATCTGCCACTAACCTGCAAGAATATTCAGGCCTTTTCAGGGCTTAAGGGGCAAATTAACAAAGAATAAGAAGAAGAAAAAAAGGAGAGGGACTGAATGAAGGAGAAGAAGAAGAACTAGGAAAAGGAGAAGAGAAGAACTAGAATGAGAGAAAGGAAAAGAAAAAGAGAAAGAAGGAGGAGAGAAAGATGAAAATTGCAATGGTATTGATAAAGATTATGTTACTTCAGTCACCACTTACATGAAGGGGTTTTTATAATTTGAAATTGAAAGGCCTATTCTCTTGCTGATGTAAATGAGGACTAGCGATATTTTTTGTGCCTGACTATGAAATATTTGCTTGTTTTGTCATAGCATTTGGCATCTTTGAAAGATTACGACTCCAGATCAGAGGGAGAATAGATCAAGATAAAGTGAGCAAAAGACCAGAAAAGATAACGTATGACCCTTCTCTTCCAGCTGCACATGCAGTAAGTAGTTTCAGTTAAATGAATCAAACTCTTCTATGATATATAATTCATAAATTTTCATGTAACTGTTCATGAGTGTTAAAGTGGTGTGCTATATCTGTTTTCCACGTATGATGTATTATCCGGAAGTAAAGAAAGAATCAACTTCAGATACGATAAGGTGCTCCATGCTCAGTGCTAATCTGTTTTTGTATTTTTTGCATATTTCACAATTAATACAGGGGAAACTCAGTATAACGAGACCGTCGGGACCCAAGGGTTTTCCTCGTTATAGCCGTTACCTTGTTGTATCAGAACAAACAAAAAATTGTACATAATACGCATGGGATTACATGTACATACAGGAATGTACAGAGGTCTCCTGCTTGCTGCTGTTTATGAACTCATTTGCAGCTACAGAGGCATTGATAATTTCATCCTCTGGGGCCCGTTGCATAAAACTTACTACATTGTATAATAGTAAGTTTTATGCTACGGGCCCCAGATCTAGCTAATAATATTCTGGATAATATCGGAAAATGTGTTTAAAGTGCTAATTTCAGATGCCAAAATTACTGATGACAAGAAAGTCCGTCACACCATCGAGGTTGCCTGTGCCGAGAGGGTTTTAAGAAAAAAGTTGCGCGCTGTACTATGATACAAATAAAAACACGCAATCTACATGCATCGATCGCCCAGCTGAGCCAGCTGGGACTTGAATGTGTGTGCTAGTGGCGGTGCTGTTTTCTTTGCTGAATGATTTTTGTCGATAAAGCTGCAGTGAAATTTGCCTGCTCGTTATAACGGGAATGATTATCAATGTTTTTCTTTGTTGTAGGGGCTCAAGATTTAGCTCGTTATATCCGATATCTTGTTATAGCCGATCTCGTTATAACAGGTTCATGCCGCCATAGACTTACACGTAAGTAAATTTGGGACCGTGACAAAACCCTCGTTATAGCCGTTACCTCGTTATAGCTGACCTCATTATGTCGAGATTTCCATGTAGTATGATGTAAATTGATTAAAAGTTGAATGTTTTCCGGGGTTTAAAATGTTGAAAGTTATCTGGAAATGCTTAATAATAATCACTTCATGAGTTCAAAACATACCTTTTAGGTAGTGTATATTGGAGTCTTTCAATGACTGCTGTCACATTCTTGTTATTGTATTTTTGAGCCAAATGAACTTAACTCAAGTCACACCTTTGAAATGTTGAAACGGGATGATTACAACCTTGCAAAAAGCATGCGAATCCCATAGAGCATATCCGTTTTTTTACAAGCAGGTGTTAGGTGATGTAAATGCATGGAAACATAATTTTTTAACCTTGCCCCTCCCCCTTTTTAAAAAGTTTATTAAAATACTGTACTATGAGTATTTTGTACATATTTCATTCTCTTTTAGGCAAATAATAATAAAATAATAATAATATACTAATTTATATAGCGCAGAAACTATGTGCATATATTCTACTGCGCTGCAATTTAGAGCTGGTGAAATGCTTGAAAAACAAAATTAGAAAAAGGGGTAAAAGAAATGTATGGGAGTTATCTGAACAGATAAGTTTTCAGTTTAAGTTTGAACGTTTCTATTGATGGACAGGATCTCACAACATACGGCAAACCATTCCATAACCTTGGGGCTGCACAGGCAAAAGCACGATCTCCCAAAGTTATCTTTGTATTACGAGCGGGGATGTGAAGGAGCAAATTATCATTAGAACTACGCAGGTTGTGAGAGTGTCTGTGAACTTTTCTTTGTAAAAGCTCAGAAATGTAACTGGGGGCTTGACCACTTAGTGCCTTGTATACAATTAGCAAAATCTTGAAAGATATTCGTTGGCGAACTGGAAGCCAGTGCAGATCTTTTAATACAGGGGTAATCCTTGAAAATCTAGATTGACTACAAATCAGCCGTGCACATGCGTTCTGTACTCGCTGAAGACGCCCAATTTGAGATGAGGGGAGCCCATACAACAAACTGTTACAATAATCTACCTTACTAATAATGCATGCATGGACAATTGTTTTCATGCTTTCATTGTCAAAGTATTTTCGTAAACGTCTGAGGTTGTATATCATATGAAATGAAGATTTGCACACATTGGTAATATGTGCTTCCATATTCAATTGCGAATCAAAAAATACACCAAGATTTCTTATATTAGAGTTTGGTTCTATGACTGAACTGCCAACTGATATCCCGTCAAAATCTAGCTTATTCAGTTGTTTAGATGTGCCGATATCTAGTAATTCTGTTTTACCTTCATTTAGCATAAGTTTGTTATGCAGCATCCATTCACGTATGTAACCAACACAATCTTCTAGAAGAGAGATGCTCTGCTGCTGAGCAAGCAAGTCTGGCGTAAAAGACAGATAGACCTGTGTGTCATCTGCGTAGCAGTGACAAGATACTTTAGGAAATAGACTATGTATATTTGTAATGAGTTGACTTGTGTATAAGTGAACAGTAGAGGGCCGAGACGGGACCCTTGCGGGACTCCGAAAGGTACTGAGAAAATTTCAGACACAGTTTCATCAATTTGGATCCGCTGACATCTGTCAGTTAGATATGATTCTATCCAGTCAAGTACTACACCCTTAATACCAAAGTGTCTGTTCAGTGTATGCAATAGGTTAGTATGATCAATGGTATCGAATGCGCTACTAAGATCTAATAAAAGTAATAAGGTGACTTTCTTATCATCCATAGCCATGAGAATATCACTCTTAATTCTTAACAGAATTAATAATAATATATATAGGATACAAATAATATATATTAATAAGCATATAGAATTTCATATCAGTGAGATGTGTGTTGTGCTGTGAGTTTTTCTGTTCAAGAAGATGACATGATGTCAATTACTTCCCCTTTGCAGTTGTTTATTGTGTGTATATTAGTAATTTTCATATCACAATATCATCCTTTTCATCCAGTACCTAGGCTCAGATCTTGAAGAATACAGCGGGCGAACAGTGTTGGATGATGAGTGCTGCATATCACTGCCTTTGGTCCAGCTTCCTGGAGTAGTCCTGGTCCCAGGAGAGACCATCCCATTGCATCTCTTCAATCCTAGACTCATCAGTATGATGAAGCACATCCTACAGAACAACAGAACATTTGGGATGCTCTATGACTGGTGAGATAATAGTGGTTTGGAACTTTAGTAGAATTTCTTCTGCTTTAGAGTTTTAAATGTTGTCAAGTGAGAGTCATAAAATCTCAAAATTTACAACACATTATGAAACTCCTGTCCATTTGTTGAATAGTGTATGACATAATTCCTGATATTTTGGCTTACATATACAAGACCCAAATATATCAACAAGGTTTAATAAGAAACATGTAGATGTTTTATGCAATGTTCAGTATATATTTGGAAATAACTATGGTTTGCAACATATTCAACGTGCATTGACTCACATTTACTGTTGACAATCACAAACATATGCCATGAATAATAGTAATAATCATAAAAATAGACAGATGAAGTACTTTTTAGTAAGGATACAAAGCACTAATACACTCCAACTTTAGGCAGGGCATGCTACCCTGATGATGCACTTAAACATGGCATTTTAATCTAATATTAGCCATTCATTTCAACTGGGTGTAGAGTAGCAAAGTGAACTAACATCATGCGAAGGGATGGTGATGTCATTACATTTGTCTACAGATGTACTTACATTCCCCACATGTTCATTTTACAGTTGTGTATAATCATTCAGTAACCTAACATTTGATTGTTGCTTTTCTTTAGTCGTGAGAGAGCATCAAGACGTGATGGCGCCCGTCCCGATATAGGAACAACGGCAGAGATCTTCAGTGCCAAGGAGGAGGAGGATGGAGGAATAGAGACGATGAGGATGAAGGCTATGGGTAGACAGAGATTCAAAGTAATGGAGACTAGAAGACAGGCTGATGGGTAAGTGATGGAAGAGCACAGTTGAACAAACAACAACAAAAAACTACCCCCTAAAATATTTCTTTTGTTATTGTGAACCTGTTTGTTTCTGGACATGTCAAGCAACTTATTGGAAATGTACTTAGAGGTCTTTATTGAATTGCTCAAGAATATGATGTATTTCTTCAGTCAGTGTTTGCTTTTGTTCATTTTCTTCAAAAATGTCCTCAGTACTTCATCACATTAACCTTGAAATCCTAGTGGGTGCCAAATTAGCACCTGGGTATGGTGAGAGTGGCAAACATGGGTTAATGTCTCACAAAAGACGTTAGTGCCAGGCTGGGATTCGAAACCTCAATCCTTTGATTGAGAGTCAAGTGATAAAACCACTACACCACGACACCTCCACCAGAGAGAAGTCTATATGCTGTATTATGTACTGCTAGGAGACGTATTATACAAATAATGCACAGATGTGAGTGTGTTAGTGGCGATGCAGCGCACTCGAGGGTATTTACAATTTGCGACTAGCACGAGGCGCTTGCGCCGAGTACTTTTGCATGATATTGTAAATACCCGAGATGCCTGCATCGCCACTAACATCACAAATTTAAATTATTTGTTTTATAAAACGGGTCAACAGTATGACTTTGTAGAAGAAAATTTGTTAAAACCGCTCCAAATTTCCTCAGAGCGCACAGACAAGGAGGCAACATCTGCTTTCTCTTATGACATCACAAGCGTAGCCAGTGTGATGCGCCCCTGAGTAATTAAGCGCATCAAAATCACTGTGATAGACTTCTAGAAAGAATGTGTACTTCATGGCGCGCGTCCCAGTTTTTATGCACTGGAGGTAAAGTGATGCATCCAAAATGCACAGTGCTGCACAAAAAATGCACATTGCTGCACAAAAAATGCACGGCTGTAAGGTTGCGTAGAATTAAAGCATGAACACGTGACATGCATACGCACTCGCTATTGGCTACATCCTTGAACCCGTTTTATAAAACATCTTATCCTCCGCAACTTTCTCTTTCTCTTTCCAGAATTCTGATTGGTCAGGTTATGATCCTACCAGAGAGAAATCTACCTGATGTTCTATGTACTGCTAGGAGACGGTCTCTAAACCAGAGAAGAATGGTGCCCCATAACATCTTACCCTCTGCTAAGGATGGAGGTATGCAGTGGCTGAAGGAGAGAAGGAAACGGCACCTGTCTGAGGCTGACTTCACCTGGTGGCCCCCATGGGTCTATGAGATGTATGACACAGTAAGTCAGTACATAATTTTTTATGCCTCCGCCCACCGAAGGTGGGTGCCAGATGCATTATGTTTTCGGGTTGTCCGTCTGTCCGTCTGTCCATCTGTCTGTCCATACATCCGTTTTTGTTCTCGCCATACCTTAAGAACCATTTGATGGATCAACTTCACACTTGGCTCATGTATGCATATAGGAGGGACAATAATCTGATTAGATTTTGGGGTCACAAGGTCAAAGTTCAAAGTTCATAAGGGTCATTATGTACATGAAAATGGCTTTTTCTTGCTATAACTTAAGAACCATTTGACGGATCAACTTCAAACTTGGCTCATGTATGCATATGGGAGGGGCAATGATCTGATTAGATTTTGAGGTCATGAGGTCAAAGGTCAAAGGTCATAGAGGTCATATACATGAAAATGGATCAATTTCGCTATAAGTTAACCATTGACGGATCAACTTCAAAATTTCCCATGATTAAGAGTGATGTATTTCTGATCTGTCAAAGGCGGAGGCATAAATTTCGACAGTGTGCGGTCGAAGATTTACCTAGTATTTTCCATTTTTATGCCTCCGCCCACCACAGGTGGTTGCCGAAGGCATTATGTTTTCGGGTCGTCCGTCTGTCCGTCCGTCCCGTTTTCGTTCTCGCGATAACTTAAGAATCGTTTGATGGATCAACTTCAAACTTGGCTTGTGATGCATATGGGAGGGACAATGATCTGATTAGATTTTGGAGTCTCAGGTCAAAGGTCAAGGTCATAGAGGTAATAATACACATAAAAATGGCTCTTTCTCATGATAATTCAAGAACCATTTGACGGATCAACTTCAAACTTGGCTCATGTATGCATATGGGAGGGGCAATGATCTGATTAGATTTTGGGGTCTCAAGGTCAAATGTCAAAGGTCATAGAGGTCATTATGTACATAGAAATGGTTTGTTTTCACCATAACTCACCAACCATTTGATGGAGCAGCTTCATACTTGGCACATGTATGCATATGGGAGGAACAATGATGTGATTAGATTTTGGGGTCTCAAGGTTAAAGATCAAAGGTCATAGAGGTCATTGTATACATGAAAATTGCTTGTTCTTGTGATAACTTAACAACTCTGTGACAGTTCATCTCCAAACTTTGCTCATGTATGCATATGGAAGTCTCATAATTGTGTCATTAGATTTGGGGGTCACAAGGTCAAAGATGTCATTTTATACATGAAAATAAAAAAAATCAACATAAATGTGACATATATTTCCGATCTCGCAATTGCGGAGGCATAAATTTCGACCGCGTGCGGTCGAGGATTCATCTAGTTAATTTTTTTTTTTTTTTTTTGGGGGGGGGGGGGGGGGTTGGCGAGTCAATGCATTATAGTTATCACATGGACAATGTAATTAGCTCGCCTTTGTTTATATAAACAGTGGTGAGAAATGTCCTTCTTTTGTGATATATATGTGTGTGCTCCAATAAACCAGTCCACAATTACTATATTTAAATATTTGAATATTATAACTGGTACACAGTCACCCTACAGTTAAATGTAAATTTTCTGTAAATGCCAGTTAAACTCAAAACAAAGAATTATCAGGAATCTTTTTAGATTTGTGACAATATTATATTGGTGACATGACATTTGCTCTTGCAATAATTGCTCCTGTCTTAAGTTCTCCGAAGACATAGGGTTAGGGTTAGAGTTTTGATAGGGGTTTTGGTTCAGAATGATGTGAGGATAAGGATTAAGCTTAGTGTTAGGCTTGGGGTTAGGTTTTATGTTTTACTTAACGTGCAGATTTTCCACGTGAGCAATTGTCGTCGAAGCAAATGTCATGGAACCATTATTTTAGATGCCATCGTGTTATCCTCCTCCTTGGTCTTCTTTTTTAGGATGCATTAGTGGTGAAAATTAGAAATGAGCTGAGTGGCTGGTATGAAAACTCCTTGCAGCTGAAGCAAATGCCCGCTGCTCCATCAGGTAAGCTGACGTGTTGAAGAAACAATTTATGATATGGCAAATAATGTTCATGATTGGACGTAAACCTCCGTTCAAGATGAATGAAACAAAATAGCTGAAACTTCAGAGGAACACTTGATACCAATTAGGTTTGGAAATTTTTCCTTATGGAAGGAGATGCTGTTACATTGTGTGTAGGGTTTTAAGATTCTGCAGGTTAATAGCAGAAGTTATTCCTAGTTGAATACATGTATGATAAGTATCTCATTCAATAGGCTCACTGTAATAATGAATATTGAGGTTATTGGGGCTTTGAAACAGAAATTAATTCTGTGTTAGTAGTATTGATGTACTGAACATAATAAAAGCTTTTATCGGAAAATAGCATTGAACACGGACATACTGAAGCTTTTCGACATGCACTCATCAGAGCAAACTCGCATGAATGAACAGAAAGCCAAATCGAAACAATATATGATGGAAGCGAAGGAACAATGCGCGCGTAAAGTGATGAGCTGTGATAGGCTATTACAGTAAACAAAATTAGCCTTGCTGCCAGCCAGTTACTCAAATGATACTAAAATAATGCAAGCGTTCTCACAAACTCCTTCTGATGGCACAGAATGCGGTCAGTGAGCTGAATGTATGCTGCTTCGCGCATGTGCAGATGTGTGAAGCTTCTTGCTCGGCTGAGTACCTTGAACCAAGATGAATAGTATTGTTCCGCGCACTCTTCGTTGTTCATTAAAAGCTTTTATGCACATTTAGCCAAGTCTTATTATGGAAGATTTTTAGATAAAGCATTTTTTTGAATATGAAGATTTTACTGTTTTTCTTCCAGATTTCTCATTTTGGGTGGCAAGCAATATGCCTCTGGATGATGTTCAAAGAATTGGCCTTCTTAAGATTGACAGTGCAGTACAAAGACTTAGGAGAGAGCTAGAACTCTTGCAGAAGGTACATGCTTCAGTTTTTAAAGCTTGTTGTTCCATGCAATTAGTTTCTCAACTTTGAATGTTGACCGCCACATCTTATTAGGTAATATTGAAAAATTATAAATACATTTTTTAACCAAATGCGGTTCAGATGATTGCTCATTGAGTCACTAGAGTGCAAGGGAATAATTTGAATATCATCAAAAGAGATGATTTGATATGTACATGTATGGTATTTATTGTTATAGAATTTGTTTCTAGATGTGACTGTATACATCTGAATAACTCTGCTCCTCAGTGATCTTTTTTGTGTCTCAAGAATTAAAAGAGATCATGGCCTGTTAGCAATAAATGTTTTATGAACTTTTCAGGTAATGTAATATTTGTTCACATAGGTCTTTTATTCTCCCGCTTATACAGTGTACTGTACTTTGCTGCAGAGAATGTAATACTCAAATTGCCAACAAGAGTGATGTATTTTGGTGAGTTTATAGATTTTTAGTCTCATGGGGGGAAAAAAACTTTGGAAAAAATATGAATGGAAACTGAAAGGAAACTATACATGCAGTTTACTTCTTCTTTGACATACAAATGTGTTTACCGTGATGTTTGTTTATTTATTTTCAAAGAATGGGTGAAAATAGATTTTAAGATTTGCCATTGGAATTTAGATGTGCAATCAGCATGTGGAAGCCTTTGTAAGTGATGAATGATAGGAACAATTTTATTTTTTGTATCACCTGTTATATTGTACATCCAAATCACCAATGTTAATTGGGATTGATGCTTTGCAGCATGTCGCTTGATGGACCTATGGCTGCGTATGTGAATCCAGGTGGCTATGTTCATGAGACACTCACCATCTACAGAGCTCAGAATCTCAACTTGGTTGGAAGGCCAACTAAGGAGAATAGCTGGTTCCCAGGGTAAGCCATCACATACTCCTACAGACTTGCAGTCTCATGCATCTCTCTATACCAAATTTATAAAAATTTGGACTATTTTGACCTACAGGTGCTGTGCAGTATGCAGCCGATTTCTCCACGTCTTGTCCACAAAATTATGTCGATACACGAATGAATAATTAATGATAATTGAGGACCCGCTTGAGATATAGACGTGTAACTTTTTTGGCTTATCTATTTAAGATGCTCTGTGTGCCACGTTATTTTTTGCCACTCCGTGGCCAAGATGGGGTAGGGAGGGAAATAGTGTGGGATCCTCTACCCTCTCCAGCTTAAAGAGCAACAAAATAACCCAGCCTTTTTAGGATTAACTAGGAACCTGATAGCGATGCAGTCCTATTTATATGTGTTAAAGCTAAAAAACTGCTTCTGTCAGCTATACGATATTGAGCTTACATCAATCTCATCTTTATTGAATACCAATTAAAAATAGGCTTGACTTAGGTTGATTTGTCCCCACACTTCTGAGAAGTAATGCTGTAAAAGTGATCATTTTTTGTTATTGTTATTGATGGTTAGAATTGTTGCATAAGAGAGGCAAGCATTATGGCTAATTCTCCTTCAGCAAGTCAGTTGCATAAAATATACTATTTCCTCTATCCTTGTCTTGATAGATATGCATGGACCATACTCCAGTGTCGTTCGTGCACGAGTCACATGGGTTGGAAGTTCACAGCTACAGAGAGGAAGCTCAAACCGGAGAAGTTTTGGGGACTGGCCCGCTCAGCTCTTCAGACTGGGCTACAGACGGATGAAGGAATGCAAAACTTAAGTCCGGAGTGAATCGTCCAACTTCTTGACATAGCGAAACAAGACAATGTTTTTGGTGGATACTTGGGTGCCCATCAAGCAGAGCTGACTGGAAACGATGATTGAAAAGCCTTTCAAATCAAGTTGTTTCTATTCAATGACAGTAACCTGCCTTCTGTGCAGCGTTTGGTCACTTACAAGGTGATTTGATATAAAAGTACAAACAATTTGTGAACATCTCTGCATAGTTCTTTGGCTTTGTGATATGGCTTGTGTTGCAGTCAATCCATCAGCATGCTGGCCTGACTTTTTGGTTGATTTCTAGAATTTCTCATGTTTTACCTGATATTAATCAGCTTCATCTACTAGTAATGTTGGAAGCCTGTCCATGTTAAAAGTAATGGGAATGATAGAAGCTAAGTGACGAGAACTGACAGGTTAATTATGAACAAACAGTCAAACAAATGTCGTTTTTACAGCGCCAAACATCACAGGGTGCAGCTAATCAGTGCCCTCAATAAAAGTCATGTGTCAACAAAATCTATAGACCAGACAAAATGTGTTATTGTCATATTTGTTGACAGTAGGATTTGTGTATACTTCTGCTACTTTGAGGTACTTTCTTAAACCAAGATTGTCTGGTGTTAATTAGTTGAGGTTTTGCAACATATCTTTGAATGTGATTCGAATGGATGTTTTATCATCTTGTGTCCATGTTCTGTTCCCATGAGAGATTTCCGAGTTTTCATTAAAGCCTGCAACTCATTTATGATAATATGATATTCATGTCAACAATATCTGAACTGAATTTGTAGGAATGTGACTTTGAAAAAAGTTAGTAAGTAGTAGAATAAGAACTTTGATCCCATGAAACATTCTGACAGAAGAGCATTCTAGTTATTCATAATTAACTGAAGGGATTGGTAAAGGGTATCAGGTTGATTAGTAAGGGACCCTCTTGACATTTGTCATTTATAAGTGCTCACTGTTTATTATTCCAGAAGATTAGTAATGGCTGTGTATCTTCAACTACTGCAGCATGATTAGAAAACAGATGATGAAAATGACATCTAAACTTTTAAGACAATATAGATTGCTTTTAGAGAGTACATGATAAATGTAGTAGATGTGAAGATTTGGTACCTTTTCTTTGATAGAGTATGCTCAAAGCAAGGTCCAGATAATCTGAATCATGTGTTAAAGGTATTGGCTAACTTTGTGAGCAGCTCATTTAAAAAATTCTCAAACTAAGATGAAACATGTGTATGAGTACTTGTATTTGTACTAAAAAACCCTGAAACCAACCATAATTTGGAATGAAAAGCTGTAAGTTAGACGCAAACCACGATTTTATTAGCTTTCGTCTCGAGAGACAATGAACTAAGAGGACCGTTTGTACGAATTAAAAAAATAACGTTACCTGCCTTCCGCCGCGTGATACGTCTGTACACACAGTGCGGTCTGTTGAGTCATGCGCGCATGCGCAATCCTTACGTTTGGTCTGTGCAACCGACCCTCGTATATTTTTCAAACATTGGTTCACATTTCTAATATTTAAAAATACTTCCTGTGGATATTATATTCTGAAACTTTCAGACTGGTATTTTTACACTATAACCCTAATGTTTATCTCATTTTCAAGTAACAAAATGAGATTTAAAAAAAATCATAACAATGTTAACCAATGCCTTTAAGAGGTCTTGTAATGAAAGTAATATTTTTCTTCTGAAAGAAGTAGAATATCAAGAGGTATGAGTTGAAGAATGTAAAAACCTTTTTAGACAGGACATGGTAAACTGCTTTAAACAAAAATTCCACGATACAAACTATTTAAGGTGTAAATGCATGGAAAGTGGAGATAAATAAATCTGCATGCAAAAAAGTTGCCTACAAGTACACTGTGATACCTGTGTTAAAAGTACAAATTTATAACAAATGATATGCTTATGCTTCTTATTCAGGTGTGTCATTAAATTTTGGGCAGTTTCCTAACCATTTATGAACGAGTCTTTAAGGTCAAGTGTTCAGATACCACAGTTCCCAGAAAAGTAAGATATGTTGTTTTTTTTTAAAACTTGAGAGAAGGTGGTAAGGACTGGTGAATAGAAACCAAGACAAAATGAATATGTCCTAGGGGACTGAAGAAATAGGACAGTTAAAGATTATAAAGAGCGGAAGTACGATAGAGGGGGGAAAAATATGTTCAACTTGTAGAAGGTAAGAGAGACAGGAAAGTTATATTTTGCAATAATGAATTAATTTTAAAGTATTTCTATATCAGTGTTGTATATATACATGTATATGTAAAGGCGCAAATGATATGATGTGCTGTCATGCCACATTAAATAAATCTTGTTATAGCTAAGTCATTTTGTCATCCAAGTGTTCAATCACTCATTATTATATTTATTTGTTTTTTTTTCTATAAAGCAAGCTGAACTGAATTTCATTTCTCCAGTTAGTTTTATGATTAATTATTTTTAAACTTTTGTTTATCAAGGGTTTCAGGATCTGTTTTTGGACATCTGATCTTCATAAAAGTAAAATTGACCATGTCATACGAATTTGAATGTGGGTAGGTACCACATGACTGATTGTAGAATTAGTGTTTGACTGGGAGACAAGCAAACATTTACAGGGACTTGTTATGTGGAGAGTTGCAGGTAATGCTATTCATTACTTCACTAGTACCACTACATGTACTTTTATGGTCTTAATACCAAGGATGTAATAAGTATTGAAAACTGTAAGGAATAGCCATGCTCACATGTCCTCATGATAACAGTAATGGGAATCAATATCAAAGGTTCTATTTTTATGCCTCCGCCCACCGTAGGTGGGTGCCGGAGTCATTATGTTTTCGGGTTGTCCGTCCATCTGTCCGTCCGTCCGTCCTGTTTTCGTTCTCGCGATAACTCAAGAACCGTTTGACAGATCAACTTCAAACTTGGCTCATGTATGCATATGGGAGGGACAATGATCTGATTAGATTTTGGGGTCTCAAGGTCAAAGGTCATAGAGGTCATTATGTACATAGAAATGGTCCGTTCTTGTGATAACTACACAACCATTTGACGGATCAACTTCAAACTTGGCTCATGTATACATATGGGAGGTACAATGATCTGATTAGATTTTGGGGTCTCAAGGTCAAAGGTCAAAGATCATAGAGGTCATTATGTGCATAGAAATGGTTTGTTCTCGCAAGAACTCATTGACCATTTGACAGATCAACTTCAAACTTGGCTCACGTATGCATATGGGAGGGACAATGATCTGATTAGATTTTGGGGTCTCAAGTCAAAGGTCATAGAGGTCATTATGTACATAGAAATGGTTCATTCTAGCGATAACTCAACCATTTGACGAATCAACTTCAGACTTGGCTCGTGTATGTATATGGGAGGGACAATGATCTGATTAGATGTTGGGGTCTAAAGGTCAAAGGTCACAAAGGTCATATACATGAAACTTGCTTGTTCTTGTGATGAATCAACAACTGTGACAATTCAACTTCAAACTTGGCTCATGTATGCGTATGGAAAGGGCAATGGTCTCATTAGATTTGGGGGTCACAAGGTCAAAGATCAAGGTCCAAGATGTCATTGTATAAATGAGGATAAATCAAAATGAATATCCCATATTTCTGATCTGGCAATGGCGGAGGCATAAATTTCGAGCGCGCGGTCGAGGATTCATCTAGTTAGAATATAGTTTTTCCACAGAAAAATGGCATGAGATTATAAACATATGAAGAAGTGTAATACATGTATCAAGAATCACAAACATGAAAGAGTTTTGTTCGGAGGGAAAGGAGGAACAAGGCTAGAGGGAGTAGAAAGAAGGCTTGAGACAAAAGGGGGGGGGCACTAGAGAGACAAAAATATTGGGGGCATTCAATAAGTTCACAGCCCAACCATGAAGGAGATATTGTGAGATATCCTTGATACTACTTCCCTCAAATATTTCACTAAAGCTTTGTCATTTATAGCCTTCTCTAAAAGGCAATATGGTACCTAACTTGACACTGACATCTGCTCCGAGTTATATTTCATCAAAGATTTAGATTCATGGCTTGTGTTGTGATAGGATCGGAGCTTAGGGTTCATGGGGTTGGGTAGAGTGTTCATTAGATAGTTGAAGTTCACATTTCAGTTACTTTCGAAAAAGTCGGTGGAGCGATTGTCAACAGGAGTGGATATCGTGTGATAGAGAGTTGTCTCATCCAAGAATTTAGAACGCGTATCACAAGCGCAACGATAAACACGGTGAAAGAAAAATGTCAAAGATAGAGAAGGCTCTCAATTCAAGGAAGATGATTTAATGTGAATAATGATGATTTAAAAGAGACATAGGGGAAGACGAATACATCAATATGTTTTCCAGCAATCCAAAAGTAAAATCATGCACAAGAGCTCAATGTAATTTCCAACTGTAAATCCAAAAATTATGTTCTTTTACCATATTTATATCCCAGTAGAGCTACATTTTTTATCACCATGATAAGACTTAAATCATATTTTCAATTTGCTACATCAAATGTGAATGCAGAGGTCAGTGGCGGCACCAGGATTGTTAAAGTGGGGGGGGGGGGGGGGGGGGGAGGGGCAAATGGCGGGCAAAAGAAAATGTTGGGGGGGGGGGGCAGGGGCAGTCAATTTTTTTTTTTTTTTGCGTGTATGGAAAAATCGAGCATGAAGTGCAGTTTTAGTCGCCGGCATAAATCCACTTTGAGGAGTGGGGGGGGGGGATAATTGAATTTTTGGATTTTTTTTTTTCCTCTTACACACATTTTAATATCAATTTTGCGAGCGAGCGAAGCAAGCCAACAAAAAAATAACCGCTTTTTGGGGGGTTTTTTTATCGCATTTTCGAATAAATATTCTGAAATATGACGAGCGAGCGAAGCGAGTGAGCCAAAAATGGCTACTTTTCTTGTTTTTAATCGCATTTTGGAAAAGAAAGTTAAAAATATGACGAGCGAGCGAAGCTAGCGAGCCAAAAATAACCACTTTTTTTGTTTTCAATCGAAGTTTTGAAGAGGGGAAAATGGTATTCTAGAGCACTTTACAGCTTGAATATGATGCTTATGGCAACATCTACTTATTTACAAATTTCTGTATAATTTTTCTTTTCAGTCCTCAAAATTTCTGGGGGGGGGGGGGGGGGCAAAGCTTCTGAGTGGAGGGGGGCAAATGCCCCCCCTTGGTGCCGCACTGGCAGAAGTTGAAGCTTTTTTGTTAAAGGAGAATGCAACCCAGACATCAGTGTGCTTCCAGTAAATGAAGAAGAACAAGAAGAGTAAACGGTGAAAGTTTGAGCAAAATCAGACAATCCATTCAAGAGTTAAGAACTTTGAAAGTTTAAATAAATCCTTATTATGGGGATCCTTGAGTTGGCAACTCCACCAGAATCTGTGATGTCATCGTGGACAACTCTCCATTCATTTTATACACAGAATTTCACATTTTCTTCATTTTCAAGAAAAATAAAAATTTGTTTGATTTATTGTTTGAGTATGACATGGCTACATCAATTCTGCAAAAAAAATTGGGAAGAATTATGTTGATTTCTGACTTGAAATTTCATAAAAATCCATTAAAAAAAAAGATTTATGCACAAAATGAACGGAGAGTTGTCCACGATGACATCACAGATGTTGGCAAAGTTGCCAACTCAAGGATCCCTGTAATAGGGATTTACTGGAACTTTCAAAATTCATAACTTTTGAACAGATTGTCCGATTTTGCTCAAACTTTCACTGTTTACTCTTCTTGATCATCTCCATTCACTAAGAGCACACCGATGCCTGTGTCGCATTCTCCTTTAAAAGTATGAGAATGAGCATAGCGATGACATCCCGGATGACATGAACAGGCAATAAATACACACGTTCACGCTATCACTGACTTTTAATAACACAAGGATAAGGAGACAAGCCCGGGAGACAAGGAGCTTTGAATCGTGCTTCGGTATTAATTTGTAACCTATTTCAAGGGAGACATATCGGAGTGATAGCGTGCGAGCTTTTGTTGCACCAACCTCACGCATCACCCTGTGTCTGCTATAAATTATTCAAGTAATTGATTGCAAACACTGGGTGATGCAGGTGCTGGATGCAACAATGAGCTCGCACTTGTGAAATTCATAAATATTTGTGATAAAATATCGAGCTTCTTCACGATTGACGACGGCCATTCATGCATAACAGACCCAGTAGGGTAGCAGTACTCACCTACTCGAATCTAGTTATGGAATATAATGCGAAAACGTAAAGCATCAGCCATTTTTATCACAAATACAAGCAGCCTCTCTGAGTAATGCCTTTATATCAGAGAGTTCGTTTCTTATTGCATGATACATTTTGTCTATCTTCAACTCCGCCTCTGTGATGTAACGAAGGACGGCGGATGTATCCCCAAACTCTGATGGCGTCGCCTTTGAAGTCTTATTTGATTCATTTTGTGGCTTTTCTGATGACTCGGTCAGTTTTTGTACCAAGATGATGGGATGGCGGACAGGGGGGTTGGTGTTTTGGACAAGTCCATGCAGTTGAAACTCTATGGGAAGAACCTGGAAAACGAGAACCTGGAAATATCGGTCACTCACATGCAGACCTAATGCACATGGGGGAACATGGGGGGGGGGGGGTAAGATCAGCCAAAATTGTACCCTTTTCGTCACGAAAAGAATGGGTAGGCACCTAGGATTGATCCACACAATATTCTGCGCACACAAAATAATGCATAATAAATTTCCGCATTGATACGATCGAGGATAAGGGCCCTATTTGTTCAACGAATTTGGAAAAATTTTCATTACAAATCAGAACGGAAATAGAAATATCTCAAAGAAGAAAGAGAGAGAGAGAGAGAGAGAGAGAGAGAGAGAGGGAGGGGAGAGGAGAGAGAGAGAGAGAGAGAGAGAGAGGGAGGGGGAGAGAGAGAGAGAGAGGGAGGGGGAAAGAGAGAGAAATTTAGAAGATTTCAGCAAGAAAAAGCGAATTTGTAGGCAAGTCCTTACTCCTGGTTCGTCACTGGTGAAAACGTGGAGAGTTTTATCATTTTCATCCTTGCCAACAACATCCTCCTTTTCCTCAGATGTGGGATCCGTCAACAGATCTTCTAGATTATACATTTTACGTAGGACATCCGTCAACATTAGTGCTGTATTGTCAGCAACAAACTCCTTCACCCAAAAATCATCTAAGAAAAGCAAGATGAAGAAAAACGATATTGTGTGAAGTTTGATATAACGTACACAATTTCCAAATGATGATTTAAAGGTAATAATTTTGAAATACTTTTTGTGTAAATAACCCAGTAAAAGTAAAAATGAAGGAGGAATAAAAGAAGATAAGATATAAGATAAGATAAGATTTTATTAAACTCTATCGACCCCCCGATCGGGAGTATGAGAGTCTCAACAAGAACATCTTTACAATAATGAATTTGTGTATAAAAATGAACATATTTACAATAATGAATACAAATGTTTGCATTGTGAAAGTACATGTTGCAAAAGGCTAATATAACAACAACAACAACAAAACCCACTATAAACTAATATATTGTTGTGTTTAGCACAATTAAATTGTAAGACGCACTGGTTGTTTAACCACCCTGCCACTTCTAGTAGTTACATTCACTCTGGTAACTGTATTGTTATCAAGAAACCTTTCATCAATAAATGATTTAGAGAAGTACAACATTACTATTCTAATGAATTTTACAAGTTTTTTCAAATGGCACCTTTTATCTACACTGAACAGTCTACCCATTTGGTAAGCACAAGGTCTTATAAAGTATTCTTTGGGTATGTACATCTGTCTTTCTTTACTAAAGAAAGAACACACAAATAAATAATGGAACTCATCTCCAACTTCCTTCAGCGAGCATAATGTACATAAATCATCATTCACTGAATCTCGAGAAAATCGACTGTTATTGACGGGTAACCTATATGAGACCTGCATCTGAATTTACACAATGTAGTTGCATCAGTGTCACTTAAAATTAGGAAATACGTCTCAAAAACCAATTCTTTTTTCATCATCTTATAATTTGAACAAAACGATTTGACCATGTTGCTGCATGCCAATCTTGTTCTGACATATCCTTTAAACGCAACTACAAGGCTTTTAGAAACCAATCGGTCCCAATTCCCTTCCCTTGTGATAAAAATATATTACCATAACCTGCTTTCTGTAGTATATTATCTTCAATGCAACTCATCCATTTTGACGTGAACTGTATAGTTGGATCTTTGTGCATATTAAAAACCAAGCTATAAATCAAGAAAGTGTACTTGTCCTCCTCACCTTTCACAATTCTGAGCCAAAATCCAATCATTCTACATCTAATATGACTTGATAAAGTGGAGCGCCCGGTTTCTCCATTATGTCATGGCATCTGGAGTAAACATATTTACCCGTAAAATTGTTCTCAAAAATTTTCTGTGAAAAATTTCAATTTGAGCAATATCTTCATAGCCCCATACTTCACGCCCATAATGTCAGTGTTGGTAAAATCATCCGATCAAATAATTCACACTGTGTATCAATGGACAGTTGTAATCTTTTTGCTTTTGCCAATACTGTACAAAGCTTTCCTTTCCTGGGATACCTGCTTTGTGACTGTTAATTTGAACGTACCATTATACTTAAATCTAACCCCCAAATAGATAAAAATCATCCACAACCTCCAAAACATCACCACTAAAGTTGAAAATTGGTATTTTTTCTCACCTTCCCTCGAGAAAATATAACGATTTTAGTCTTGCTAGTATTTACGGTTAATTGCCACTTCTGGAAATATAATCATTAACTGCATTCAAAGCAGATTGGAGCTGGTCTGGACTTTCAGCTAGAATAATTGTGTCGTCTGCATACAACAAAACAATACAAATTAACAAAAGTATCCAAAACCTTACTGCGCATCTCAATGGCCAGATACTTCAGACCTTCATAACATGAACCAATATAGCTGTCAAAATCATTCAAATAAATGGCAAACAATAATGGAGATAGATTTTCCCCTTGTCTTACGCCAACATTGCAAGTAAAATATACTGTAACAAATTTCCTTTAACATTTACACATGACTTTGCATGCTGGTATATGTTCTTAATCACAATAACAAATTTACCATTAACTCCATTCTTCAACAGTTTCTGCCATAATGAGTATCTATCAATAAAATCAAAGGCTTTTTTATAATCAATAAATCCACAATAAAGACGTTTGTTCTGCTGCAAATAAATATCAATTATGCACTTCAACACGAATACATGGTCAGTTGTGGAGTAGCTTGCACGAAAACCTGCTTGCTCCCTCCCAATCTGACGATTTAAATTAAAAAAATTTAGTTAATCTTGAATTTAATATAGAAGTAAATAGTTTTCCCAAACAACTTGATAGAGTAATACCCCTGTAGTTATCTGGATCAGCAGCATCACCCTTGTTTTTGTAGATTGGAATAGTTATGCCTGCACACCAATCTGTGGGTATACAACCTGTATCTAACACTATATCAAAAAAGCGGACTATTATCATGATCAGATTTCTTGGGCAATTCTTCAAAAATTCATTACGTATTTTATCTATACCACAAGCTTTGCCATTTTTAAATTTCTTTATCATAGACACAACTTCATCTTCAAAGAATGGATCATCTAATAGATGCTTACCATCAAGAGCAACTTCAATCTGTATATCATCGAGTGAAGTCACAGATAATTGATCATGATCGATATTCCTATTGCCAATCTTCCTAAAGTGTTCAACAAAATCAGACAATTCAACTGAAGCCTCAATCGTATTATTGTGTTCCCCAGACTTCAAAAAGGACCAATATTGAGCTGGATTATTATTTCTTAATTTCCGCAATGACTCATTTTGCTGTTTAAAATACAAGAACTTGAGCATGGGAGGGGGGGGGGGACAAAATAGTTTGTCACATTTCCAATTAATTTAAAAGTTATACCTCATTATATTGCTATAACCCCCCCCCCCTATCTCTCTCTCTAGTTATGCTCTTTCACGCTGTTTAGTTTAATTGGTGACCGGTTCATTTATTGTCTATTTATCAGCATTACAAGCATTAATAGTTTATCAATAATTTTGATTACTTCTGGGGGAACTTGCTACCATTATTATTCTTTCCTTTCAAGTACCTATTTTTATCAAGAAAGTATGATAATAATTTACGTATAAACAATAAACAGTTTGGCTGTATTTTTTTTCTTTATCCCAATTGAAGTTTGCATCGTTATGTATTCTGTTCAATAACGACGTGAATATGATTGTATTTGTATAAATTAAAATATATCAAACTCAAAACAAAATGCATTTTTTTGTCATATTTTATTCAGACTTCTAAAAATATATGACACATTATTAGAGATTTGTCATCACAACTTTGTTGAAACATGCAGTTGAAGGGGAAAGGAACACCATAGTATTGAAAGAAAATCCTTCCTCTTGAAGTGGCATTTAGTAATTTTAAATACCTAAATAAACACGTAAATTCTTCCCATATTAAAGGGGAAGTCCGGACGATTTTTAAAATTTCACATCAGGTATAGTACATAAATCAAAAGTGTTACATACAGATTTGCGGATTTTCACATGGTCCTGGACACTGGCGTAGCCAGGAATTTTCAGCAGGGGGGGGGGGGCAAGGCGAGGGAGCGAAGCGACCGAGCGGGGGGAGGGTGTGGGAGGGGGTATCCCCCTCCCACGGTAGGGAGATTTTTGAAAATTCGTGCATGAAAATGGCATTTTCTGCACATTAAAATTCAGTATTAGGGTAAGTGGCATAATGGGGGGGGGGGGGGGGCAAAGCGAGGGAGCGAAGTGACCGAGTGGGGGAGGGTGTGGGAGAGGGTATCCCCCCTCCCACGGTAGGGAGATTTTTGAAAATTCGTGCATGAAAATGGCATTTTCTGCACATTCAAATTCAGTATTAGGGTAAGTGGCATAATGGGGGGGGGGCGCAAAGCGAGGGAGCGAAGTGACCGAGTGGGGGAGGGTGTGGGAGAGGGTATCCCCCCTCCCACGGTAGGGAGATTTTTGAAAATTCGTGCATGGAAATGGCATTTTCTGCACACTAAAATTCGGTATTAGGGGTAACTTATATGAAAAGTGGCATGGGGGCAAAGCGAGGGAGTGAAGCGACGGTAGGGAGATTTTTGAAAATTCGTGCACGCAAATTTCATTTTCTCCACACTAAAATTCAGTAGGCCTATAAGGGGTAACTTTTATAAGAAGTGGCATGGGGGGGGGGGCAAAGCGAGGGAGCAGGGGAGGGTGTGGGAGGGGGTATCCCCTCCCACGGTAGGGAGATTTTTGAAAATTCGTGCAGTGAGGTGTATTGTAGCAAACTTAGAACCTATAAGGACCTAAAACATACATACGACTTTGAAAAATATTTGTTATTAGATGTAAATAAATCACACATTAAAGACTTTATAAAAATACGAATTAGTAACAGTAAATTAATGATAGAACAGGGAAGACACAAAAACTTGGAAATAAATAAACGCTTATGTCCCATGTGCCACATAGATGTAGAAACAGAATTTCATTTTATTATGTGCTGCCCATACCTTAAACAAGAAAGAGAAACCCTATTCCAAAACATAAACAATGTAGTGCCCACCTTTAAGGATAAAAACGAACACGAAAAATTCATATATTTACTAAAATCTAACGACTATGATATAACAAAAATATGTGTATCCTCCATTAGTATTATGTATAGGGAAAGATTGAGCAGGTTGGACCATAATATTTAGACTTTTTGATTTTTTTTTTTTTTTTTAGAATAAGGGAGGAATACGGCAGGAGCCGCACGTGTTTATGTATATGTCTGGCAGTTACAGAAAATACACCACGATTATATTGTTTTTGTACACTTTTACACTTTTTTTTTTTGGGGGGGGGGGTTGTTTTTGTTTGATTTTGGTTCCACTTATTCATTGAGTTTGCCGAATATGTATACTTTGCCTCAATTATGTATATGATTATGTATATCCTTTGTTTGTTTTGCATCAATTCTGTATATGATTATGTATATCCTTTGTTTGTTTTGCATTGTTCATATTGATGATAATCCAAAATTGTGGATTGAATATCAATAAAATTTGATTTGATTTGATTTGATTTGATTTGCATGAAAATGGCATTTTCTGCACACTAAAATTCAGTATTGGGGGTAACTTATAGGAGAAGTGGCATACTTACGTTTTACTTTCATTTTGCAGGGTAAGGGTATAGGGTAAGTGAATGTGAAGTGGACTCGATGAAAGTTTTTTTTCTTTTTTCTTTTTTTTTCTTTTGCTCGCCGATCAACAGGGGGCATGGCCCCCTTGTGCCCCCCCCCCCTTAGCTACGCCAGTGCTTTCAACTACTGCACTCCAGTCATGCATGCATGACTCAGGCCAGTGGGTGCACTGCGCGCGTGTACGCCGTCGTCATAGAGATTGTATATATCTCTATGGCCGTCGTACAGAACAGCATAGAGGGGTGAGCACGCGCGGCCAACCCCCCCCCCCCCCTCCCCCGCTCGCGAATTTTTTTTCCCTACGACATTTTCGCTCCTTGCGCGTGCGCAGATGGTCATTTCCGAGAGCTCATAAATATTGATATGTACGTTCCCTAGACATTCTCCGCGCGCGACTTATAAATCAGGATCGCGCGCTGGCGGGGGTTTTGTGCACAAATTAAATTGGTGTTGGAACTTGGAAGCCCCCGTAATTATTGTATATATAGTTTAAGTAATGTAGGAAATGTTGTTATGAATAATATTGGAGTTTGTGTAAATGAAGCCCCTTTTGAATGATCAGCTCGAGTGTACAGGCTGAATGGTGTTATACAGTGCATTTAGGCCTACTTGCACAATAATAAGGGCGTGTTTGTTGAAGTAATAATGGACTATATAGGAACAAGGAAACCATCCATAAAACTGATACAATGATTGAGTTATTGGTTGTTGTAGATAGTTAGCTGTTGCCATTATAGTTCCTTTCAGAAAGGTGTATTAATTAGGACCTATACCAGTGTATAAGAATCAACAAGAGATGTATATAGTGTATATAATGTGCTTAGGATAGATACTGTATTGCAATAAAGCATTAAATGTGATAGGGGCACAAGGGCATAAAATTTATGCGTAAACATACAACATTCCTATGTGATTATGCACCAAGCTCTCATAAAGCTAACATTTATTTAGTTAGGCTGTCCAAAGATTATTAATAAAGCAGACTGAGTAGCGTTATGGTTATGTAAATTAGGCATTGGTATAGGTTGACTGGATATGATTATTTTAATCAGTTTACGTCAATATTAATGTATTTGCTAAAAACTTCATTAAGGATTAGTTTAAGGCCTAACATATATTTCTGATTTATATCATACATGATGGACTGTAGTAAATTGATGCATACATGTGTATATTCATTGCGGTTACTGCCATCCTCATTACCTATATAGTGCAAGTGTTCATCGGTTATGCAAATTGTTATAATGTGTTTATTATTGTTGTTTTATTGTTGAGTACAGAGAACCGTCATTGATGATTAGTGGAACGGAATAAAGAACCAGAAACGTCAAGAGGTCATAGGTTAACTGTCACGTATCATTCTTATCTAACAGGGCAGAGGCGTTAATTCTGACTGCTCCATGCAGTCGAGAATCTATCTAGTTCCATAAAACAATTTTATATTTGTATATTAATTGTATATCATAATTGTTATTCGGGTGAAAGTGGTTTTAGCTCATGTATATGCAAGTGACTATCTACCTGTCAGATTTTGTTGTCACAATATCAACCATATTTTATGTTGACCACGATAAGAACATGTAACCTGGGTTTTATTGTATTCCCTTTACTGATTCATAGAAGGTGGTTTTTAAAAATGTAGATTACAAATAACAATGAAAATAAATGTTTCAATCATTTCATCAATAATTCAGAGGTTTGATAAAAAAAATACAAAAAGGGCGAGAGAAATAGAGAGAGAGAGAGAGCCAGGGGAGTTAAGTGGGAAGACATGACGAGTGGAAAGGAATGTGACAGAAATTTGAAAACAAGATTAATCCTATTTGAGGTTGGTGTTCGTAATTCTACTTTTTAACCATCTTAGGGTGAGTAAACCAATCATCATACTTTACAAATTCTGCCCAGTGCGAAACTTTCTCATATTGTACATGTATTTCTAATTATTCTAAAAACTAAAATAGGCCCTAAATTCTTAAGAAAGAAAGTATCAGAGTGCATTGTGATACTTTAAAAAAAAAAATCAACGCGCACCAATCTCATCACAGACAGAATTAGAGAGGAGCAAAGCGCGCATTAATGGCACGATGACGTAGCCTACCTACGAATATTTTGTGAGGCCGTCTCAGAGAATGACCATGTGCGCATGCGTTGATCAATGGCACAATGACATACATATAAATATTTATGAAGTCGCGGAGAATGACCATGTGCGCACGCGCAAGGAGCGAAAATGTCGTAGGAAAAAAAATTTCGCCCCCCGCTCGCTCTAGATAGCTAAGCTCTTGCTCTCTAGGGCCATGCATGCATGCATTATGCCAATGCTGTAATGGTCAATCCCGTCTCAATGCACTGCACTTGGCCCAAAACTGAGAATGCACTGAAAAGTTTAGTACATGACAATTTTTGACATAGGGGGGGGGGGAGGACGTGTCCCCCTGTCCCCCACCGATTAACGCCCATGCAAGAAGGGGGGGGGGATAGATGATGGTCAGTGCCAGTATCGAATCCGTTATCAATATCCACCGATATAAAGCGAATGCTTTCATGTTGCTTTCGTTCTGTTCGTTACTATATTTTAACGTGATGAACGGACAAAACACAATCAGCATTTTCTTTAATACGCTCATTAGACTTCGTTGTGGTCTTTCATTTGCGAATCATCTTTAAGTATTGTCCATTAATTAAAATGACGAGTTTGACACAGGGAGATGCTAGTTTCCAGTAAACTGATACGCAACTAAGCTGTATAGGCTGAATTAACTATCATACTACACGTGAGTTGTGAATTATTGTCTGTTTTGTTTAGTTTTTTTTTTTTTTTTATACCGGGTGTTCTACTTTTCTTGATTTCCCTCCAGCAAGACGGCTGAAAAGGCAAATACTGCTCTTCCTAACATGGAATCGGGAGTGCATCACCGAAACCCAAAGTTGTCATGGTAACTGCTTGCATCCACACTGTGTCCTTTAATGAATGACGTTATATAATAGACGAGAGGTATAGGAACAATACATGTCAATTAAAAAAAAACACAGATTGCTTTAGTAATCAAACAAGGCTTTGTTTTCCTTCTTCATATCTTTGTACGAGATACCTACTTTTCACATATCTGATGCTCATCTCACATTACAAAATCAAAAACAGCACTGAACCACTGCGTTTTCTATCCCTTCATCGATACCAATAAGAATACTGAATTGAAGTACATTGTACAAGTATTTCCTGCAACCACGCCGACTTAAGAAACAAAAACAAAAACAAACAAAAAATAATTTCTTTCAAACTGAAAACTCATCAAAAATTTCTATGATTATTCAACATTATTAAAAATAGTCATTTGAAATGATTTGTGAATGATGATGAATATTGGTAATAGTGAACATAATAAAAAATTAATTGTGAAAGTGATAAAAGTTATGATGATAATAATGATAGTAAAAATAAAAGTAATAATAATCATAATATGATAGCAATAATGGCAGTAGTAATAATAAAAATAAGAACGTTAACGAGGATAATGCAGACATTTACAATATTATCATTATTATTATTATTATTATAGTGTTGTTGTTATAATGATGATTATTATTATCATTATTGCTGTTCCTATCATTTCTAAACATGTTAATTCAGTTTAATTGTAAGCAAACATCCTTCCCTAAAACCTGGGGGGGGGGGGGATTATTGTACATGTCATCCCCCCACCTTGTGAGGTGGGGGATGCATACCCCTAACCCCCCCCCCCCCCCCCCCCCCCCCCGCCGCTGGCGATTTTATTTTTTCCTACGACATTTTCGCTCCTTGCGCGTGCGCACATGGTCATTTTCCGAGAGTTCATAAATATTCATATGTACAGTACGTCCCGAGACCATTAATCAGGTCATTCTCCGCGCGCGACTTCATAAATCAGATCGCGCGCTGGCGCGGGTTTTTTGCACAAATTAAATGATGTGTTAGCCCCCGTAATTATTGTACAGTATAAGTATGTTGTTATGAATAATATTGGAGTTTGTGTAATTAATGAAGCCCCTTTTGAATGATCACCTCGAGTGTACAGGCTGAATGGTGTCATACAGTGCATTTAGGCCTACTTGCACAATAAGGGCGTGTTTGTTGAAGTAATAATGGACTAGGAACAATTAGGAAACCATCCATAAACCCCAATTGGCAATTGGGAGTACATGGAAAGTGAAACAATGGGTCCCCATTCCCCATTAACCCATTGAAATCGACCCATTAAAAACCAATTGGTCCCTATTGGCAATTGGTCCCCATTAACCCAACCCATTGAAATCGACCCATAAACTGATAAATTGATTGAGTTATTGGTTGTTGTAGATAATTAGCTGTTGCCATTTATAGTTCCTTTCAGAAAGGTGTATTAATTAGGACCTATACCAGTTTATAAGGATCAACAAGAGGTGTATATATAGTGCATATAATGTGCTTAGGATAGATATTGTATTGCAATAAAGCATTAAATGTGATAGGGGCACAAGGGCATAATTTATGCGTAAACATACAACATTCCTTTGTGATTATGCACCAAGCTCTCATAAAGCTAACATTTATTTAGTTAGGCTGTCCAAGGATTATTAATAAAGCAGACTGAGTAACGTTATGGTTATGTAAATTAGGCTTTGGTATACGTTGACTGGATATGATTATTTTAATCATTTTACGTCAATATTAATGTATTTGCTAAAAGCTTCATTAAGGATTAGTTTAAGGCCTAACATTAATATATTTCTGATTTATATCATACATGTTGGACTGACATAGTAAATTGATGCATACATGTGTATATCAACGCGGTTACTGCCATCCTCATTACCTATATAGTGCAAGTGTTCATCGATTATGCAAATTGTTATGTGTTTATTATTGTTGTTTCATTGTTGATTACAGAGAACCGTCATTGATGATTAGTGGAACGGAATAAAGAACCAGAAACGTCAAGAGGTCATAGGTTAAAGGTCACATATCATTCTTATCTCGTAACAGGGCAGAGGCATTAATTCTGACTGCTCCAGTCGATAATCTATAGATTAGTTCCATAAAACATTTGTATATTTATATATTAACTGTATATCATAATTGTCATTCGGGTGAAAGTGGTTTTAGCTCATATATATGCAAGTGACGATCTACATGTCAGATTTTGTTGTCACAATATCAACCATATTTTATGTTGACCACGATAAGAACATGTAACCTGGGTTTTATTATATTCCCTTTGCTGATTCATAAAAGGTGGTTTTAAAAAATGTAGATTACAAATAACAATGAAAATAAATGTTTCAATCATTTCATCAATAATTCAGTGGTTTGATTAAAAAATTACAAAGAGGGCGAGAGAAATAGAGAGAGAGAGAGAGGGGGGGGGGGGGAAAGCCAGGGAAGTGGGAAGACATGACGAGTGGAAAGGAATGTGACAGAAATTTGAAAACAAGATTAATCCTATTTGAGGTTGGTGTTCGTAATTCTACTTTTCAACCATCTTAGGGTGAATAAACCAATCATCATACTTTACAAATTCTACCCCGTGCGAAACTTTCTCATATTGTACATGTATTTCTAATTATTCTAAAAACTAAAATAGGCCCTAAATTCTTAAGAATAAAAGTATCAAAGTGATACTAAAAAAAAAAAAATCAACTTTGAGTTAATGTTTGCATGCGCAAAATTCTCATCACAGACAGAATTAGAGGAGCAAAGCGCGCATTAATGGCAATATGACGTAGCCTACCTACGGATATTTTGTGAGGTGGTCTCAGAGAATGACCATGTGCGCATGCGTTAATCAATGACACAATGATGTATTATATGAATATTTATGAGTCGCGGAGAATGACCATGTGCGCACGCGCAAGGAGCGAAAATGTCGTAGGAAAAAAAAATTCGCCCCCCCGCTGTCTACGCCCCTGATTGTAATACTCAGCATTTTCTTGTATTCTGTGTATTGTTTATTTACAGTTTCACGGCACTGTTGTTGGAATAAATGTCTTCGTTCGATTTTCATCAGCATCCGTTTTACGTTGGTACTTTTACTTTGCTGGCAGTAACAATGATGATGGACAAGACGCAGAGGAGACTTGAAAGTCGACCCAGAACGCGCCGTAAGGATGATTTGGCAATTTCAACCTGTTTGAATTCCGAAAGTTGTGACAGGAAGACGGTCATCCCGCTTCTCTTCATTGTATCAGTGGACGGATTTACATCAACGGTATCTAGCATGAATACGTCATCCTCATGCACAATAATTTGCACAGAAGGAATAAACTGAACGCCTCCTTTCATCAGTGTATATGCCTCGAGGCCGAAAATTGTCCTCGGCCCAAGGGCGTCAACCGGTCCTGAGAAGTGGGGGGGGGGGGGGGGAACTATTACCGACTAGTGAGGGAACGAAGTGACCGAGCCCGAGCTCACGAAGCGAGCGAAGGTGGGACGGTGTGGGAGGGGGTGTCCCCCCTCCCACGGTAAGGAGCTTTTTGCATTTCTTGCTTGAAATAATGCGATTTGGTGCATATTTACAGGGTCTTTTGTCTACTTCAAACGCTTCTTTTACTGCTGATCCCA
Source organism: Echinometra lucunter (assembly GCA_029962745.1). Taxonomy (NCBI): domain Eukaryota; kingdom Metazoa; phylum Echinodermata; class Echinoidea; order Camarodonta; family Echinometridae; genus Echinometra; species Echinometra lucunter. The sequence goes on from CM057151.1 coordinate 22,174,217, forward strand.
AAAAAAAGGGGGGGGGGGGGACAAATGATATGATGTCCCCCCCCCGTCCCCCGCCTTTTGACGCCCATGCCTCGGCCTCGGCCTCGGAGGCTAATGTCTCGATGTCTCGGCTCGAGGCCTGTGCGAGGCAGTAACAAATCTCTCGTCCTCTGTTTTTTTTTTTGTTTTTGTTTTTTTGTTTTTGTTTTTTGTTTTTTGCTCGTTCCGCCAGCCCGAATATCATTTAGGAACTCTCGGGTATCGGGAAAAAACCGCCGCTCAATTTCCTCGCTCCAGTCATTAAAAAACTTCACACGACTGTGTGAGCATATAATAAATTTATAACTCTGTGGTGTGCTCCAACCAGTAGTTCGCTCCCTCCAGAGCATTTACTTTCGAAGTTGATGACTAAATGGGCCGGTGTAGCGGCAGATTTGGTTCTTGGTGACAAAAAATCTGCCGGCTGATTGTGTTCTGTAACAAAATCTGTTAAGAAACTTTTTACTCATAAATACACAAAAGTGTTGTAAATAGCAACTTTTAATTTTTATAAGTGAGTCAAGAATGTAGGCCTATAACTTATCGTCAAAAAGTGAATTTTGAGTGAAAAATCATGCATATTCACTCAAAATTCATTGTTTTTTGACATTCACACCTTGAAGAGTGAACAGCAGGGGCGTAACAGGTACCTGTTATCAGGGGGGGGGGGGGGACAGCCATGTCTCGGTCTCGGTCTCGGTCGAGCCGGCCTCGGATACAACACTGCCTTTCATGGCTGCACTTGAGAGTTTCCTAAGCACCTGAAAGCTCCCCCTTGGTACATGCAGTCCACTTTCCTTCGTGCCTTCGTCGGGCAATTTCCATCCCAATGACGATTTGTCCAGTTTTGTCGAACTCATCTTCTTTGTTTGATTTTCGGGTTCTCAAACGACAGCGTCGGGAAGACTATTTGTATCAAAATCTTCGGATGGGTTTGCCAAGTAGACCTAGAAAAGGGGTAAAGAAAACAAGAAGGATTTTTCATAAACTTATCGCCTAAACATGTTAAATCTACTTCAATTTTCTATCTATTGATGGCCGTAACATGAATTTTACAGTGATATCAGCACCCCCCTCGATTTTTTCGGGGGGGGGGGGGGATCGTCTCCTCTCGATTTTGAAAGCTTAGTATGTCTATTTTTTCTATTTTAGTCAGGTGACCAAATTTAGGCCAACCACTTAAATATTTTTTAGGCCTAGAATGTATTTTGATGGCAAAATGAGGCATAATAACGATCATCCCCCTTCCACTTCCCGAAACAGATTTTCGACGGTGACCTTCGGTGTTTCCGCCCCCCCCCCCCACTCGTTACATGAAATTGCCGCCACTGGCCTCAAAGATAGATAGATATACGTGTATACGATCACCTAATTGCCAAATATGGCGCTATTCGACTTCTAGACGCTTGGCATCCAAAACTATTTTGTTTCTATGAGCGAGTGAAGCGAGCTGCTACCAGAACAAAATACTATAGTATATGCTTTTGGTGATGCATTATCTTCCCATGAATTCGAGGATACTTGAGCACCTAAAGCTGCAAAAATACTGCGATACCCGTATAACTACGGGAACAAGAGTGCTTGTTACTCGAAAATATCATGTAGGTTTTATGAGCGAGCGTAGCGAGCGAGGAAAATTAAAAAAAAAAAAAGAATAATGAGAACAGGTTCTTGTGTACTGTTAGTCCATTCTCATGATTTTAGTAACCAGCGGTAGTGTGCATTTATTGGCATCTTCCTTTCTCATATTTGGTATGGTAGGAATAGGCGATTAATAGGCGATTATCTCCTGAAAATTCTTATATTTTAGGTCATGCCGCTTGACTCATTGCAATTATTTTACTAAAATTTTATGAACCAGGGAAGTCTCCCCTTCTACCTCCCTGGTATAACATTAGATAGATAGACAAAATGCAAACCAATTTCCTTTCATGAGAATAGGAATATATAACCGGTACTACTGGTTGCAAGTGGAACAATAGTATAACATTAGACAGAGAGACAAGACGCAAAACCAGTTTCATATCAAAGATAGTACCGGTATTATAAAAAATAAAATAAAATAAAATAATGTCGAGCGCTCCCATTGTTTTCTTTTTCAAGTTGCCTCGACTTTTTTCTGTTTCTTTATTTTGCTTTGTTTTTAGGGGATTAACAGGGATGCTATTTTTTAAGGTGAATTATTGGAAGGGCGAGGGTGATAATAATGCCCCCGGGGATATCCCCCTGCGCAATATATATATATATATATATATATGTATATATAAGAATCAGAGTTGGTAGTAGAATGCCATAAATTAAAAAAAAAAAATTATGGCATTTTATTTATGCCATAACATTACAAATTTTTTTATGGCATTCTGCTACCAACTCTGATTCTTGTATTATCTTTAGATGCCAAGCAGACTAATTTTCAATATTTTTTTTTGTGTGTGGGGGGGGGGGGGGGGGGGTGAATAGGCCTATACCATATCTATCCCCCGAGATCGACACCCAAGGATTACTGCTACATGTACAGGATTTAGAATAAAATAATATATTTCTCTATGTATCTAAGTCTAGAAATACAAAAGGCAAATAAAAAAATCAACAAATAGACAGATGAATAACCATTAGAATCATAATATCAAAAAGAATGATGATAATGATGGTCATAATAATGATAATGATAATGATGGATGACAATAATGATAATGATAATAAGTATCACTCCTTTCTGCCATGAAAACCTGGGAGGACGATTGTACACACCACCCCAACTTAAAATTCTGGGGGATACATCCCCCATTCCGCCCCCCCCCCCCCCCCGCGCTATGCCCGCCGCGCCCTATAGGGCCTAGGCTAGACTAGCCCGTAATTCGTTGCTTGCGCTTTTTAATTTGCGCGCAGTGCAGCTAGCTAGCTAGCTATGCGCTAGCTAGCCGCGCGCGCCGCGCCGGCGCGCCGGCCGGCGGCGCGGCGCGGCCAGCTGCATATATGCTGCTCTGCGCCATGGCATAGATGCATGGCGCATTGCAATTGGAAATCGAAATCAGTTCTTCTGTTAAAGCATGCACTGATGCCAAGATCAGAGTCGGTTATTAGAAAAATGACACGAATGATACGGTAAGAATGGAGATGAGTTCTTGTGGTAGGTCTACGTTAACTGTTATTATATTACTTTTTGCACAGAGTAACTTTCGCGGGTGCGGCCGGCCGGCCGCGGACGTTTGAGTGTGCTGCGCGCGCGCGCTGCTGTGATGTGCATGAGAGTGATATGAGAATGAGAGCGAGACTAAGCAACGGATATTCAAGTTTGAGTTTTAACTTTCGATAAGAAAATCATATTAAAGAATTTTTCCACTTTCAGAGACTCCTGTCCTAACAACCCACCTTGAAAATAGCCCACACTCCTCGCCATAGCGTGCGGAAAGTCACGTAGAATAACTAACTTAACAGTTAGATCTAGATCTACCGGTACGTAGGATGGGGGGTTCGGTGTCCGGACAGTTAACAAAACTGAAACCTTCTTTTTGTCTTTGGATTGAACAAAAACTATGCATTGATTAATGCTAATCATGATCAATATTTGTTCTCTGTAATATCATCTAACATTTGTGCTATAATATTTAAGAGATTTTGATCGTATGTTTTTTTAATGGCTGTTGAAAATCGCCTGTCCGGTCGGATACACAACCTGTCCGGACATTCAACAACTGGGTATACCACTACCAAATATGGATGAAAATGAGACTCGAGAGAAATCGTGATTTTGTTCTTGAATTTGATCTTCTAACTGTTAGATCTAATTCTGTCATAGTCTGCAGCTAGACGGCCTAGGGTTAGACTCTAGGCCTATAGCTAGCTAGCTGACAAGACTAGCGCAGCGCTAGCGCGCGCGCCAGCTTAATAGTGGCCACTGGCCGTGGCGCGGCGATGGCCTATGCTAGCATAGGCCATCGCCGCGCCACGGCATGCCTGTGGCCGTTGGCTAGGGCCATGTCCTAGCCCTATGCATAGGCCATAGACCCTATATAGGCCATATGGCCTAGCCCTAGCCTAGCCTTGCGCGCGCAGTCTAGTCTATAGCCTATTGCACATGCGCTGTCGCGAGCTCAGTCGACGGTCGTCTAGTAGTCCATGCATGGCGATGCGGATGGCATGCAGGTGCTAGGCTAGCTTGGCGCGCAATGAGCAGTCGCGGCGTTTTTAGGGGGAAGGCACGGACAAAATGGGCCATTTTAGGGGTATGGAAGGGGCACTAACTAAGAGGAACACGAGAAGGGGGAAAGGTGTTTGAGGCATTAAAAGTAGGCCTATAGAGGTCTACTCCTACTATTTGTTTATCAAAAAGACCAGTTTGAATTGATTTGAACAATATGGTACTTAAGAAAAACTTCCTGGGTATTTTGCCTCCTAAAATTTGACCCCTGGGGCCCGTTGTGCCAATTTCTTGAAATGGCAACCTCTTGAGAACGTATTTCCTACTCAGGGAAGAATATCAATTCACTGCTGGGTTCAACATTGATTTGCGGCGGCAATTTCATGTAACGAAGGGGGGGGGGGGGGGGACGGAAAAAAAGCCACCGCTGAAAATCCGTTTCAAGAAATGGAAGGGGGATGGTCGTTATTATGCGAGCGATCGCGAGCTAAAATAACCGCAAAAAATAAAGAAGCCTCATTTTGCCATCAATTGCATTCTAGGCCTATAAAATATTTAATTGGTTGGCCTAAAGTTGGTCACTTGACTCAAAATAGAAAAATATGATATTAAGCTTTTAAAAACGAGGGGGAGGGGGGGGGGGACAACCCCCAGAAAAAATTGAGGGAGGACACTACGTCCCCCGTCCCCCCCCCCCCCCCGATCGCCACCTATGCAATTCAGATATCTGATTTCATGTAATGCGTTGTAGTAATATCTAAAATTCCAAGGCATTTAATGAATCATAAAAAGTTATAAGTTCGCAGGTGAAAAAGGGCCATTTTAAAAAAGTAAAAGAGTGAGAATATAATCGGGGTAAATTAAGTTAAATTTTGGGGTCATATGGTAAGGACGGTAGGTTTTTATTCTTTTTGCCTAATACAATCAAGAAATCTGTTTAGTGCCCATGTAATTTTAGTGCTGTTGGCCATTTTGATGCATTTATGTCACTGCAGGATATCAAGTTCACAGTTGTTCATGAATTCTTTTCTCTGTTACCCGACTGATAAAAGAGCATGTGTATGCATATGTTCAAGGCCGAATGCAAGATTTTTTTTTTTTTCGGGGGGGGGGCGGGGGCGAGAATATGTTCAATATTTAAGGGATTAACGTGCCAGCGAGAAAGCAAATTGACCGAGCGGGGGAGGGGGGGGGGGGTATTGCATTTTTTGAATTGAAAATGAACGGTGCACACTTTGGATGGACTTAGTAGAAAATCTAAAACCCGAGTCTGAAAAAAGGGGAGCAACTGCTGCCCCCCCCCACTCCTGCGTACGGCCATGTATAAATTCAATTTCAATTTCAAATTCAAATTCAAAAATTTATTGATTCAAATCCAAAGATTCAGGATCATTCTCAGTTTACTAAACAAATCAGAACATAGCAATTGAAATGGAACATAGAAAAGACAAACAACCAAAACAGAAAATGAGTAGGGCCTATGCCTGTCATAATTACCATTCAAAGAATAACAAAAACAAAAAAACCGCCACATGCCAGTTTAGAATATAATACAACAGTTTTCGAAATATATAACATAACAAAGTAGAAGCACATCAAAAAAGACAAAAACAAAACAGAAAATGAGCATGCATGTCTTTTTTTTTCTTTTTAAAATAACTTTATTAACAATAAATAATGTCGCAAATCATTACATAGATGGGAACGAATGTCATGTAAAACAAAAAAACAAAAAAAAATCATGAACAACACTGTCTTCAAGGATACACAAACTCTTATCTTTACAATGTTTCTCTGTTTCAACGCGATTACAAATAAATCTTTTAAACAAACTAAGTATCGATAATTCATGAAAGACTGTTTTATGGTTTTCTGCTCGAATAAATGTTAAGTAAATTGCATATTTTGCATAAATTATAAGAGAATTTAAACTTTTATATTGCTTGTTTTTCATTTCATATCCTTTGATAAAAACATAATTGTCAAAAAGAAAATCAACATGATAAAGTTTTTGAACAATATCACCAAAGCTTAACCAAAATAATTGTGTTATTCTGCAATGTACAAATAAATGTAGGCAGTCATGCACCTCGTTATCAAAGGAACACAATGGGTTATCAATTAGCTTCCATTTGTATAAATTATACCTATGTGGTATTATGTTGTGTAATAATTCATAATTAAATTCTATTATTTTGCTTTCATTTATTTCTCGTAAATTAAATAACCATACAGATTTCCAATTTGTATTAGTTTCTTTCAATAACCCTTCCCAGTTATTTTCAACGTTTGGTTTAATAACTAAACTGTTTGAAATCATATTGTAAAAAAAATTCTTTTGTTATTTAAATTCAGTAAACATAGAGGCATGTCTATTTTTCAAATAAAAGTTCCATTTCCTTCAATGACATTATATTTGAATGTGAAATAATATCGCTTTTTTTCAAAATTCCTGCGTCAAAACCACTTTCCAAAAAACAATACTAGGCCCTGAAGATATCTAAATGATATAATCAGTGATAATTGCTCATCTCGCTATTATCAAATATGACCGTTCTATTCGGCACCTCGCTGGTCAAATTGTTTGCTATCCAGACCACCCTGTTTCCACATGGTGACGATCGAGCAAAATGAGCGAGGAAAATCCCACTCTTTTGACAGTAAGAATGTTATTTATTTCGTCACTATATACTATATACTATGGGTCTTTGATATATGCATGTATAGAAAGCCTCGCAAAATCCGTATTTTACTTTCTTGTTACCATGTTGTTATTTTTTTATTTCTTATTTTTTATTTCAACTTGCGAAAATGAATTGAATGGAATTCTGAACTGCATTTTCTTGAATTTCTTGGGCAAAATAATGTTTAGACAAGTATTCTCTCTATCCACACAAAAAGGTGATTTGATATTTCATTTTCATTTTCATTTCATTTATTTCCACAATACAGCAAATAAATTTTACAAGATCTTTCACATTTCAAAATCATTATGAAATCAACATTGTAAAGTTATACAAAATATTGATATCAATGCAGTTCATACAGTATAATAATGGCAAGTGTTCGCTGTAATGTGGAGGAAACCTTTAAAAACAACGCTGGTGAATCAGGCTCCCCACTATAAAAACATGGTATCATTGATGATAAAAGGGTACAAGGAAATAAAGGATACACGATACAATATCACGGAACGGGACAATACTTTCACAAACACAGGCACAAGGATGTCACATCACGTATTTGCTAATGTCACATTTCGAAATGTACCCTCTCCCTTAGTAACGTATCGAAGAATTTGATGAATAGGCCTATTGTAAGAGTCAGTGTCTTACTGTAATTTGCACTGGGGCCTTTAAGAAATGGGCGTTTAAACACATTCTTATATACCCCTTTTACACCAATCCTTGGGCCGCGGCCCGGCCTTAAGCTTGGTGTAAAAGCTCAAAAATCAGATGCGGTGCCAAATGCGGGGCCAATTTCGGACCAGCTCTGGAGGTAGTCTCGGCCGCGGCCAGTTTTGGTGTAAACGCGGAGCGGGGCCAAATGCGGGGCCATCTTCGGTTTTCAACGACGTCAAAGAGCCAATATTGTAGAATTACAAACCGGGCGCGCGGGGATAAAAAAATGCTTTGTCAAATCATTGTAGAGCGCTCCTACGACGAAACTTTGAAATGATCTAGATCGCGGCCGCGGTCCCGGTGTAGACGCACAAAATTCCTAAATTATACAAATAATAATGAAGTATAATTAAAATTCTATTTAATAATAAGAAGTACAAGTCGAAGAGGTTAGCATATCCCAGGTGTTCAGGCAGTGGAATCACACAAAGGAATTCAAAGTAATTTAAAATTCAAATGAGGTATTGGCCGAGCCCCTATAAATGGCCGGTGTCTCGAGTGGTATTCATCTTTCAAAGTGAAAATATGTATAGAAAAGGAGAAATGAAAATACATTCTTGTCAAAAGGAATCTTTTTGTGTTGTTTGAAAGAATTATCATTCATTGTATTTCACACTTGATTCTTTCATAGTAAACCGTCAATCAATGTGTCGTTCAAAACCTCAGGGAAATGAAATGTAAAAAGTACATTGCGGACACTTTATTTCGATAGAATGCTCTGAAAACAGTTGGTTGCAAACAATAAGAATACTGCACATTTCGCATGGAGGAAATATGAGAAGACACAAAAGCAACCGTTTGTCAGCTTCTGTGAATCAGGGAGGGAAAACCGAAACAATGTGAGAAGATAATAAAGGGCGGGACCTCTTCGACTTGTTCTTATTATTAAATAGAATTCTAATTATACTTCATTATTATTTGTATAATTTAGGAATTTTATTACATAACACTCGTACAAGTCTTCAGAGGTTAGCATCTTCAAAGCAGCCAATCACAGAAGATGACGCATTTCCATACATGGAAAACTTGATTGCCCTTTTAAAACTATGAACATGGTGAAGTTCATCTGATTCATTTTAATCATACTGATAAGTGTCGAGATCATTCCTTTCATTTGTTTAACTCTATACATGTTCAATTGATGTAGGAGAAATAATTACAATTGTTGATATTTTCTGCTTTCTTCAGTAGGAGTATTAATACTCCATTTTATAGATATCACTTAAGCTATTAGCTATTTTTCAGTTTCATAGGTACAATGGTCAAGGAGAACGTTAATCATATATTTAATTTGATAATGTGCACCGATACGAGAAGAGTTTAACAACTTAGTTGATTCAGTGTTGATTACTTTTGACAAGTAATGAGAATATACATCACAAGAGATAAGGTAATTCGTATTTGGCGTTTCTTCTTATCATTTTGATTCCCGCAAATACATGCCGTTGAGTTCAGCTAACGAAACAAAAGGGTGATATGGAATGTATTCGTTTGACGCCTACATTCTTATTCCAAAGTAATCAGGTAATAATCTCCATTCACATCGAATATTGATGACAGCTTTCGCAAAACAAAATTGTGATTTTGCGATATCAATGTTATCGTATCATAATTACGATTGACCAAATCATATTCATTAATTCAATTTTCATTATGCAGTTTTTAATGAAGAAATTTTGTTGCGAACATCTGAAATCTTGGTTCACTCATGTTTGAAAATGTATTTAATGACTACCTTCAAATCATCGACCGTACAGAAGGTCTGCAAAATGAAAGATACAAACATCTGTGTTTGTCATTGAGATCTTCTTTCTTGAATATGGGATAAAATTCTAAGAATAATCTCATATCATAGACAAGCGAGACTGTTTTATTTGTTCAAGCAAAGTAAGGCCCCTAAATCAAGGCAATCAAGTGCCGACGTTTTTAAAACAAAAAGGGTGAACTAGGTATATCTAGAGCAGGAAATACTGCCGTATCGTTATCCGACAGATAAGATGAGTGGTCTTCTTTAAAATTTATATATCAGTGGGGGCTCAAAATGAGCAAAGTAGAATTCATTAATTCATTCATTAGGAGGACATAAGTTGCGGAAAAACGGAGCAGCAATGCAATGAATCATCTCATCGCAAAACATAAGCTATTACTTTCATCTGTTCATCTCGATGCAAAAACGTACCGTATGTAAAATTAACCATTCAACAGATCAAGCAATAGCTGATTAAAATCATCATCATGTTGTTATTGTTGTTGCTGCTGCTGTTTACAAGCAGAAAACATTCAAACACTGTGAAATTGTATTATTTTCCTTTCGAGTCCAACAATATTATACTTTCACACAATATTGCCAATGTCAGACTTGGCGTGTGATCATTATCGAGTCAAAATGTTAATCATTGTGATTATCATTCAGTGAGCAGTCACTTTTTGCTAAATTATACGAACGAATCGCTGTACCCAGTCAAATTATGTGATGAATGGATATCATCAGTGGGTAACGTTATAACATAAAAGTACATTCTGCAAGCTAGGCAGTAGCAGTGTATTTGTACCACCAATAATAAGACAAACTTAACCTGCTTGGAAAAAAAAGTCATGCATAATTGGCTGGAGCAAGTCTCTCTGTGATAAAATGAAATGAAAGACGTCAAAATATGCATAAAAAGGTCAAGTACCTTGCATTAAAATTAAGGGTATACAAATTCAAGTATTCTCCCTTCGTTCGATAATGCATTGGAGACAGTGGCGAAATTAAAAGCCACGAGCTCTGGATAACTGACTTGAGTACCATAGACACAGGTCACACACAGAATAAGCATTCAACATGTTTGAGATTCTTTTTAAAATGATGCAAGTGTTCGAAAGTTTTTGTTGTTTTTTTTTTCGCTCATGAATAGAACACGACAAAGGTATTCTAAACATGCTGAAGGGAAACAGTTGTGAATAAAGCATTCTTACGACCTCGAAATTTCAGTGTTTAGTTCAGTGAAATTAGAATAATATTGTACAGTGCATGGTTGACAGAATGCATGTGTCATTGTATTGATTTTTAATGAATTAACCAACAAGGGCTTTTTTGTTGCTTAGGATATTCGTCAATCCTCTTTGAGGCACACAATGCAGGTGATAACATATTCAAGATGTTATCTCGGATGAATTATTTGAGGGAATATCAAAGGTATGCCCTTTCATGGGTGTTGTTTTAAAAATGGACACCACATCACCGTAGCCGACGAGAATTAAGCGTTGAACGTCGTAGTAAATTGGCAACTTGAAGAAGGTCTTATTCATCTATTTACTTTCTAAGAATCACGGCATTGAAAAGCTTACATCTCAAAGCTTCATAATGTTAAGTAATACATCTCTTGAAGTAATCAGAACTTTATAAATCTGAAAGGTTTAAGAAATATGAGTTCACTTTTCTGCTCAGTTTTTTTCTTTTTAATTTGGAGTGGCTCCATGAACAGTACAATGGTCTGCCTCTGTTGTGCGTCATAATATGTCTTGAATAATTTAATATTCATGACAGTAGATTCAATTAAGGCTATTAAGCCATAGCTCATAATTATGCTTATTTCTCCACAGGAGAATATAATTGCAGATCACAAAGTCTCCCTTTAGAAATTTTAGACTTATGTGAGCAAATCCAAAGGTTGTGTTGGTGGTCCAAAGAATCTTCCTCAGTCATTACACCATGTGCGAAAACAAGGTTTTTCTTGACAAAGAAGCAAGAATATAACTAGCTGTCTTTTGGTAGCATGGAGATCCGTGCGTTTGAATATTATACATCGACTCTCTACATTGACTATTTTGGTTTACTATTTGACGATGTACGTTCCTTATCATGAATAGTGAATCTTTGTCACATACACATATCTTAATTGTTCGAGTCATGCATGTACATCCGTGATTATTTTATTTCACTGGTTAGGATTAAACCGTCTTTGACATGGCTGCAAATCCCGTATTGAGGATTCAAATCGGACTTTGGAAAGGTCCCATCATTTGTCTGGTATGATTCCCCGATACTTTGTAACTGCAAAATTGCTCGATGTGCAAAACATAAATACAAGCACCGAGAAGTTCACGTAGATTACGTGGCCTTCATTTGATTAATTCAATTCTCGTATAGTTTTCCCTGAAAGGAAAGGAGTGGAAAACTGGAACATTTTAATGAGATGTTGCTAATTTTCATTACCCCTTTTCAGTTGGGGTGTTTGTTTGGTTGGTTGGTGTTTTTTTTTTTTTTTTTTTTTGGTTGGTGTTGGTTGTTTGTTTGGTTTGTAATTTTTGGGACATGCATACGAGCATGTATTGTTGGATATTGCGTGGATATCCAGGCCAGTTCACACTTTCCTTTGAGTAAAAAGCATCAATTCACCTACATGTAAAAGCCCCCTCACACCTAACCGAATTGCCTGAAATATGCCTTGCGATGGCTGGCGAAAGGCATTTTTGTAAAAATCGTTTCCAGTGGTAACTGATAGTAAATCATATTTACCCTTCGTGTTTGGGTTCGTACACCTTCTGAACTAACAGCTGCGATTATTCAAATTCGCGCGGAAATTTTGAACATGTTTAAAATTTCCCGACGAATTGAAAAATCGTTGGTCATCTGTTTGAATTCGCATCTCTTATTTAGTCTGCGGTAATCGTTCGTTTATCGTTCGTGTGTTATTGTCGCGCATAGTCCCTCATCGCGCTTTTGCCAAAGTGGACCGATCTCGAAAAAACCCTTAACGAAGCAACACGATGACAAAATATGAGTTGCGCATGGAAACGAAGATACTATGACAAACGGATTTTCGCTTGCCATCTTCTATGCGAAGGGAAACCAGTACTAACTTTTACTAAATTTTAATAGCGATACATACACGAAGACAAGGCTAAGAGATACTAAGACAAACTATGGATTGCGAATGCGAGCGAATGACCAGACGAATAATTTGGCGAGTTCTGAGCTGCTCACTGTGACCTGCCACTCGCCACGGGTAGATGCAGTCTTTCGTGCCTTCCCTCTGCCTCTGCCTCTTCCTTTCATTGTAGGCATGTTGCGTGGATGACTTCTCTGGCCGTACTGAAATCCGAACGGACCTGGTCGCTTTTTTACACCCCGAGGAGCGCACACAAACGTACAAGAACGCCCGATCTATTCCCTCGTCTTCGTTTCTAATCGCACGCCATATCAAACCATTGCTCACTGTTCGTTCGTCTTATTGGGTTATATCAACCCTTCGCTCGCCTTCGGCTGCAATTTACTCAAAGAGGTGAACCGAAAAATCGATATCCTTCGCATGTCATATTTATCCTTCGCTTACCGTTCGTTGATAAAATTTGACAATAGTTACTGATCGCATGATTTGACGGAAATTTTTATTTGAATTCGTTGAATTCGCGTGCATTTCGTGCATTTTTCCCATTCGTCACCCTTCGTCCGCCTACATTCGGTCAGGTGTGAGGGGCTTTTAACCGCACTTTCAGTCAATTATACCAATAAGTTTGACGAGCTGGCATTTTGTTTTTCACCATTTTACAGTGTACAGTCATGTATACTGTAGTTGTCTATTTCATCTATGATAAAAAAAGAAGGGCTTCTGAAAAATAAATCAGAAGAGAAGAATCGGATACCGATCCCAAAACTCAGTCGCCAGGTTGACATAAGGTCCACATAGAAAGGTTGTGGAAGGAGTTCAGTGGAGGGAATGTCACTTCGCTTGCATGTAAATCCAGCCTTTTACACAAGTCTGGAAGAAATAGAACGGGGCTTCGCCCACGTTCATGCTGAGCCATGTCGCCAAGACATGCAAGGCAACACCAGCAAACTTTTTCTGAAGTACGTCCAGCATCAGGCCTGCTCATGGAGGGGCGAGTGTTGCAAGCATACGACCAGCTTGCCGAGCATGTCTGGATGTATTGGAACAGGGCCGCGCCCACTCCATAAGCCGAGTCACAAAGACAAGGCAAGTTGAGCCGCTGTTCTCTAGCCACCACTGTGACTATACCTACCTGTACCGGCCGCACAGAAACGCTGTTGGTAGCAGGTTTGTTAGCGCTAACAAGTCACTAACAAATCAGCCACTAACAACACGGGTAAAATGACCGCACATAAAGCGCTGTTAGAGCGCTGTTAGACACGCGTGCTGTTAAAGTGCTGTTAGTGGATTTGAGCCATAGAGTTAGGTAAAATCAACGAACGTAGAGGGCGTCCACACTGAAAAGTGTTGACGCCCTCTACGTTCGTTGCGTAAAATCTATGATTTGTGCGTAGTAATCTATTTATAGATTGATGAATCTTGTTGATCATTACTAGGTCTAGTAATGATAAATTTTCTAATTTTCAACAATTTATCCAATAAGCATGAAGAAGAACAAGAAAATTATCATGATATTGAGATCACGATACTGTACCACAAAAACAATTTTGCAAGCCCACTTCTCATCATTTTTTTTTTTTTTTTAGTTAGAAAGGGCTCTTCACTCATGATAGAGTATTTGCCCCTGATGATTTTCATCATCACTGGCTTTAATGCGTATGTAGCCTATTACACTATTAAGTTACATTGACTGTACTTCATATACGGTACACGGTTACTCACATAGGCGCCGGAAGCGGGGGGGGGGGGAATTGCCCCCATCATTCGAAAAAGGGGGATCGATTTTTGCCCCCAAAGGGCCCCCCTCGGAAGAAAAAAAAAAAAGAATTGGATCATATACAACCATGTAAAATGAGCATACTGACATGATTAGTGCTCTAAAATGGAAACTGTCATTCAAAAATCAAAATTTTCTTACTCGGTCACTACGCACCCTCGTCTAGTAATTAAAAGCAACGTTTCTCAGTATTTAGAAATTCGTTCTGTCATCTGTGAAAAAGGGGCAGATGCTTGCTTTATTCGGGGAATTATTTTGTTTCCCCCCCCCCCCCCCACTTCCTCCTCAGTATCCTCATATATTGGCATAAGGGCGCCAGTATTTTTTCACCACCAAAATTGTAAAAAAAAATGCGCGCTCGTTTCGCTCGCGCGAACAAAGTTGTGAAACTGAATAGTTGATTTTCGGGCAGAGGGTGTCAGCCCCAACGCCAAAATTTAACAGTATGCCATGCATAACCCTCCCATTGCCATGCCCGGTCTCCTGAGTCTCTTACGCCATCCTAACATACTAGAAGCGGTGAAAAATAATCATGTTTCAAGTACGTATGATGAGAGAAAGCTGGGGCTCTTCCGGCGCGCCTGGTTACTCACCGTAGTGTTCTTTCCAATGCAGGGCCTACATGTCAAAAAGGTCTTCAAACACTGCTTTGGAAAACCGATATTTCCTGAAAAAGACATTTTCATTTTCTTCTTTAAAGGGATCATAATTTTCTTGGTCTCCTCGTCAGTGGCGGCACCAAGGGGGGCATGGGGTGGCATTTGCCCCCCCCCCACTCAGAAGCTTTGCCCCCCAGTTGCCCCCCCCTAAATTTTGAGGACTGAAAAGAAAAATTATACAGTAATTTGTAAATAAGTAGATGTTGTCATAAGCATCATATTCAAGCTGTGAAGTGCCCTAAATTACCATTTTCCGCTCTTCAAAACTCGAAAATTTTCTCACTCAGTCGCTGTTGGCTTCCTAGCACACTATTAGTTTGTAATGTAAATGTTCACTTCATGATCTAGTTTTAATCAATATTTTTGCTCCATTACGCATTACCTGATTTTACAAAGATTTCTCTCTATATCAAGTGTAACAGAAAAATGTATTGGGGCCACTAAAAGCATTGGCGTAAATCCCGGAGGTGGGGGATATATCCCCCCATTTTTTGGAGAGGGTGGATATATGGCATTTACAAATATCCCCCCTCACCATGCTCACTTTTTAAGGAGGAAAATATATTTTGATTTATCAGTTAGTAAAAATTTGAATATCTATCATAAACGACCATCATATTTTAAAATTTCTATTTGAAAATGCGATTGAAAACCAGAAAAAGTGGTTATTTTTGGCTCGCTCACTTCGCTCGCTCATCATATTTTATAATTTTTTTTTCTAAAATGAAAACAAAAAAGTGGCCATTTTTGGCTGGTTCGCTTCGCTCGCTCGTCATATTTCAGAATATTTATTCGAAAATGCAATTAAAAACCAAATAAGGGGTTATTTTTTGTTCGCTCGCTTCGCTAGCATGCAGAATTGACATTAAAATGTGTGTAAGAGGAAAAAGAAATCGTCCAAAAATTCAATTATCCCCCCCCCCCCACTCCTCAAACTCAAAGTGGATTTACGCCGGCGACTAAAACTCGCTTTTCACACTCTATTTTTTCCATACACGCAAAAAAAAATTGACTGCCCCTGCCCCCCAACATTTTCTTTTGCCCTCCATTTGCCCCCCCCCCCCCCACTTTATAGTGGTGCCGCCACTGCTCCTCGTGGCTTTATCAGCTAAACCTATGTCGTCCCCTATACCCGCCTCACTCTTAATTAGGTCTAGGTCTATTTTGAACCATTTTGAAGTACTTGGTATAAAAAATGGGAGACAAGTTATAGCGCACGACAAGAAATTATTCACTAACATTGCCACTATAGGTGCCCCTGGCACTGTTAGTGAGTTGTTAAAACATTACCACTACCGTTAGCTTCTGTGCGGCCTTGAAATGTTAGGCTAACAGCGCTGTTAGTGAATTCGACTAACATTACGCTTCTGTGCGGCCAAACCATCGCTATCGGTACTGTTAGTGCGCTGTTAGCGCTAACAATGTTTCTGTGCGGCCAGTACTGGAGAATAGCCCACTGGCTCCAGCTCGTTGAATTGTAGAAGATACATCTGTACCGGCCGCACAGAAACGCTGTTGGTAGCAGGTTTGTTAGCGCTAACAAGTCACTAACAAATCAGCCACTAACAACACGGGTAAAATGACCGCACAGAAAGCGCTGTTAGAGCGCTGTTAGACACGCGCGCTGTTAAAGTGCTGTTAGTGGATTTGAGCCATAGAGTTAGGTAAAATCAACGAACGTAGAGGGCGTCAACACTGAAAAGTGTTGACGCCCTCTACGTTTGTTGCGTAAAATCTATGATTTGTGCGTAGTAATCTATTTATAGATTGATGAATCTTGTTGATCATTACTAGGTCTAGTAATGATAAATTTTCTAATTTTCAACAATATCCAATAAGCATGAAGAAGAACAAGAAAATTATCATGATATTGAGATCACGATACTGTACCACAAAAACAATTTTGCAAGCCCACTTCTCATCATTTTTTTTTTTTTTTTTAGTTGGAAAGGGCTCTTCACTCATGATAGAGTATTTGCCCCTGATGATTTTCATCATCACTGGCTTTAATGCGTATGTAGCCTATTACACTATTAAGTTACATTGACTGTACTTCAGATACGGTACACGGTTACTCACATAGGCGCCGGAAGCGGGGGGGGGGGGAATTGCCCCCATCATTCGAAAAAGGGGGATCGATTTTTGCCCCCAAAGGGCCCCCCTCGGAAGAAAAAAAAAAAAGAATTGGATCATATACAACCATGTAAAATGGGCATACTGACATGATTAGTGCTCTAAAATGGAAACTGTCATTCAAAAATCAAAATTTTCTTACTCGGTCACTACGCACCCTCGTCTAGTAATTAAAAGCAACGTTTCTCAGTATTTAGAAATTCGTTCTGTCATCTGTGAAAAAGGGGCAGATGCTTGCTTTATTCGGGGAATTATTTTTTTCCCCCCCCCCCTTCCTCCTCAGTATCCTCATATATTGGCATAAGGGCGCCAGTATTTTTTTTCATATTCGGGCAATGCCGGAATATGAAATTTCTGTAAATTTTCACCACCAAAATTGTAAAAAAATTTGCGCGCTCGTTTCGCTCGCGCGAACAAAGTTGTGAAACTGAATAGTTGATTTTCGGGCAGAGGGTGTCAGCCCCAACGCCAAAATTTAACAGTATGCCATGCATAACCCTCCCATTGCCATGCCCGGTCTCCTGAGTCTCTTACGCCATCCTAACATACTAGAAGCGGTGAAAAATAATCATGTTTCAAGTACGTATGATGAGAGAAAGCTGGGACTCTTCCGGCGCGCCTGGTTACTCACCGTAGTGTTCTTTCCAATGCAGGGCCTACATGTCAAAAAGGTCTTCAAACACTGCTTTGGAAAACCGATATTTCCTGAAAAAGACATTTTCATTTTCTTCTTTAAAGGGATCATAATTTTCTTGGTCTCCTCGTCAGTGGCGGCACCAAGGGGGGCATGGGGTGGCATTTGCCCCCCCCCCCCCACTCAGAAGCTTTGCCCCCCA
>CM057151.1:22192555-22294960 GCA_029962745.1 Echinometra lucunter
AATCACTATGACTTTCGCATCCTACCGGGTACCCACTTAACACCTGGGTGGTCGAACATGGGCTGTAGACACTGTGTCCCTCGGGATAAAATCTTTTTCATTTTTTCCATAAAGACTGACATGATACATGTATATTGAAAAGCTATTGATTTTAATTAATGTATTACGTCAACAAACATACGTATTCAATCCCACTTTCGAACTTAAAAAAGTAAGAAAATACGAATTACCTTTTAGTATATTATTTTCAACTAACAATGATAGGAGAGATAACATTACTTTTTCTTTATCTCTTGTAGGATTAAAGATGATTAATATTGGCTAAATTACAAGCTTGAGGGTATCATTCTTTGTACATTTAGAAAGGATCATAATGATAAAAGGTTACTGCAGCTGTTTCAGTTCTTTAAATGGCGCTTCAAGATTGTATATAAAGATGGAACCTGTTTGAATTACTGAAAAGGATAAGCACAGTTTAAGCCATCCTAATCTTCTTATGAAAATGAATGAGATGGATATTTTGTTTTGCAAAGTAAATGCACACATGTTTGTCAAATAGAATGATATATCATGAAAAGCTTAAGCATTAAATTGATAACCTAGTAATAGAATAGACTTCCATTTAAAATGATTGCGCAGTCGATCAACGGGGAAGGGGGTCAACAATTTTTCAAAAAGATTTTTTTTCTACTTTATAAACTGAAGGCCATTGCAAAGGAGTAGAGTCACGAAAATGAACTGAAAGCCTCATCTCCAACGGTCTCAGACTGCATAAATGGCATTTTGAAATGAGAAAATAGCACCTTATTTATATCATAACAAGAAATTGATTGGCGTTTCCATCCCTACTTTCGATTTCTGAAAGACCATTATTTCTCTTTAAAATGTCATTTCAGGCGTGTGATGGTAATATAAACTAATCTACTATACTCAGTTCCCTATTCACCTTGATAATAGGGTATAGCGAGTGATCCGAGGCATGCGTAATTGTATAGACATTAACGGTGAACGAAATCCGGTCCTTCGGTTCAGAAATTAGAATGACAATATAAACATTTCAGATACTGGAAATCCTGCAATGCCTTGCGTTGCGTCATTATCATCTGCTTCTGTACCCTATTGTTCAAGGAGCGCCACTACCTGTTGTAGCTTTGACCTACCTTCGCCTGCAACCACAAGGGCGGATTCAGGATTGTCAGGAAAGGGGGGGGGGGGTTGCTCATGAGTTTGAAAATCGTGAAAGTCGACGTCTGTGAGTGGGATCGGAAGAGAACAAACTTATATATCATGCTCCTGTGGAAGGAAAACTGGAGTTTCTAGCAAGCCTATTCACCTTTTATCGCTCTTAATAATACAAGCACCGGGACAGAAACTGAGATGTAGGCTGCTTCATTACTTGCTATAAGCAGTTTTAAGTCCAACCAACTCAATATCCTGCTATAACTCTGTTACTTTTGAAAAATTATGCTGATTTTTTTTAATGCTGTTATTCGGTAACACTGATTTAAATGCTCACCTCTCTTTCTGGGGACAGGGGGACACGTCCCCCTAAAATATTTAGGGTGCACTAGGGGCACAATAGGGTATGCCAAAAAAAATTATGTTCCCCTCCCCCCCAAAAAAAGGAAAAAGGAAAAATTGAGAGTGCCCCCCCCCAAAAAAAAAATATATACACTATCCAACAAAAGTGAGAACACCCTTGAGGGTGTGGTTAACTTTTGTTGCCACAAATTTAAACAAAATCCTTCAGCTACATTATTGTTATGGAAGAGATAATTCCTATCAATACACCAGTCACAGAATTTTGTTCTTCTCTATCATAGTTGTAATACATTTATGTAAGAATTTACATTTGAATTTTAACATTTTGTAAAGGGTGTACTCACATGTGTTGGATACTGTATAACGGATGACCCCCTAAACATACTTTTTATCATTTTTACCATTTATTTGGCGTTCCAAACACAGGGTCCACTTTTCGAGTGTTCGGTTCGCCTCCTTTTTATAACCATGGTAACATATACTACATTTTAATGTACATTATTAACACATACAGTTATTGTTTCAGAAGGAAATAAAAAGAAATAAAATATGAATTTCAATAACGATCACTTCCTGGCCTTGAAATACAAGGGTCACTCTGATAATGTTGATTGTAAAACGATATGGCGCCAACAATGTTCGACTAAAAGCACACCAAATACAATTTAATTGACCTATGCAAGTTTAACTCGAACTTTCTGATTCTATATAAGAGCCTTTTGTATTTCTGATATCATGCTTTTAAAGGTTGATAAATTTACACTCAACAATCACATCAAATGTGACTTGTAAACAGCTAAAAGCATTTTAGTTTTTACGAAATGGAAGCAATTACCATGTTCTATTGTGATAACATGATGGTCATCCATATTCAACGTCTACTGTGATTACTAAACCTGTCAGTTATGTATACACGCATTCATATTCAACAATGGTGTGTCTACGGGGGGGGGGGGGGCAGTCCCCTCCTCAGGCAAGCAAGAAATAAAGAAAAGGAAGAGAGAGAGATACCATTGCCTTCTTATTTTCGATTTCCACGATACACTCAGATGAATGACACCATTTAATCTTAATTGTTAATAATTTCGTTATCAGAAACCACGGATATTATAGCTGAAAAGACTTGCGTTACCGGTTTTCGCGAGAGTCATATGGGTACAATATTAAACAGGGCGTTAAAATCATCGTGCAATGCAGACAACCAGTCATGCTATATAGTCAGACAGAATATAATCATTTTTTTCAATGACCGATGAAAAGGCTCGATTGCAACATTTGCCGAAATTTTATAACATTGAGCTAGCAAGTCAAGGATCAAATAGTGAACACCTGTGGAACATCATTGAATACTGCCATTACAGGGGGCGGGTTGTGCAACGAAATTGATTTTTTAAAAGCATTTTGTCAAGGCAAATCGAACTTGAATCTCTTTTTGTCGTCATTCTACATCACAAAAATGGAACAATGTACTGTAAAGATGATGAGAGGCGGACCAGGGATTTTGGGGAAATGAGGAGGAGCACAGAAAAATTCCTGTAAAGCAAGCAGGCAAAAAAAAAAAAAAAAAAAAAGAAAGAAAGAAAAAAGGAGTCACCACACGTTTTTGGGATAATGAAACTCATGAAAATTTAACTTAAAGCATGGAATCTCATCATAGTGCATCTATGCATCTACTCGCCCCCTCTCATTTTGCTCTGAATGTTACCATAGAAAAGGGCAGACCAACTTTAGGGAAAAAAAAATAGAAAGATGAAGACAGAGACAATTATGGCAGGCTTGCCTAATCTCTTCTCATGCCTCGGCATGATAATCATCATGGATCAAGAATTCACAACAAATATCACAACATTTAAATCTCTACAAAAACCAAACCGCAGTACAGCATTCGTCTTCCATCCATCATTAAATCTGGGTGTATTTTTCTTTCAGCATCCTTTGCACTCGACACCACCCTTCTCTCTGTCACACACACACACACACCCTCACACCTTTCTCTCTCTCTCTCTCTCTCTCTCTAGCTTTCTCACAATGTTGGGCGGTCACATCTCAAAGCATCAGCAGATTAGGTTAGAGTTCAGAGTTTTAGCTCTTCGTCATTGAACAGGGGATTCTGATTGGTTAGTACCCAGAGAATCGTGACTGACGCGAGTTAACTAACTTTAATGGGAAATTACAAATGTATTATCAAGTTGATATTAATGGAAGACCTCGATTTTTACTGATAATTATTACAATCAACGTTTTATATTTAATCAAATGAAATATATTTAATCAAATGAAATTTGTTTTATTGCGAACTGGAGCCGTCAAGCATATGCCCAATAGGCAGTTGGAAAAAAAATCTCCGGAGATAAACGGAAACAAATGGCTTTATTTTAACTTTATTTTATTTGTTTATTTGTTTATTTATTTATTTACTTATTTATTGTGCGAAGCAAATGAAGAGCTCCTTGCAATGGAAGTAGTAGTTCTATTCATTTATTATCTATTGTTGTATGATCTAGTAAATGAAAACTTCTGTTCAATCAAGGAGGTACTATCAGGGGCCGCGGGACGTATTTTGGAGGGGGACGACACCCAAACAGGCGGAGTCCAGGGGCTGTAGGGCCCCTGGCGGGAGTTCAGGGGGCGTTGCAACCTGAAACCCTTGGGTTCTTATGGTTTTGCAAGCCTATGAAATGAGCAATTTACAATTCAGTTATTTAAGTTTTTACATTGTTTGGGGCAGAAATTGTGTGCAGCCCCCAGCCCCGCTTCGCGGCCCCTGCTATTACATCCATGGTTTGTCTTCTGCACCTTTCTCCCTCTCTCTCGTTCTCTCTTGTTAAAACCACTCTGATATCATCAGGGTAGACTTCTCCCTGGTGTCAAAACTCTTTGTTTTTACAGCGTACAACTTGTCAAAGCATAATATCAATCACCACATGAAAAAATAATATCGACAAGAGACAATTTATTGTTATAAAATCGATCCAGTACCAAAATCTCTACCATTAAAGCCAATGACACAAGTACCTGATATTAGGCTACTTCATTACATAGATAGATAAATTTCTAAAGAAAACTATATTCTAATTATATATTGCGAGGAAAAAAATATAAACCAGGCGGAATTGCATTATACGAACGAATACAGAATTTTCGTTTATCAAATATGAGTACTTAAAGTAATATTTGAGCGTGAAAAGTGCATTGCCTTTATGACCACTGAAATAAAATGTGCAATGAGTACATGAAGTAATATTTGTGCATGAAAAGTTCATTGCCTTTATGACCTCTGAAATAAAATGTGCAATATTTTGCATAATTTGGAGATTTCAGTGCACGAAACTTGTTACCCCTTCCTGGGTTGCAATTTCACGGATGACACCACGTGATAAACGTTTCGATAGCAGCAATGCAAGCTATCCACCAAGCTAGGCATCTCACGGTAGATGGCGCTATAACAAAAAGCCACCGGCCTTGCATTAATGCTTATGCACACAATGATCTGTTAATTAAGCATGCAAAAACTAGGTAGTACATCAGTTGAATCAGAGAGGGAAGTATTGTGGTGTTTCTATTTTTGTTTTGTTTTTTTGTTTTTTGTTTCATCTTGCAATTCATCAATGCAATATATTAGGGAGTTTCCCCACAATTCAGACCCCTTTTTTTCTTCATAAAATTTAGTTCCTGATACATTATGAAAAAAGTGACATTAAAATTATCTTACATTCTGATCCAATAATTTTTTTAAAAGGGATGGACAGATATTATACTCCAATTATACCTAAATGTATATTTGGTCATCTATAATTTGTACATTTTGCCTTCTCCTCATACTATAAATGGAACTCCATGCATTTCCACACAGAATATCAACATGAATACTACAAAGAATAGTTAATGCAGGGATTAAACAAACCTCTCGTTAATGATGGCAAGACACTTCAATGCTTGGCTATATTACACAATGACAATCTACATGCTTAAAAACACAGTCCTGGCATACACATATCTCAGAAACACTAATCACAAACAGCATTGTGCAAAGCTGTGAAACTAATATACATTCTCTGTGCTCTGTGCAACATATCATAATACATTCTATACACAAAACATTAAATTATTTTTTTAATGGTTAGGACAAAACTATAAAGGAGAAAATATCTCCCTATGAAGATTATGTATCCTTCCACAAAGCTTTTTACAGAAATGATAAGAATAACTATCTCTCATTCACTGCAGTCATAAACTTGCCTTACAAAACATTTTTTTTTTCGTCTTATTTTACTAAGTGCTATATCTCTCAAAAAGAATCCATTTTGGATCTAGTACTGGGTTCAGTGACAATTATTACTATATTCTTGAAAAACTCATTGACTCCTACTACAACTACTACTAAATAACTGTGTCTTATTTACCAAGGGTAGCCACATCTGTATTTATCGTATTGCTTGTGTGGGCCCTGCACTTATCATTAGCCCGGCATTGCCAGGTACTCATCTCATACACCTGGGTGGAGAAGAGAGGGACAAAAAAAGTCATGGTGGGTAAAGCATCCTGTCCAAGGATTATAAGCACTCAGCAAGGATTGAATCCAGGACCTCTCATATAAGAGTCAAGAGCCCTGACCAATATACCACAGTGCTCCCACTGGTTTATTGATCCATAAATACCTACTGTAAATATATATCACATATCATCATATTCAAAATGAAAATAAGTTTATGACAGTGTCTTTCAACACCTACAAATGTTGTCCCATCAATAACCCTTCCGAAAAACAACATCGCAAGTAAAGCTCTAAGAATGCCTGCATTTAGTTGTCCAAGTCATTTCACCCATGGAGTACGATTTGATTTCAGTGCAACACCCATTTGCCATAGACCCTAGCCTGAGTCATCTAAGGATTAGTGTTCAACAGGATAATTTTTAAAAACTGCACCATAACATAGTTCTGAGCATCACGGTTAGTATGCACATCAACATTTTTCTGTTCTTTACAATAAAAATGACATAATTTTTCAACTTAAACCTATAGTTTAGGTCAATTCCTTTCCTATGGTACTATATGAAATTTCCATGTGTCTTGAAATGCAGGGAAACACAAATTTGTGTTTGACTTGACTTTATATGTACATACCTATGTGTATGTATGTACCTTTTATCAAACACTGACTTGGCATAAATGTGTATTTTAGTTGAATAAACTTACAGCAAGCTACTAGAACGAAGGGCTATAAGTCAAACTTGAAGTTGTTCTAGCTGGTTGATAAAATTGATATTTGTTATCATTTAATAATTTAATTCATCTACAGTTAAAAGCAACATGGTGTCCTAGACAATGCATGAAAAACAAGAAAAACAACAAATCTCTTCCCAGAAGATGTTTGGATTACTTCCAATACAACAGAACATGTAGATAACTTAAAGCTTTGTAAGATACTCACTATATATGTAATTCATCAACATTTAAATGAATTTCTTGTATGAGGGGCATAGCAATTTCCAACGATTCATCATGACTGCAGACAGTATAGGCCTAAAGTGGTACAAAATGCATCATTACTTACATATATTACCTAGAATAAACATTGGAAACCCACCCTTTCAGAAGAATTATATGGAAAGTTAAGAATTAATGATAATTTGGAAAACTAAACATTTACAATGTTTCTGAAACAAAAGTTACATGTATGTATCCTAAGACATATGCAAAATCCTATGTCTGTAAAATATTTGCAATGCCTATCATGAAGGAATCAAAATGATCAAAGAATTTTTAACTAAAGTAAATTCTATATTTCAATATTTCATATTACTCAAATTTTTGTAGCACGGTGAATCTGATATCCTCATTTAATTTGGTACAAACTTAACATGCTTTTTCCCGTGAATTACTAAGAATTGGTCTAAACCACTCTAGAATCTAGACTTAGAAGACGCTTGAATTCGGGAAGCAGGCAAAAAATAATTTATTTTTAGCTTTCTCAGTCTTTTGATGTCAGTTTGGAAAAAAATAACATAGAAATATATCCTGTAAAGGATTACTCTTCAAATGCTGTCATATTCTAAATATGATGAGTAACAGCTTGAGAGTTCCTCAAAGCAATGGTGTATTGTCTCAGATACCTATTTCTGTGTGCACTTCATTCTTTTCAACAAAAGTGAATCGATTTCTCACTGTGATGATTAAAAACAGCAGGGTATAATTTACTACTTTAATAATTAACCTTTCTCTACTGCTTTGAATCAGTTTCTTTTACATTGTAATCGCATGACCAGGGCCCCGTAACACAAAGATTTGCAATCAATTGCAAAGTTTAACAGCCAATCAAGACCATTGTTTCATGCGCATCTCATTTAAAAAGGTGACCCTGGACCAATCAGAATGGTTGTTTTAAATTTGCAATTGATCGCAAATCTTTGTGTTACGGGGCCCAGAACTCTAGGTTATCTTTAATTATTGGGTTTATGACAACATTATATGAAAACGAATAACTATTATTCTTGAAAACATGATGTCACATGAATGAAATACAGAAAATATCAAATAAAAATAGGTATCAATTACACCTCCAATCTAAAAGCAAAAATAAAAACAAGATTTGTAAGCTAAAAATCATGGGCCTAATTGTATTTTAGTCAAACATATCAGTCATGCATGTAAATGCAGCTTATCATAAAACACTTAAATAAGAATGTGAACTGCAGAATTTTTATACACACTATTCATTATAGTCAATTATCACGTTTTTTTATTTGCATCTTGCCCAACTGGAAACATTTGTCCTATAACTGGCAAGTAACAAGAAAGAAAAAGAAGTGAAGCAGCAATGAGCATAAAGAAGCACCTTCTGTTGGTGAAAGTCATGGAAGAGAAGAACATTCCTTAGCTGCTTGAAAGGAACCAAAAGCAACACTGCCAATTTGAGGATTGCCATAGAAAGTAAATCAAGACTTTTCTAACTTTTCAAACTTTCTCATTCGCAACCGATTTTGATGGAACTTTTTTAAAATTACATCGCTATCCTCTCTTTCACTCTTTGAATCAAAATTGATATTCCTCAGGGTTTTGGTTCCCTTTAATACCTATGAATCTATGGCAGTAGAACATAATGTAATCCATAATTACCTTGGAATGCCTGCATTCCATTCCAACCTCCCCCCCCCCCCCCCCCAAAAAAAAAAAAAAAAAAAAAAATTTGTTTTAATTTGCCACTGAATAGGCAAGAATGAGTGTGTGAGACCTCATAAATAAAAGTATTTACAACCTCGAGGATGTTGCTGGTCTGGTATCACTTATGAAAAACTGGAAAATTTCTCTACATGTAGGTGACAATGATTTTTTCATGGTCTTCTTAGACCTTCAAATAACATTTGATCAGAAGGAGAAGTACGCATCATATTGGAGGAAGCAACTGAAAACTACAGCTTTGACCAAATCCATGACTTTCACAAACACTCATTTTATATTCAGAGGAGTAACTTCATTTCATATGATTTAAATTAAAGCTTCATATGTCTCTGTAACTTTCTTTAAGAAATCAGTATATCTTTCACCACACACAAGAGATCAAAGTCAGACTGTCAATATGAGGTGGCAATGACAGCTATATGAAAGTTTATCAGTATAACCTATACAGGAGTGACCACTGAAGAATAAATATTAACATTAATAATAATTACTAAAGTTACATGTACTAGAAAGCAACCATTTACAACGTAGCATTCAATGACAACCTGAAAGGCACTATTTACACTGTACAAAAGCCCCACATCTGACCACTTAATCATGGAGCTGGATTGAGGGGTGTCTCCTCAGTGACATCCACACTGATATCAGCTGTAGGACTACTGCAGGCTGACATGTCCTCTGGTTTGCTAGACTGAGTGATATCAGACATGGAATGATGACTTGGAATCTTCTCAAGCCCCATGTCGTCATATCTGTCTTTGGAAGGTGTGACAGGCATTGAGTGACAGTTGGTCACCTTGTCCCCTCTCCGCACAGGAGCCTGGAGTTTGTTTCTCACCACCCCTGCAGTGTTTGTCTCAAAGAAAGAGGGTCCAGTGATTGGAGCTGTCTGGGGCACTTTGGTCCTGTTGTTTAACTCTGAACCGATTGCCTCAGTGCTCTTTGCTTTCTTCATTCCATTCAAATTCATGCTCATATCAAGCTGCAGATCTTTATCTCTAACCTTTTCCGCACTTTCCTGCTGTTCCAAATTGATGTTCACAGATGCATTGTTCCCATTGATGTTAAGGGAGTATGACTCTTGATTCTCAGGGGCTAATCCTGAGTACATTATAGGCTTCTGTGGGAGACATGGCTCAAAGGCACTGCTCCAGACCTGTGAGTTCACTTCCTCATCCTGTTCGAAATCTGCTTTATCACTTCTCCCACATGCTTCCAGCATTGCAGTCCAGCACGGAAGGCACATACAGGGCTTCTCCTTACCATCATTGGTGTAACGGAATGGTTGCGTCGCAACGTAACTCATGAGGGCGCACATGAGGAACTCCAGGAGACGGAAGGTGAACTGGTATCCCCACCAGGGCCAAGGGTCAGGAATCAGTTTCTGTCCACCAACCGGTCCATACACCACCAGCATGCCATATACCTGCAGCAATGCAATCAGCAGACCTAGAAGAGCTGTCACCAGAGTTATTCTTATTGCACTTCCCCAGTTGTTCCTGGGCTTGATCATAGGGCGCTCTCCAGGCAGAACAACAGATGCTGTCCTCTTGCTGAGACGGCTTATCTCCCGGAACTTCCTCATTGATGACCTGTAGAGGCGCCGGAATATGACCAGGTAGCTGAGTGTCAGAAAAACACCCCATATGACAAACGCCACTTGGCAGGCCAGGAGCAACGCTGCTGCAGAGCCGTTCAGTCCCACCACAACATCAGCTATGAAGGCAAAGACAAAATGAACGATGATGACGACTGCGAGGTACTTGGGCTTCTGTACAGTTGGTGGTACCAGCCGGGTCTTGGTAGACTGCAGCAAGGCCATGAAGAGAATACTAAACGCTGAGGTCAGGCAGGGGAACCCTGTACCTAAGAGCATGTAAGCCACCACGTTGGGCCAGATTCCCTTGTAGTTGTAAGCATCCACTAGAAGGTAGACAGCCCTGAAGACACCCATAAGAAGCATTAGCAGGTTAAGGGCCATGAAGTAGCCATAGCTAAGAAGACGATTTTGATTACGTAGCTTGATGATGCTCCCTAAGGAATAGATGGCCAGGAGAGCAAAAAGAACTCCCATGAGATAGATGTGAAAGGGCCATGCCCATTTGTACAGTGGTAGAGCATCATCCCATGCAGGTACCGGTTCAGCAAACGGGGAATCAGGTTGTGGGGTAGGCTCGCCCTCTGGCTCTGGTTCAGGCTCAGCTCCTCCCTGAATTAATAAAAGCAAAAACACATAGACACTATTATATAACAATGTAATCATTGAAATCATTGATCAATAAATCCAGTTCATTTATTTTTTTTTCATATCTCTACATAATATAAATCAGCAGATGACTAATATTCATTGTGTTTCCACTATCTGCAACATGATTACTCAGAGCAAACATTTTAATAGTCATAAATGTATGGATGATTGAAACCAAAAGGAGAATGTTGGGTAATTAACAATACAAAAGTGAGGTGGATCAGGAGAGCTGATGCTAGTGAAAACAAACTTTGCATTTGATGAATAGGGAAAATCGTGAATTTGAACAATACCAGAAATTCAGTAATTAATTCATTGTATTACTTCTTTTTCTCTTAACACAAATAAAAAAAAAATGGTGGATTCATCACGACTCAAAGTGTTAACTTCAATTCATATCATTGGCAATGCTTCTTCAAACCCATTTTGTTTCACCTACATGGAAACTGACCATTTATATAACGGAAGTAATAACACCAAAACAATTTTCGGGGGTGGGGGGGGGGGGGGGGAGGGAGAAGGATATGATACAAACTGAAATATCTATCTTGAACCTTCATGCAATACTTTTTGAAATCTTAAAGTAAAAATCAGGAGTCAAAGCTTGGAATTTGCATTTTTCAAAAACATCTCATTTTCGTTTAGTAAAGTAAAATTCTTCTCATTTTCAATTAGTGTAAATTTCTCATTTTCATTTACAATGGTGAATGGGTTCTTACACTTTGAAAACCTTTGTGGTTGATGCATTTCCTTTCACTGTGGAAAACCCATTAGCTATTACCAATTCTCTACTTTAGTTTGACTGAAAATGAAACTGACCTACAGATAGATGCCATACATGTAATCCAAAGGAGATAATTTTATGATATCAGAATAAGTGAAAAATCTGTTTACTAGATTATCTCCTGATATCTTTACAGAATTGGTGTATGTTTACAAGATATTTAGTTTTTCCATAATCCTGTCTGAAATAAATCTATAAGCTGCAAAGGATGAAAGGATCAGTCTATCAAATTTTCAAACGGGAAACAAAAAATTGTCAATTTCTGTATATGAATAAATACTCCATCTGCTCACATTTTTCAAAAGTTTGGGAAGAAATGTGAAAATTAACAGAAAGCCAAGTAACTGAATTTAAAGAAAATTTATAAATGTGGTATTCATTACCACATAATGCAGTGCAGCATATTGCTATTAATATGCAATGCTGATTAGGATATCATGATTTATGATAGGCCTACCTACACAATTCTAAGTATGGAGTTAGATGACAAAATCAAAGTTCTCAAGCATATTTGGTCTCTGCTTTTCAAAAGAGAATTTCTTAAACATATGCTTATGGAACCTTTACGAGAAGGCTACAGTCTACAAAGACTGTTCAGAAAGGAGGGCATTCTGAGGAACCCATGAACTGTAATTGGTACCATGCAGCAACAAATTCAGAGATGATCTCAGAGCAATGAATTATGTAACAATATATTACACCTAGGAAGGAACAACACCGACATGTACATGCGTCTTTACATGGAAGCGTAAAATGAATGATGGAGGAAAACAGTAAACAATATTAATTCAGAGATATTTTTCAAGGTGACTTTTTTATTTTTCAAGAAATTCAAGGCGACATTCATGAGATTAATAGTACCAGCACATAGAACAGCCAAGGATTTATACGTGCAATATCTCAGAGAACTAACATCTTTCTTGGTTCTCACGAATGAAATACCAGTACATTTCAAGGCACCTTGACAGCAGGAAGTGAATAGGTATTTCTTTGCATGTATAATGCATGTATACACTTGGCACATACACGTACATGTATAGACATCATGATCTTAAAAGACATGACCTGTAGTGCCTTTCAATTTCTATTTGGTTGATTGGTTTCCATGAAAGCAATCGACAATTTTATAAAACCCTGGATCTTTTATGATTGTGTTACATATAAAGATCAGGCGAATAGAGATTATGACAAGCACACAATTTGCCTGAAGGGGGAAGTATAATGAACTATTTTGGATAGCCAGAAAAGAATGCCTCCCACTTTTTATTTTCAATGTATTGGATAATTACATGTAGAAATGTATGTTTTTCGCACATTTTTGTCTATGCCAAAGACACAGAGTTTATAATGCAGGATGCATCAACATAATCATTTCAGAAAGTTCATAAAGTACTATTTACAGCCTGGTAATATTAAATGGTTCAATGATCATAATTAACAAATTCTTGGCAATAATAGAAAGGTATTTGATGACAGATTATAGAAATGAATAAATACTAGTACATGTATGATGCTGAGCATTTAAAAGCAGAAGTAAAACAAAGGAAGCTACAATGTACATCAACTGATCTGTATTCTGTATCTAACATGTACCCACTGATAAAGCAAAATTATTTAAAATCAGATTACACTGCAATGCACCAATCATCTTAAAAAAATTATTGGTGTAAAGCTAGTATGTTTGAAACAACACCCCCTTCCGACCCACCCAACTTTACCTGCCATTCTAAGGGTGAACTGTTAAGAAGTTTGAAGAAATTACAGGATAACATCAGGGGCGGCAAGATGACATACAGGTGAATTTATTGATGTTTTAAATGAACAAATAGGGGTATTATATAGTTGCAAGGCCGAGGCTTCTCTTTTCCCACCCTCTTCTTTCTTTTTCCTCCTCTTTTCTCTTCTTTTTTCCTTTTTTTTTATCACTTGAAAAACCATAGGGGCCCTGCCCCCCCCCCCCGTTGTGCCGCCCCTGGACAACATATTACCCCACATGCAGTTAGGGCATTTACAGAATCGAATGGCTGTTTGATTCTGTGAATGCCCTGATTAACGGTCCATGGCACGTGCCTGCATGTACATCATCTATATTCAGGGACCGAACGAGGGATTGAATCAGCCGCAGCCCCTCCTTTTGAAACCCTTTTGAAATTGAGGGCCATTTTGCTTATCAGCAAATTTTTCGGGTATTAAAACAGACACCTGAAAAAGCTGACCGGCCCCCTTTTTGAAAAATTCTGGAGCCAGCCCTGATATTCAAAGCTAAATTCAAATTGAGGGCCATTTTGCTTATCAGCAAATTTTTCGGGTATTAAAACAGACACCTGAAAAAGCTGACCGGCCCCCTTTTTGAAAAATTCTGGAGCCAGCCCTGATATTCAAAGCTAGTTTTTTAAATACATGGTGAATACAGTATAGTGACACTGATTCCCTAACATTATTACAATTTAAGTCAAATCAACAGCCTCTTTATATGCCAGTGTCAGTCTTTTCAATGTCATTTCTCTGATTAAAAGTATCCACACTAGACAGGGTCAAGCCTATTAGAATTGTATGTTCAGCAATAAAAAACAATGGTCAATAAATGATAGCTGTAATGTTTAAAAAATTAAGAAATGAGACAATTACTATTTCCTTATGTATATATCTCTCTCCTATAAAGATCCTGCTAAAAATACAACCTGAAAGTGCTGGTTTCATAGTGGGAGATACTGAGAAGCAATCAGTTAGATGCACTTACTAACTTGATCAGAATTATGAAAACAACACCAAAACCAAACCATACCACACTAACAAAAGGTTTTGATATTTTAATGACACCACTTGAAGCTTTACTTTACACCTAACAATCGGGGATGGGAGGAAAATAGACATTAAAATGTTTGGAGCATTAGGAGCAATTATCAAAACAAACAAAAACTATTTCCTTATGTAGGTATCTCTCTCCTAAAAAGATCCTGCTGAAATACAACCTGAAAGTGCTAGTTTAATAGAGGGAGATACTGAGAAGCAATCAGTTAGATGCACTTACTAACTTGATCAGAATTATAAAAAAACAACACCAAAACCAAACCATACCACACTAACAAAATGTTTTGATATTTTAATGACACCACTTGAAGCTTTACTTTACACCTTACATTCGGGGATGGGAGGAAAATAGACATTAAAATGTTTGGAGCATTAGGAGCAATTATCAAAACAAACAAAAACTATTTCCTTATGTAGGTATCTCTCTCCTAAAAAGATCCTGCTGAAATACAACCTGGAAGTGCTAGTTTAATAGTGGGAGAAACTGAGAAGCAATCAGTTAGTTGCACTTATTAACTTGATCAGAATTATAAAAAAAACAACACCAAAACCAAACCATACCACACTAACAAAATGTTTTGATATTTTAATGACACCACTTGAAGCTTTACTCTACACCTTACATTCGGGGATGGGAGGAAAATAGACATTAAAATGTTTGGAGCATTAGGAGCAATTATCAAAACAAACAAAAACAAAAAGTGACATTTCCAGTTGACATTCCTTGACTTTTTTGAAGAAACATGATCAGAAAAGAGCACAATTCTCTCTAGTGATTATCATTTGCCACAAGCTTTGACAACAAGATTTTTAGGGAGTTTACTATAAACCTGCATGTACACACAATTAGACCATTTTTATTCTCTCACTCATGCTGCTAAAAATACTGATGTAAATAAAAAGGCAGGAAGTTTCATTCACACTAACCATATCAAGACAAAAGTTGACATAAAGCAGAAAATATCACATGTAACAATTAATATACTGGCTCCAGTTACAAAACACATGCGCACGCAAGTAGCTGCTTTACGCCAACTGCACACTATACGAGCAGTCTGCGATCCGACTTTGACAAAAATCATTAAAGCACTTGATATGAATATTCAAATATGTAAAACTCTTTATGATCAGAATTTTGAAGTTGAACAATCATATGAATACTAAAATCTAAATTCATTCCGGGCTATTGCAAGCCTCCTCGGTGAAGGCAAGACAAAATCAGTAGCGAATCCTCAAGTCCACAATTTTGAGCCGATTTGGCCTTTAGGCAGAGTAAAAGGCTTACACTAAAACAAAATTCTGATTTTAGTATTCCTATCATTATTTCCAATCTCAAGGATAATTTCACTTTTTAATAAAGACTCCATATTGAATACAAAATTTGATTTCTTAAAAATCGGGTCACAGTTGAATCGTATAATGTGTGGTGGCCTTTAAGGGCGAGCACATGCTACACTGATCATCTAACATTGGCACCCTCCAACCATTTTAAACCTGGGTGAAGGGTAGCAATGAAGATTACATGCTTTGTAAAGGCTCAATCAAATGACCTTCACTCCAAGTCCAATAACCACTTGAATTGAAGCAATGGAAATGATGAAGCAAAGAAAAAGTAGATGAATCCTCGACCGTGCGCGTGGTCGAAATTTATGCCTCCGCCATTGCCAGATCGGAAACATATGGCACATTCATGTTTATTATTTTATATTCATGTATACAATGACATCTTTGACCTTGTGACCCCCAAATCTAATGAGACCATTATGAGACCTTCCATACATATATGCATACATGGACCAAGTTTGAAGTTGTTTGAAGTTGAACTGTCACAGAGTTAAGTTATCACAAGAACAAGCAATTTTCATGTACATGTAATGACCTCTATGACCTTTGATCTTCAACCTCAAGACCCGAAAATCTGATCAGATCATTGTCCCTCCCATATGCATACATGAACCAAGTTTGAAGTTGATCCGTCAAGTGGTTATTGAGATATGGCGAGAACGAACCATTTCTATGTACATAATGACCTCTATGACCTTTGACCTTTGACCTTGAAACGCCAAAATCTAATCAGATCATTGTCCCTCCCATATTCATACATGAGCCACGTTTTAAGTTGATCCGTCAAACGGTTCTTAAGTTATTGCGAGAACAAAAACGAGACAGATGGACGGACGGACGGACAACCCGAAAACATAATTCCTTCGGCAACCACCTACGGTGGGCAGAAGCATAAAAAAGGCAATAGCCATGTGTCTCGCCACCTTCATGTGCAATCATTCTTGTAGGTAAATTGTAATATTTGACCTTTGACCTGCATATGTGACCTTTGACAGAAATAACATTGAGGTCCTTGTAATTCATCTACCATCCAAGTTAGGTTACAAATGGGATGACTGGTTTGAAAGTTACCGACCCCACAGAAACTTGCAGGTAAATTTTAACATTTGACCTCATTTGATCTTTGACCTACATACATGAGCTTTGACCCCCAGATAACATTGAGGTCCCTATATAAAGCATCTATCATCCAAGTTTTGCTACAAATGGGCAAATGGTAGCAAAGTTATTCAAGTTTCATAAGCGTCACAGACGACACCACTAAGGATCCCTAAGTCTCGCTCCACCTTGGTGGCTTTACAAAAAAAATTAAGTATAAATGAAGGAAAATTGAGGGGTGAGAAATTTACCTCAGGTTCTGGTTCACCTTCAGGATGTGGCTTCGGTTCACTGGTAGCTTCAGGATTAGGTTCTGGTTCGCTGGTAGATTCAGGTTTAGGCTCCGGTTCACTTGTGGTTTCGGGGCTCGGCTCAGGTTCACTGGTAGCCTCTGCCTTAGCAGTGGGCTCGGGACTGGACACTTGGGCCAAACAGAGCCCACACCAAACGACCAGGAGGAGGGTTGTTAGTAAAACAAACCTTCGTGCCATCTTGCCTTGCAGAGAAATGTCTTGATCAATCAGCCTTGTTATAGAGGATTAATCACACCATTGTGACTGGCTAGAACACAGATATTACATCATAACAAGGTTCTGAAGAATAGAAAGACAAAGACAGAACAATCAGTTTCAGATGAATCATATTTAATGTGTATCATTCTGAAATTATGATTAATTCATTCAGATACATGTACATAACAATATGTTTTGTCAAACTCAATGGAAAATTTATGCAAGACATTAACACCCGTGAGGAAAAGGTATTTCTTGATTCAAGATTCTGATTATCATTTTTAAAATGCATGGCAGAACATCCTAAATGACTAAAAATAATACATATCAGAGCCTGCTCTTGTAGAAATCAACATCAGCATGAAATGGGGTCAAACTAATTCCATACACACAAACATATATCTGCTCCAGTATGAATAATACACAAGTCTCTAATATGTACATAATTTGTGCACAATGAATATACATGCTGAATTATAAATGCAATTAAATACTAAAAAGGAAAGTAAAACATTTCATCGCCAAGCCAGTGATGACTCATTTTCATTACGAAAGAGAAGCACTGTTAATCATACATGTACATGTAGAATCATTAACATTCTACTATCACAAAACATCTCTGTGTTATTTTCCCACTGTAATTAACGAGACCACCTAGTTAATTACAACTAGTTAATTGCTAAACCTACATTCCTAAGACACAGGGAAATAACAGATCGGATTAAAATGAAAGAAATATAAGAGGGATCATTTTTAACAATCTTACACTCTACTACATGTAGCTCTTTTCACAAGCTTGGTTTTTATTACTCTGGGGATATCTGGGGATGTCTAATGAATTGCTGAAATGACTATCAATAGGTACATGTATGTGTGACAGACAATTGCGAATCTCATAAAACTGCATCTATCAGAATGACAATGTATAAGTGAGTCATCCAAGCCTTCTAATTGACTTTTTGTATCACAATGTGTTTTGTGTATGTAAGGGCGTGGCACATATATACTAACTATTACCTAATAAGTCTCAACCAACCAATATACATAATTATCTGCATTAATTATGGAACTGTACTTAATTTTCAGTTTTGATTTCCACTGCATTTACAATGTCTTTTATCAAGAGGTTTCACAGTTATACACATACATGTACATTGTAAAGCTTGGTAGGTAAACAAAAAGGCAAATAATGGGATAAATTCAGCATCATAACAACTTCTAATGCAAACTTGTCTAACATACAAGTAAGTTCAGACTCGGCGGTTACTTTCTATGCTGCTGATAATATGAACATGTAGATTCAAGAGTTCAAGAGTTCAAGAGTTTATTTTTCATTTCCAAAAACAAATAACAAATTTTGAAAAAATCAAACTTACATCTATTCATATTTCTTTTACAATACAGGAAACGTTAACATAATTTGAAATACACACGTGAAACAAAGTAAATCTACAAGAATGTTATGTATATATATATATATATATATATATATATATACTGGAAATGGAGGGATCCACTAAAAAGCAATGCTTGTAGAGATTAGCTGCATACAAAGTGTTACTAAGCCCTCAGTAGCATTTCATGAATTTCATGACATATACATGTAGCATGGATAAAGCACGACAATATTTATATTGTTCAGTGAACTGATGGATTAAAGGCATTGGCTAACATTGTTATGATTTTAAAAAAATCTCATTTTGTTACTTAAAAATGGGATAAACATTAGGGTTATAGTGTAAAAAAACCAGTGTGAAAGTTTCAGAGCATAATATCCACGGGAAGTATTTTTAAATATTAGAAATGTGAACCAATGTTTGAAAAATATACGAGGGTCGGTTGCATAGACCCAACGTAAGGAGTGCGCATGCGCACATGACTCAACGGACCGCACTGTGTGTATTGACGTATCACGCGGCGGAAGGCAAGTAACGGTATTTTTGAATTCGCGCAAACGGTCCTCTTAGTTCAGTGTCTCTCGAGACGAAAGCTAATAAAATCGCGGGTTGCGTCTAACTTACAGCTTTTCCTTCCAAATTATGGTTGGTTTCAGGGTTTTTGAGTATAAATACAAGTACTCATACACATGTTTCATCTTAGTTTGAGAATTTTTTAAATCAGCTGCTCACAAAGTTAGCCAATGCCTTTAATATACACACTGTATATGGAAACTTTCTGATGTCAGTGATGTATAAATGGTATTCAAATAGTTACCATTATCATCACAAAAAAAGAAGTAAAAGCTTTGTGGTAACTGGAAAATGAGAATGCTTGGCACTTGTTCTTATTCAATTATTTATTCACTTTTATCTTTGGTATGCATGATCATATTGCATTAAACAATATAACTGCATGGTAATGCAATCGAGTAACTCAAGCAATTGAGAATTCTGACCCTTTATCATTTCCTGTATGGAAGATTTCCATATCCGATAATCACGGCACGCTGCAGGCCACAATACTAACTACATATACCATTCTTTTATAATTGCGATTGGCAGTTTATGGCACACAACATTTGGTTACTATTCATATTACAAACACAAAACAAAAATGAAATTAAAGAGTAACTGAACTCTATGACATGTTCAGAAAGCATTTTTAGGTTGACTTTTGGGATGGCTGCAAAGATATATTCAACAACATACATGTAATCACAGAAATCAAAATCAGTACTTAACTGTGGAGGAAGTGATGAGACTAAACTTAATTACAAGATGGATATTTACATAACGAAACCTTGCGCTTGTTTCATAATACTCATATTTACATACCAGTACATGCATTTTATAAGCTAACCTTCAATTTCTATTGCATTGCACTTTTTCCATCTGTTTGAGAAATGAAATAATGTTTTGAGGATAAATAATAAAAAGTTACTAGGAAAAAAGAACATAAGAAAATGAATCAAATTTTTTTTGCTGGTTACTGCACTATGGCCATAAACATTTACACTGGCATACTAATAGTACTGGGTAGGCTTTTACAACCTTCAGTACCTTCCTGTTACAGATGAAGAAAAATTAATTTTGAAAATTGACTTCTATTATTCAGAGGAAGTAAAAAAATGCACTGGCACTTTCATTTATCTATACTGAGATGTGTAATGATCACGATCAAAATAGGAAGCTGACAAATACAACTTGTCTGTTTTATAAGAAAGGGATGATACATTGGTAGCTTTGGCTACAGTAATGAGTCACAGCTTCCAATGCGCCACACCTACTTGTATCTGCATCATCCTCTTATCATCCTATTCTTCCTTTCTTTCCTTCCTCTCAAACTCTCTATTTTCACCTAATTTGATAGAAATAGTAACTTGAATAAGAAAAAAAGGGAAAAAGGAGATGGAAACTGGAATAGAAAGGACTTTTTTTCTAGTTCTATGCCATGGTAGCGTTCGACATAATGTAGCAATCAATAAACCATTGTTGATTCACACAAAGGCTTTACAGACAGGTTTCGGCCACAGACAGTCAATGACAGCAGGAAGACAAAGTCGATTATTTATACTCACAGACGATGAATGCAAAAAGTCAGACGCAACATCATCTGTTAAACATCCACAGAGTTGGTATAGGCTAATTCACATCATATAATGTAATTAGTGTTCTAAATATATAGTGACTGATTGGGTTATGTATGGATAAAAATATCATTTGGCATTCAATCATGAGCAAGAAAGTGTCAAAAATTTGAAAGATTGTCATACTTTGTACAAGATGTGAAAGACGAGAAAATGGAAGTGAAATACAGTACTGGCATGATAGTATCCAAGTCAAATTTAATCTAGGATCTGTATATTTAGGCCAAAAAAAGGTTATTACATCCATTTAGGTTTTATTAAGCTATTCAGATAATGACTTCAGGACTAGAAGGTGATGGATATGTAACTAACATACATTTGTCAAGCCTTCAAAATTACAAATAGAAATTTCATATTACACAAAGTGGAAGGAGCAGGACACCAGTTTTCTTACAAAATGAATGTAAGAGATGCTGGTTAAAAATAGCAGATAAGTGGGTGAGGGCAGTTTCACTCATAGACAAAATGGACTGCCAGGCCAAGGTAATCAAATGCTATTCTTGCATATAACTGGATATATGAAACTTATCATTTCTCTCCTGTTTTCTACTAAACACAGGATACAGTGTATATTGAGTCTCTTAGACTTATACAGAATTAGGAGGATAGAAAACATATTTCAATTAAATATATCAATTTACTATCATAAAATTTTGACAATCACACCGTGGGTTATAACTCTATGATGACACTAAACATTTCATTGCAATCATGTATTAATACTTATTCATTATTATAAAGTGAATGTACATATATCCCACCATTCGGCCACCAGGAGGCAGAGAAAAAACCCATTCAACTGCATACAGGCAACATCTCACCTTATCTGCTCGCCCTACAGCATGTTTGAAATCTGAATCCATTTCTACAGTATTTTTATATTCACTTGGTACAAAGAACAATGACATCATGCGAAATTGTATTGATGTACTCACCACAAGGTGCGACTCTGTACATGTATATACCCTACAGTTCCTTCTCCAACAAAACAACACTCAACGAATCAATGCTTTTTAACAAAAGATACCTCCCCTGGCGCCCTAGCTTAGGACACTGTACTGTTTGTCCTTGTGGAAGAAAAATATCGTTACCTCAGTCATAATACCAACATATCTTGGTATAACCCCAAAAGATACTGATAGAATTTGGTCTTCCAAATGCTTCTAGGAGGGTGTGTAGCAAGAGTCAACACAAGTGAAGT
Source organism: Echinometra lucunter (assembly GCA_029962745.1). NCBI lineage: Eukaryota > Metazoa > Echinodermata > Echinoidea > Camarodonta > Echinometridae > Echinometra > Echinometra lucunter. The sequence continues at coordinate 22,214,862 of CM057151.1, forward strand.
TGATATGTACATGTATATACAACCAGTGGTATCAAATTATCAATACACTCAAGGGCTTTGTCCACACAGGCACAGAGGAGTAAATGCAATTAAATACAATACATATGATAAGAGCCTTCCATCCAGCCTGGCAAACAGTGGCATGTGTCATTGACTGCTTTCACACGAGCGCAGAGTGCTCATTTGAATTAAGATTCTAATGATGCATCACTAGAACCTTAATTCTAATTACGCAGTTTGGCCATGTGTACACAACGGAGCATAATTTGAATTGTGCAAGTCAAATGACGGTCCGGAGGTGTTTTCCAGTGACAATTCTTCCGAATGATGAAACGAAACAGTCGTGTGTATGGATTGACCTCCAAATCGTGTTTTTTGGGGCAGAGCTTACGGTGACCTTTCAACCACTTCCGCAGAAAAAACAAAGGCTCGATGGCTTCACGAGTATTATGCGCAAGTGTTTGATGGGTACCCGGGAAAAAAGCCACACCTCCTCTCCTCACTCTGAAATGCAAAACCGCAGAATCCGCGAAGCCTTTCTCTGCCATGTGTATGGACCATAATTCTAATAGCGTAATTGAAATCTTAATTCAAATGATGCATTCTGCGCTCGTGTTAAAATGCTCACTGGCTGAATGCATTCATGAATATAGAAAGGATGATATTCAAGCTTTTGCTGTCACAGGGGCACCAGCATCAAATGTAAATTATTCATGTTCTTAACCATGCAATGTCCTTCTAGGCAGGTGTCACAATAACAAATTCAAAGGGAACTGGTACATGTAGAAATCAACATGAATAGGAAAACTTTCAAAATTAACAATTTATAATGTTTTGACTCACTAACTGAGTAAGGATAAAATTCTAACAGAGCCCTTTACACTAAACAAATCATGGCTAATAATTTGAAAAATTTCACACATTAGATTTTTTTGTTTTTGTTTTTGTTGTTGCTCATACAAGGCAATCATTTTGCTCACAAAGGCTATCCATTAATATGAAAAATACAAAGGGATTTTCCTCCAGCACCTTTTGTGCAATCTAAAAAATTATGCAAGAGCTATTTTGAAGCACAGAAGTCAAGAAGTTTTGCAAGCACATGCCAAATACTTCACAATGATTACTACATAACATTAGCAAAAATACTTATGCCTTAGCATCATGGTGCTGAATATCACACAAAGGAGACTGAAACTAAACTTAAAATTTCCCACGGAAGCAACGGAACACAGTATAATCAGTTTTAAAACCTCAATTGCAATTTCTGACAAACCTTATTTGGTCTTTCTTTAATAACAAGAAAAAAAGTGCAGTGGCAACTGCTGCATATAAAAGTGAGCTCTGAATTTTCCTGACTAATAATAAACATAATGGGAAAATGAAAAGAAGTACTATTTTACGAAGGCAAAAGCCCTCTGGTGCACAAACACAGCCTCATTTCCCTCAACCAAGTCAACAATCACACTATTCTCATGTTATACTTCTACCAACTTCCAGTTGTGAAAGGAAGTAAAATACAAACCACTTAAAGGCATTGGCTAACTTTTGGGGCAGCTGATTTTAAAAATTTTCAAACTAAGATGAAACATGTGTATGAGTACTTGTATTTGTACTCAAAAACCCTAAAACCAACCATAATTTGGAATAAAAAAATGTAAGTTAGACGCAAACCGCGATTTTATTATTTTTCGTCTCATGAGAAAATAGATAAGAGGACCGTCTTGCTCGAATTAAAAAACAGCATTATGTGCCTCCCGCTGCGTGATACGCCAATACACAGAGTACATGTACGGTCCAGTGAGCCATGCGCACTCCTTACATGCACATCTAGTCTGTGCAACCGACCCTCGTATATTTTTCAAACATTGGTTCACATTTCTAATATTTAAAAATACTTCATGTGGATATTATACTTTGAAACTTTCAGACTGGTATTTTTACACTGTAACCCTTATGTTTATCCAATTTTCAGGTAACAAAATGAGATTTTTAAAAAACCATCACAATGATAACCAATCTCTTTAACTCTAGACCTTCCTGGAATATCTGGTGAAATCATAACTCTATTTGCAGCTTCATGAAGTATGAAAAGAAGAATGAAAACCACTAAACTACGCACTAGCATGCAAGCATATCTCATTTCAACTTACATATTGCACTGTCCAACTAGTATAAAAAGAACAGATTCTAGAAAATGATGCAAATGCACGTAGCATATTGAATGAATGACATAGGGGGAGCGTTTCATGAACAGTTTTGTCGGTGAAAATCACTGACAAATGTTATAAGCTACTGAAAATCCTCGCATCTGATTGGCTGAAAGCAAATTAGTCAGTGAAAATCACCGACAAAACTCTTCATGAAACGCTCCCCTGGCTAAACCTTATTTGAAGATGTCCTGATGCCTTACTTACAGTTACACATTCTTGGAGGGAGGGAGGGGGTTTCCCTTTTAGGTTTCTTGGAGAACAGGGATATGGGTTGTGGTAGCTAAATGTATCCAAGAAATATTTCCCACTTAAAGTATTTGAGTTTCCCGTGACAAGAAACATTTAAATGAACATTGCTTTGATTTTAAACAAATTCACATCCTCTTATACTCATCCTTCTTCAAAGAAACTTACAGAGTTGGGACCTTTCCAAGCTTCTTAGGGAAAACTATTTCTTGGCAAAAGTAGAAAAAGATGGTAACTGTAGGTGCCTACACATGTATATACCTCATACCTGATTTCACTGGTTATCATAAACTCCTTGCCAATAGAGTGCAACCCCCTAGGCTTTCGGACATGGGCATACCGTCTTCAAACCCTAATTCAAAAATTACTTAAATAAAATTAACAGTTTTGGGGAAATTTTGATTAGGTAGCTATAGTGAAATGTATTGGCATGAAAAGATGCATCCAGGAAGCAAACTCCATATTGTTTTGTTATGTTTGTGTTCTGAACTGCATCTTTTTTGCCAAACTCTGTTTCCCTACTCCCTAAATCTAAGCTCTAACCCTTTCCTATACATGCTTTTCTTTCATCAATTCAAAAAGGATCAAGTTAAATTTTATTTCACTTCATCACATATAAGCTGTATGCAAAGTTTCAAGTTAAGCCATGTCTTTATGGTTTGATCAGGAGGTATATACACTGTTCCTTGTATCATTAAATGCCATGTCCTCCATATGAGAGGCCACTCTAATATCTATGGTGGCCCTGAAGTACACACGACAACAGGTCACGTGTGACGTGAATTTCGCGGCCTTCTTTATGTCCTAGTCACGAAATTCGTGAACCCCGAAGTGAATTTTGCATCCCAGTTGCGAAATTCATGACCCGGGATACGAAATTCGTGACTGGGACGCAAAGTTGGCCGTGAAATTCACGTCGCACATGACCTGTTGTCAAGCGTACTTCAGGGCCACCATAAATATCACAAGAACCATGATAAAAACCATTATTAGAAAAGAAGAAAGAGGGGATTACAGATTTCATACTGACAAAATTCTGAAAGTCAAGTCTTTCCTTCTTGTGTGGGCAAATTTTTTGGTTACATTCTGATTTCAGCAAGCATTTGGGTAGCCTACTTATTGCCAAGTATTTGCCTCTTAACACTCTAAGAACAGTTGGATAAAATCATTAGGTTGCTTAAAAAATGAACATACACAATGTACATGTATCAATTGTTGGTTTAAAAATTCCCATGTTTTACAGACAAAATTTTTAAACCAGCAGTTGGTCAATTCATATTAACCAACCTAAAGAATTTTTAACAAAATTTTTTTGGGGGTGTATATAAGCGAACTTCTCTTTATGACCTGCTTTTTTGGTATGCAATTTTATTGTCAGTTTCAGAAAACCAAACCCTAGATTTCGTTTAAATATTATATAACACATATGCATGAGAGCACACTTGTCATACCTGCCAACAGCTTTCAAACACCAGTGTACAAGGATGGAAGTTAGTTTTCCCAGGAGTTATTAGTAGACACTCATTGATTTTCCTGAGAAATTTCCTTTGAATTCATCAACTACAGGGGAAGGAGAGTCCTGGTACTGAAATGTGTTTTGCTAAGCGGCCAAATTGTAGCAGGTCAATTAGTATATATTTCAAAGCAAATTTCAAGAATTGTACATTAAAATGTTATTTCCCTCAAAATATAGAAAACAGTTTATTCAATAATATAATTTATATAGTTGGTAATGTACAATGGACATAATTCTGACACATGTATTACCCATGAGTAGAGCAATCATTGCACAGCATGCAAATAATGACCAATTTCGAATAAAGCGTTACGAACCATGCGCTTTAGTAAAACCCCCTTTTTTCTTGGTATTTTAGCCGCTTATGAACATTATTTTCCTCAAGCCAACAGCATTTAATCTTTGTAAATTATCATTATGCATAAATTTTCATAGTAGTTTTCTTCTCCCCTGCTGAAAAACTTTCCTTCATTAGGCGCCCTCTAATCCACTTCTGGATGTCCCCTTTAACTGTATCAATGTATGCTGCTTTGTATTGAACTAAATGATTACATTATTATTATATTCGAGGAACATAATTTTACATGTATATAGAGAGGTTTTAGGTGCTAAATTGTTTAAGACTCGTATCGGAAGGAGCGAAGTAGGTTTATATCAACTGTAAAATACTAAATCGTTTAATTAAAAAAGAATAACAAAATCAAATTTTTATTTTGAACATTAATATTCCGAGTGATAAAGCTTAAATTAGCTACTAATTTGTTTTCTCCAGTGCAAAATAGAGTAAGAAATACGCGAGCTGCCTTCTTGCGGTTGCAATATAGCACGCTATGTTGCACGCACTTCCTGGAAGAAGGTCGCTAGCGGTGTGCGCGGTCTGTTAGTGCCCTTATTCTGGGAAGACTACGCCCGTTCCAGTTCCCGCAAAAAAGGTCACTTGCTTTGAAATGATAATAACTCCAAAAATAATGGCTTATTTCTGGCAATTTTCATTTTGCATTCATAAAAATATTCAAGCTTTTATCTGAAAATGATTTTCACTGATCAGGGAGAAATTAAAAAAAAAAAACCTTTAACCTCGATTATCTCGAAATTGCGATGAGCGCGTCGGAGCGCGCTAAGTACCTTTCTTGCAGGAAGCCGACGATATGCATACACACACATACACTGTTCCGGTGAACTCCGTGCACATGTACGCTCATTACAGAATGTATGTATGTCCAGTCTGTGCAACCGACTATTATATTTTCTTCAAACATTGCTTTACATTTTTAATATTTAAAAATACTTTCCGTTGATATTATACTTTGAAACTTTCAGACTGGTATTTTGATACTATAACTCTTGTGTTTATACCATTGTCAAGTGGCAAAATGAGTTTTTTTGTAATTCTCACAATGTTAGCCTTTTACTTTAAAGTGAAAATTTTCTGCATTGATATGGCATATACATGTACTGTGAATATGAATTTCAAAGGTCTAAAGAAGAAGCAACAAGAAGAGGATATTGATATACTTTGTTTCTTAAATCCATAAATCAGTAAAACTGATTTTAGAATCTATAAGAACTTATGATCTAACTTCTAAAATATCATGTAAACAAAATCACATGACACAAAAGTACAAACATTAACTGTATCACGTCTTTACATTATGCAAACACAACACAAAAATGCAGGCCTAACCCGATTTTTTAACAATGTCACAACTTCACAAGGCTTTCAAAATAATTTCAATAGAGTTTTATTTCATTTAAAATGATGTACTATAAATAACATAATGAACCTCCTCAGGCAGCACACAATATGCTTTTCTTCGATATTCACTCCCTGTAATCAATGTTCAATGTGCATGACCTAGTATTTGGTCATGAATGACAATGCAGATTTGGTATTGTACACACCAGGTCCAGAAAATCAAGCTACTGACGTCATCACCGATCATTATCATTGTGAGCACTAGACTTCACAAGTATTTTTTTTTTTTCGGGGGGGGGGGGGGGGGGGGTGCTCGGGCCAGGATTTGGTAGCTATGTGCCACTGTCAAGTCCAAAATGAGGGGTTCCAGAAGACTAGAACTGGATTCTCAAGGAGAGGATGGAACTAGAATTTTTTTTTTAAGGGGGGGGGGGGGGGGTCCTTGGAACTACTTTTTTCAAAATGTTAATGCCATGAGAGTGTCAAAGTGATCAATTAATACCTTGCTGCACCTGCTGGCTTTACTACATGTATGTACTGCTACATAGCACGATGACCACAACATGCATTGGCCTTGCTGGTGCATGACATGGGAGAAAATCAATCTGGGCTATTGCACTGAAGGAGATGATGATCCCAATAATCATGGGCCCATTAATCCCCAGGGGAGAATAAAGAAAAAAGGAGATGTCTTTGAAAAGATTTTTCTCTCTCTCTTTTGCAAAAGATTGCAAAAACAGACACCAAGGCTAAAATGTAATTATCATCTATCACGCTACATGTAGTGTATATCAAAGCAGGGAAGTACTGATGAAGCTTTCAGGAATATGTGTTGGGTTTTTAATTAGGGTTATTACACTGTCTGGCCAGTAACTCCTTGATTTTACATATGTGTTTCTCTCTATTTACTGTATAATACTGTACATACAATAGCAAATTCTTCTGTTCTACAGACACCAGACTACGTACAGTTTCAATAGATATACCAGGGGATACACCTCCACCACTAACACATCCCAATTTAGGCTTCTACCAGTGAGCAATGTCAAACCTGTCACAACTGATTTGTAACTCCATGTCTCAACATCCATTACCAAAACGCAACACCACAGGGACCGCTGTGTGCAACAGGACCTTTCCTGACCTCAGAGTGGTCCCCTATTCACTTCAAACAGATTTATGTCTATTCCACTATTCGTGTACATCTCAATTCTACAAGCAATCAAAGCCAAAATGACAAAAACTCCATCCAAGAGTACGCATCCCTGCAATGGGATCTTTCTAAACTCAATGTCGTCTCCACTTTGCTCTATACACAGTCATATCTTTTTCACTCTTAATGAACAACTCAATGATGAAATTTTCAAATTGCATTTAAAATCTACTGTACATGAGGAAATCCTCTTTTGAGAGCATGTTTCCAATTCATGAGACCAACACTGCACAATACATGTAACCTTAGCCTTGTCTCCTCCACACTTGGACTTAATTCCTACAAACAAGTTTCTGTTCAGATACACATCTCAAATCCTCCTCAACTTTCTCAATTCTAAACAAAAACACAATCGAATCTAACAGGTAACATCATGGAAAAGTGTTACTTCCATTGCTTGTTTCCTGATGAGGAAGCAAGCATTTCCTATTGATCTATTCAACTGTATAACAAATTTCAAACCAGTATTGTTAAAACTGTACTTGGTCCCATTTGGGGTATCCATAGTTATGTGTGTGTTTCCTGCTCAGACTTACACCCCAAAAAATGGGTCAATTAGTGAGTTGTTCATGAATGAATCCATTGATTTGAAGATGAATTTGATGGCTATCATCCAAGTCTATCAGTTTCAATCTAAAGAATCAAAACAAACATTTTTTTTTACTATCAGCTAGAATAAAACATTGTTACTTGCTTTTCCAAGTGATTCAAAACAAGAGCTTGTTCATTATGCCAACCTCTATAGCTGAGGATAGAAAACACTAAATTCTTGGAAATTCTTGCTTTTTACACCCAAGGATGAAGAAATATTATATTTCCATCCCATTCATTCAACTGAATTCAACTGAATATATATTATCTTGATCATATGAATTTCTACAAAAAAAAATTGTATTTGATCTCTGCTCTTACTCCTCTGTCACACATTTGTGACAGGGAATACAACTTTCCCATTGTTTAATTTCTATTGTATTGGCCTAAATACATGTAGTTGCAAGGTTTTCTGATATAACCCTGCATTTCATGTAAGTGGTTCATAATAAACATCAATGCATGTACATCATGAAGGCTATCATCTCGCTGTTGAGTTCCTACACAAGTTTTAGAACAATTTGTTCATAGTGAACTGAGTGGACATCACCTTTACAACAACTAAAAATCTTCCACAACACAAAAACCTGATGGGACACCATTCCCATTAAGGATGGCTCAGAGGATGAACCTACTATACACGCACATGTATGTGTGTAGGACTTGGAGATCGTTTCAGTGATTTGTTTCAGCTAGTGACTGACTGGATCAATTTTTTTTAGCTTGGTTTGGATGAAAATACCTTCTAAAACTTCCTTCACACTGGGGTGGATAGTTAGAAATTGTTAGTTGCACTACATTGTATAAAATCTGTTGTTCGTAAAAGCATTAGACCAATTTTTAGCTTGGTTTGGACGAAAATAACTTCTAAAACTTCCTTCACATTGGGGTGGATAGTTAGAAATTGTTAGTTGTACTACATTGTATAAAATCTGTTGTTCGTAAAAGCATTAAACCAATTTTTAGTTTGGTTTGGACGAAAATACCTTCTAAAACTTCCTTCACATTGGGGTGGATAGTTAGAAATTTTTAGTTGCACTACACTGTATAAAATCTGTTGTTCGTAAAAGCATTAAACCAATTTTTAGTTTGGTTTGGACAAAAATACCTTCTAAAATTTCCTTCACATTGGGGTGGATAGTTAGAAATTGTTGGTTGCACCGTTGCACTACATTTTATAAAATCTGTCGGTCATAAAAGCATTAAACCAAACAGAGGAATGGATGATTTATCACACCCGCTTTCAAGGCAGACCAGCGGATGATGTGATTTTTTCCTTCATGAATTCCCGCAAGTCCATCTCCCAACATCCAATCAATTACCTTCATGAAATCTCCATCACAGTTTGCAGCCAAGTCGTTGGCTTTGGTGATTTGAGAGGCGTGATGAGGGGGAAAAAAAAGAGATCGTTCACACTTCCACTCTTGCTGTCACTGCTCCCAATGAGGGGTGGTCATTATCTCATTAGGTCCAATACATAGATGGACAGATGACTGCTTTCATTTATCATCCACTCACTATATGAGATTGGTCAGATCAGTAAAAAGCCTGGATTTAAGAAGCTTAAGAGTTTTGATGGTCAACCCTATAAACACTGTGGAATGGATAATGTACCAAAAACACAAAATACACACAAGAAAATATCAACAAACTAAAAGTAGGAGGGAATGGAAGTAATTAGAATTTGCAAGATTCAAGAATTAAGATTACTAACAATATATCCAAATTCAAAGCAAGCCTTTCCCAAAAGCTCCTGAGAGAATTTTGAGGAAATACATGTAATATACTGTCAGGAAGAACATGATTTATAAAGTTAAAATGCCTCTATCAAGAACAGCAGAAAAAAAAGAGAAACCAGGATCATACATGTATATCAAATATGAGCATAAAACTAAAGCTGCAGACCTCCATGTACTGTAAGGTATGAATAAAGTTGTGACTAAAAGTTGGGAAAGCACCTTGTTCAACTTTAAAAGTACATCGAACAGTGACATACAAATGTACTTATGTGGGGTCCATGGTACATATAACAAGAAAGTATGCAGAAGAACATCCAACACTGAAAAATGGTGAAGTGAAATTTCGTGGAAACATTTAGTGTTTCTTGGATGTGTTTTTTCAGAACAGCAGGGGAATGGGCCAATGTAAAACAAGACAGAGCTGGAGAAGAGAGAAACTGTCATAACATTTCCAAGATTAAATGATACATCTACCAGTGGCGTAACAACTCTGCCCCCCCTGAAGGATTTCAGCGGGAAAATCCACCAAACCACCGGGAAAAAATGAAAGGGAGGGAAAGGAAGAAAAAGGAAGGGGGAAAGGAAGAAAAAGGAAGGGGGAAAGGAAGAAAAAGGAAGGGAGAAAGGGAAAGGAAGAAGAAGAAAGGAAAAGAAAGAGGAAGAAAGGAAAAGAAAGGAGAAAGGGAAAGAAAGAAAGGAGAAAGGGAAAGGAAGAAGAAGAAGGGAAAGAAAAAAGGAGAAGGGGAGAAAGAAGAAGAGAGAGAGGGAAAAGAGGGAAAGGAGGAAAAAAAGAAGAAAGCAAAGGGAAACAAAAGAAATGAGGGAAAATTTAGTACCAAAACCCCAGAGTTACCGGGGGCTCCACTCCCTGGACCCCCCGCAGTGGCTTTCATCAGGGGCCCTAAGCCAGAACCCTGGGCCCCACCACTAAGGGCTTCGCAAAAAGCAACTCGCGGTGCGGGCTCACCTCCGCATATTCTATTTCTAGACTTAGACTTAATTTTCGGCTCTGCCCCCCCCCCCTCGATAACAGGGAGAGAATGCAAGAGACCGGGAACAGACAACGAACAATTCAAAGAAAAGTCAGAGCTTCCGTGCGAGGGGAAAATCACCATCCATGCACCCTCCCCCTAGCATGCCTAGGGAGCGCGCTTTGCACTATCGTCCTCCTAAAATGAAATACTAGCCAAACCACTGATTCTAGACTTAATTACCAGGGAAATTTTTGGCTATGCGACTATGCGTATGCCCCCCCCCCTCCCGATAACAGGCAGAGAGCATAAGAAGAGTGGAAACTGACAGCGAAAAAACGTCGGAGCTTCCATGCTTTGCGCGGGAGGGGGGAAACTCCCCCCTCCCTGCACCCTCCCCCCCCCCCCCCCGGGAGCACTACCGTCCTCCTAAAATGAAATCCTAGTTGCGCCGCAGAAGATAGACTTAATTACCGACAACTAACAATTCAAAAAAAGTCGGAGCTTCCGCGCTACGCACGGGAGGGGGGAAACTCTCCCTCCCTGCACCCTCCCCTCTAGGGAGCCCTACATTGGCGTAAATTCCAGGGGGGGGGGGACCTATCACCCCCACTTGGGAGAGAGGGGGAATGGTGTGTACAAATTTCCCCCCATGCAGACACAATTTTTAAGGAAGAAAATATATTTTAATTAATCAGTTGGTAAAAATTCTGAAAATCTATCATAAACAACCATCATATTTTAGAATTTCTATTTGAAAATGCTATTGAAAACAAAAAAGTGGTTATTTTTGGCTCGCTCGCTTTGCTCGCTCATCAAAATCTGAGGATTTCCATCCGAAAATGCGATCAAAATCGAGAAAAGTGGTTATTTTTGGCTCGCTCGTTTCACTCTTTCGTCATATTTTAGAATTTTTATTCGAAAATGCGATTCAAAACCGGAAAAGTGGTTATTTTCTGCTTGCTCGCTCACAAAATAGATATCAAATTGTGTGTGAGAGGGGAAAAAATCGTTTAAAAAGTTTTTCATCCCCCACTCCTTTAATTGGATTTATGCCGGTGGAGCACTACTGTCCTCCTAAAATTCAGTCCTAGCTACGCCACAGATTCTAGACATAGACTAGTTACCGGGAAATTTTGGTCTCTGCCCCCCCCCCCCCCCTGATAACAGGTACCCGTTACGCCCTGACATCTACCAATGGAATATCTATAACAGGGTCAAGGTTTTGACCTGACAGACCAAGCTTGGAATCCTGGCTTCCTGGAGAGTTCAATGAAATCTGTGTCACACAAAATGCACCCACTCATTCAAGAGCATGTGCAATATATGTAAATACACTCTTTATCCAATGAATAGTACATGTCTTTTTAGAGCCAGAAGGGTGTTAACTCATATGCTTTAACACATACATGTAGTTAATGCCCTTCTGGCTCTGAACAGACGATATGTAATTGCTTTGTAGTATGGTGAAAGTTGAAGAAAACAAATTTCATCTACATACACCCGTACTTGGTCTTGGAGTTTTACAAGATGAAGATGGAGTACAAGTACATGTGTGTTCGCACTTATGTTCAAGGTACCAGTAGGATGGGGGGTTGGGTGTCCGGACACGTAACAAAAATGAAGCCTTCTTTTTTGTCTTTGGATTAAACAAAAACTATGCATTGATTTGTGCTAATCATCATCAATATTTGTTCACTATAATATTGTCTAACAGTTTGTGCTAAAACATTTAAGAGATTTGCTTGTGAACTTTTTCAATTGGCTGTTTAAAATCGACTGTCCGGATATACAACCTGTCCGGACATCCAACAACTGGGTATACTGCATTCCTAAGAAGAATGTTTCATGAATTGTATTTCACAGGGAATCTATTCCATTAGTCCTGAAAAGAAAAATATCAAACCAGCTTGATTCGTATAATACTTGTCAGTGGGAAAACAAGAAGTGTAACAGTTAAACAAAGAGTGAAATCAATACAACTTGAATCTACCCGAACGTTAGGTCTAATTTTTGTTCTTCTACAATACATACAAACCCGTCTTCTTTTAACCCCATGAATCTCTTCAAACCTGACAAACAACCTCTGCTGATACATGGAGTGAAATTATACGAAGTAGTAAAATCAAATCACCAACTTCAAAATAAGGCTTTATATTGTATTAACCTAGCAGTCCCGAGTATACTCCTCGATCTTGATCCGGCTGGTTTTGGTATAGGCTTTATATTGTATTAACCTAGCAGTCCTGAGTATACTCCTCGATCTTGATCCGGCTGGTTTTGGTATAGGCTACCCGCACTGTGGTCCACCACACGGAGCCACGGCCGCGTAGCCACCGGCCTTGCGACGACCACATTAAAGCAAGACTTTATCTTTGTCCTAAAAATGAAACGTGTTTCATTTCGTTCATGCAGTTACAGTAAATCTACAAGAGTTAACTGCGACTTACCATGTAAAGGCCAGAAAGGTAATATGATGAGTGCTTTTGTATTTTGAGGTTATTTCGAGAGCCCAGTCGAGGTTTAATACGCCACACTTCGCACGTTATGGTTATAATGGTGTTTAGAAAGTCGTGCGCACGCACTCCCTATGTATCCCACGATCGCCAAGATAGACGCCAATATGAGGCAAACAGGTGAGTTTTGAGAGAGCCGTGGCGCTCTGCGTGGAAAGTCGTCTGCGCAATGTGTAATTCTGAGATGCTCAAATTGTGAAAGTTTCCTAAGAGAAGAAGAAAAAAAATTGGAAATGGAGAAACTTTGTAAGAATCAAAGGCCTGTAAAATAATTTTCAAAAGATATGATTAATTAGGCAAATCGTATCAAAGAAAGAAAACAAAGCGTAATTCGGAATTGTAAGTGAAGAATGAAATGTAATTTTCCGAGTCATTAAGACGGTAAAACTTTGGTAACATTTCAATTTTCTAAACAAAAATTAAAAACAGATGTTGGGTTAGCAAGGTCTTGAAGATCCAGCCTACTTATAGGAATCAAATGTATAACAAATTAGCTTTTTCTATCAAACGTTTTCCCTGGTTTCGATTTCATAGCTTTATTTCATTTTCATTTTTCAAAATAACAAAAGTACAAATGACCAGTAAAAAAAAAAAAGTAATATGATAGAACCCCCTGAATACCAAAACGGTGAATTTCTGACAAGCTTTTGGTGAGCTATGTGTGTGTGTGTGGGGGGGGGGGGGGGGAATGATGCAGTTTTCCGAGTCATTAAAACTGTAATTGCAGAGAATGCATATTTTGAATTGGTGCTTTTGCCCACTCTGCTCATCCTTGCTGAAAACTGATCAGCGGGTGAATATTTTATGTTATGTATTTTTATGTTACCCCATTTGATTGTATAAGAGCAGTTTTTAAATGGGTTTGATTGAAACGGGGTCCGCCCACTTGACCGAAGGCCCGCGAGACCGAAGTCCCACAGGCCGACTTTTCTCGTATCGTATTTTCCTTCATCACAAATAATGCGCTGTCGGTATATGAAATAATTATGTCTCCTTTAGCATGTTTAGTCCTCGTTGCCCCTTAATAATTATTAAACTTCCTTCTGGCACAGGAATTGGTCAGCGTTGTGATATTATAGATTACAATTTGCTATTTTCGGCCTCGCGGGCCTTCGGTCTCGCGGGCCTTCGGTGAAGTGGGTTGTCACCGATTGAGTCATCGAGTAATTTTTGTCACGAAGATTACTATCACTATATTAGGCTACCGTGTGAGGACCTATTGGACAGTGGTGACACCATACGGGGTGTGACCGGATGGGCGGGGCCCGGGGGCGGGGCAAAACAGACGCAAGTATGCTCAAGTACAGTACCAAATAATATTTGGATTTATGTTTTAAGTTGTGTGGACACACTGAACACGTGCTTAAGGGCCTCGTGGGGAGCAGGGAGTAACCCTCCCTACACTGAGCGAATTCATGAGAGTTGTAGAATGTCAGGATAGACAAAAAGTTTTTCCTGTGGAAGGGGTGGGGGGGGGGGGCTTTCCCTTGAGCTCATCCCCAGCCATTTTCAAAAACCCCTGTATACAACCCCAGACATAATCTTAGGAAGTTGAATATCATTTTGGATATTCAATACCCACTACTTTGCACACTATAATATGCATGATGCTATAACTGCATAACACAATCCTCATTTGAGGCCTCTTTTAATCTATTGGTATTTTCGACGAGTCATCTTTTATGGTTCTGTGGCCGAGCTCTATACCGGGTGTCCCAGAAAAAGCGGAACTTGCATGGATTTTCAGTACTTGACCCTCTAAATGTTGATATTTTGTTCACACCAATGGCTAAAGCGTCTTCCACCAAATAAAATGATACCAAGATTATTGAATTTGGTGAAGTAATTTTGATTCTATGCCCGTTTTCAAAACACAGTAATTTTCAAATTTCGCATGTTTTTTTTTTTTTTTTTTTCGACAGATGAGAGCAGAATTGTGCCGGGAACGGCCTTTCATATGGCATGTTTTGTTATTTACATGCATCAATGGGCTTCCCTGAAACATCGTATTTTGAAAGGCCTTCCTGACACAATTTTGCTCTCATCTCTCGCCCAAAATTTGAAAATGACTGTATTTTAAGACATGGGAATAGAATCAAAATTACTTCACTAAATTCAATGATATCGGTATAATTTTTCTCAGTAGAGGACGCTGTACCAAATGATGTAGAATAATTGCATACTTTTCGAAGCTAAAGTATTGAAAATTCGCCGTTCCGCTTTTTTGGGACACCCGGTATAGGCCTAATTACACGGCTAAAATGAGGAACGTTATCATGAAACTTTAGTCGTTCAGACTGCAGCATACAAACTGACGTTGAAGATGGCGCTTCACTTTTCATAATTATGACAACATTGAAATGCAATATCCTGAATAGGTGTCATCATGCGACAAATGGCAAAGATATCAAAGGTTCAAAAGCAATGTGATGAAACTGTGCAGGCCTACTGAATATCAATAAGCAAGGAAGGGCTATATGAATGACTTAAAGGCAAAGCCCACCCCAGAAGTTTCACTATTTCAATAGAAGGAATTAAATGTGAACAGCATTTTAAAAAAGAAATGAGTAAAATCAGTCAAAGAATAAGAAAATGACACTCATTTACATTTTCTAGTAAATTACTCTCGGCTCTGGAAATTGGCAACACGATGACATCATATGCGAGCAGCAGAGGCGTCGATCCATTTTTCGGATTGGGGGGGGGGGGGGGGGCAAGACGACCAAGCGGAGATGAACCCACTGTTTTTGATGGTAGAAGTAGTAACCCCTTCGGAAAATTACACTGTGACCCTATGAAACATCTACATTATCTATTCGATTTCATCTCACTTACCGAATTCGTTTGCTTTTCAAAACCATTAATATCAAACGAGCGAGCGTAGCGAGCGAGGAAAAATATACCCTTTCCCATATGATAGCAGTGTTATTTCGTCATCATAATACTAGTAATGTGATATGCGCTATATAAGAACGGAATGTTATCATCATCAGAATACACTATAAACTGTCATGCCTGTATGATATCTAAATAATACACCCGATCACCAGTGTGCCGAATATGACACTGTTTTAGCTACCTGGCTTGCAGTCCATTCTGTTTCTACCATTAGCTAGCAAGCAAAGTCAACGACCGATCCCGGCAAAATTATATGGATTCGTCACCAAAAATTTGTCAACCCATCGCTACCCAAATATTATGAAATTTTGGAATCTCGCTGCTATAATAAGCTACTTGCTGCCCGAAATCATCTTGTATCTAGCTTTTACCAGCGAGAGTAGCGAGCGAGCTAACGAAAAATATGTTTCTTTTTTTTAATCTGGGCCGTAATCTACTGAAAGTGTATCTATTTTTAGGTCAACTGGCCGTTCGATTTCTTGGAGTGATATCTTGTTTGTTTATATTACTTCCTATGAGTAGAAGAATAGTATAACATTAGATAGGAACTGTACATGCAAACCGAATTCCTTTCATAAGAATAGTAATTATCATGGGCATTGGTTTAAATACTCAAATGCGAACGAGCGAAGCGAGCGAGCACTTCCCAGTGTCTCATTTACTTTCTTTTTTTCCTTGTTTTCCGATTTCATTTCACTTCCTTCTTTTCTTTTCCTTTCTTTTCTCTTTCTTTTTTCTTTTTTCTTTTTTTCTTTTTTTTTTGGGTTCGGAAATTATTGGGGGGGGGGGAAATGATATCTTTGCCCCCCCGAAATTTTCTTTGGGGGGGCAACTGCCCCCCTGCCTCCCCCCCCCCCAGGATCGACGCCTCTGGCGAGCAGGTCTCCATTAACTTTGTACATGAAATTTCACATTTTCTCAATTTTCTTGGAAGTTACACATTTTCTAACCCCCATAGTCAATATATGTTCAGAAGAATTGCTTTTTACATAACATACTTTGACTATGGGGTGAGAAAATGGGTAACTTCCAAAAAAATTGAGAAAATGTGAAATTTCATGTACAGAGTGGGGTGTACGAGGGTGTGTTTATACTTAGGTGTGAATTCGACGAAAAAAAAATTGGCAAAAAAGTTGATCATCCCCCCCCCCCCCCCCCCACTCCTCAAAGTAGATTTACGCCGGTGTATAGTGCTGAACGTAGTTGGTTTCTAATAATTACTAACACAGTTTTTGTTTTCACAAATTTCGTGCTTGAATAGCAAATTGTTGACTGGTTAAGGTAATCGCATTAAAAAAACAAAAAACAAAAACAAAAACAAAACAAACAAAACAAACAAACAAAAAACCTCCTTGGTTAGATTAGCTTTGTGTAGGGGAACATTTCTCTATCTCTCTTTCTCTCATCATCTCCTCCCGAGTGTTTTTAAATCTTTGTGCCTATATAGGCTTTTGCTGAAGGGCGATGCCCACATGCCCCCTTCCCGATCAGCTTTGTTTGTCGGTATGATTTTAGCAAAGCAGTTGGAATTGGTATGGATATTGCATTTCCTTGGTAACAAATACGAAACATCAAAAGTTATCTTATTAATATTTATGATAGCCATAATAGCATTGTGCACAGCTTGCAATAAAAAGCATGATAACTAACAAACTTTGCTGTACAATCCAAATATGATTATTTTAGGTTGCGATTTCATCTCGTTTTTTAAGGCAAAGTTGAAGTTTGGCGTAGATTATGAGGGAAAAACAAACGGCAAAACCAAAGAAACAAAGACTATTACTATATCAAAAGGTGAAAGAAAGTGTTTGTTTTATTGTTTTTTTTTTTAACGATAGTTGTCAGTTATTTACATCTTTATTTCTGTTGGTCACGTAAATAATTCATGGACTTTGTTCTGTAAGGAACATTGAATAACATGGACACAAAATAAATCGCCAAACACCAAGCTATTTTTCTGATTTTTTTTTTATTCTATGAATTTGAAAACTGTACCCCATGTAATGATATTTAGATTTGCCTTTGAAACTTGGAAACTTTGTTCCTGAACGATCATGACGATTGTCGTCATGCGCCCTCATGGTTCTGTACAGCAACATTTATCAGATATTTTTGAGAAAGGGGAATTAGGGGGAAATAGGGGAAGTGATCTACATACCTCCCAAAGAATGACATGATGAAAAAAATTGAAGTGGACAGAGATCAGAATCGGAACTTTAATATCCACGAATAAAATACGAGCCAGTGGAGCCAGGGGATCAGCGGATGGACATGATGGGTGGATAAATAGTGCACTAGTAACGTGTTGCTCACTCTTCGCTCACTCGCCATGCTCGCGGAGTCGTTTTTCCTTCTGCTAGAGGACACTTAGCTATGTGGCATCCGTTCGATGATAATCCATAATTATCATTATCGTTACAAAAACAATGTGTCTAATGATTCATCTAGATAAAGTAAGGTGAATTAATATGTGTACATCCACATGATATTTACCCATCGAACTGCAGGAGCTTCTTCTTCACGCAATATGTCACATAACTTTAGGTCAGTCGCACTATCAGCCACCCCCCCCCTTCTCCCCTCCCCGTCTGTAAATTCGGCCTTTCTAACGTTCCTTTCCTTAAGTGTGTTTAATCTTGAAAAAAATACATGTCATATGTTTAACAATACTCTATCTGCTGTACATGCCCTAAAAAGGAAGATATTGATCAGCTCCTGCCGACTCTTCATGATTTTCAACCAAGTTGAGAAGTCAGGTTTCTATGGCCAGAAATCGATATGATTTAGATCCTGAAAGATATGATGAATTCACGAAAAAGAAATTTCTCTTAACAAAAAAAAATCTAATGGACCGTATTGAAATATTACTGACAAGCTTCGTAATGAAAAGTTAAGGAGCCCATTGCCATCATTTTAAACAAAAGCCATCGTAAGCAGGTATTAAGAGTGCCTTTCATTCATATTTCTGAGAAATAAAGACTAGAAAAATACAGACTAGAAAAAAGATCAGGCCTCAGTATCAAAAGAAATATGAAGAGGGATCAAATAACTTTATCCCTGACTAGAAATTATGAAGCATAATTTAAGAAGGAATGAATAGAATAATAGGTTTTTAAGAAATGGTTAGCATGCATGGTTAGGGTAGCCACTCACGTGGATAAAATCGTACTTTCATGAAATCTGTCAAGTCGATCATGATCGATTTTTAGAGAGAAAATGTTTTTGTTTTCATTCAGCGACTCTGCACCTTTACTGCATCTTTACTCACAAGAGAATAAAAGAAATCATTTCCAAATGATATTGTAATTGGAGATGAGGACCACTAGAAGTTGTTGTAAAATGTAAATAACAATTATATTGCTCAAGGATAAAATTTGAAAAGGGTATTTTCTGAATACCCATTGAA
This sequence comes from Echinometra lucunter, assembly GCA_029962745.1. Lineage (NCBI taxonomy): Eukaryota > Metazoa > Echinodermata > Echinoidea > Camarodonta > Echinometridae > Echinometra > Echinometra lucunter. The sequence continues at coordinate 22,233,864 of CM057151.1, forward strand.
AGTGGGTATTCTGATTTTTATCTTCTTAGGAACGTGGCTGACGTCATAAAAGATGTTTCACGTACGCCAAAAGTATAACAAAGTTTCTTGGAAAGATTTAGATCTGTGTTAAGTTTTCAAATTTCCTGTATAGTCAGAAACGACTAAAATATGTTTCAACGCACACATAAAGCATCGAGCTGATTGGCAGTCAGAAGTATGATGACATAAACTGGGACTTAATTGACTTAAATGATCTCTCCCTCAATTTACACGGTCATTCTCCTTCTGTGTCAATAAGACAAGCGTTTCAATTTGACAGGCGTTATTATGAGGTGATGATACCTCGGTTTAGGATTTCTAAAATGATTGACGCCTATTCATACGTGATTATTATAAGTAAGAATTAATGCTCATCTTGGCGTAGGAGAAGCTTTTTCAAAATACTTTCTCTCTAATAATTTTTCCATAACCAAACAAAAGTAATTCTTCTCATCTCAATCTACTCCACCTCTAATAATAAATGAGGAAATATTAAGAAAGAGCTCTGCTGCTACTTTCTCATTTTGCGTCGCTGCTCTTGCTCGTATAACATGTACAACATCTTCAAATTTCAACCACTACAACTATCGTTCGTTCAGTGGAGATTTTAAAACCATTTAGAATTCGGATCACGTTTGGTTGGATCTGCTCTGTGGAAACAAGTTTCTGCTATATTACAATAATTATGTTGACTGATTTGTATATTCTCCGTATGATTGTTGGTTGTCTGGCCACTGCAGTGGGGATTCCCGGCAATATAACAATCATCGTCGTCTTTACTCGGCAGGGCATCAAAAATGCTACCGATATCACTTTCATTGCCCTCGCCGTCGTCGATCTCATCGCTAGTGTCATCAACGGTATGAAGATCGCGATGGTCTTCTTTCACAATGAGCATCCATGGGCGTGTTACATTGAAGTCATCGCAGCAAGGTCGGCACTCTATGCCGGACTGTTTCTCACAATCTGGATTGCAATTTATCGCTATCAAGCTGTCTGTAAACCATTTAATAGGCGAATCGGACAACGAGCTGCCATCTTCATATCTGTTGCTTGCGCCATCATCGCCTTTGGTCTTCATGTCCCGTTTTTCTTCATCACGACATCTGTAAAACTTCGAGGCGAGTATGGATGCAACGTCTACGGCAATCTACCATGGGGACGCGATGTGTACGCCAAGACTCAAGCCATTGTGTTCTGCGTTTCTGCTCTGGGTATTGCAGTTTTGTACTTCCGAATCTACAAGTTCATTCGCTATCATCAGATCATTCGCCAGCAGATGACCACCGGTACTGTCCTTGCTGGTCGAGCGCAAGCTATGGACGACATGTCGTCTTCGATGAGGTCAATCCCGTCTGTAAGTACACGTGCATCAGCACCAATTGTCACCATCTCGCCTACGGCAGAACCTGTCGGAATCAGCAAGAAAAACGCGCAACCTTCCTCACTAGATAATGAGTCAGATCACGCAAGAGTAACCAACCAACTAAGTTCGTCAACACCAGTTGCTCCCCTCTCAAGTACGGCCATGACGGCAGAACTCGGTGGCACCAACAAGCAGAAGGCACAGTCTTCTTTGCCACACGTTGAATTCGGCAAGGCAGCCAGAGCTATTCACCAACCTACCATGCCTACCGCGGGTAAGACAAAGCCATCATCTAAGAAGCTTCATAACCAAGACCATAAGACCACTCGGGTGGTCATCATCATAACCGTCATATTTTTCCTCCTCTGGCTCCCAAACATTACGATCGACCAGATTCCTATTGATCAACTCACGCGGATCCTTGTGGAAGTGCCCAAGGGATCATTTACCATTTATTTCTTCTACCAGATCAAGTACATCAGCCACATCACCAATGTGTTTGTCTACGTATTTACATACAGGCGCTTCAGACAGACATGCTGTCAGCCATGCAACTGACACGCTTAAAAATTGATTTGATTTCATTAAAAATGAGGTAAAATATAACTCGGTGTTTCGTTCTTATATTAATTCTATGCCTGTAAACCAGAGTGTGTCTGGGCATCATCAGTTTCGATTTTTCAGATGTGTTAAGTTGAGATGATAGTTCTGTCAGTGTAATTCATTTTTTTCAGTAGGTCTTTGATTAACAGATGATTTACAATTAACAGACACTTCAAGATTGTTTTTATTTATATTATGGTGTTGCATGCTATAGATGAATGACAGTTCAATACCACGAATTTGTTTCATTTTACGAGCATCATGATGATGAAATACACAAATTAGAGTAGAAGTTGGTATCTGTCAAGGAGCTTACTATTGTAGTGATTGCAGTTGAATGTTAATAATAATTCAGAATGCATTTTTCTGCAAATCATTTACTCATCACTTTGTAGTTATTCCAGTTTACAATGTTCGCACATATTATTATGATATACAAATAATAATTGTAGCCATCGATGCAATTTCACAAATTCAGGAATATTACCCTGGCGCATACAGCCAGGATTATTCAAGGGGGAGGCAAAGCAAAGGGGCTTAGGTAGAGATCGAAGGATGATATATGTAGTTTTTAGGGGATCAGCAGGAGACCATGGCCCCTCTTGCCCTTCTTGTGATGACGAGACAACAAACTCTTTAAAACAGCTTTAGTGCTGCACGTATCATCGATTTACATTATACGCGGCGTCTCAGTACAAACGAATAAAGGCAAATAAGCGTTTGCATACATTACTTTTGTTGCTTCAGTTTGTGAAAAGTAATCATTTCGTTATGAATTTTAAATTTTGTTAAAATCATCGTCACGAGAATGTCAGGAACTCATACACGCTTTTCACCTTTGAGAGAGTTGTCCACGATGTCCACGATGACATCACAGATGCTGGTAAAGTTGCCAACTCAAGGATCCCCAAAATAGTGATTTACCTAAACTTTCAAAATTCATAACTCTTGAACAGATTGTCCGATTTTGCTGAAACTTTCACTGTTTACTCTATTTGTTCCTCTTCATTCACTGGAAGCACACTGATGTCTGGGTTGAATTTTCCTTTAATTCACGATTCCATTTGAAACGTCACACCTACAGCAATTTTTTTTTTAATTGAATGAAATAAAATCCATTGTTATTCTAGATACCTATCTCATAAGTTAACATGTTTGCTTGTATGTTTTAAGAATTCTCAAATAAAATTAATCAACTTGTGATGTTAGAGTGCAGTACATTACGTTCAAGTGGAATGAAGGAAGATTTTAATCTTTGAAATACTGATACTAATTCAACAATTAAAAAAAAGAATATTTGGAGAGATGAGAGGAAGGAAGACGTTGTAAGAGAGTGATAGATATCCTATCATCTCTCTCTCTCTCTATTTCTCTCCTTCTTATTCTACCTCTTCCTCCTCGCGATATGGCTTCTCTCTTCCCTTAACTCTCGTCTCTTTCCTCCCCATCCACAACCACCCCAATCCCACCCAACCAGTACTCCAATGCTTCACAGAAACTCTGCACGGATGAGGGGGCAACAGTGAATCAGTCAAGTCAGACTTGGTTCTCCATTGCTGCAGGGGTAAGAGGAGGCCATATCAGAAAATAGAATCAAGTCTCTGCAACCAATTTAGTCAAAGGAAACAACCATATTATAACTTAATCAGTTATTCACTTCATCCAAATATTGTATTTTGCAATACGAAGGATGAAAACTATAATGAATGTGTGGCCCAGCTTTACCCGCTGCAGTCAACGGTCGGCGGGAGAAAAGCGATGAATTCAACCTGGTTCAAATGCTTCGCTCTGGCGCACAAGTGCCCTTTGCGGACTCAAATCCATGATCAATGTTTTGCTGACGTTGTTTGCTTACGCCTTCGATACGATATTCTAATTGATATAAACTGGTGTGAACCACCTATACCGCAATAAAAATGTTCTATAATATCAATGATGTTACTCATGAAGAATTAATTTATATAAAATCAAAATGTTCTAGAGATCGTCTAACGGGGTGACAAAACGCAATTAAAGGCGTTTACCTTGTGCTTTGAACATTTTGAAAACATTTTGAGACATTGCATCATACATGTCAGTGAGACTGCGACATAATAAGTAGGTGACTAGCTACAATTTGTCGTGAACTGTGACCCCCCCCCCCCCCCCCTTAGCCAAATTGCTCTGGAATCACCTTCTTATCATCCTCGCCTGCAGTACACAGTGTAATTTCAGAGATCCTGTGCAAGACTGTGCTTTTCTTGGAATGCAATCGGAGAAAAAAATTAAGAATTTCAGTCCTTGCCAAATTTCAAATTTCGCAACTTTGATAAGAAACTGATTTCATTCCTCATTTTCATTTTACCAATTAATTCTGTTGTCACTGGTCATAAAACGCTTGAAGGTACATATGTTCCTTCGCAGGAGATCCAGGCCAAATACAGCTGCTACCAAGTAACTATCACAGCTGTCTTAATGAGTTTTATCATGATCACGAATCGCATTTATGCTATAATCTAATAATAATGATTACGAGATGCACGATTATTAGAGAAAATTAGTATTTATGTGAAGAGGCAGAGTTAGACTGGTAAGCAATGATGTATGAACATGTGAAAATAACATTTTTATCCTATGTTCATGTTGCACTTCATGTTTCTGTAGTCAGGGCCGAGGACGTAAGTATATTTCTGCCAAGTATATTATTCTCTCTTCTTTGTTTTCTTCCCTCCATCTATCTCATTTTCTTTCTTTTTCCCCGTTTGATGTAACAGTAGACCTGGGGGGCGTTTCATGAAACAATTAGTCGGTGGTTTTCACCGACTAAATTGCTTTCAGCCAATCAGATGCGAGTATTTTCAGTAGCTTATAACATTTGTCGGTGATTTTCACCGACAAAACTCTTCATGAAACGCTCCCCTGGTTTGAGGCTTGGCATTTATCGGCAAATTTTCCATTTCCTTCAGAGTGCACTCAAGACGCGTTAAGAGCTGTCTCTGTTCATAAGAACTTGCTTCCACGCCAACTTGATTATGAGTTCCTTGAGAACCTGAGCGAGAAATCTAGGTAGGTGTGCGCATCGAACCCGCACCCTTCTGGATATGGTTACTTGATTTCAGCTTGCCAAACCACTGATCCTCACCATAACTTGGCTAGCCCTGCCTACAGTTTTATTAAAAATGAGTCAGCTCTATGCCCGCTGACTCAGTCGCTAGCACATACAATCTGGCATTAGGCGGCCATGGAATGCGTACTTCCTGCCTTCCAATACATGCACTCCTCTCAGTTTCCAGCGAGGCGCTTCTTTTTCTTTCGATCATGACCCCCCCTCCCCCCCCCCCCCCCATTTTGCCCTTCCCGATACGCAAAGGGATCATCTAATAAATCTCATCTCATAAATTCACTCTCTTCTGGCACGCGAAATTGTATAAGAGGTGAAAATGTCATGATTAATTTGATCGACAACTGGAATCCCTTTTTTTTATCAAAAAAGATAGAAAAGATAATTCGTGAATTTAGAATTTTGCTTTGGAAGCTTAGGATACTTACCGCATCAGGGAGGGTCATCATTATGGACAAACTACCATGACCCTTTGATGCATGATGGATACGCATTCTTTTTCCTACTAATTTACACACTTTTCCCCTAATTAATAGTACCATATAACGATAAAATACCTTTAATGATATCAAACTAAATGATAATGAATATAATAATGATAATAATAGTGATAATAATAATAATAAATAAATAAACAAATAAATTTTATTATAATTCACTCACTTTAGTTTTGGGAGCCCAGTCTTTGAAAGGCCAATGGCCTCTGCTGGCTCCTCCATATTCTTGAAATAGTATTTATGTACTTTGTATATGTATTACCTTTTGTTACTGAATGTAAAATGGTGAATATTTTTAATGAGGATTGGAAATAAAGGAAATGAAACGGATGAATTATATCTTGTATAACCAGGGTCGTCTTATCCGCACTCCCTGAGGACCTATCGTATTATGGACCCTAGTACAAGATTAATCCGACCATGACCTGATTTGCAAAGAATCATAAAGGCACCAGCGTTATCCCCCTTGGCGAATCTTCCTGATCAGGCAAGTCATAACCATGAAGCGTCATCGGAGAGAAAACGTGTTCAGTCTAGGGGCGAATCCAGCAGTGACTGGAAAGGGTGGGGGCAGGCCTGGGGGAGGGGGGGGGGAGGGGAGACATGCCGTGGTTGAGTGCCGAGGTGCCGTGGTCGAGTGGTTTAAGGCGCTTGACTGGAGACGCGAAAGTTGAGGTTTCGATCCCCCGTGCGGCACTTATGTCCCTGAGCAACTAGAGCAAGGCATTTTATATACATTGCTCTTTTATCGTTAATCAAAAATAAATGAACATGCTATAGGCATTTGAATACCAACGTGTGCATGTTGTGTTTTTTTTTTTCTTTTTCTTTTTCTTCTTAATGTTAAACTTTACAGTATCATGAAAATTCACCATCCAGGGGAAGCCGACTACAAATCCCGGCACGTCGTTATCAGTAGCCCAAGCAGCAATTTTACCTCCCCCCCCCCCTCCCCTTCTCCTTTGGGATGATGTTTTGAATTCTAATGGATAATTAAGTCATACTTCATGAGACAGCAGCTCTTGTTTCTTGATCCGACTTTCCATCAGTATTCAGAAAGCATCCGTTTGCTCTGTAATTTGATATTAAAGGGAACTTTAAGAAACATTTTTTCCCCTTTCAATGTAAGCATTCCTCTTTAACTTTCTACTTATAAAGGTCAGTATTGGATTAGAAGCATAATCATTGTAGTGTAAAATAAACTTGTATGTTACAGATTTCAAAATCGTTTTAAAACTTTGACAGAGTCTGTGATCTCCCTGTAGAGTAAATTCGGAGAAGTGCATATTAACTCTGTGGATCTTCCTCAGTGGAAAAGGACAAAGGTAACTGTTGAGAAGATCCCTGAAGATAAGTTTTGAAGAGGGGGAAAGACTAGCTTGCGCTGGCTCAGACTCGCCTAACTCGTCTTGTGGATATGCGTCCACCAAAACACAGTCCCTAGTCCATGTACTCCTCTCTACGTAAACGGAAACGTTTTCATTACTGCTTCTAGATAGGGGGACCAAGAGCTCACTAGTTACACAGCCAGCCAGTCATTTGAAAGTGAATTTTTTTCTTTCGATGAACAGAATGTGCTATGATCATGCCGACCTGGACAAGTCGTGTTCGTAGCCTTCGTTCTCACTGGATATCATAATAACAAGGATTTGTGGGTTTGTTTTATTGGACATATTGATGTTTGATCCTAAAGCGGCACGGAAGCATTGAATAAGTTTTACTGGAAAATGGACCCATGAATATTCACACGTAATAGGTAAGATGTGATGTTGAATATTGCGCGATTATTCCACATGATTTCTTATCTGACCTTTTCTTTCCAGCTTAACGATAGATAGTTGACCTGAACGAATTCATGATATAATTTTTTTCATAGTTGTTCGTAGAAAACAAAGTTAATTTCTCTTCAAAAAAAAAAAAAAAAACAGAACACTTTTATTGATCAAAATATTTCCTCCTACTCTCAACAGAACCAGTTTGACGAAGCACTAGTTGTTATATGAATTGAGTAATTTCAAACGAGAACCTAACCAAAGTCAAAAACACATGCATCTTTCTAAAATCATGAAAGTTGTTAACAAATATGTTTCTTCTACTGCATATCTGGGTTTTAAATATTGGTCCAGGGGTTTTGTTTTTAGGTCTACACATCCTGTCTACCCCCCCCCCAAGTTCCTCTCCGCATGTCATGCATATCCCCCCCCCCCTTCTTACCAACTATACTGCTGTTTGTCCGCATAACTCTATACAATCTACGGTAGATATTTAAGTCTTTACAGATTTCTTCTAATGCACGTTAACTCTTTGTTATTTAATTGTCACATGATCTAAAAATGAATTAGCAAGAATGTGATGATAATTATTGTCATGATTGTGGCACGAAAACTCACCCACCTTCACAGACTGATGAAATTATGATTCGCATGTTGATAACGAACTTCAACACCGTCACCGTTCAACAGTTTAACAATAATCAAGAAGAAGGATTGTTTTAGGGTTCAACCTGAAATTGTTCCTCATAGATATCTGACATTCTTTTGACGATCTGTCAGCGCCTGTTTTAATTCACGGTGTTATCTCTTTCGGTATCAAGATTCTTATCACAAATAAACTAAGCTCATGACTATACTTACGATTACAAAATACATGAAATAACGAGAGTTTTCCTTCGTAATCCCTCAAAAATGTCATGCAACACAGCGTCTTCCTCAGGTATATGTCAGTATTATGTACTGATAGATCTTTACCCTTTTTGACGGAAAGGTTGATTTCAAGCAAAACTTTTAATCAAAGATGGCGTAACATTGGCTCATACAACACATATACAACAGCACTGGTGTGGGAAACATTGCGGGAATAAAAGATATAGGTGGGGGATCACAATCCTGATATTTAAGTTCTAATTATAATGCAAAATCAAGTATAATTATGATATATTCATCTACACATTCTCAAGAAAAGTCTGTTCATGTTATTCGTGATTTTAGTGTTCTCGATTTTATATCAGATTCAAGGGGTTTGAAAACAATCTTTCTCAATAATAACGCGCCTTGTTCTTAGGCCGGGGAGGAGTGGGGACATAGAATTCTATATTTGACGTGTTTTGCTCAAAATCTATCCTTTTTTCATTTAAAAAACAATATTTTCTTTTATTTATACACCGTACTTTCTAGAAAAAAACCCACGGGGGGTTGGAAATATTCTGGCACTGAACTTCAAATTGGGGCAAGATGGAGGGAAGGAGTTGGCAACCGCTCGACTCCATTCCTGAGTCATTGTTCCAAGTGATTAGTAGGTCTTCCATTGTTCATCGTTGTCTCCTAATGGTTGGGCTATTATGACTCTTAGCATAAAGAGGTTAACCAAACGATATCCTTTCGGGAAGGAAGGAGGGGGATGGGTGAGGTTCAATTTCCATATACTTTTTCACTTTTGCTGCTCCAGAAGTTGGAACAAAAATCTTGTAGGTATTGAGGGTGGGAAGGGGGGGGGCGCTTTAATAGGAGGAGGCAGACATAATGATTGCACATTATATATTATTGCTGTTTCCTTGAAACACAATTTTATATACATTAGTATATTCAAGGACATGTGGATATCTGGCGTAACCCATGATTTGAAATTGAAATTGAAATTGAAATTGAAATTGAAATTGAGTATTTATTGTCCATACGGAAATTTGGTTTTCACTGGTAACAAATTTATCCATTCATTCGCATGTTGTGAATTGTGAAGACAATGATATCACAAAAAAATTAAATATATTCCATCGTATGATATTTTTTCCCGTCACGAACATGGCACCGTAAGCAGCGACAGTAGTTATATTGCATTTATTTAATGACGGTCAATTAAAGCTTGGTTTCAGCTAAGGTGTTTATAAGCATACAGGGTCGTCAACAATTGACAATTAAAACATAGTTATTAACCCTTCACAGATACGAAAATTATGGAAAAAAGATAGATTAATACAAACATCAGAAAATAGAAAGGATAAACAATATGAACAACAAAATCTGAAAAAATGCAATTTAGACTTGTAATTCATCCTGTTTGAACCTCTGTAAGTTCTCGGTTATCTGCATTTTGTATCTGAAGTTGAATGCACTTTTGAAAGGAAAGGCAATTACCGTACGAACTGATATGGGTTTAGTTGTGCCCCGAGTTGGTTTAGGCCAGCAACAAGTGCTGGAAGGATAGAACGGATTCAGGTAATAAACCTGTCAGCTATTGTCGATCAAACCGAAGAAGGTTGAACATTTCAGAAATCACGCTCTAGCTCTGTCCACTTTTGCAAAGTTTCAATATGAATTCAGACGATTTAAAAAATTTTACCTTTTAAAATTTTTTTAAAATTTTTTCTGTGGTAGTTTAAAGACAATGGCCCGCAATAATGTAGCCTTGGAGCTCTCAACGTACAATGAAAGTGATTCAAAACTCAAGTCATTAATCTTTGCTACCAAACGTGCTACCAAACGTGTTCTGTCATAATTCATTTTGATTTGTTTATGTATGACATATTACATGTATAAAAATATTGGTTTTTGAACTAATATTTTTATACATGTAATACTTTAAAATGTAAAATGTAATACTGAACATGTAAAGCTTTTAAAAGCTTTGGGGTGTTGTCTTTTGTTGCCAATATCACTGCAATAATGAACATGGTCAGATTGCTTTATAAGAATTGTTGCTGTTGTTGTTGCTCCCTTCTTCCCCCCCCCCAAGGGTACTAAGCCATGATTCTTTTATTGTTTTATATGAATGAAAATATGAATGAGAAGGAAATGAAGTTAGCCCATCAAAAACCGAGAAATGTCTCTTGAGGGGTAAAGAGCCAAACGGATTGAAGAGGGGATGGGGAAGGTTGGTGTGTGCTGAAGAAAATGTCGGCTACTAACCTTCCCATACTACCGAGGATATGTCAAATGACGGATGGAGATTAATTTCATGCTTATGTGGGGGTGTTTCTTTTCCTCTCAAAGCTCATATTCCCAGGGCGTTCTTCTTTACCTCTCTCTATACTTCTTGCTTTTATTTCAAAGGATACATGAATGTGTGAATGCAAAGCATGCATGTTTATGTACTAACCCTTCACGGTTTCTTTTTTTCCCGTTTGTTTGTTTGTTTTTAAACTCATATTTATACTTAGAGAAACTTTGAAGAGTGATTGATGATTTTATCTCGCACAGATGGTTTCGCTTGATCTGTCGACAATCTCTTCACAGCGTCATATCAGTGAAACTGAACATATAAATTAGGCCACTAATTATGAAAACTGTTATGAGCGCAAAGTTTTGAAGTACTATACAATTTTCAATGGAATGATTATACTTGAAACACAGTATTAAGTTCATATATTTGTCTCGGCATTCGTTTGTTTGTTTGTTTATTTTTTTGTTTGTTTTGCGGTTGTTGATTTTTTTTTTCATTTTGAAAAATAATGTAAACTTTCTCCCCTCCAATATACACTTTCGTGTCTATTGCTTTACAATATATTTCAAAAATGTTTTCCTACACTGCATTTTTTTCAAATTAGATTAAGTTTAAGGAGTAGTTTTACGGTTGTGTATAGGGTTTAGTCTAGGACTGAAGTTCAGATAGTTGAAGAAATTAACCAGGAAGCAACTGTCGCCTTACCATGTGTCGATCGTAGAACCTATTTGTCATGTATGCTGTAAAAACAGCTGTGCCTCATTCTGAATGACCTTGTTATTTCTTCGAGCTCAGCTTCACTATTCCTGAGTTTTTCAGACTGAAAACGGCTTATGTCCATTTTAAAAAGCCCAAATCATTATGAACACGTCATTTCCGTAGTTTTAGTGATTTATTTCGGAAAGCACTGATCGTGTAATAATTTTCTCATTTTAATAAAATTTTCAAGGAAGGTCTAGTCATTTATCTAACGAATGCAACAGTTATAATCGTTAACTTACGTGTGATGAAAATTTTTCAATTCGTTTAGATATTCGATATGAAGGAAATAGGTGACCAATACTTCTGACAGTATAATCTTGTATTTGTGGCTTTTTGACAGGAAGTTCCGACTTTCTATACGAAGTACACGCACAAGTTAGGCAGGAAAGACGACTAATATACTTTAGTATATAATTATACGGATAATTTGGGAATGCAGAAATCTATTGATCGTCCCTCAGCCTACATTGAAATTTGAAAGAAGGCTATGAATAAATCAGAGCAACAAGACGAGAAGATTTTGACACGAGGAGAATAACATCATGTAGTATGTTAAATCTGCGCTGAAGAATTAAATGTATGAAAATGAGATGATCCCCTGTCCTCGTCAAAGACAAACGTTGACTATATACATCTAAGTAGACTTATAGAAGTACATACGTATTTTTCAGGCGATAATGGAATCAACAGAAATGAGGTATAGACGGGACTTACTTCACATCATTCCTTTTACAAAATCATATTTTGGTCTGAGCCAGGATGCGACTTACGTATATTTGGACTGGTAAGGTCTTCCGAAAAGAGCTCCAATATTTCATCACCAGTCTCCCTCCCGGCTTCCTTCCCAGGCATACACCCGGCACACGATAAGGTGCTGTTACCATAGCCGATGAAAAGATAGTCTGTAATTTATATTTGCATGGCACACAGAGCTTTGATATATGATAATGGTATTAGGAGAAGGGGGGGGGGGGGGTATGAAAGTATTGGCAACGCAAAGATTTCATAGGCTGTAGAGGAACAAAATGGCCCACAGGACAAGAAATTCCGAGGCTCTGAGCCACTGCTCGAAACTGCTATCATGGTTATAAAACTTCTTAAATCATGATTTTAAGTGTACATGGACAAAAAGGTTCTTTTTGGCTGTCTTATTTATGTGGAAATTTAATGTATGAATGAACCGAGGAGGTCTAGAGGACGCCATTCCCACTCTACTCCCTAAACAAAGTATAATGCCTTTAGTACACTCTAAATTAAAAGGTTGCACAAAATGTGCGTGAGCCACCCCCCCCCCCCCCCCCCTTGAAACGCGAGAATTCGTCAAGATTCTTGTCAAGTTTCTTGACAATTTCGATTTGCGAGATGCAGAAACGGTTGACTTCACATACAGTGCAATGAAAGGAAGCACGCATCTAAAAAGATTACATGAACTGAATATCATTCTATCAAACGTCTTTACTTTTAGCCAATCCCATGTAAGGAATAGCGAATCTTTAAAGCAAAGTCAGTAAAAGAAAGAATATTCGGCAAGATATATTCTCTATTTTCATTGTGTCGATCACAATTTGGACATATCTTTTGGATTCTGTACAAAAGAAAGAAAGAAAAAAAAACCCGCTCGACAAAGGGGTGGAAGTGTGGCTGAAGAGGGGCTCAGAGTAAAGGTGAATCCTTTACGTGGTCTAATCAGCGGCGTATCAATATTTCTTAGATGGGTCATAAATATTAAAGAATTATAGGAAACAAAAATTGAGCAAGAGATAAGAGAGGGGGCAAATTAATTTTCCATTTGTGTTTCTTGTGGTGAGTAATATTGAAATTGGAAGGGAGAAAGGGAGATTGGATGTGATGCCCCCCCCCCCTCCTCCACAATTCTAAGGTTGGATGGTTGAGTGGTTCAAAGCTTGGTCTAAAGTGATCTAGTTCCAGACTAATGCCTCTTAGGCCACTGGGCATGCTGGGTGGAAGGGAGCGGGTCTGCAAAACGGAGCATACCAACCAAGGGGTAATTAACCCTCTAATGGTCTAACTAGTCTATTCCTGATTAGATTAGACCTTGACCCGGCGGCTGACGGGCCTCGTAGTACCTAGACCATGTCATGGTCACTGCGCTCTTTATCATATCATCTTAAAAATAGAACTCGAATCAACCGGGAAAGACTTACTGCATGCCATCTTCCGTGATTTCTTTATATAATTCAACATGATTTGCAAATAATAAATCGCAAATTAAGCGAAAAAGGTAAATCATGATTTTTCTGTAAGGCGACTTTCAACACCTCTCATAAATATCATAATCCAGTAATAATTGTGTTGTAATCCATAAATCTTACATCATTCTTAAACTTGATGTAGACCTACCATGAATTAGTATTAGCCGCACAGAATATTTTGCATCCGATACCGAAATAAGAAGTGATTTTTTTTTTAATTGATGATGCTGTCACATGGTGCGACTAAAGCAACGTCTCCTTTGGATTCGCTCATCAGGGGGGTGTTTCACAAAGAGTTAAGTTTGACTAATACTGCTTTCACACCAAGGTACGGTCGCTGGGTACGGTCGCAGAGACCGTACCCAGCGACCGATGAAACCATGGTGTGAAAGCATTTCATCGTACTCAGCGACTGATCGTTTTGGTAAAAAACGATCGGTCGCTGAGTCCGACCTAAGAGGTACTTCAGCGACCGATCGCGACCGATGCAAGCTTGATGTGAAAGCACATCGTACTCAGCGACCGATCGAAATGCAATGACCCCCATACATGCCCACGCGCTATCTCTACTTCCGCTTCCGGCTAGGTCAGCTATACAGCAACCGATCGCTCTGGGCCTGACCAAATTTTGACGGCGGTGTGAAAGCTGGGTACGGTCTCTGCGACCGTACCCAGCGACCGTACCTTGGTGTGAAAGCGGTATTAGAGTCGTGCCTAAGCGCCAATGCGCATCCGGTATTTAACGCGTAATCTCATTGATAGACTTCCAATAGTGCGCGTCCCCTGAGCATGATCTGACCAATGGGGTGATGCGTAATATAACGCACGCAAGTAGGAATTTAAGTGCGAATTTGGTCAAACTTAAATCTTTGTGAAACACCCCCCAGATCAGTTAACGCCTAAGGCCCGATTATACAAACTTCAGATGAAGTTGAGCAAAGGGGAACTCCCTGAAACAATACGATGCACTTGGCTACCCAGGCACCTACCTGAGCGCTTCTTTCCCAGACCTTATCTCAGAAGTAGACTACTTGTATCCTCTTCAAATTACAGCGATGACCCACCTACTAGAGCTAGAATATAAAAAATCAAATACTACCCCGCAGGGCCAATCAACCTACATCGGCTAACTGGGTGTGTTATTCTTTATTAAATGAAGAAAATTTATGTCGGCCTTTGTCATAATGATGTAATTCAATTGACGAGTAATAACATTTTCATTCTTTAATTATTACTTAACGAACCTTTGATATACAGGTATCTATATTTAGCACTTTCCTCAAGAATAGGCAGCGTGCCGAGGAACTGTAGCAGAGACTGGGTACTGACTGGGTTGTGGGAAATTTTTAAAGATTTTCAGGGAGTGTATCATCATGAGAAGACACTTAACCTGATTCCAGAGGTGATAAATAATGACGCAAGTCATATTGATTATCAAAGAGGGACGGTCTTCGGGGGCAGGAGGGGGTTCTCCCTATTTTTTTAAAGCAAATATGCCCCCCCCAAAAAAAAAAAAAAAAAAAGCTCAAAAAGATTTTGGAGACATGCAGCGTTTTTTCCTTCCTGTCAGAGATTTTCGAGACTTCTATTCCCCTCCCCATTGAGAAAATATTCTGTCCTATCTCTTTTATCGACCAAAATTATGACCCAGGGCCTATCTTGCCATATCTTGAAATGGGTTCAATTTAATAGGAATCATCAGCAAGTGTTCTGAGCCCCCCCCCCCCCGCCCGCCCGCAGTCTAAAGGGTGTGTTACCTAACGAACAAATTATTTAGGGTGATATCAGGCTAGACAGATATGCAGTCTTTCTAAAGACTTTAATTCTGAAACGCAAGTTCATATCTAGATTTTTCACGATTTTATGTCATTATAGAAATTAGGATTTTAGGTGTTCGGTAATATCTCACGATTTACTATCACTATACATCAAGCACGCAGAAGTATTGGTTAGTAGGTCCTTTTGCAATGGTATTTAATTAGGGTTCGAGTGTATATCAGTCACCAGTGGCGGCGATTTCATGTCACTAGTGGGGGGGGGGGGGGGGGGACGGAAGCACGGAAGGACTTCGCGGAAAAGCTGTTTCGAATAGGGAGAGGGGGGATAATCGTTATTATGCGAGCGAGCAAAGCGAGCGAGCTAAAAAAAAATAACCGCAAAAAATAATAAAAGAAGCCTGATTTTGCCAGCATAATGCATTCTGGGCCTATAAAATATTTAAGTGGTTGGCCTAAATTTGGTCACCTGACTCAAAATAGAAAAATAATGTATTAAGCTTTAAAAATCAAGGGGGACATGTCCCCCGTCCCCCCCCCCCCCCCCTCCGGGATCGCCGCCTTTGTCAGTCACACCATGCGTTAAAATCAATCATAAAACTAAATGCTTTTAGGTGCTTGGTTAATAAGGCTGGGTTTTTTTTTTCTTATTTTACTTAATTTCAAATCACAAAAATTAGAATTTTTGGACAAAATCTAGAGCTTATTATTGCTGATTTCTTATCATTTTCTCAGCTCTAGGGAAATATCGTGAAGGGAACTCTGGGAAAATCGGAATATCGTTTGAAAATTATACATTGATATGCAGAAGAGCGCACTAAACAGATGAAAATAATTTTTTAACAGAAAAAAGAAATATGAAAAAAAGCTTTGCACGCCCGTACTGCATGATAAGATAACCAAAGTTAATTTTCATGGTCCCGTCGTCTGTGCATTAATCCCTCCAAATACTGTCTGTCCTTGTAGCATAAGACGTGAATACTTTCTCGACTCTTATATCTTCCTCTCTTTTCGTCACCAGGCTATAGTTAGACCCGATGAAACAATATCACCATGCCTAGACTATTTCGCTGAAATCATGCCTCTCCACCTGGATTTTTCTAAATATTTGGAGAATATATGAGGATTTTTTTTTTTTAAGATGACAGCCCTTTGTTCTCATCCGCCATTACCAAGAAATTTTCTTTCGGCAGACGGAGGAAGGAAGACGTGAATTTAGCAAACAAACACCAATGACGAAGAAGACTTTCTTCTGACAATTGACATTTCGCGCATTTTTAGATTTTTTTTTCTTCTTTAAAATACAAGACCAGTAAGAGTTATGAAGTTACTTTGGAGATGGAATGATCCTTGCAATTTATTTGTAATTATCTCCGTTTCGCAAAGAATTGCAACGGTTACTTGGTTATTGATAGCATTGTTTAAAAATAGATATTTGCATGGTGTGACTACTGCTCTGTCCTTTGTGACTTGTAAGTTACCATTACGGTGAATTTTGTCAATATTTCTTAAATGTTGTTCCATCCAATCTGTTGTCGAAAGCACAAGTAAACCTATTCCTCCAATAGAACTTCATAATTGTATAAGCCGTGTTGGAAGGTAAAAAGTCATAGGTGTATACGATACCAGGCGGTGAGGGGTTGCGGCCCCCCTCAGTAGCAATTTAAAGTCAGAAGTATAAGTGACGCAATTCTAGCTTGTTATACCTTATTTCAGATGACCGCTGAGGTAGGATTACCGATAATCCCTGCCAGTCAACCTGAGAAGCAAGTGTCGGTATTTCCTTGTAACCAAATCCTGCCAAGTTCAGATTGTATTTAGGTGGGAATCTTAACACCCTGGTTAAAACAGTAATGGGTTTAATGTATTTAAATGCGTAAACCTGATTTTGCGGAAAGAACTTTAACGGCCTAGGAATTGTATACTATAATGCAATCATTGTTCCCAGCAAACAGTAACCTTCAGCTGACATTACGACACCGTTACTGTACTCATATGACTGGGTTTATCATATGGTGATTAACAAAGATGGACTTTAACAAACACAAGTGGAAACCAGGTGCCAAAATATGCGTCATTTCGTTTAATGAAACTTAAAAAATGTCTGACATTAGTGCACAAATTTGAAATTCACATCCGCTTAGCCACGATTATCATCGTTAATTCTTCATTATTTTGATTTGAATAGAACCATATATTCTCGTTTACTTGTTGCTTTGTAAATGCACGAATTTTGGCAAGGGTGGTCACATAGCAGTATATGTCTGTACATGCATAACGTGTCATCTGCAGGCTTATGTGATATAACATTAACTTTGATGAAACAATCATTACAATTGGACAATCGTTTAAATGCAGCACATGCACGAGAAAACAATCAGCCAGATGAGTCAATTTCCGATTTCACATCAACCCAATGCCTGATGAATGAAAGCAAAATATCTGTGAATGTGTGATTCAATAAACGTGGATGATACACAAAGACAAAAAGGGAGAAATAAGGCAACGCAATGAATGGTATGGCTGGCTTTAAAGTGATTACACAATGGTAAATTTTTTTTATATATGATCGAGAATAGAATTCTAAGAACAATAAAATTAACAATTTTATGATTTTCAACCGAAATGAATGCATTTTTGCTAATTTTCTCATAAAAAGTCAAGAGTTGACCAAAAAAATTGAGTATGAGGTATGACGTAAAAGTGGGTACCCAGCTTCGCGCATTGCAGTTGTGCTGCGCGCTATAGACTGTACAATATGTATTATACCTTGCGCGCATTTTGCTAGAATTGCGCGACAAGGTACCCATTTTGACGTCAAAGTGGGTACCAAGTTGAAACTGGGTCCCAGCTGAGGGGTCAAAAATCTCCTGAAATCTACCACATTTGGAGGTTTCCTTGGCCACACGACTTTTTAAAAAAACTTTTGGCAGATGATTTTCTGCTAATGAAATCCTGTTCTTTTAAATGAACCAACATTGTTTCAGCATTGTGTACCC
This sequence comes from Echinometra lucunter, assembly GCA_029962745.1. NCBI lineage: Eukaryota > Metazoa > Echinodermata > Echinoidea > Camarodonta > Echinometridae > Echinometra > Echinometra lucunter. Next base: position 22,252,135 of record CM057151.1, read on the forward strand.
CCTCCAAATATCATTTAAAATCCAAAGGATTGTGTATGAAGCTGTAATTGGTCCAGCCCTAGTTACAATGCTGAAATTTGAAAACTCAAATTTCAGAAACGTACAACCTAAGTTTCCTAAGATTTATACTCTCCTATAATATCAAACAAATGTAAACCGAGGGGATCGAGCATTTGCAGCCCCAAACTTTGGAATGATTTACTATGAGGAATCAGGAAATCAACATCCTTTAAAAATTAAATCGAGGTTAAAAGCACACCTTTCCACACATTTCTAAGTGTTCATGTAGCAGAAGTTTAACAACACCGTATGAAAATTAGGCCATTCAACATGTCCAATGACATGGTTATTGCTATAGTTCGTCCTTTATATCATTGTATCTCGTTCATCGTTCATTACGCTCCATAATATTGACTCATGCATACAATAAGGTGACAGTAACGACTGATGAAATAAAGTCATGCATATAAAACCATTTCTTATTCGAAAATCAAAAGCATACCCCAAACATGCCAAGCTAACAAATATTTACTCCTCGGCTCATGGCCGCACGCAGCGGGGGGGGGGGGGGGGGCAGGGTCCCCAGAAATTTTGAAAACTTACATTTTTTTAAAGGAAAATTTTCACAAAATCCACGAAAAGTGTGCACCAAATCCTTCAATTTCACACTTAAAAATGCAAAAGCGCGCTCATGACCAGCTCGGTCGCTTTGCTCCCTCGCTTTCTAGCTTCTTCAAAAAATTTTACGCGTCTTACCCCCCCCCCCCGGAAAAAAATTTCTGGGCACGGCCCTGCCTGGGCTGTAATCTATTTTCTTTTGCTTTTTATTTGATATTTTATTGAACTTCATTGATGTGAATCAACATTGTATTCTTTCTTAACATAACGTACATAAAAGTACATATTTTACATAAACCAAAAGAATCACAGTAGATGTTATTTGTGTATATATGATTATTTTGTTCCTCTTTCGAAGCTATACCAAGAATCAACTTAGAGGGGTGGAGAAGGAGAGCTAGAATTTGGGATCAGATTACTTTGTAAAGCGGAAATCTGTGGTTTATTGTCTTGTGACAAGGCAATTTTCAACTTTATTCCCCTGTGAGTGAGTCAAACTTCTCTGTTCAAGTTGCAAGGATTGCTCGAAACATGATCATAGTGGCGAGTGAACCATAGGCAATGATATTCAACTTGTTAAGATCTGACTAATATAAGAATGCCGTAAGATTGTTTGAAGCAGGCGCAGGGGCACATTCAGCTCGTGTCCCAATTAGCATGGTTAGAGATTTTTTTTAAATGCTCCTGAAGAAGAAGAAATTTTAGAAACCCTTTTCCTTTTTTTATTTTTGTCTGTTTGTTTGTTTGTTTTAATTTTCGTATCATGCCTATCTGGCGTATGTATGGTTTGCAGGATTATGTAGGCCTAACTCTGATTACTGTTTAATTAAAGAAAAATCACCCTTTAAATGATTATTCGTCATTTCGTTAGATCTTATGGCTATTGCCTTTAGATCGTTAAAACGAATATTCTAAAGATCTAACAATAAATTCCCTGGAACAAAAGCGACATGTAATTAGCGTCCTTTGCGATAAAACATTAATTTGGTAAAAACAGATGACTTTCGTAAAATATTTCTTTGCGTTAAGTAACCGTCCGCGCGTTCATCTAGAAATCTTAGAATATAGACATGATAGATATGGCATCATACACAGAGTGAACACAAATTCTCATGCTACACACCTAATGCAAAGGCAGATGTAAGGCTCTGACTGTATAGTCAAAACATCCTCATTCAGAGGTTTTTTTTTCTTCGTCTAGGCTAACGATTAGTGCTAGACAGGGGAAAGGGCACAGTATCCTCCATCAAAATAAAATTCAACAGAAAAATCTTTGTAGTTCTACATATTTAAATTCTTCTGAAGACTATATCAAAGATTGTCCCTGTTTATGAAACATGTCCATTCAAAATATATAAAAGTGAGTAAAATTCTTGAGAAGGCCATTTCAAACTACAGGAGTTTCATTTCTATATTTTTCATTATTAGATACTACTCAATTTCTTTTGAAAAATTAGATTCTTCTACAAATGCATGCCTTTTCATTCCAAAGATTACCTTTAAACAACTCAGAGGGTATTGGGAATGGCACCCTTAAACTGAGAAAAATATCAAAAGACAAAGGATTTTCCTCTCAGACCCTTGAGTATACACCTTCCAAAGATCAATTAAACTTTCTGTTACCATTGCCATGACAATACTGCAGTTAAAGAATTGGAAGAATCTTCGTCATGGTTGCTCTATACCCTCTCGTCCATACCGAACAGTGGTTGGTATTGATGAAACTAGACGATCATTAATGATTATTTTGACTCGTCGTAATAAAATTGACAACAGAATGAAATCTCAGCAAGCACGAGGTAGGAGAATGGTGGTTTGTACATGCATTCATGAGCTTTTTGAGGGGCCATTTTTCAAACTGAAATTGCCCGAATGTGCCCCATGAGACTTTCAAGATTCCCTTCACATTCACTAGGAATGGATGTGCCATTCACCCAGCATTTATCAAGGGGCCCCATATACCTGAGAAATACTTTAAAGGAGAATGCAACCCAGATATAATGCTTCCACTGAATGAAGAAGAACAAGAAGAGTAAACATGAAAGTTTGAGGAAAATCGGACAATCTGTTCAAGAGTTATAAATTTTGAAAGTTTCAGTAAATCCCTATTAAGGGGATCCTTGAGTTGGCAACTTTGCCAGCAGCTGTGATGTCATTGTGGACAACTCTCAATTCATTTTGTACATAATTTTTCAAAAAATTGATATATATGAAATTTCAAGTCAGGAATCAACATAATTCTTCCCAAAATGCTTGCAGGATTTATATAGCCATGTCATACTCAAACAATGAATCAAAAGAATTTTTAATTTTTCTTGAAAATAAAGAAAATGTTGAATTCTGTGTACAAAATGAATGGAGAGTTGTCCACGATGACATCACAAAGTTGCCGATTCAAAGATCCCCATAATAAGGATTTACTTAAACTTTCAAAGTTCACAACTCTTGAACAGATTGTCCGATTTTCCTCAAACTTTCATGTTTACTCTTCTTGTTCTTCTTCATTCAGTGGAAGCATTATATCTGGGTTGCATTCTCCTTTAAAAACTGAAAAGGTCATGAAACCTCTCTGTGATCGTACAAGGCACGTTTATACATGTATAAAGAATATACTTCTAACTTTCATTAAGGTCATAAGTCTAGGTCACGTGACTCGTGAACACACAAAACAATTTTCTATTTTGTTTGTGTGCGTGTGTGTGTGTGTCTGTTTTTGCATAGCATACCGTTCAGATTCAGATTCAGATTCAGTTTTATTTCCAACAGAAATAACAAATATTTATACAAATCATTTTCATAGATTATAACAAATATTACAATACATTAATAATAATCATGATAACTAACATATAAAAATATAATACAAAATATTTTATAGACAAATAATATATAGTTAGGATAGAAGAAAAGTATCTGTGGAAATGGGGGATTCACTAAAAAGCATAGCTTGTATAATGTGAATCCCCCTAAAGGAAGAGAATAGAGGAGAGAGGGAGAGAGAGAGACGCAATGGTTGCTATTTGCCTACGGAGATTTACTGAATAGATTAAAAAGAACAGGATAACTCACAGAACAAGACAAAACGAAAAATAATAGAATAAAATGAAAAAAAAAAACAAAAACAAAAACAAAACAGGACGACAAAAGGAGAAATAAACGTAAAATAGAATCAGGACAAATTTCGACCGAAAAGAGAGGATAAAACAAAATGATAGACTAACAAAAATAACTTTAAGTCTGAGAGGAGATGATACCGAGCGGGGATTAGAAATGAAGACCTCGGTAGGATTTAAGTAAAACGTTTTTAAGTTTTCTTTTAAAAGAATATATGGAAGGGCTGTTTTTTATGTTATTGTCGAGGGAGTTCCAAAATCTAGGGCCATCGAACATAAATGTACTCTTTGCTAATAAAGTTCTAAAACGGGGTAAATGAAATTCGTCAGATTGCCGAGTAGGGTAATTATGAAAAGGCCGATTAAGAGGAAACATAGAATCAAATACACGTGGAAGTGTGTTTTTGTCAAAGTTAAACATAAATTGTCCTAAATGAAATAAATATAGGTCGCTTATCTTCAGCAATTTGCAATAAAAAAATAGTGGGTCAGTGTGTGAACGAAAAGCTGAATTATGAATAACACGAAGGGACTTCTTTTGCAGTAATAACAGTCTGTCTAAAATGGTTTGATGGGTGCTGCCCCAGGCAAGTATCCCATAATTCAAGTAAGGCAAGATCAGGGAAGAATATAGCATTAAAAGTGATGACGACGAAAAATGATATTTCAGTTTATTGATAATGCCAATATTTCGCGAAATGATCTTACATATACAATCTATGTGGTATTTCCAGGAAAGCTTATTATCAACGGTAACACCGTTGATAGCAAATGTGAAAAATCAGCATTCTTCCTTGAAAAAATGAATAATCTTAACTTTTCCCAGAAAATTGTTGCGAAAATAAACATGAAATTTGCTATATTTTTTAAAAATTATTCATTAGAAAGAGGAGGCGCTGTGGCTCAGTGGTAGAGCAGTGGTCTCGTAACCGGGAGTACCCAGGTCTGAAACCAAGCGGATGCGCTAATGCCCTTTAGTAAGGTATTGATCCTCATTACCAAGTCCTTCGGAGGGGACTTAAAGTCGCCGGTCCCCTACTACCAAGCATTACACATGCTTACTTAGCAGTCGGGTAAAATAACCAACCAAACCACCAAACAACCAAAGTGCATTAAACTCTACAGCAGAAAATAGGAAGATTTGGTTGATATTCACTTGTTAAAGGAGATTGAAAGCCTGGGGGAAACATCAATTTCATTGAAAAGAGAGGATAGAGAGAAGCAGTTATTTAAAAAAAACGTTCCATCGAAAACGGTTACGAAATGAGAAAGTTATGAAAGTTTGAAAAAAAAAGTTTCAATTTACTTTCTAACTGGCAATGTTGCTTAAAAATGGCAGGTTTTCAATGAAGGACAAGTCTCAATATGTTTTGTACACAAAATTTAATATTTTCTCCATTTTCTCTAAAGATGCTTCTTGTATCTTTGTGAACTCAACACAATTTTCATGTTGTGTCAAATACATTTTCCCATTATATATCTTGAGCTAAGAAGGAGACAAGCTTCTCTCTATCCTCTCTTTTCATTAAAAACTGATTTCCCCCAGGGTTTCATTCACTAGTTAAGGGCTCCCTTAGCATTGTTTTGAAATATTGAATACTGAATAACTACTTAAGCATGATGTGCTTTGCCCTTTGTGAGTGATTTTGTGCTTACTCTGTTCCTTTATAAGCAGTCTCTCTTTTGCAATATTGATTAGAACTATACGGCATATACGATGTAATAAAATTTATCTCTCTGTTTTATATATCTTGTCAGAATTGTTTTACATGTTATATAGTTGCTTCACTCTCTTATAAGTACGTGCTACGCTATGGAGTTGTAAAAAGTTGTTGTCTTGAATATCCATTGTCTTCTATCACCTCAGGGTAATTGATGGCATCATCGGGAAGGATAATCATCAAAACAAAGTACATAAAATTAATTCAAAATCTCCTGCATCGAAACCGTATGTCAAACAACACACTGAATCAGAGAATGGAATAAAATATGAAGATCCCTTCAGTATCAACACACACACACACCCACACACCCACCCTCACACATACGCACACGCGCACACGTATACAATTTTCCCCCAGTTGCTCCGGAAGTAAATTATGCAGTGTCCACTCTCTCTTCAGTTACTTCGTACTTCTCTGAAAGGGCATGGGTCTACTGGAGCGTTCCTTATTTCCTCCCCGAAAATGTGTACAGAGTTGACTCATAGTCGAAGTCAAGTTGAGATATTTCATGGAGATATGTATGATTTCAAGCCGAGTTTGGATATAGGACTTATAATTAATGTGTTTTGGGTAGAAACTATCCATGAAATAAATGTAGGGTCAATGGAGACGTCTTTGATGTAGCATGCCTGTCAGTATTGTCAGTTTTGTAAAGTTTAAGGTGAGTAGACCAGTTGTTCTGTTGCTTGTTAGCTTCCTGTCAAGACGTTGGTTTCGACAGTATCGCTGTAAGTTGATTAATCATTTCCTTCTGAAACAATAACATTGTGTTTGAACTACACGTTAATGCAATTAGAAAGAAGGAGGTGAACACAAGGAAGGAGGGGCTTTTGTTGGGGACGCCAGAGACATGATTACAATAAATGAAATATGCTTTTGAATTAGTATTAGAGCTTATGATTGCCTGCGGAAGATCCATATCTGATCACGGATGTTTGAATTATTTCATCTCAACTGGCATGTGATGATTTTTTTTAAGGGCCTTTATGATCATTCCCTTGTAAAGAATGATATCACTGGTATTCTAGTTACTCTTTTCAATAAGCTGAAAGTTTCGGAATGAAAACTCGTTATCGTATTTCTGTTCATAGCTGTCAGGGTCATGATGATTCCTTTTTGCAAGTTTTAGTCCATGGTTATAAATTGATGGTCAGTTAGGGAAAAGTGATTGCAGTGGAATAGTCACGTTGAGCTTTTTTTTTATACGTATATACATGTGTTAGTTAATTCATGTTGAAATGGAACCTGGAAACTTTCAGCAAAATCTTCTGGAGGTTCAATCCCGTCAATAGTGTAGGCCTGTGTAAGTAGTCGTTTTGCACTTAGTAAGCTGCCATTCAGTGTCTGAATGTAGAATAAAATGATTATAAGATTCGCAGATGATTTCCTATTTCTCATTTATATGCTTTGCCGTATAGCATGTATAGTGTCAGATGAATTAGATCAAACTCGAATTGCAAACTTGATTTTAAATACCTATTCAAGTTCAACGGCGCTGAGGTGTGTCATAATTTCTTATTCAGTCTCATTTTACCCCTCATTCGAACTTCTTGTAAATTGTCCAGATTTGTGTCTCCCTTCTATTTCAAATTTCAAGAGCCTATTCTGTACAGCTGTGAAGGGGGGGGGGGGTGGCTGGACGAGCAGGCTTCTCATTTCTCAGGTATGGAAGAATCGTGATGCACAGACCCTTTGAATAGTTTAACTTCCAGTCAAATTCCCTTGGTGCAGGAGATGGATGTTGGTATATACATGATTAAGAACCTTCAAAGTACAGAAATAGTGATTCTTTGAAACATCAAATATAATCCCTTACCCACCCACCCCCCCCCCCCCCTCTGCCCCTTACCAGTCTACACTCCATCATGACCTTGACTGCTATGCACCGCCACTGAAATACGATAACAAGTTTTCATTCCAAAACTTTCATCTTTTTGAAAAGAGTAACTAGAATACTACTGATACCATTCTTTACAAGGGAATGATAATCAGGGTCGTGTTCTTTTAATTCATAACATGCCAGTTGTGATGAAATAATTCAAATATCCGTGATCAGATATGGATCTTCAGCAGGCATACATAAGATCTAATACTAATTCAAAAGCATATTTCATTATGGTCATCATGTCTTTGGCGTCCCCAACAAAAGCTCCTTCTTTCATTCTTTCTTTCTTTCTTTCTACCCCTTTCCTCTTCCTCCTCTCCATAATCCTCCTGCCCAATCCTCTCTCCGTTTCCCCTTCACTTATTCATATTTTCTGTTTCTGTCTGCTTCTCTCCTTATTGCTCTCTCGCTCTCTCTTTGCCGTTACGTTTGTTTATTTGTTTGTTTTTAATTTTCCTTCTTTCCCCTTTTCTGTTGTACCCCCTATTCGAGAGTGATCATAGCTCTTAATAAAAATTTTAATACCAACTTATTAGGCCTACAGATTATCAATTGCTTATTACATGAGACCTGCATGGTGAGAAAATTGTGTGTGATGTGCGTTCATATTTACGAACTTTTGGAATCTTGGTAATAACCGGTCTCCAAAATGATGAACAAGCAACCCCACTTTCGTACCCCTCTTGATCCCCTAATTCCCCCTTTCTTTCTTTTTTTTTCTCTCTCTCTTTCTCGTTTTCTTTCTTTCTCTACCATTCTCTCTCAGCCTGTCCCTCTCTCTTTCTCTCCCTCTTTCTCCTTCTCCTTCTCCCTCTCCCTGTCTATCCATTGCTCTACGTCTGTTCCCCTTTCTCTCTCTTTTGGGGGCTGGCAAGGCTGGCAAGGCTGGCAAGGAAATGGAACCAGAACGTGGCTTCTTGGCCGTTTCCTGTCCCGTGCCCCCGCAGGCCTCCCCTGCTTCATAATGCCTCTTGATTTCACATATCATCAAGCGTTTAGCACATACCCCCTGTGATAATAAATGATTTCTTATTTCATTTCTCGAAATTCGAACCGATCCCTACGATTATCAAGCGTTGACATTCCATCTATGCCGTGAGTCACTGAGCTCAAGTAAGACGTAAATTGGCGCAACTTCAGCTACATCATATAAATGTGAGGGTTCGGCATTTCGTAATGGGGTTGGGCGAATTTTCAGACGTCAAATTGACGTGTGAAAGTGTCGTTTCCAGCATTTGTCTCTATACCCTTTTCCTTTCTACATTACTGATTTAAGATAGTATTCTGCATGGCTTTCTTGGAAGTTTGAACTCATAGTTTAGTAAGCATTAAACAACTTGCTCAAGCGAAATTAATACCGAGATTTATTGAAGTTTAGAGCACATTACATAACTTGCCGAGGCAAGAAGAGAGAAAAAAAGGACGAAATCCGGACCGCATGTTCACATGTTCTCTTATCAGAACGACTAAGTTTTTCTGAGTTATGTTATTATTGGTCATACATATCTCTTGGTGATATTTTTAGCTTGAAATGTTTTCATGCCTGGCTCTCACTTTTCCGTCTTTGATCTATCACTCATATACCGAAAGCATTTTAACCTTTTTTTCAAAGATTTTTCTTTTAAAAAGGTTTGAATTTTTTTTGAAAAGTTGACAAAAAAACCAAAAATCATTAACCAAGATGACGTCAGGATTTTTCCTTGCCAATACTCTCCGTGGGAATTGAGTGACTCTATAAGACTCCCATAACGCTGTATATCCCAGCCTGATTGTATCTTTTTCTTCTTCAACATTTTTCCTAGCATACCTGGATATCATGATGAAGGCCCTCATTGGCGTCACTTCCTCTGTTACCTCGCCAAGAAACGGCCCGATAAGAATCTCTCCCCAAAATCACATTTTCGCTTTCCCATTTCGCCAGACATTAAATGACGTCACGCGCATTCAAGGACCAAAATGAAATGAAAATGTGAAGAATAAAAGAAAATAATACATAATTCGTTGCGTCTTTAGGAATAGTTGACCGAGTGAACAGTTGAATTTAGTTTCTCTGTTTCGAAGTTTAGAATAATATGCTGATGGACATTCAAGGGAAGTCCAATAATCAACAGTGATGCAGATATTATGTTACAGCCTTCATTCTCTCGACACGTGTTACAATGTTACACCCAGTGTGTGGTTTACATGATGTATTGCGACTTTCAAGTTGGTGTGATATGTCAGACATTGCTTTTCAGGAACCTCTCGTTTGTAAGTAAACGCGATCTTTCATGCTGACTTCTACATTTATTCCTCGCCTCATATATTATGCATAATTTTTGTCGATGTTGTAAAATGAAAAATTTACAATATCGTGAAAGAAACCGTTAAACATGTTGAATAGTTTTACTTGGTCGTGTTAGGATAGAATGTGTATATCTTTCCTATGAAAAAAAATACAGAGATTGAATTCGTTTGAATGCTGTGTTCAGCGTGTTCAGGCATATTTGGAATTACATATCGAGGCTGATTAAAGTTGCAATGAAATATATAGGCGTGAGCTTTTCGAAAGAGCAAGCTATTTCTTTTGTAAACAAAAACTGATCCCCGCCCTTAAATTGACCTTGTGTCCCAGAGTGCAATACTAGCTGATATAGTTGACTAGAGCTTTACATCAAGACACACAGTTTGGCAGCTTTAAATGAACTAATGTTTTGAGTAATTATGTTTCCGATCGCATAAAATGTTAGCTATAATGGTCACCGATGATTTTCAGTAATCGAAATTAAGACAAGGTTTTCCGATAAACAACCTTTGATCATATAGATAGAAATTTGACAGGAATTTCCATTTCCTGTTCCACTGACTTAGTTCGCAGTGTATAGCATTACATATACTTCAACATGACATGGTTTCGTCTGTATTATGACAGGTAGCATTAGAGCTTTTGATTAAATGTGACAAAATAATATCGAAAATCCTATTCATAGATGGCACAAGTGACAGATGTACTTTCAAGACGACAACGGAACAATTGCTTTGAATGACATTGTTAATGATATTTGTTGTTGAAATACGGTACAATTGTCAAGCAGGAGGCTGATTGGGGAGCTCTTATAATTATTTGGAAGAACTTGTTAAATGACGATTTGTACGGAACTTCATCTGTGTATCATGTTGTTAACAATTACTGATTTAAAACAAAATGTGAGATAATCATGTTGGAAATGAGAGAGGCAATAAAAAGTTTACAGGGAAGGAAAGTGATAGTCATAGCTTGTTTCAGTTCCTGTGATTAATTACAAACGCAGATGTGTAAAATGTAAAACTGTTGAAACTACGTTGTACGTACAAAACGTCAAAGTTAGTATGTAAACAAAGAATCAGCCGTGAACTTCTCTGAGAACTTGTATATACATAACCAATCATCAAACAGGGTTGACTCTCACTGTGTGCTCTTGCAGGAAGGGGGGCAAGGGAACTGCATAGAGGAAGGGGTATTACCCACTAGTGGATTGTTATGACTGATGTGGGCCCCTGACATGGGGACTGTCGATATTGACTCGCACCTGTCACTCCATATTTCCCCTTTCATTCGCAATCCTGCAGCATGTATTATGGCTCGTCATATTTCAGCGTTGCATGTTCAGATCAGGAGCAGATGTAAGCCATTGTATGATCCGGATAGGATTGTGTGGTGCAGGCTCGCCTCTTAATTGAGATGAGGAAAAGCGCTCTGCAGTTTGTTGTCATTGTGGATCCCTATAACAGACACGCTGTTCCCAGGAAGAATAAGAAAACGTCAACTTGAAGACATTGTAGTACATAACAATCTTTCACTCTAACTTGGTCGACGAACTGGAATTGTTACTCTGTAATGTGTAATGCTTTATTGATGTCAAACAGGTTGGATTTCTAGTTTGGATACTTCTCCATGGATATTAAGGAATCACACTGAAAAATTATGATATGGTTTGTTATCCCCTCGCGGAAAGCAACGTAAGTTGTTCAGTCATTTAAGTGCATAATATAGATACTTTCCTACCCTCATTGATAGTATTCTTTTATGGATCTTCTTCAACATTTCTGCAGTCTATGATTATTACTTATAGCAACTATTCATTGCCTCAAGGGAGCCATATTCTGGGTAATATTATAGGGTGCATATTCGAAAATTTCGCTTATAATATAGGTATTTGAAGGATGTCTCGCCATTTCACCCGTTGTAGACTTTTATAAGATATAGAAAAGGGGGAAAAGGCGTTAACGCGGAAACGGATTGAAGTTTTTGATGATAGAGACACCGTCTTGAGTCTTATGTGGGCGTTGATGTAGCGTAGGGGGACAACCTTAACGAATATCCGGACATTTCCTTCTCCACAAAAAAGCAGAGCAACATAGAATTCCGATTAAGATGCATATTTTAAAACCTCCAAACCGATCATCCGTCAACTGATTGATATGGTAAAAAAAAAAAACACCTTGATTTTGCAATGTTCAGTTTCAGTTTATTCAGTGATTGCTTTTCCAAGGGAATATGTTGAAGCAAGCAGGCCTGTGCCATACGTGATACAAACTTTGGCCATGCACCTCTGACAAAGAGTTGTGATTGATTTAAAATGATCGCACCTTGAATCAGTCGCAACTCCTGTATTGTTTTGTGTATTTGTTTTGGGGTTTTTTTTTTTTTTTTTTGCTTTGTTGTTGTTGTTGCTTTGGGGGGGATATGGTTGGGATCGATTCGGATCAATCGCAACTTCTTTCAATAAAAAAAAAAAGAAAGCAAGTTCTAAGATCATTCATTGCACAGGACATTAAGTACAATATCCCCTTGTAGTTCTCCCCATTGCAGGTTCACTGACGTAATATAAAAGTCAAATGACATTTAACTTATATTTCTGACAATTATCCTCTATTAAGGGTACAAAAATTTTCTAACCTAGACAACAAGAGCAAAGGAAAAAAATCCTCTTCAATAAGCAATCACAATCTCACTTGTTACTTCAGGTCATGGGCATTATAATAACTTCAAATTTAAAAATGAAATGATAGTAGACATGGTTGATATATATAAATTTCGTAAGATTTTGTAAAAAATATCATTCATAAGAAGATAAACTAAAGTTTTGTATATGAAACAGCTAAGGACTTGCCCACCCTCCGGACGTTCCTCATCTGTCGTTGAGAGACGAATGACCTCCTTAATCAAATCAGGAAATAATATGTGTGAACCCCTTCAGTAAATATCGTTAACACTTTTAGAGGCATATTCTGAAGATTTGGTGATCGTTGACAAGATTTTCAAAAATAAATACTGATAAAAAACGCTTGTTGTGAATTATTATTGAATGTCAAGCTGTCAGTGTTATTACAACCAAATTTTGATTTTCTTCTCAGTCATCGAATCTTGGATTTTGTCTTGAGGTTACAATAGAAACTGTCCTATATCACCAATGCTGTATACATGTGGCTTTTAAGGCATGATTGCATTGTGTGTAAAAGAAGTGTTCTGAATGTTAGATACCTGCCAGCTTGATTTGTCTAAAACCTACATCTATTATAGAATAATTTGTCGATCCTATTGAACAAATGTTTGACAGTCATATTGCGATTGTCCCTAAATGATTGCGAACATGTTACCTGCCATTTTGAAGTATCCTTGTTTCCAAGGCTTACACATCTTCTTGTTCACTTGAAGAGTTTAAAATTTGAAAATGTGCTCTTGCAGAAAGAAAAATGAGAAAAATTAAGATTCGAAATCGTCATCTAAAAAGACAACAGAAAACCTTGAAAGAATTAAACACAGTATTTGCCACTTCCTAAGTGGTTCTTGATTTAAAGTATCGAAATCTCTTTCTCTCATCAGATATTGTTCGATATTAATGCTAACATGTTCAGTTAGCGTTTTGTATATTGATCTATCGGAAACATTCTTTTAATCGTTGTGTTATCTCCTCAACTCTTTTTACAGTTACCTGCGTGGAAGGTGGATCGGCCCGATGCTTTCTGAAGACTTCCTCTGCTTCTTCAGCTCGTCCAGTCATTCACTTCCGTTTGGCGGCAAGAATGAAAGACACTGATACTGATGCAAAAAAGGCCTTGGGGAATTCAAGGAGTTTGTACTGATTGTTCAAGAGCACACCAACACAAAGATGGAGACTATTTCAAGAGTCTGCTTTAGTCGGTGTTGTGTAGTGCATTTATTTGTAGTCGCGATATTTTTCATCAAAACCACACCAACTTATTCGGCTTGCCCGACGTCATGTCGGTGTTTAGCACAAGCCAGAGTGGACTGTAGTGGGTCGGCACTATGGGATTTCCCTGCTGATATCCCACCTAGTACCAGATTTCTAAGTGTAAGCACGAACTTGATTCATGTGCTCAATCAGGACCACTTCAGCGAGCTCACCTCTCTAGAGGAGTTGCACGTGGACAAAAATGTTCTCAGTGTATTGAATGACAATACGTTTTTACTTTTAACGAGACTTTTGATTTTGGATCTAAGATACAACAGGATAAAAGTCCTTGCGAGAGGAGCTTTTAATGGTCTCATGAAATTAACGCATTTACAACTGGAGGGGAACTGGATAACGACTGTCGATCAACTCACTTTTGTGTCATTACCAGCTTTAATTCAGCTTGACCTTTATGACAACCGACTGAGGAATCTCCCTCAGGCAGTGTTTCACAATAATAAGAACATGCAGATACTAAATATGGGAATGTGTGACTTGGAACAGATCCCTTCGACCCTCTTGAAAGGCCTTCATAGTCTTGCATATCTCAACATGAGCGACAATCATCATTTGACAAATATTGCTAAAGGAGTTTTCAGTGACCTTACCAACATCACCAAGATTACACTGGATGGATGTGGTCTAACAAGCATGCACGTTGGTACATTTGCAGGATTACCTAAGTTACAGACAGTCTATCTTGACGGCAATGAGTTTTCAGAGACTATCAAATGGAATGTGTTTGCGAATATGCCACCATCTGTGAAATACGTATCGCTGACCAGAAATCATTTCACGGCGCTTCACGAGTTTTCACTGCATTCCCTGAGCCGCATTCACCAGGTAAACCTGAGTGAAAATGAATGGCATTGCGACTGCAGCCTCCTCAATGTGAGAATGGCTTTCATGGAACGGCGTCCTCAATTTCTAACACAGCCCGGTATCACTTGCAGCACACCCGACCTAGTTGAAGGCCAGGACTTGTGGTCCGTACCAGTGAAAACCATCATGAAAAATTGTGTGACATCTCTTGTTTCGATGGTGCACAAATCTACAGTAGACTTGGGATCTGAAGTCCAGTTTGACTGCCCTATTTCAAGGGTCAATGAAAGTCAGCTTGCATGGTATACGCCAACACCAACATACCTCTCGTCAACGTCAGTAGAATCATCCAATGGAGCTATTCCTTCTGATCGCAGATACCGATTGTTACCAAATGGAACACTTTTCCTTAGTCAAGTCAAGCAGAAAGATGCTGGGCTGTATATTTGCTCTGTGAGATACGTAGATGGTTCGAGTTCCTGGAGCGTTGTCGAATTAAATCTTGCTGATGGAGGAGATGATTCTCATCAAAACCATGCAACAATTTACGTAGCTGTCGTCACGACTTTCGCAATAATGCTGGTTTGTGCAGCAATCGCTGCTGTCATCTACAGACTTCGACGTAAGAAAGCACAGTCGGCGCCGCTGGTAAGCATTCGCCCAATGGTTAGTCAAGGGATACTGTCCCTTGCTTCAAGGATATCGCGAAAGTCGTTGCCTCCTGAAGACACATATGCATACGCTTACGCAGAAGTACCCATCTCAAACTCTAAATCCCTTACTACCAATGCTTACGCTGTTGGTGCCCTTCTCAAAACGCGAGAAAACTTTAGTCCTATCAACGGTGGTCCAGGTACTGCCAATAACAACATGAATGGTGGCCTCACAGGGACGTCTGCACAAAGAATCGTCGCGAGATCGTGCCGAGAGAAAACGGAACCAAAGGTTCCAATTATCAGAACATCGCGAAGCATTGCGCGATGTGAAACGTACGGTTACGTTTCACCAAACTTCCCGAGTGGACAGAGAGTGGAGCAAGCAACCAAAGAACCTGTCCAAGAAAATGGAAGCATGAATAATGGAAAATCGACAATGTTTTACGATGTCAACAGACCAGATAGTGCAGGTTACCTTGAAATAATTGGTTAGAACTGTATCAAGTGCTTTAAGGAATTTGTTGATATAGTGACCACGGAAATTCTCATATTGCTTGGGGATAGTTCCATATCAACATTAGATACCATTGATAATGTACCTACAGTAAATACCTCGATGAATGAATTGCTTTAAATTTTGTTTCTTGGAGCTGATTAATTACTAGTAGGTGTATACTCTAGACCTTATTAATTTGAATGTCATTGTTAACTTATATGATAGGGATGTACTTTTTACTAATGTATTCCTGTAAAAGCTACATCCAGGAATAATGTTATACGTTTTTCATTCATTTAAGTAAGAATACGAACAGGCGTGGAAGCGAGAAAGAGTCACAATCTCTTTTTATTTAGATAGATGATTCACTAAGTTTAATGTAGGTAGAGTAAAATAATCGTAATGCTCACATTTCAACTATCAATGCAATAGAACATTTGGGATACCTTGTCTGATTTTCAGCAACAAGTGAAGGCATTCCTTAAAATTCGTTAAAATTGGTGCAACCTTCCTATAACGTTCTGAGTTTTGACAGAGAGATTTGTGTACAGCTGAAAATTTGTTTAATCAGCTTCTTTATTGGCTAGTATTGATTATCATAGACCTTCAGCACAAACCTACTATGGTGAAAACTCGACAGTCGAAATTTTCCAGGGCAACAGTTTTATTTACTTATTCATGACCGGGGCATAGTGCCACTTGGATGAAATGGAATAAAACTTGTGAAATATCGGCAATAAGAAATAGAACATTCGTTTAAGAACAATCTTAGCTGGCCCCTGTATTTATATTTATTTCTTCATTAAAACCAACTCCAATATTCTATTATTATCTAAGTATACATATTCTTCCTTTGTATATTTGTCACATTTCATTTGTATCAATTTGATTTGTATCGCTATATTTTCCCATGTTTGTATCTTTAATAAATGCAGAAACTTTAAAAAAAAAAAATCTCATACATCATTTACCTGTATGTTTTGCAGACACAATGGGTTGTGTTTCTCTGTTTGCTTTTTGAGGGGGGGGGGGGGGGGTTCAAAGATCTTGATTATTTAAGTGAAATCGCAAATATGAAATACATGTATTGCAAGCCTTGACGTCGGAAAAGGGATCAATACGTTGAGCCCTACTCACTTGCATGGTTGTCATGAATATTTACATAATTTTTTTCGTTTTGTCGTTCCTCTTCAATCAATACCAATGATAATTGCAACTGATATCTGTTATGATAATAATTTTGATGTACATGTATTTTATGATACAATATTAACCGTTGTGCAAAGGAAGTTGGTATCACAACTATAGTTAAAGATACGTGTATAAAGTAAGTCGTATATCAGTGTGTACATAATGATAAGGAAATCGACAGTGTAAGATATTGTATATACGTGTATCTATCTTTCTGGCATTCTTTTGTACCTGATATATGAGTTATTTCTACAAAGATTTGTATTGAAGGAAATGATTTAAGATTGGTTTAATAGTGTATTTATATATATATATATATATAATGTTATAGTGCATTGACTGATATCTGTACTCCGTAGCGCAAGCTTAAACTGACAAATGAAATTAAATGCAAACATTAACACAACTATCTGCATTCTTCTCCATTCTTGCTCTAAAACTGTAACGATTGAGATCTAGTAGAATCAATTCAAGTAAAGAAGGGACAATTCGGATAGCATTGCCAACAAACTCAGATCATATTCATGTTCAATGGAAATAAGGCGAGTCCATATCAAGAAGTGGTCAACATGGCATTTAGCCGTACATAATCTTAAGGGTTCTGTACTGTTCATTTCTTAAGCGGAAATGAGACATTTCACACGTAATCCACCCAATCGTGAATGACCTTAAACTATAATGAACAATTGACTGACAGATGCAAAGGGGAAAGAAATGGTGCTATCATGCCAGCAATATTTTCTTCCTGCGAAAACTTTTTATTTAACCGAGGTGGACTTATAGCACACTCAGAAATAAATTCTTATTGCTATAACATGTTCTTCTATTTGTGTGTGGAAGCACTGTGGTAAAGCGGAGAAGGCTCTTGCCTCTTGCCTCTCAGACAAAAGGTCCTGGGTTCGATCATCGGTGCTCACATCTTTTGACAAGACGTTTTGCCCACATGTGTCCCCCTGGACCCAGGTGTATTAAATGACTACCGGGCATTGCTGGGTTAATAATAATTGTGAGGCCCGCAGGAAGAGCAGTGGTGATATTGATGTGTCTATCCTGGATAAAGAAAGAAAACAACAATTATTATTATTATAATTATTATTATTATTATTATTATTATTATTATTATTATCATTATTATCATTATTATTATTATTATTATTATTATTATCATTATTATTATTATCATCATCATCATTGTTGTTAGTGGTAGTAGTATTGTTACTATTATTAATATAACCATCATTATTCTCACTATTATTATTATCATTATTATTATTATCATTATCATTATCATTATCATCATTATTGTTATCATCAGTACTAGCAGTAGTAGTAGTATCCTCGCTTTTTTTGCATGTACAGTAATGAGGATCGTTGCTTCAAATTAGTACAACTGTCGCAACTTATATTAGTTTAATATAGCCAGAATATTGACAATGTCCTTTAAGTAAATACATGGTTCAGGGCATAGTGATGTAGAGTAGAGCCATATAGCCTTCATGCGAATTTCCCCTCTGACTGTCTTTCAGCTTCAAAATAAACATTTTTCGTTGAAATTTATTGGGTATATGAAAAGTGTTATACATAAATTATGTAGGCCTACTATTATTACTGCAATGCACATTCGCTAAATGCCTTTGACTTGTGAAATTTTCTGGGGTTGTGAAATTAAGACCATTTTGATATCATGATTGCATTAAATTGGAGAAGAAACGATGTGATATACTCTAACGGATGTATCACTTATAATTACGAGCATTATACATGTATGTTGACCATTGGAATTTAGTACAATCTCCGTAGAGGAAATGAAAGCAATCCGTGTGTGGGGATATATAAGCCTGTCGGAGAGAGGATTAACCCAAGCTTAATCAGATATGATTCACCTGCGGGGGCATATATCATTCCACACTGGATACCACTTACTCACTCGATAACTTTCAAAGCAAAACAATTTGGGAACCTGCGAGTTTTCCATCATATCACACAACAAAAACTAAAATACTAGCATACGTTTAACTGTGACCTTCAGAGCTTTGTTAGTAGCTTTTACAAACTTTCCCCTCTATATTTGTGGTCCATATCCATATACGCTCAATATTTCCTTGATGAAGGATTATAATCTAAGAAGACAACGAAGTATGAATATTACTGTAGATAAGCAAAAAATATGAACATGAGATACAATCTGAATCAGACTAAATACAAAATCACCAAATAACAAAAAAACCTTGGACTTGCCCAAATACATTAATCAGGCATCAGAATACATGGTCGAGTATCTCCCTTTAACTCCATGGGACCCCTAGTTGACGAGAAACAACAGCCTATGAACTCGTAATGACTGGTTTCCGCACAAGTCATCGACAGGCCTAACAAAATGTAAGTTAACGGGGAACAGGATCCCTGTGCTAATGGAGAGACTTACATGAAACAATGCCAAGTCTACCTGATGTGCTTCGTACATGCTCGCAAACACACATAAATAGACAGAGTGGCTGCGCAATGTCTCATCATTTTGAGAACACATTAAAAGAATGGAAATACATTACAGTACGAATCCTCGTTATGGTGTTAAACGACAAGATGTTGTTAAATGTTGGCGTTTTCCAAATACTCTTGAAATGAAATTTGATGCACAGCTGCTAATACATACCCTTTTGAAATGAAGGGACAAGCTTGCACACTATGCATGCTATGTGTACACCATCTATTTTGGGATATACAATCAGCTAGATTATGAAGTAAGCATGTTCAACATATTCCAGTTACATAGAATCTGTGTGAAACTGCTTGAGAAAAATACAAAGTATGTATTTATCGTCATTACGGCTCGAAATTTGTGAATGTCTAAGTAAATCATTGGTGATTATCTTAAGTCAGTCTTGGCATGGAAACACGAAATCATATAGAAATATTGATACCTGTACATGTATCATAAAAAAAGGAAACTTTACTGAAAGATGAAAACTGATCTTAAATTCATATTTCGCATTTTTAAGAGGCAACACTCCATGGGTATATGATGCGAGGAGGATGAGGGCTGCCCCCCCCCCCCGACTAAAAAATTACAGAAATATCAAATTTTGGTCAACTTCACATAAACACGATAAAAACTACTTTCGAAAAATTGCCTCAAGTGCAATTTTCAAAAGCCTACTGTGCTGTTCATGTACAAATCACGTTCGGATTACGTAATAAGTCATTGTAAAGTCCGCACATTTCAATAAGCAATGATAAGTGATAGACAGGGCTATTGCAGTTGCCTTAAGTTGATTTTTCGAAACCACTTTTTATCATGGTCATAATATTCTATAGGCATGATCATATTCATGTACATGCAGATTTAAGCATAAGTATGTGTCGATAAGAAGTAACATAGAGGAACGGGAAAGCATAATAAGCAACCATAAGAGTTAAGCGGATGTACTCCATCTACAATTTTGTCGACGAAGTATTTTCGAACAAACTAGAAATGACGTCAATCAGTTCTTGACTTCCGAGATCTCTGTTAACATCTTCCAGTATTTGTTCCCACATAACACAACTGATCTCAGGATTTTTGAAATATTCTTGACGTGTTTATGAACTAAGGGTTATTGTTCTCTTTAGCTCGAGTAAAGCTCGTCTGATTCTTACTTCCTGTGTGTCTTTCCACGTTACTAATATCATGTGAAAAATGGTTAATACCGGGTATTACAAAAACAGGAAATGTGTCAATACACCTTTAATCTGACATATGGGTTTATTAATCGCATTTCGACGAAAAATACTCAAGATTGAGAGAATTCACTCGATGAGCTATATACCAGATCTTAAATCTTCGAAAACGGTGTGTGGTGTGCAGCTAAATAGAGGCTGAAACTAGGGTACATGCTATAATCATAATAATGGCTGAGATAAGTGGTGACAAGGAGACACTTCTTGCGTGAATAGTCAGTTGTCAGCCGGTACTTAAAATCCAGTTTTACGATGATTCTTGGAAACATATATTTTTGGAAAGGTATTATTACAAATAAAACAGTGAATGCTGTTTCCAAATTTTGGAATGACCAGAAGTTGGTTTCAGGCCCCTTTTTAAGGTGGGGGTGGTGGTAATTATGAACAAAAATTCTTTAAAAAATATTTATAGTGCATTTCTCATGGAAATTTCTAATTGTTGGACAAAATCTCATTTCTACATCTCTTCTAATAGGACTTGTAAACGGATGAGGAGGTGTTTGGTATACTGTTGACTGGAGATAATACATGTCGCATTGATGAAAAAACCTAATCGCATAGGATTAGTACACTAGCACTTGGATTTTTAAAGGTTACTTATACAATGACATTTCCCATTTCGTTAAGGTCGGTCGACAGGAAGAAGACATAGGTCTACTCTCAACTTCTCAAGTACTTTATAGTTCCATCATGAAGCTGCAGATCAGAATTTTCCTCGGATTTATTCATTCGTGAAAGGGAGATGATGAGAATAGTATGATTTCTAGCGAGTCTCCTTTCGTTTTCCTTTCTCATTCAATGAATGGCCTCCTCTTTAGAGAAGAAGTACCAAAGAAGGTATTTCCAGCGATGATGGACTTCAGTTTATTACAGATATATCATTTCATCCCCATCTTTTCTTTTAAAAATCAAGGATCCGCGCCTCCGAAATTGTTCTCATAATAGTCGCTGAACGTTGTCAAGACATTATCTTATCGGAGCATAGGGATTTTAACAGAAGTATAACGCCCCAGCTAATTCATAGTTTAATGAAAATTCTTTGTGGAAATCTCATAATTAGTGAAATATAATAAAGCTACATGTATATCTAGCCACTCTGGTGTTCGCCGAGCAATGGCGGCGATGATGTGAGGGGGACGGAGGGGGACGGAATTACCGAAAATCACCGCCGAAAATCTGTTTCGTGAACAAGAAGGGGAATGATCGTTATTATGCGAGCGAGCTAAAAAAAATAACCGAAAAAATAATGAAAGAAGCCTTCATTTTGCCATGAAAATACACTCTAGGCCTATAAAATATTTAAGTGGTTGGCCTAAATTTAGTCACCTGACTCAAAATATAAAAATGAAAATATTGAGCTTTAAAAATCGAGGGGGACGATCCCCCCAAAAAAAATCGAAGGGGGGGACACGTCCCCTGCCCCCTCCCCGAATCGCCGCCTATGTCGCCGAGTAAGGAGCATTTTGCTTTCAAAACTTGCGAACGAGCAACAAAATTGTGAAATCTTCCTGCTTCCGCATGTACCTGTAGTACCTGTAATACCTGTATTACATGTACATGTATTTTATTTTCAATAAGCGGCTAAATATTCGGTTGTTTCAACAGTAAGACTGAAATACGGGACGTTTGGGGAGCGTCTCATGAAGAGTTTTGTCGGTGAAAATCACGGACAAATGTTATAAGCTACTGAAAATACTCGCATCTGATTGGCTGAAAGCAAATTAGTCGGTGAAAACCACCGACTAATTGTTTCATGAAACGCCCCTCTGGTCACCCTGATGTCAACCTCATGAGCATGCTGTCAGACTTTCCGAGAATTTACAACACAAACATTGTCGGTCTCATGGACTGTCGCTCTCGTGGGCAGTCGATCTAATAATGGGCTGTGCTTAAGACAAGATGTCCCATAAATGAAACGGGATGAAGGCAAACGGTGTTCCATCATACCCAATTACAAACGGACAAAAATTATTGAAGTCTCTTGTAATTTAGGAAATTCAGATAAGTTTTCCTAATGATCCAAAGTTACGTTCGATACGCTATATTGCATGTCTTTCTGTCCGTCATTATAATTGTCTTACTCTCCACTCATTTACAGTTAATAGCATACTTTTGAGTATTCATCTTTCCTGTCATTCTTGTGTGTGAGATGTTTTATATACTAGTTTTGCAGCAAAGCATTTCATTTTTCACATTCAAAATTTCAGTCAAAGGTTTGATTATCATGAACATTGTTCAATGCATTATGACTGAAGGCTGGGGAAGGTGAAGGGTGTCGCAAATGAACTTAATTCGCAAAGCAGTACAAATATAAGAAAAAATATCATTGGGGAAAAGAAGAACGAGGACAGCGCAAATAATGAAATACGAATCTATTCATTAATGCTTCGAAAAATAAGGATTACATGAAAATATAGATGATTCCCATTCCATAATGCTCCGAAAAAATTGATCTAAGTTAAATGAAGTCGAAAATACCAACTCGAGCAGCAGACAACCATGTTTTGTTTGGATCGTAGAGGGCGTTTCAAATTTATTATGAATTATATCCATATTTGCTCTAAACTATGCATTTTCTGCATTGTTTCTTTTATAAAAAAAAAAAATCATCTGCATTAACCTTCTTATGAGTAGATAAAGAATTGGCATCCCTCACGCAGTAAAATATATTTTTAAAAATTGAAAGTTTAAAAAGTCATAACCCCCTTCCCCTCCCCTATTAATAAAAAAATAATGCTTGAAAAGTGACTTCGTGCCCATTTTAAAATTTGGAAACAACGTCCACGGTATTATACATAACATTACCTTTCCAAAAAGGTATGTTTCCAAAAATCATCACTAAGTTGCATTTTAAGCCACTTTTTTGACCGGTTGGCAACGGACTAGAACTTCTGGTTTAAGTCAGGAGATACATTTATTTAAATGTAAATCGTATCCGTTGAGAGAAGATGAATGTGGAAATATGAGGCATGCAGCGGATGGCAGCGATAAAGAGGAAGGGTTGATAAAGAGAATGTATGAAATGTAATGCTGCAAACGAGAGGAAGAGGTTATAAGGTCTGGCATCAAAAGTGTGTGAGAAAACAAAAGAGAAGGGGGGACATGAAAACTGAGACTGGCAGAAAGAAATGGCGATTTGTTGGAAAAGGAGGGGAGAGTAGTCATGGAGAAGGGAGGGGCGAGTAATACCGAAAGAGAGCTGACAGACGAAAGAGATAAAGTAAGAACGACGAAAAAACATCCTCATCCCCGCCAACAAACCCACACGAAACCTCACACACTCGCACCTTCCTGTAAGCAGCTTCAGTCGGCGATGAGGACATTTCACATGTTCTTATGTTTACATGCAGTACATGTGAAAAGAGAACTACTAGCTTGCCGATATTCTAAAATTCTCCACGCAAAAACCTTTGGTGTCTGCACTGAATTAAATCACGAGCCGTAATTAAAAGACCTATTCATTTTTCCAGTATCATGTCTAAGTTTAGGTCTTTATTTCTTATATGGTACACAGTAGGTAAGAGGGAAAGACATAGTTAATAGTTCATTATAGTTGAATTGTTACTTTTACTGTTTACAGATAAATACATGCAGAATTTTTTTTAAATGGCCAAATGCACCAATGACCAAATCTCAAAGTACAATTCATCATAACATACTTGGCTTGCACATCTGCATTATTACATAACTAATTGTTTACGAAAAAAAAATACATTAGAGGCAGGGAAAGGTTTTATTTTGTATCAGCCATATAAACCAATCGAACCACGATTAACACAATTTCCAGAGATAAAAAAAGTCTATTGCAAGTAAAAAATTGTTTTCATATTTTCAGCTGCCTTTTGGATCTCCAATCTAAAAACAGGACAAAATTTTTCTCATGCGGGCAAAAGGCATTCCACAATGTCTAATATCTGCCACGCTGAGAAGCAGCATCTACTGTATTTACAAGCTGTTTAATAAGCACTTCTGTAATATTCCCAATCACCACAGTCTTAAGAAAGAAAGAAAGAAAAAAACACCTTGCAACGACAAATGGGAAAACAAAATAATACCAGAACAAACGGCTTGACAAAGAGGGCGTAAATGATGTCTAGGACGAAGGCTATGTATGCCTTCCTTTGAGAATGCTATATCAATTCTTTTTGTTTTAATTTTAAAAATATCGTATGAAAGAAATAGTCATGTACGTAAAATTTGTATGTCCATCAACTGATGCATTGTATTTCTTCTTTTCTTTTTTCTTTTTCTTTTTTTTTTTGAAAAATTAACCTTGTTATGCAGTCATGGATAATTTCAAAGAATGTTTATGTTGATATTGATATTAATGCAATTCATTAAGTTTCCTTGTTTGTGAACTATTATGTGATATATGTTATATACATTTATATGTGATTATTTCTTGAAATGTATATCTCAAGAGGAAGAATAAAATATTATTCAAAACAAAAAAAAAGGGGTAAAAGTGGAGGTGCTGTGGTCGAGTGGTCTAAGGTGCTTGAATGGAAACGCGAGAGTCGGGGGTTCGATCCCCGCGTTACGGCACTTATGCCCTTGAGCAAGGCATTTTATCTGCACTGCTCTCTTTTTATCGTACATCAAATATATAAAAATGCTATAGACATTATTGATACCAATGTGTGCACGTGTGTGGTAAAAAAAAGTAAATAAAGACAAATTTTCAGAGTAGAATATTACAAGTTGCACTGAAAGAGGCGAGCGGAGAAATACTGTGACGATATCATGTTTCTCAAAGATAAGATATAAATATAGGCAAAAATTGTAAGTGTACAAGCCATTGATATTTGCCATAGTCCCATAGTCAACCAAAGGGTTTATTTTCAGACTTGAGTAAAGCGTTTGATTAGTTGGATCATAGTATCCTATTGAGAAAATTAGAAAATTATGGAATTCGAGGTATGAAATCAAAACGGTTTAACAGTTATTTATCACATCGCAAACAATATGTTATGATGGATAATTATGAATCACAAATGAAGTATGTGCAATGTGGAGTGCCCAGGCCAGGTTCAAAACTCGGCCCGGTATTATTCATTTCATATATCAATGACATAATGCCATGTGTCAAATATACGTCAGTTTATTCTTTTTGCAGATGATATCGTGTGCATTTATCTCATGATAATTTTTAAACTCTACAACTGACTTTTAATACTGAACTAATCGCACTGACAGAGTGGTTCAATAGAAACAGATTAATTTTGAATGTAAATAAAATTCCAGGATTTTTTCCTTAAAAAATGTAAAAAAAACCAAAAAAATGTAATTTTGATAGAGTTATTGACTATGGACAATACAACTTTGTCAATCAGGTTCCAACACTGAATTTTTTGGGTGTAACCAGTGATAATACACTCTCTTGGCATAATCACACTTCTGATGTCTGCAACAAGGTGTCAATATAGGTATTATAAGTAAAGTGAAAATGTTCATAACCATTATTTTGAAAATGCTTTACTTTTCACACATATATATCCATACCTGAATTCATGACATGTTTATTCAAACTACAAAAGCGAGCTATTAGAGTTGAACGTAAGATTACTTTAATGCACATACTCAGAATTTATTTGTTGATTTGAAAATACCTGTGCTCTAAGACTAAAATGCCAATACGCTTTTCTACAGAATTTCATTTAAATTCATTCTACAATTCGTAATCACTTTACCAGAGACTCTGGGAACTTCCTCATTTTACTGATCAGAACGCTAGTTTCCAAGCATTTTTTTTCAAGGCCCAATGGTCTTCAAATCTAATTGCCCCTCACCACAATGCTTTAAAAGCAGACTCAAATTGTTTAATTGTATTTTTCTTCCTCTTCTCCTTCTTCTTCTCCTTCCTTCCTCCTTCTATTTATTTCCTTACCTCTCATTCTTCTTTCTTGTCTGTCCTCTTTGCTCGTTTTGTCTATGTGCACGTAGAGCAGCTATGTCATTTGAATTTCTTTTGGGGCAGCTTTTCGTATATGACTTGTTCTTTCCAGTTGTCCTCATCCACAAATTGTTTGCCATTGCCATGTTCGTTTGTTTAATGTTTATTCATTTATAATAGTGTATTTGTTTTGTTTTTTCCTGCCATATCATTCATTGTACATGTTACATTGTAACAATGCTTAATCTGTCTTTTTATTGTGAATGAAATAAAGTGAATTGAAATGAATTGTTTTAGCCCGTTATACACGAGACATCTATCAGGGCAGAGGAAGGAAGGCGGCACTCATCTAGTGTAAGGTTAGAATAACCTTTTACTCCTAAACCCGTACGGTCAAGGTGATGCACACATACACACACTCACACCTCCTGCCTTAGGTAGCCTACTATACAACTGCATACACAATAAACAGATGCCGAATTCTTTTCATAAAAGACAGAGCACCATATGGCCAGCAAAGTACTTTCCAGAAAAATAGGAAGCATAATCTGAAGCTTTAAACTTCAAATTCCTGCGTTTATTCTTTAGCTAAAAGACAACTTGGTGATAAGTGAAGTTATGATTTTTATGATGTTCTATTGCCACAGATTATTGTGTAGCACTTTGGTATTCACCAGCCGCCGGTTCCAAAACGACCTACGAGTGAAGGCAGCCAAGTTCGTAGATACAATCTTAGCATGAGTAGATAAAGGTCATTTGACCAAAAATCTAAAACCCACTGACATGAATTCTTGACAATTTGCTGATTATTGTGCACCCATGTGCATTCCATGATACCCAGGTGGAAGCATTCTTTCCAAAAGGGAAAATAAAAGCTATTCGTGAGGCACCTCAGTCACTTTGGGAGTGATTATTTAAGTGTCTAAAAAGGACCTCTCCATGTTTACAATATCTGTGGATATTTGGGGGTCATTTGTGACATGAGCTAACTCCGAACTGTTCTGTCCCTGTAATCTACGCCACGTGAGAGGGGAATCGTTTAGAAAATAAATTTAAAGTGAAAAGTTAACAAAAATTGCCTTGAATTACGCGCACATGGGCTAATTGGCAGCCTTGATTACTGTGGGTACGGTAATAAGTTATCACAGTGACGCCTTAGGAAAATGAAACTTTCAAACCCACTGAATAATCTAATTTTTCATGTACTTCTACAATCGTGATACCTTTGAATAGCTGGGACGAGCTGTACAGAATTTTGTTTATGACAATGATTTTATTGAACAAGTCCATATAACTAGTAAATATTTGCTTACAAAAGTTCTTTCTCTCTCTCTCTCAGATCACCCCGAGTACTTGGGTACACACATACTAGAACAAACGAGTTGATGAAAGGCATTCATATTGCAGAGAAAGACAGAATAATGTCAACATCAACAAAGTGTTTTCTTAGCTGCTACTGCTGATGCTGCCTCTTCTGCAGCACGGCGTACCATATCTTTGCGAATCAGAGCTGTGTAAGGTACATCACCACGCAAAAGGTCCTCACAGAACTTAGAATTATTCTTCAGCTTCAGTTTATCTTCCCTTTTGTCCCCCGTGTTATTTTTCTTCTTATCAATGCATGTATCCATCACATTTGATTCCATTTCATGAAAGCGAGCTAGGTCTTCTTGAAAGCTTGGTCCATACTCATCGACCTTCTTCCAGAATGTTCGATTGAAGTGTTCGTAGAGCATGACATCTGCAGCGCTCCACGCCCTTATCTTGTTGGCCATGTCCTGGTCTACGGCAAACCTGTGACTCTGACTACGGATTCCGTTCGAGATATAAAGGATATCTGAATAGTCCCAACATAAGTGCTTTCGTAAAAGAATAAGCGACTCGTCGAAATATTCAGTTATCATAACCAAATCTATCTCTTTTGAGAGCTGGTCAATTTTCTCCTGAATCTTGCTGACATTTTCGTCGTTTGAGTGATCAAAACCCAAATCATACATCTGTCCATTTCTGCTCCTAGTCCAGAAGTAACTTTTCATTGCGTAGTATTTATGTGGCTCAGACATGAAGGTCTTGAACTGGTTATTCGAAACAATTTTGAGGTGTTTGCCCATCTCGAAGTACCCGAATGCCGATTCCAGCTGCGTCACCGGGTCTCTAATAATAGTAACATACTTAGCCTTAGGCACAGCAAGGTCCATTTCTCCTTTGTTATATCTAACATGGTTTACAAGCATATCGAAGTCATGACGCGTTCTATTCGGGATTTGGTATACCATTGATCTCTTGAATAAGCCCTCGTTTGATATGACATGACCTCCCTTTCCCATGGCAAAACTCAAATTACGCAAGTATCCAAATCGCTCGAATATGGATGCTGTTGTGGTTGAGCCGGTCTTATGCGTTTTGATGTAAACAATCTTCTCGACCGGCTTGCATTCGTTTAGTGGATCCAGGGGTACGGATGCAGTGTCAACTAAACTATCAAGGGTACCTTTAGATGTTCTGAGCACACTTTTTGCGACGGTTGGTGATGCATGTAGAGTGGACGAGAACTCGATGTTAGCTTTTGACGAGCCTGTTTCTGTTACTTTCTCCTCGACAAACCTGTGAAACCTGAGAAGGAAATACGAAGATATGACAAAAAGGATAGTTAGATTCATTCATTTTGGTCTAATACTTCAATTCAAAGTATAGGGGTAAATGGTTTTTTTAAATGATATTAGGACAAGAAGAAGCGATGTGTACCTTTTCAGAATTCGTGAGAAAAAAAAAATCGAATCAGCTCCTGCGGTGGAATGTTATCATACATGTAAGTCTCAACCCGTAACGAGATGGTATAATAACTAGGGGCGCGTTTCATGAAACCGTCATAACTACAAGATCAGCGACATCTCGGCGTTGTTGGTCGTCTTGTCTGCTAAGTGTTTCACAAAGCCGTCTTTGCCAAGACCAGCGACAACTTCCCTTACAAATGACTTGTCGCTCCTCCGAACATGTCATATTCTTTTTAGCACGCCATCACAAGTCACCTTTTCGTCGGCTCTGGGCAGCTCGCGGGCATCTCGCGGGCAGCGGAAAATAAGGAATGTTAATTTCTTAAATACAAATAGTTCTTGAGCTCTAGACTTTTATTCAATAAACATGTTGATGTAAAAGTATAACTGAAATGACCTATACAATTCAGCGACGTTATAACCCTCCAACAAGTAACTGAGATTAATATTGAAAATCCTCCCATCAGTCTCCCATAGTTCAGGGTCGTAAGAACGATGACAATTCAACACGTATAAACTTCCTTTCTATTTTCCTCTTTTGCAAGTAAAATATTTATTGAAATCACATAAAATGTATTCGTTAATGAATTTATTTCAAAATTTGGATCGCATACTATCCCAATTCAGTATTTTTCAAAAACTAAAACAAAACTTGGGTCTGCTTTCAATAACTCGTCAATTACAGTATCCTCTTAATTGTAAATTTAAATTCGCAAAGCGCAACAGCAGTTTTTCGTTTATTAATTTTAGAAATTTTCAGATGTCACCATTAAAGTAGTTTTTCACGTGAATGCCTTGTTTGTATTATTTGTTTCAAATTCCGGTCATGCTTTTTATACTTTTCGAACAATTAGAGCAAAGTTGAGTCTAATATTGTGTTTGAATAATTGATGATAATTCCAGTGGATTACGACCAAGGCTATATTTTTCAGCCGGTCGTATCGATATCTTGAATTTGTGAGATGTCAGGCTTTCGTGAAACATTTTGTCAGCTTCATGACATCTCCGTAGATGATCGACAAGAGATATGACCTTCATGGAGTTGGTTTCATGAAACGCGCCCCTAGCCTCTGACTCGTAAAACATAATATGCTGTGCATGGCCGTACGCAGCGGGGGGCAGGGGCAGTTGCCCCCCCCCCCCCGAAATTTTGAAAACTTACATTTTTTTTACTGAAAATTTTCACAAAATCCACAAAAAGAATGCACAAAATCCTTCAACTTTTAAAAACGCAAAAGCGCCCTCGTGAACAGCTCAGTCGCTTCGCTCCCTTGCTTTTGAGCTTTTTCGATAAATTTTTTATGGGTTTCATCCCCCGGAAAAAATTTCTGCGTACAGCCCTGATGCTGTGCTATAAATCATTTGTTAGTTTCATATCAATTGCGATGATAATGACCTTAGCCAAGGACTCAATTAATTTGCAAACAAAAAAAAAAAAAAAAATGAAACGCCCATGGCGGTCTCGCGTAC
This sequence comes from Echinometra lucunter, assembly GCA_029962745.1. Classification (NCBI taxonomy): domain Eukaryota; kingdom Metazoa; phylum Echinodermata; class Echinoidea; order Camarodonta; family Echinometridae; genus Echinometra; species Echinometra lucunter. The sequence goes on from CM057151.1 coordinate 22,282,709, forward strand.
GTTACGCAAATCGCCATGGCAGCATTCTGATTTGTTAGAAAACAAAAACAAAAACAAAAAACTGTGGTTGGGCACTTAAGGGATGCTATCCCTGAGTCCCACTGACTTCTAGGTTGAACCTATCTACATATTTTTAAAAGTAAAAATATATCTAGTTTTTAGCACGTAGGAACTTCACAGAGCTGCCTCTGAACCCTCTTCAGAGCAAGGTGCCTTGTCTTAATATATCAACTTTGGTATCCCATTATGTTCTGACCAAGTGTGGTCACAACCTAGCAAAGTGCATGGATTTTAGAATATTACGATGAAAATATCAAATATTGCTCGGTTTGCTCCATATGGGAGCGCTGCTGCCTCTGAGCCCCCTTGAGAGCAAGGTGCCCTGTACTTGATCAAACTGAGATATCCTCCCCCAAGAACGATAACTCACATGCACCGATAACTCACATGCACAGTCCAACAATGGTGATGCCACTCGGCATGCTTGGGGCAATGGGATAAGGCTCCCAAGCCACTCCCCCCCCCCCCCCCTCTCCATTCCGAATGGTATAGGTACCCTAAGGAATTTGAAGATCCTCCTTATCTAAGGATGATTCTTGATAAGTTTGGCTGAAATCCATCGAAATGTGATTTTTGCTCTACTGCATGTATACATGAGATACTTTACAAGCTGTACATATAAAATCTCCCCCCCCCCCCAAAAAAAAAAAATAAAATGAAGTAAGTTACGTGGTCAATATAGGATTTCTGATTGATCAAAATATAAGATTTAGGTATTTATTTGAAAGAGGATGCCATTTACCATCGAGGTTGGTAATAACTTTCATGAAAGTTCTACAATAAATTTGAAAATGAGGGTAAAGATTTTAAAAAGTTGACCTTAGGTTAAGTTTTTGCAACTTAATCTAGGTTAACTGACCTCAAATAATCTTTGACCTTGACTATGTGACCTGAAATTATTTGACATTATATGTGATACTTGATAAGCCCTGTGCACAAGTTTCAAGAAACTTGAACATATTATGCTTTGGGGAAGTAAAAAGAGTATTAATTTTCTTTAAATGATGACGCTGTGGGAAAAGCGGCGCCTATATCTTGCTCTAGCTACGCAGGCGAGATAAAGAAAAAAGAAAAAAGAAAAAAGAAAAAGAATACAGAAAAATAATACTTTTAGTGAGCTGATATGCCTAAGTTCACTTATTTTTCTACAACTTTTTGAAGAAAATTTTTCAGTGATAACCGCTGATGCAGTCATTATTTCCTGAATTCTGTTTTTCATAAGAATATTTAATATCTCTGAAAATGAATAATAATTAACCAAGTGTATATCACTTTAATGAAATCTACATTTGTATGCAAAATATCACGAGAATATTTAGTCGGGAGTAGCCATGTGCAAGAGAGAACATTATCATCATCATGGTTTGCATAATCAGGTATATGTTGGCAGATTTCAACGTAAATTTGGGACAGGAGAAAGCAACAACAAAAAAATATAATTGAAAAAAAAAAGTATCAGCCTCCTGGAAGGACTATCATCTTAAATGCACTTCGGTAAACAGTATGTATTCCTCCTTCACACATTCATTTATTAACTAAAAAAAAAAAAATCTTCTCTCACATTACATTAGCAAAGGAAGGGCACTCATAAGGGGCTGATAAGTGGGGGCTAAAGTCCCCCCCCCCCCCTCCTCCAAGAAGTTTGAACATACCAAAAGAAATTATTTATGCCAGGGATTTGTTATCACACATCCATGTTTTGTGTAATCGTCATTTGGGTAGTGAAGGATATTGACGTCTCAAGATCTCATTTTACCCCAGTAAAATTGCCCATTTCTGTATGTTGGCAAGTATGATTTAGACGATGGAAGATTTTTATTCTTCAGTCGATAGTTTCAGTCCTTAAAACACATGGCTAATGTAATGACTACTTCTAATAATGTATTTTGATTTCTGATTTTGATCTAGAATTTGATTTTAAATGCAAATATTATTTAGATGATCAATTTATAGATAGTTTTAAAGCTGTAAATAATAGCTTTTATATTACATTTTAATTCTCGCAGTTTGAATGAAAATTTTGGTGCAATATCTGAATTTCTATCTAAACACAACAAAAAAAGTAACTCCCCCCTAATTCAAAGTAGCATAACTTTTTAACGAAAAAGTTTTTAGCAAAATAATTTGGCAGGAGTGTTTCTTCACTTATTGACTTACTTCTTTGTGAAAATGAGATTGATCCGTCAACTCATGCATGAGCGAGCAAACATTAAAGGCAAAAATGTCACTTTTCAAAAGTCACAAGAGTCATTTTGGGGCTCTGTGAAACAAACCTGTGGCGAATTTGAATTCTTCCATTGTTTAATCCAGTCATGCCTATCCCTGACACTTTTTATGTTTATCACAGTTGGGTGAACACAGTTTTTTGATAAAAATGATGTTCAGCCCTCCTAAATCTACAAAATCCATTCAGTTTGTGGAAAAAACTGGCACCAACCAACATGAGTCAGCACATTTTGTGAAAATACCAGGTATTCGTTTTTCCGGCATTAAACAGTAAGTTTTCAGTATTTATTGCTTCATCGTTCGCAATTTTGTCACTCAACCATGGCACAACCTCGAAAAACATCAACAACACTTAAAAAAACACCAGAAAAATCTTGTTTCACAAACCCCCCAAAATGGCTCTTGTGACTTTGGAAAAGTGACATTTTTTACTTTAATGTCTGCTCACTCATGCATGACTTGACAGATCAATCTCATTTTCAAACAGAAGTTAGTCAATAAGTGTAGGAACACTCCTGCCAAATTATTTTCCTAAAAACGTCGTCGTTAAAAAGTTATGCTATTTTGAATTAGGGGGGAGTTACTTTTTTTGTAGTGTTTACATTGTCTTTCAACTTTTCTATTTATGGATTTTCTAAAACTTGGATTAATAATGGGTGATGTTCGTTATTCCGAAGGTTCGTTATTCCGAAGGTTCCAATACTCCGAAGGTTCGTTATTCCGAAGGTTCACTATTCCGAAGGTTCGTTATTCCGAAGGTTCGTTATTTCGAAAATGATACAAGGTTCGTTATTCCGAAGGTTCGTTGGTCCGAAAATGAAAACAGGTTCGTTATTCCGAAGATCCGTTAGTCCGAAAATGAATCAAGGTTCGTTATTCCGAAGGTTCGTTAGTCCGGAAATGAAATAAGGTTCGTTAGTCCGAAAATGAAATAAGGTTCGTTAGTCCGAAAATGAAATAAGGTTCGTTAATCCGAAAATGAAATAAGGTTCGTTAGTCCGAAAATGAAATAAGGTTAGTTAGTCCGAAAATGAAATAAGATTCGTTAGTCCGAAAATGAAATAAGGTTCGTTAATCCGAAAATGAAATAAGGTTCGTTAGTCCGAAAATGAAATAAGGTTCGTTATTCCGAAAATGAAATGAGGTTCGTTAGTCCAAAAATGAAATAAGGTTCGTTATTCCGAAAATGAAATGAGGTTCGTTAATCCAAAAATGAAATAAGGTTCGTTTTATTCTGTTTTTTTTTTCGAGGGGGGATCGGGGGGGGGATCATTATTTAATTTCGGAGCATTATTAGCAGCTTCTGCTGCTAATAATAATGATAATAACGATAACACTGATGATATTAATAATGATAACGATGATAACACAACAATATAAATATGAATAAGAATGATAATCATGGTAGTAATGGTGGATAATACTATTAATCATGGTAAAAATGATAACAGCAATTATGATTATTGTTTTTATTTTATTATCATTATCACGTGGGATTTGAAGAGGCATTGCATTTCAGTTCATTTCCCCGGAAGAGCATGTGTGCAGGTGTGTGTTTTGTGTATGGTTTAAGGACGTTCCACAGTTAAAATGAAATCCATGTCATTTCCTCCAAATTTTGTATAGAGTTACTTTGGTACCTATGTAGGCCAAAAATGCAAAAAATAATATAGGTTCATGTGCTTATTTTTTTTCTACGGGACTTTGAAGTTGCCATAATTTGATGGCAGATAAAATGACGCAATCAAGAGATTTTAGGCCTCTATTAGACCTCACGATTTCGACAAACGAGTATAAATCACTTTTACTCTGTCAAAATCCCATTAAACTTCATCAAACTTTCCAGATTTGTAGCGAAATGTATGAAAAAGGTGGAAAGACTGTTTAAACTGGGCCATCTGTACTTCTCTTTAAACTAGCAGCGCCCTCATGTGGCGAAAATGTGCCAAAAAGGACAAAAACAATAATCTTTGAGGCTTGGAATCTACACGAAAAATAAAAAGGACAGTTTAAGCTGCACTTTATTCAAAATCCATGTCATTTTTATGAAAATTTGCAAAGTTGTAGAGGAATGCCTACTAAAAATGTAAACACATTAAAAAAAGGGGGGTTCATGTGCTCGTTTTCAAGCTGTCGGCGCCCTAATGGCTGCGAATCGGCTTGAAAAACACCAAAACGCGCCAAAAACATGCAAAAGACTGAGAATCTAATCCAAAATACGGCCGATTCAATTTTATGGTCCCAAACATTCAAAACCCATGTCATATTCGTCTTTCTCTCTAGAACTGTAGAGGAAAGTATACTGAAGAGATTAAAACATTAAAAAAAGTGGGGTCCATGTGCTGTTTTTGAACTATCGTCGCCCCAGTAGTTGCGAATTGGCTTGAAAACCACAAAAACGCGCCAAAAACATGCATAAGGCTGAGAATCTAATCCAAAATGCGGCCGATTCAATTTTATGGTCCCAAACATTCAAAACCCATGTCATATTCGTCTTTCTCTCTAGAATTGTAGAGGAAAGTATATTGAAGAGATTAAAACATTAAAAGAGTGGGGTCTGTGTGCTTGTTTTTGAACTATCGTCGCCCTAATATTTGCGAATTGGCTTGAAAACCACAAAAACGCGCCAAAAACATGCAAAAGGCTGAGAATCTAAAAGCCCCCTCACACCTAACCGAATTGCCTGAAATATGCCTTGCGATGACTGGCGAAAGGCATTTTTTTTAAAATCGTTTTCAATGGTAACTGATAGTAAATCATATTTACCCTTCGTGTTTGGGTTCGTACACCTTCTGAACTAACAGCTGCGATTATTCAAATTCGCGCGGAAATTTTGAACATGTTTAAAATTTCCCGACGAATTGAAAAATCGTTGGTCATCTGTTTGAATTCGCATCTCTTATTTAGTCTGCGGTAATCGTTCGTTTATCGTTCGTGTGTTATTGTCGCGCATAGTCCCTCATCGCACTTTTGCCTAAGTGGACCGATCTCGAAAGAACCCTTAACGAAGAAACACGATGACAAACGCCCGATCTATTCCCTCGTCTTCGTTTCTAATCGCACGCCATATCAAACCATTGCTCACTGTTCGTTCGTCTTATTGGGTTATATCAACCCTTCGCTCGCCTTCGGCTGCAATTTACTCAAAGAGGTGAACCGAAAAATCGATATCCTTCGCATGTCATATTTATCCTTCGCTTACCGTTCGTTGATAAAATTTGACAATAGTTACTGATCGCATGATTTGACGGAAATTTTATTTGAATTCGTTGAATTCGCGTGCATTTCGTGCATTTTTCCCATTCGTCACCCTTCGTCCGCCTACATTCGGACAGGTGTGAGGGGGCCTTAATGCGGCCGATTCAATTTTATAGTTCCAAACATTCAAAACCCATGTCATATTCGTCTTTCTCTCTAGAATTGTAGAGGAAAGTATACTCAAGAGATTAAACATTAAAAGAGTGGGGTCCATGTGCTTGTTTTTGAACTATCGTCGCGACGACGTAACATTTTTCTCAGTTGATCGGTAGAGGGTGGACGTGTCGACTATACTACCAAAATCTGTTTCATTTCTGATTGGAAATGGAATGTTTTATCAAGGGTGCTCAAAACGTACAGGCACATTTTAGCCCGGTTGCTGCCCCTTATGATATGAGCCCCCCCCCCCCCCCCCCCTGCCGGATCCGCCATTGTACAGCACTGATTAGTATGCAGTGATCCGTGTGGATTGTGTTTTCGGCTTGTTTTTAAAGAAAGATTAAACTTATCCTTAAAATACCAAAGCTATTTAAAAGAAATAATAACAACAAAAAATAAAGCTAACTTAGTTGGTGATAATAGTCAAGACTGACTGATCGCCATTCAACACGAATCAACAACAACAACTAGTCGTATCCTATGAAAACGTGCATATTATTATTGTTGACAATCATGTTCGTTTCTATGACGGAATATAAATTTAACAGGTGCTGGAGTCAGTTGCCTTGAATGCCATTAGTATAGTCTCGAGGTATTGTTAAGAATCCATAAGCCCTGGGATATAGATCATACAAAAGAAACAATACCTATTCACCTTCCCAATACATTTTGCTGATTACAGCGATGCCATTACTCCGTGAATCATTTATCTGATCAGTCAGTGGCCTATAATAAAAGATCATGTCACAGCAGTGATGCAGCGGCATGTGTAGATAGACGGGAAGGAGGAGGGTTGGAAGGGGGGGTAAACTCATCCTACAGGGTATTTCAAGCTTGGTAGAGAGGAAGGAGGAGTGCTGGTTGGAAGGGGGTAACCTCATATCCTAACTAAGGGGGGTTTCTAGGTAGACAGGAAAGGGGAGGGATGGTTGGATGGGGGCAACCTCACCCTACGGGGGGTTTCTACTAGGTAGACGAGAAGGAGGAGGGTTGGTTGGAAGGGGTAAACCTATCCTATGGCATAGGCGGATCCAGGGGGCCGAAGCGGCCTCGCCCCCCCCCCTCCTATTGGCGGAGCAAAAAAAAAAAAAAAAAAAAGAGAGAGAGAGAGAAAAGAAAAAAAGAAGAAAGAGAGAGAGAAAAAAGAAAAATAAATAAATAAATACATATCACGTAACTTTAACTCGTGAAACTCTTGATTACCAGGCCCGTAACTGGGGGGGGGGATGTTCGCTTGAATAAAACAAAAACAGGTTAGGCTACGGCAAAATTCCCGCTTGCGCTTCACGCTCGCATGCTTTTATTTTAAGAGTTATAAGAAAGAATTACAAAGAAGTATAATTCATTTTATGGGGATTTTTCCGCTCGCACTTCGCGCTTACATTTATTAGGGGGAGGTTAATTAGATTATCATCAGTTTTAGGAGTTCAAGAATAAATGAGAGGCAAAATTGCTCTGCCTTCAGGTTATCATAAACCAAAATTTCAGCTCGCGCTTCGCGCTCGCAATTGTCACTTCCTCAAAAAGGTCCACTATTTCCAAAGTCGAACCCCCGTAAAAATCCTAGTTACGCGCCTGACAGTGACTTACCCCTATAATTTAAAAATGGGAAGAGGTATCATTCCCAACAATCCATGATGGATTGCATTATCGGAAGGGCCAGGGCCGTCGATAACGGGGAGGGGGGGGGGGGGGGGGTTCGTTAACTCCATGATACCTGAGGAATTACTTTATACATTCATACCTATAAAAGACTTTCTGTACATTATACTGAGATATGTAGAGGGGAAAAAGCAATGACATATTTGTGCAAAGTTTATTGAGAAGAACTTCGAATGGCTCATAGATACATAAGCTCTCACTGATTTCGGCAGCCAATCAGAAATCAGTGTTTTAATGACGTCACATGTGTTTGAAATTGTTTTCATTGGATTCTACGTGTCTGATTACCCTTAAACCCATCATTTAACCATAATATTAGAGTAAAACTGAGTGAATATGAATTTTGGCGCACTTTGGAGCTATCCTGGCCCACTGTGCGTCGCCCCAATAGTTGCGAATCGGCTTGAAAACCACAAAAACGCGCCAAAAACATGCAAAAGGCTGAGAATCTAATCCAAAATACGGCCGATTCAATTTTATGGTCCCAAACATTCAAAACACATGTCATATTCGTCTTTCTCTCTAGAATTGTAAAGGGAAGTATACTGAAGAGATTAAAACATTAAAAGAGTGGGGTCCATGTGCTTGTTTTTTAACTATAGTCGCCCTAATATTTGCGAATTGGCTTGAAAACCACAAAAACGCGCCGAAAACATGCCAAAGGCTGAGAATCTAATCCAAAATACGGCCGATTCAATTTTATGGTTCCAAACATTAAAAACCCATGTCATAACCGTCTTTCTCTCTAGAATTGTAGAGGAAAGTATACTGAAGATATTAAACATTAAAAGAGTGGGGGGGGGGGGGGGTCCATGTGCTTGTTTTTGAACTATCGTCGCGCAACGTAACATATTTCTCAGTTGATCGGTAGAGGGTGGACGTGTCGACTATACTACCAAATTCTGTTTCATTTCTGATTGGAAATGAAATGTATTATCAAGGGTGCTCACAACGTACAGGCAGATTTTAGCCCGGTTACTGCCCCTTATGATATAACCCCCCCCCCCCCCCCCTGCCGGATCCGCCATTGTAAAGCACTGATTAGTATGCAGCGATCCGTGTGGATTGTGTTTTCGGCTTGTTTTTAAAGAAAAATTAAACTGCTAGTCGTATCCTATGAAAACATGCCTATTATTATTGTTGACATGTTCGTTTCTATGACGGAATATGAATTTAACAGGTGTTGGAGTCAGTTGCCTTGAATGCCATTAGTATAGTCTCGAGGTATCGTTAAGAATCCATAAGCCCTGGGATATAGATCATACAAAAGAAACAATACCTATTCACCTTCCCAATACATTTTGCTGATTACAGCGATGCCATTACTCCGTGAATCATTTATCTGATCAGTCAGTGGCCTATAATAAAAGATCATGTCACAGCAGTGATGCAGCGGCATGTATAGATAGACGGGAAGGAGGAGGGTTGGAAGGGGGGTAAACTCATCCTACAGGGTATTTCAAGGTAGAGGGGAAGGAGGAGTGCTGGTTGGAAGGGGGTAACCTCATATCCTAACTAAGAGGGGTTTCTAGGTAGACGGGAAAGAGGAGGGCTCGTTGGATGGGGACAACCTCACCCTACGGGGGGTTTCTACTAGGTAGACGAGTAGGAGGAGGGTTGGTTGGAAGGGGTAAACCTATCCTATGGCATAGGCGGATCCAGGGGGCCGAAGCGGCCCCCCCCCCCCCCCATTGGCGGAGCAAAGAGAGAGAGAGAGAGAGAAAAAAAAAAGAAAAGAAAAAAAAAGAAAAAAGAGAGAGAAAAAAAATTAAAAAAATAAATACATATCACGTAACTTTAACTCATGAAACTCTTGATTACCAGGCCCGTAACTGGGGGTGGGGGGGGGGGGGGGGGGGGGGGGGAGGGGATATTCGCTTGAACAAAACAAAAACAGGTCAGGCTATGGCAAAATTCCCGCTTGCGCTTCACGCTCGCATGCTTTTATTTTAAGAGTTATAAGAAAGAATTACAAAGAAGTATAATTCATTTTATGGGGATTTTTCCGCTCGCGCTTCGCGCTTGCATTTATTAGGGGGAGGTTAATTAGGTTATCATCAGTTTTAGGAGTTCAAGAATAAATGAGAGGCAAACTCTCAATTAATCATAGGAATAATGCCTGCAGAAATAGGTAACAATATCCCCTCGGGTATGCAGTATTCAGTTTTCTGAGAGTAGGGCCTCCAAAAAAGGGGTTTCCCACTAAAGAAAGCACTCAAATTTCGAATCGCGAGCAACATTCACCGATTCACATTAATTTTCATTACACAATGCTATTGTTATTTGAACATATCACTGTGCCCACATAATTTGCCATTAGGCAACCTAACTATTGTATTGCATTGGTTCCTGGCTGGCAACCAAGGAAAAAAAAGTGAAATGAGAGCCTTGTGAATCTTTACTAAAGCTTTAGACAGGCTTTACAATCAATGGTAATTGTTACCATGTTAACATGACGAATGTAAATCTAGTCAATTTTGTAAACCAAAACCAGCGACAGCTAGCTGCTGCGCTCCAGGCCGGCCAGCTCGGCAGGCTCGGTGTTGCATCTGCGCCTGATCTGCGCTGTGCACTGCGAGCAATGATCAGCTGACGCGCACAGCTGATCAATCAGCTGTGCGCGTGACGTTTTAACCTGCGCGGTAGGGATGCGCAGAAACATAACTGTGGAACGTCCTTAAGGCGCTCGACTGTAGACGCGAAGGTCCGGGGTTAGAACCCCGGCACGGCACTTATGCCCTCGAACAAGGCATTTTATCTACATTGCTGTTTTATCGTATTTCAAATAAAGTGATGTGCTATATGCATATTGATACCAACGTGCACATGTTTTGTTACCCCCCCCCCCCAAAAAAAAAAAAAAAAAAAAAAAATATGTGTGTGCTGAGGCGATGGCGTTAGGTTTGTACATAGAACCCCTGAAATCATTGTTTCGATGCATGTCAATCTCATCCCCCCCCCCCCCCCCGAAAAAGAAAGTTTGAGCTCATTTCTCACAATGGTGAGGTACTAGGCAAAGCAATAATATAAATAGTTTTAGATAATTATAGCTATTCCATACGTGATACTGACCTTTCGAGCCTTTGACAATAGCCTAGTCAGAGGGGAAAGGGGGGGGGTATACATGTATATACATAAAGAAGAGAAAGGTGACATTGATAAATAGTGAAAGTTTCGCTTAACAATGCTCCTCCATATCCTAATTACTAACAGATGAATAAAAAGTAGCTGTAATAGAAAATACTACTACTACTCTCCATGGGAGCCTGATTCACAAGCTTTGCTTTTAACGGTTTCCTCCACCTATACCGCGAGCATTGTTTATTTTATACTTGCCATTTATTAATTTCATATACTGTATGAACTGAATTAATATCAATATTTTGTATAACTTACACTGTTGATTTCATAATGATTTTGAAATGTGAAAGATCTTGTAAAATTTATTCGCTGCATTGTGGAAATAAATAAAATGAAATGAAATTATTACAATAGTGATAACAATAATATTTCATTAATAATAGTAATAATTACTTTTAACTGTTGTTACTATCATCATCATCATCATCATCATCATCATCATCATCATCATTAGCTTAGGTCCTGTTGGTTCACATGTCGGCGTGCCCCCTCCCCTTCCCTTAGGTGTTCCAGAATGCTGGAACGAAGTCACAATCATAACTGATGCGATCCAAGCCCACATGGCATCCCCCCGTCTGAGGACCTGTCTGCGCCACTACTCTTGTCTTGCCCTCTTATAAGACATTTAATGCGAAATTAGTGTGTATTCCCCCCCCCCCATTCCGAAAAGTTGGCCACGCTAGCTACGGATGGCTGTTTTACCCCCCCCCCCCCCTATCCAAAAAGGGATCGACGCCCCTGTGGTTTTAAACACTCCTTCTATTCTGGTCCAAACAACCACCCTCGGGCCCCCGCAGAGCGACATTTTTAAGGTTTACAAGAGGTAAACATCTAATCGAAAATGGATCTTCGAACATGGACAAAACAATGAAAAAATGCATGAAACCTCCTCCCCCCCCCCCCCCACATCAACAGGGCTGGCGACGAGTGGTAGCCTAAGCATAACATCGATTCTTGCGTGAATTCAGGATTGAAAATGAACTAGTCCCATAAGCCTATGATCACCCCCTTGAAAAAAAATCCGTATACGTCCCTGGTCACGATAGATCAGCCCCTCCCCCATAGCAAGTGAACAGAAAGGGTGATTCTGACCGACGCCCGTCCCACTCGGCTTTCCCGACCTCGCCATGTTGACAGGGTGTTACCCCCCCCCCCCCCCCCCCCCCCCATTAAAAATTATTGTCGGCAAATTCACGATCGCTCTCGGAGAAAAAGAGAGAGAGAGAGAAAGAAAGAAAGAAGAGGGAAGAGGAAGGAGGGGGAAAAAGAGGAGTAAGGTGCCCAAACAGGGTCATATTCGGCTTATTTGCTTGTGCATTTTGACGACGAAATAACGGTAACACGAAAGAGGGCATATTTTTCTTTGCTCGCTGCGCTCGCTCGTATTATATTTAGATACAAGATGGTCTTTGAAAGCAAACGAATTAGGTAAGAAAGGTGACCAAATATATCAAAATAGATATCTTAAAGGCCCATCATGCATTTGGTTGAAGAACTTTCACTTCTATCATGAAGAGGATTATATGATAAGGAGTACATAGATTTTTTGCTTGCTCGTTGCGCTCGCTCGTATAATATTAAGATTTAGGATGATCTTTGAAAGTGAATGAATCAGGCCAGAGAGATTACCATATTTATAATTTAGATATCTTTATGCCCACCATGTAGTTTGATGAAGAACTATCACTTCTATGAAAGAGAGTGTATATTTTATCTCGCTCGCTGGTATTATATTTAGATACAGAA
>CM057151.1:22295460-22319653 GCA_029962745.1 Echinometra lucunter
AATTCACAATAATTAATTTTTGTCTTTTTTAATAAATGACGATCTTTCGGCCGTTCGATCCAAGTAACGCACTGATCTGTACATAAAGATTTTTTTTTTTTAAAGTATTAAGAAACTCAAAATCCGTGTATTGTGTCCTAATAATTTCATCATCTCATCTCCTTTCAGTCCACATCATCATCATCATCCTTTTCCCCACACTCTGTCTGTATGTTCCCACACTCTCTGTTTGTTTTCAGTCTGATATACTAATCTCCTCCCCTGCTGCGTCACTCAGATGGCAGCGAGCACCAGACATGTTATGTAACTGGTAGTCTGGAATGTAGATGTACCTGTATATGTGAGTTGTTGTGATGGAATAAACTTACTAGCAGTTTGATTCTACATCGATGCAGTCATGAGCAGTAGCTAAGATTTCACTGGGGGGGGGGGGGGGGGGGCGGTAGTAAGCACGCGAAGCGTGCGAATCACCTAGGGGGAGGGTGCAGGGAGGGGGGACTTAAGGAAGCTCCGACGTTGCTTTGTCGTTGTTCCTTGTCTGCTCCCGCTTTTCTTACATTTTCTTACCTTTTTCTCATCTCGCTCACGCTTTTTCTTTCTTCTTTTTTTTCTTCTTTTTTTCCTTTCTTTTTGGCGTTTTGGCGGGGGAGGGGGGGGGGGGGGGACCGCCTCCATCTCCCCCTGGCTACGCGCCTCGTCATGAGTCTAGTTGTCTGTCACAACAGAACACAAAACCTTGATTGATCTCTGAAGTCACCCCTAAAAGAGTTTTATCCTTATTCACTCTAAATGCACTCCTTCTCAAATTCACCCGTAAAGTGAATGCGTTCACTATTTTTTTTGATGAGGGAAAGAATCGTTAGAATTGTACTTTGACACTTACAAAATTTAGGCAGTCATTGGGCCCCTTTGCAGAAAAAGCCACCAGTGTTTGAAAAAAATCATGGATACTACTAGTATCCATGAAAAAATGTAGGTTGTTATTTTAGCAAACACACAAATATTGGGTGTAAAAGAGATTGAAAACTCGTTTAAGTGTAAATGGACCCCTGAACAGAAAGGATCCCTTTCCCCTTCCTTTTAATAAAAACAAACAAACAAACAAACAAACAAACAAAGAGGAAGGCGAAAAAAATCAGGGCTTGATATTTCAAAAGCAAAGAATATATATTATACATTTAACCATAAAAACTCTTTCCAGGTCAGCCCGAAAAGCATAGAGGCTTCGTTTATAATCAACCCTTCATCTGACTTAAAAGTAGGGAAATTCAAGTTGGTGAATTTAGAATGAACAAGTGATCAAAAAGGGGAGAAAATGGTGAGAGAATTTGGAACCGAATCGGATGACCAGCCTCCGATACATGAATGCATTAATTAATATATAGACACATAAAACAAACTGAAATAAGAATATGAAGAAGGATTCTAGAATTACCAATATAACAGCTGACGCGGAAGCTAATTTGATACATCGTGTTCATTTAATGAATGAGAGTAAAATTTATAGATTTGTGTAAAAACATTTCAAATTTTGACCCCGCATCGCCCCCCCCCAAAAAAAAAATGGGAACGAATGAATAAGAGAATAACTTTATAGACAGAATATAGTTATCGGAATACAAATCCCATTCCTCGCCGAGCACCCCCCCCCCCCTAGCCCTCCACAAGCATACGCCTTGGCGTCCATAACTTCACACAACTGACCTTATTCCCTGACCCCCCCCCTTATGAACAGGAATGAGTGTATTTCTACCATACCAAATTCTGAAATAGGCAACGTGTGGCTGATTTGGAGGAGTTTGATTGGCTCAAAAAGGTGACCAGAAGAGTACACTTTTCTTTAGGGGTGTTACCATGACGTGATACGTTAGCACAATAGAGATTCGGATCGCCTTCGCAGCTAAATCCTTCGTTGAATGGTCGAAAGGAACGAATCGCCTGGTCGGAACCAATCGCCTATGACGATCGCATTTAGTCGACCAAAGCGGATCTAATCGGCGGGTAAATATTCAGCCGATTGGTTCCGGAGGATCCAATCGACTGCCCGGAACAAATCGACTATGACACCGGCTGAGTGAGATGTAGCGTTTCATGGATGACGCTGATAAGAAGGGCCATGAGGAATATGCCACAGACGGCTGAAAAGGCAACTACTGCTCTTCCTAACATGGAATCGGGAGTGCATCACCGAAACCCAAAGTTGTCATGGTAACTGCTTGCATCCACACTGTGTCCTTTAATGAATGACGTAATAAGACGAGAGGTATAGGAACAATACATGTAAATTAAAAAAAACCCACACAGATTGCTTTAGTAATCAAACAAGATTTGTTTTCCTTCTTCATATCTTTGTAAGAGATACCTACTTTTCACATATCTGATGCTCATCTCACATTACAAAAACAAAAACAGCACTGAACCATTGCGTTTTCTATCCCTTCATCGATACCAATAAGAATACTGAATTGAAGTACATTGTACAAGTATTTCCTGCAACAACGCCGACTTAAGAAACAAAAACAAAAACAAACAAAAAATAATTTCTTTCAAACTGAAAACTCATCAAAAATTTCTATGATTATTCAACATTATTAAAAATAGTAATTTGAAATAATTTGTGAATGATGATGATGAATATTGGTAATAGTGAACATAATAAAAAAATTAATTGTGAAAGTGATAAAAGTTATGATGATAATAATGATAGTAAAAATAAAAGTAATAATAATCATAATAATTATGATAGCAATAATGGCAGTAGTAATAATAAAAATAAGAACGTTAACGAGGATAATGCAGACATTTACAATATTATCATTATTATTATTGTGTTGTTGTTATTGTTGTTATAATGATGATAATTATCATTATCATTATTGCTGTTCCTATCATTTCTAAACATGTTAATTCAATCTAATTGTAAGCAAACATCCTTCCCTAAAACCTGGAGGGGGATGATTGTACATGCCATCTTCCCATTGTCCTTGTGAGGTGGGGGATGCATACCCCTAACCCCCCCCCCCCCCGCTGTCTACGCCCCTAATTGTAATACTCAGCATTTTCTTGTATTCTGTGTATTGTTTATTTACAGTTTCACGGCACTGTTGTTGAAATAAATGTCTTCGTTCGATTTTCATCAGCATCCGTTTTACGTTGGTACTTTTACTTTGCTGGCAGTAACAATGATGATGGACAAGACGCAGAGGAGACTTGAAAGTCGACCCAGAACGCGCCGTACGTATGATTTGGCAATTTCAACCTGTTTGAATTCCGAAAGTTGTGACTGGAAGACGGTCATCCTGCTTCTCTTCATTGTTTCAGTGGACGGATTTACATCAACGGTATCTAGCATGAATACGTCATCCTCATGGTCAATAATAATTTGCACAGAAGGAATAAATTGAACGCCTCCTTTCATTAGTGTATATGCCTCGAGGCCGAAAATTGTCCTCGGCCCAAGGACGTCAACCGGTCCTGAGAAGTGGGGGGGGGGGGGACTATTAGCGACTAGTGAGGGAACGAAGTGACCGAGCCCGAGCTCGCGAAGCGAGCGAAGGTGGGAGGGTGTGGGAGGGGGTGTCCCCCCTCCCACAGTAGGGAGCTTTTTGCATTTCTTGCTTGAAATAATGCGATTTGGTGCATATTTACAGGGTCTTTTGTCTACTTCAAACGCTACTTTTACTTCTGATCCCAAAAAGTGTGTGTGTGTGTGTGTGGGGGGGGGGACAAATGATATGATGTCCCCCCCCCCCCCGTCCCCCGCCTTTTGACGCCCATGCCTCGGCCTCGGAGGCTAATGTCTCAATGTCTCGGCTCGAGGCCTATAATAAATTTATAACTCTGTGGTGCGCTCCAACCAGTAGTTCGCTCCCTCCAGAGCATTTACTTTCGAAGTTGATGACTAAATGGGCCGGTGTAGCGGCAGATTTGGTTCTTGGTGACAAAAAATCTGCCGGCTGATTGTGTTCTGTAACAAAATCTGTTTAGAAACTTTTTACTCATAAATACACAAAAGTGTTGTAAATAGCAACTTTTAATTTTTATAAGTGAGTCAAGAATGTAGGCCTATAGCTTATAGTCAAAAAGTGAATTTTGAGTGAAAAATCACGCATATTCACTCAAATTTCATTGTTTTTTGACATTCACTCCTTGAAGAGTGAACAGCAGGGGCGTAACAGGTACCTGTTATCAGGGGGGGGGGGGGGGGCAGAGCCAAAATTTCCCGGTAACTAGTCTATGTCTAGAATCTGTGGCGTAGCTAGGACTGAATTTTAGGATGACGGTAGTGCTTCACCGGCGTAAATCCAATTAAAGGAGTGGGGGATGAAAAACTTTTTAAGCGATTTCCCCCTCTCACACACAATTTGATATCTATTTTGCGAGCGAGCGAAGCGAGCGAGCAGAAAATAACCACTTTTCCGGTTTTGAATCGGATTTTCGAATAAAAATTCCAAAATATGACAAAAAAGTGAAACGAGCGAGCCAAAAATAACCACTTTTCTCGATTTTGATCGCATTTTCGAATGGAAATCCTAAGATTTTGATGAGCGAGCGAAGCGAGCGAGCAAAAAAATAACCACTTTTTTGTTTTCAGTAGCATTTTCAAATAGAAATTCTAAAATATGATGGTTGTTTATGATAGATGTTCAGAATTTTTACTAACTGATTAATTAAAATATATTTTTTCCCTTAAAAATAGTGTCTGCATGGGGGGAAATTTGTACACACCATTCCCCCTCTCTCCCAAGTGGGGGTGATAGATCCCCCACCCCCCCCGGAATTTACGCCAATGTAGGGCTCCCTAGAGGGGAGGGTGCAGGGAGGGGGAGTTTCCCCCCTCCCGCGCGAAGCCCCGACGTTTTTTTGAATTGTTAGTTGTCGGTAATTAAGTCTATCTTCTGCGGCGCAACTAGGATTTCATTTTTAGGAGGATAGTAGTGCTCCCTAGGGGGGAGGGTGCAGGGAGGGGTGAGTTTCCCCCTCCCGCACAAAGCGCGGAAGCTCCGACGTTTTTTCGCTGTCAGTTCCCGCTCTTCTCATGCTCTCTGCCTGTTATCGGGGGGGGGGGGGGGGCATACGCATAGCCAAAAAGTTCCCCGGTAATTAAGTCTAGAATCAGTGGTGTAGCTAGGATTTCATTTTAGGACGACGATAAGGAGGACGATAGTGCAAAGGGCGCTCCCTAGGCATGCTAGGGGGAGGGTGCAGGGATGGTGATTTTCCCCTCCTGCGCGAAGCGCGGAAATTCTGACTTTTCTTTGAATTGTTCGTTGTCTGTTCCCGGTCTCTTACCTTCTCTACCTCTACCGAGCCGAAAATTTCCCGGTAACTAAGTCTAGAAATAGAATATGAGGAGGTGAGCCCGCACCGCGAGTTGCGTTTTGCGGAGCCCTTAGCGGTGGGGCCCAGGGTTCTGGCTTAGGGCCCTAAAGCCACTGCGGGAGTCCAGGGAGTGGAGCCCCCGGAAACCCTGGGGTTTTGGTACTAAATTTTCCCTCATTTCTTTTGTTTCCCTTTGCTTTCTTCTTTTTTCCTCCTTTCCCTCTTTACCCTCTCTCTCTTCCTCTTTCTCCCCTTTCTCCTTTTTTCTTTCCCTTTCTCCTTCTTCCTTTTCCCTTTCTCCTTTTTTCTTTCCCTTTCTCCTTCTTTCTTTTCCTTTCTTCCTCTTTCTTTTCCTTTCTTCTTCTTCCTTTCCCTTTCTCCCTTCCTTTTTCTTCCTTTCCCTCCCTTTTCATATTTTCCCGGTGGTTTGGTGGATTTTCCCACTGAAATCCTTCGGGGGGGGGGGAGCACTGTGCCCCCGGTTGTTACGCCACTGGTGAACAGTTGCACTTGTTTTATCTTTTTCTTTTTAAAGAGAGAGCACCTTTCCTTACACATACCGTACTTGGACTGATTCCTTGGATTGATTCCTGAATGAATGAATTAATTAACGATAAATTGGGCGGTTGCTCAGTTGTACTTTACATGAATGGCGGTGTATGGTGTATTTGTTAGTATTGTGTACTTTGTAACTCTTCTGCTTCGGTCTTGCGTGAAAAATGCCAACATGAATGATTCTGTCTGGAGCTGGTTTAGTTGCTTCAGTAATTGTTATTACTTAATTAGTCTGTTGATGACTTGATGTCTTGACTTATGATTGTTTTTGCTAATTGCTAGCCTTAGTAATTCTTATTCAAATGATTCAGTTTTCAAAAAAAAAAAAAAAAAAAAAAAAAAAATCAGGGGGAGAATCCAGAAATATACATGGCTCAAATACTTAAGTGAAGGTCTAGATAAAGACCCCAAAGTGGTCAAAGTAAATTAAACAGGTGAAATTTAAACACGCAAAAAAATGTACATTTTTAGTGGTCTCAGTCTCGGTCTCGATCTCGGAAAGCCATGTCTCGGTCTCGGAATGCCTGTGTCTCGGTCTCGGTCTCGGACAGCCATGTCTCGGTCTCGGTCTCGGTCGAGCCGGCCTCGGATACAACACCGCCTTTCATTGCTGCACTTGAGAGTTTCCTAAGCGCCTGAAAGCTCCCCTTGGTACATGCAGTCCACTTTCCTTCGTGCCTTCGTCGGGCAATTTCCATCCCAATGACGATTTGTCCAGTTTTGTCGAACTCATCTTCTTTGTTTGATTTTCGGGTTCTCAAACGACAGCGTCGGGAAGACTATTTGTATCAAAATCTTCGGATGGATTTGCCAAGTAGACCTAGAAAAGGGGTAAAGAAAACAAGAAGGATTTTTCATAAACTTATCGCCTAAACATCAATTTTCTATCTATTCATGGCCATAACATGAATTTTTCAGTGATATCAGCACCCCCCTCGATTTTTTCGGGGTGGGGGGGGGGGGGGGGGAGGGATCGTCCCCTCTCGATTTTGAAAGCTTAGTATGTCTATTTTTTCTATTTTAGTCAGGTGACCAAATTTAGGCCAACCACTTCAATATTTTATAGGCCTAGAATGTATTTTGATGGCAAAATGAGGCTTCTGTCATTATTTTGTGCGGTTATTTCTAGCTCGCTCGCATAATAACAATCATCCCCCTTCCACTTCCCGAAACAGATTTTCGACGGTGACCTTCGGTGTTTCCGCCCCTCCCCCACTCGTTACATGAAACTGCCGCCACTGGCCTCAAAGATAGATAGGTATACGTGTATACGATCACCTAATTGCCAAGCATGGCGCTATTCGACTTCTAGACGCTTGGAATCCAAAACTATTTTGTTTCTATGAGCGAGTGAAGCGAGCTGCTACCAGAATAAAATACTATAGTATAATTATGCTTTTGGTGATGCATTATCTTCCCATGAATTCGAGGATACTTGAGCATCTAAAGCTGCAAAAATACTGCGATACCCGTATAACTACGGGAACAAGAGTGCTTGTTACTCGAAAATATCATGTAGGTTTTATAAAAAGAATAATGAGAACAGGTTATTGTGTATTGTTAGTCCATTCTCATGATTTTAGTAACCAGCGGTAGCGTGCATTTATTGGCATCTTCCTTTCTCATATTTCGTATGGTAGGAATAGGCGATTAATAGGCGATTATCTCCTGAAAATTCTTATTTTAGGTCATATCGCTTGACTCATTGCAATTATTTTACTAACATTTTATGAACCAGGGAGGTCTCCCCTTCTACCTCCCTGGTATAACATTAGATAGATAGACAAAATGCAAACCAATTTCCTTTCATGAGAATAGGAATACATAACCGGCATTACATATTAAAGATAGTACCGGTATTATAAAAAAAATAAAAAATAATGTCGAGCGCTCCCATTGTTTTCTTTTTCAAGTTTCCTCAACTTTTTTCCGTTTTCTTTATTTTACTTTGTTTTTAGGGGATTAACAGGGATGCTATTTTTTAAGGTGAATTATTGGAAGGGCGAGGGTGATAATAATGCCCCCGGGGATATCCCCCTGCGCAATATATATATATATATATATGAACAGACGTGTTTTTTCGTCTGTTTCAGAAACGGATTTTGATTTACATCTTTTTGTCACACCGTGGGCACTGACGAAGAGTGTGACTTCGCCTTTCATTTTTGAGAGCTATGCTCCGTTTTCTTTTAAAATCTATGATTTTATTTTTTATGGCATTCTACTACTAACTCTGATTCCTGTATTTTCCAGATGCCACGCAGACTAATTTTCACTTTTATTTAAGTATTTTTTACCTGTTTACTGCTACTCTATGACTGTTGGCGGTGAGGCCCTTTTCAGATTTTCCTGTTTTGGAGCCGGAGATTCGCCATTGTCATCTTGCAGTCATGACAACGCGTCTTGAGATGCGTTATTTACTTCGCGCCATCTTCATCTTCAGCGCGTTGATTTCTTTTGAAAGGTGAGTTTCACAATCCGTCTGCCCATGAACAGACGTGTTTTTTCGTCTGTTTCAGAAACGGATTTTGATTTACATCTTTTTGTCACACCGTGGGCACTGACGAAGAGTGTGACTTCGCCTTTCATTTTTGAGAGCTATGCTCCGTTTTCTTTTAAAATCTATGATTTTATTTTTTATGGCATTCTACTACTAACTCTGAATCTTATATATATATATATATATATATATATATATATATATATATATATGTGTGTGTGTGTGTGTGTGTGTGTGTATATATATATAAGAATCAGAGTTGGTAATAGAATGCCATAAATTAAAAAAAAAAATTATGGCATTTTATTTATGCCATAACATTAAAAAAAATTTTTTATGGCATTCTACTACCAACTTTGATTCTTGTATTATCTATAGATGCCAAGCAGACTAATTTTCGATTCTATATATAGATTTATATATATATATATATATATATATATATATATATATACTGAAAAAAATGAAAATGGAAAAATAATAATTGCGTAGCTCCCTCAATGTTCCCCAGAGCTGTCATCCATTTTGAATCAAGGGTTGAAAAAATGCCTCCGCCGGGAATCGAACCCGGGTCACTGGCTTAGAACGCCAATGCCTTACCATTAGACCACAGAGGCGGGCCAGCAGTTAGGCGTGACCGAATCCAATTGACCGACAGACAGATTGAGGGAGCTACGCAATTATTATTCTCCCATTTTCATTTCTTTCAGTGTTTATTATTTACAAGGGATTTGCCAAAGTTGTTTGCATTTGTTAAATTTCTTTCAATATATATATATATATGGGGGGGGGGGGGGGGGGTGAATAGGCCTATACCATCTATCCCCCGAGATCGACACCCATGGATTACTGCTACATGTACAGGATTTAGAATAAAATAATATATTTCTCTATGTATCTAAGTCTAGAAATTAGTAGTAATATAAAGAGCAAATAAACAAATCAACAATTAGACGGATGAATAACCATTAGAATCATAATATAAAAAAGAATGATAAGGATAATGATGGTCATAATGACAATGATAATAATGATGAATGACAATAATGATAATGATAATAAGTATCACTCCTTTCTGCCATGAAAACCTGGGAGGACGATTGTACACACCACCCCCACTTAAAATTCTGGGGGATACATCCCCCATTC
This sequence comes from Echinometra lucunter, assembly GCA_029962745.1. Lineage (NCBI taxonomy): Eukaryota > Metazoa > Echinodermata > Echinoidea > Camarodonta > Echinometridae > Echinometra > Echinometra lucunter. The sequence goes on from CM057151.1 coordinate 22,304,987, forward strand.
CGCCCCCCCCCCCCCACGCGCTATGCCCGCCGCGCCCTATAGGGCCTAGGCTAGGCTAGCCTATACCTAGCCTAGGCTAGTTCGTTGCTTGCGCGCAGTGCAGTGCAGCTAGCTAGCTAGCTGCATATATGCTGCACTGCGCAATATGGCATAGATGCATGGCGCACTGCAATTGGAAATCGAAATCAGTTCTTCTCTTAAAGCATGCATTGATGCCAAGATCAGAGTCGGTTATTAAAAATGACACGAATGATACGGTAAGAATGGAGATGAGTTCTTGTGGTAGGTCTACGTTAACTGTTATTATATTAAGTTAGTTATAACAAATTACTTTTTGAACAGAGTAGCTTTCGCGGGTGCGGCCGCGGATGTTTGAGTGTGCTGCGCGCGCTGTGCATGAGAGAGAGATGAGAGCGAGACTAAGCAACGGATATTCAAGTTTGAGCTTTAACTTTCGATAAGAAAATCATAATAAAGAATTTTTCCACTTTCAGAGACTCCTAACAACCCACCTTGAAAATAGCCCACACTCCTCTCCATAGCGTGCGGAAAGTCACGTAGAATAAATACTTAACAGTTAGATCTACCGGTACGTACCACTACCAAATATGGATGAAAATGAGACTCGAGAGAAATCGTGATTTTGTTCTTGAATTTGATCTTCTGTTAGATCTAATTCTGTCATAGTACAGTCTGCAGCGCAGCTAGACGGCCTAGGGCTAGACTCTAGGCCCCTATGCTATGCCTGTGGCCGTGGGCCGGCCATAGGGACATGGCCTAGCCCCATGCATAGGCCATAGACCCTATATATGCCATATGGCCTAGCCCTAGCCTAGCCTTGCGCGCGCAGTCTAGTCTATAGCCTATTGCACATGCGCTGTCGCGAGCTCAGTCGACGGTCGTCTAGTCCATGCATAGTCCACGTCCTGGACGATTTTTACTGATTGGGCAAACCATAACCAACACACACACACGCCCGGGCCCGCGCCCTCCACTGATTCACTTACCCCCAGTGATTCACCTTACCCACTGATTCACTTTCCCCGAAAAAATCGTCCAGGGCATCTCGGCAGAGAGAGGAAAGATAATGAAGTTGTGACCTTTGTCTGACCCAGAGGTTACGACCGCCCCTCGCAGATATTGCGCAAGGAGCACATGAATATTCAAGTTGTTTGAACGTACAACATGTGCACAGCAAGCTAGCGCATTGAACGCCGTTCTGATTGACAGGGTTTGTCGACCAATCGGAATCGAGAGCGAGGGAGACTGGGCTCAGTGGGCGGAATATCAGTTCCCTTGAATCTGACGGGGAACTTGCCAAGATTCACTGGACTGTTGTTTCATATGACTATTCAGGGTGTGTGTATGCGTGTTATGGGGTTGTAGTGTGTTGGGTGTTTGGTAGTCGTGTCGTACAAAATTAACAACAGTCCAGGAGGTGGACTAGTCCATGCATGGCGATGCGGATGGCATGCAGGTGCTAGGCTAGCTCGGCGCGCAATGAGCAGTCGCGGCGTTTTTAGGGGGAAGGCACGGACAAAATGGGCCATTTTTAGGGGTAGGGAAGGGGCACTAACTAAGAGGAACACGAGAAGGGGGAAAGGTGTTTGAGGCATTAAAAGTAGGCCTATAGTGGTCTACTCCTACTATTTCTTTATCAAAAAGACCAGTTTGAATGGATTTGAACAATATGGTACTTAAGAAAAACTTCCTGGGTATTTTGCCTCCTAAAATTTGACCCCTGGGGCCCGTTGTGCCAATTTCTTGAAATGGCAACCTCTTGAGAACGTATTTCCTACTCAGGGAAGAATATCAAGTCACTGCTGGGTTCAACATTGATTTGCGGCGGCAGTTTCATGTAACGAAGGGGGAGGGGGGGGGGGGGGGGACGGAAAAAAAGCCACCGCTGAAAATCTGTTTCAAGAAATGGAAGGGGGATGGTCGTTATTATGCGAGCGATCGCGAGCTAAAAATAACCGCAAAAAATAAAGAAGCATCATTTTGCCATCAAAATGCATTCTAGGCCTATAAAATATTTAATTGGTTGGCCTAAATTTGGTCACTTGACTCAAAATAGAAAAATATAATATTAAGCTTTTAAAAACGAGGGGGGAGGGGGGACAATCCCCAGAAAAAATTGAGGGAGGACACTAAGTCCCCCGTCCCCCCGATCGACACCTATGCAATTCAGATATCGGATTTCATGTAATGCGTTGTAGTAATATTAATGAATCATAAAAAGCTATTGGCTCGCAGGTGAAAAAGGGCCATTTTAAAAAAGTAAAAGAGTGAGAATAGAATCGGGGTAAATTAAGTTAAATTTTGGGGTCATATGGTAAGGAGGATAGGTTTTTATTCTTTTTGCCTAATACAATCAAGAAATCTGTTTAGTGCCCATGTAATTTTAGTGCTGTTGGCCATTTGATGCATTTATGTCACTGCAGGATATCAAGTTCACAGTTGTTCATGAATTCTTTTCTCTGTTACCCGACTGATGAAAGAGCATGTGTTTGCATATGTTCAAGGTCGAATGCAAGATTTTTTTTTTGGGGGGGGGGGGCGGGGGCGAGAATATGTTCAATATTTAAGGGATTAACGTGCCAGCGAGGAAGCAAATTGACCGAGGGGGTGGGGGGGGGGGGTATATTGCATTTTTTGAATTGAAAATGAACGATCTGGTGCACACTTTGGATGGACTTAGTAGAAATCTAAAACCCGAGTCTGAAAAAAAGGGGAGCAACTGCTGCCCCCACCCCTGCGTACGGCCATGTATAAATTCAATTTCAATTTCAATTTCAAATTCAAAAATTTATTGATTCAAATCCAAAGATTCAGGATCATTCTCAGTTTACTAAACAAATCAGAACATAGCAATTGAAACGGAACATAGAAAAGACAAACAACCAAAACAGAAAATGAGTAGGGCCTATGCATGTCATAATTACCATTCAAAGAATAACAAAAACAAAAAACCGCCACATGCCAATTTAGAATATAATACAACAATTTTCGAAATATATAACATAACAAAAGCGGAACATAAAAAAAAAAGACAAAGAAACAAAACAGAAAATGAGCATGAATGTCTTTTTTTTTCTTTTTAAAATAACTTTATTAACAACAAATAATGTCGCAAATCATTACATAGATGGGAACGAATGTCATGTAAAACAAAACAAAACAAAAAATCATGAACAACACTGTCTTCAAGGATACACAAACTCTTATCTTTACAATGTTTCTCTGTTTCAACGCGATTACAAATCAATCTTTTAAACAAACTAAGTATCGATAATTCATGAAAGACTGTTTTATGGTTTTCTGCTCGAATAAATGTTAAGTAAATTGCATATTTTGCATAAATTATAAGAGAATTTAAACTTTTATATTGCTTGTTTTTCATTTCATATCCTTTGATAAAAACATAATTGTCGAAAAGAAAATCAACATGATAAAGTTTTTGAACAATATCACCAAAGCTTAACCAAAATAATTGTGTTATTCTGCAATGTACAAATAAATGTAGGCAGTCATGCACCCCGTTATCAAAGGAACACAATGGGTTATCAATTAGCTTCCATTTGTATAAATTATACCTATGTGGTATTATGTTGTGTAATAATTCATAATTAAATTCTATTATTTTGCTTTCATTTATTTCTCGTAAATTAAATAACCATACAGATTTCCAATTTGTATTAGTTTCTTTCAATAACCCTTCCCAATTGTTTTCAACGTTTGGTTTAATAACTAAACTGTTTGAAATCATATTGTAAAAAAATTTCTTTTGTTATTTAAATTCAGTAAAACGACTTTCAGAATATCCAATTGCTTCTGTACTGTAACTGTCTTAAACATATTGCTTTTCCATACTTTTGGAATAGCATTCACGACAATATTGTATTCTTGAAACATAGTCGAGGCATGTCTATTTTTCAAACAAAAGTTCCATTTCCTTCAATGATATTATATTTGAATGTGAAATAATATCGCTTATTTTCAAAATTCCTGCGTCAAACCACTTTCTAAAAAACAATACGTCACTATTATGATCTTTCATACTTGTATTAAACCAGAGATTCTGATTTTTAATCTCAATGTTTTGAAAACCTTCTACCGCATTAATCTTTACGGTCTCCTTGAAGTCAAACCAAGCATAAATCATCTCTTTATGCTTGTCATTATTACAATTAAAAGAAAAATATTTAAAATCAAATAGAACAGCCATAGGCCAATTCAGAATATAATACAACAGTTTTCGAAATATAATATAACACCAAACCAATAGTAATAATTAAGTTTAAACAGTGTAATCATAATTGATAATGTTGTTTATATACTCGGAAAATTTTACTTTTTTATTTCAACATAACCTCTTTTGAAGAAAAGAAAAAAAAAACGAACGAAAGAAAATCGAATAAACAAATCGATAATCACATTTTGTCTTGAAACAGCATATGTTCGTACGGAAACAACCCGGGGAACGACAGCAAGCCTTTTCGAAGGATTGAGAGTAGGCCTAATTCCTTACCAAAGGGAATTAGTTCATCAAGTCTAGGGGCGATACCAGAATATTTGGAATGGGTATATTTTTCGACAGCTATTCTGTAGCTATGCTAATATCTAAGCCTAAGGTACCCCTCCCCCTCAAAAAAAAAAAAAAAGGAAATTTCAAACAATATCGCAGATGTACATATTTATTACTTTAATGGCATTTTTAGTGCCCACGAAGCGGTTTTTTTTTTATTTGTGCGAAATGACGCTTCTGATTGCTGAATTATGAACCAACCTTTTTCTAATTTTTGCGAGCAAGCGAGCCGAAAACAGCCACTTCTTTCTATGAAAGAGTGTTATTTTGTCATCAAATATACTAGGCCCTGAAGATATCTAAATGATATAATCAGTGATAATTGCTCATCTCGCTATCATCAAATATGACCGTTCTATTTTGGCACCTCGCTGGTCAAATTGTTTGCTATCCAGACCACCCTGTTTCCACATAGTGACGATTGAGCAAAATGAGCGAGGAAAACTCCAATCTTTTGACAGTAAGAATGTTATTTATTTCATCACTATATACTATGGGTCTTTGATATATATAGAAAGCCTCGCAAAATCCGTATTTTACTTTATTGTTACCATGTTGTTATTTTTTCATTTCTTATTTTTCATTTCAACTTGCGAAAATGATTTGAATGGAATTCTGAACTGCATTTCCCTGAATTTCTTGGGCAAAATAATGATTAGACAAGTATTCTCTCTATCCACACAAAGGTGATTTGATATTCATTTTTCATTTTCATTTCATTTATTTCCACAATACAGCAAATAAATTTTACAAGATCTTTCACATTTCAAAATCATTATGAAATCAACAGTGTAAAGTTGTACAAAATATTGATATTAATTCAGTTCATACAGTATAATAATGGCAAGTATAAAATAAACAATGCTCGCTGTAATGTGGAGGAAACCTTTAAAAACAACGCTGGTGAATCAGGCTCCCAACTATAAAAACATGGTATCATTGATGATAAAAAGGTACAAGGAAATAAAGGATACACGATATACGATACAATACCATGCACACGGAACGGGACAATACTTTCACAAACACAGGCACAAGGATGTCACGTCACGTATTTGCTAATGTCACGTACACTTATAATTTCGAAATGTACCCTCTCCCTTAGTAACGTATCGAAGAATTTGATGAATAGGCCTATTGTAAGAGTCAGTGTCTTACTGTAATTTGCACTGGGGCCTTTAAGAAATAGGCGCTTAAACACATTCTTATATACCCCTTTTACACCAAGCCTTGGGCCGCGGCCCGCCCTTAAGCTTGGTGAAAAACTAAAAAATCAAATGCGGTGCCAAATGCGGGGCCAATTTCGGACCAGCTCTGGAGGTAGTCTCAGCCGCGGCCAGTTTTGGTGTAAACGCGGAGCGGGGCCAAATGCGGGGCCATCTTCCGTTTTCAATGACGTCAAAGAGCCAACATTGTAGAATTACAAACCGGGCGCGCGGGGATAAAAAAAGGCTTTGTCAAAATTGTAGAGCGCTCCTACGACGAAACTTTGAAAGGATCTAGATCGCGGCCGCGGTCCCGGTGTAAACGCACAAAATTGAGGGGCCGGGCCGCGGCCGCTTGGTGTAAAAAAGGTTCATAGATTCATGGCGGGGCCAGGCCAGGGTATATGGATAGGGGGAGAGAATTTGTATGTATGCCTCCTGTAGCGCCGCCCGGGTGCACCCCTTTATAGATCTTCAGAAACTGAGAAACGTTTTGAATTTCAATTCGATATAAGCTGCCTGCACCTACATGAAAATTGATACCCCTCATTGAGTAGGATATGTAAACCACTTGGGGGGGGGGGGGGGTGGGGGGAGGCGTTGAACATAATGGACAAGATGGGGCTCGGGAAAAATTCTAGGTGGCCAAATGTCCTAGTACATCATGTGGACTCTGAATTTATTCATTTGCTTTATGAAATGCACCGTGGTAAAGCCTTTGTGAAATAGCTATCGATGTATATTTTGGACTAAGTTATATTCTTTCGTCAATAAAAAGTAGTGGAAAAAGGGAGAAAGGAAAGAATACAAGAACGATAAAACTGAATGGTACTGAACACTGACACAATTTTTTTTTTCTTTTGTTCGTTCATTTTTCTGTTTTTATGTTAGGTTATGAGTCTGATCAGGGTGAAATGGAAGGAGAAGACTTAAATTCCCTCTCATTTGAATGTCGAAATTTCTTCTCAGAATTTGATCCCACATATAATTCAATCATTCGAATGAATACGATACCTGCTTAACCCTGCAAGAGCTCAATTATATTTAGACCTAGTGGAGCCTTTTCTTATATAAACACTAGTCAGTACTAGTTGCATCAGCTCGACCTTCACGTACGCGTAGAAACTCCTGAGCCCAGCAGGTCCATGCTAGTCGCTACATTTAAAATTTACTTCAAGAAAAAATCCAGAATATTAGAAGAAAAAAAAAAGAACTAACCCCCCCCCCCCCCCAATTTTTAAATATTTATAAGTTATAAAGTAAAATAGACTGCTCTTATCTTATTTGTAAGGGTATCTTAAGGGAAGCTTAAGTTTTAAAATAGATTCCCCCATATTTCACCACAAATTTACTTGTCTGATTTCATTTAAAACACCATGCATTTGTATTATCATTTCTGTATGTTATCGACCGTATCCATTTATTTACATTTGTAACGAACAATTTATGCATTATCATTGTTCATGCCTTATCATGTATTGATTGTGAAATATGAAATAAACTGAAACTGAAACTGACACAAACATAAACAAACAGGTCAATGTCAGTGTGACAAAATATTATTATGATACAAGAAAACTGTAGACGAGTTTTCACTGTATATTCGAGGAGTAATTACATTTCTTTGTTCGTCAAGTTGTAATATGATAGAATCTTTAATCAGACCAACTTTAAGCGCATCACTTGCATATAGAGACAAATAACGCGCCGATTTCTGACTTACAGTAGGCTGTTGAAAAAATTATTTCTGTACAATGAGAGATAAGAAAAACATGTTCATATGGAGCACTCTTGATTTCATGGTTTGTTCATGTCTGGTATCATAACAGAGTATGCATAGTTTCGAAATTGCTGAAACTTTATATGCATATGTAATTTTGAGATTTTCACATCTTTCACATTTAGATGCATTCAAAAATTTACGATAAAATGATGACCATATAACACAATGCCCTTCTTTGGAGTCAAAGGTGAAAAACAGGTATCAGAATAAAGGTAATCCCAATTCAGAGTTGATATTCCAAAGTTATTTACTTTGAATATTTGCATGTCAGGAATAGGGAGGAACTTTTCCCCCTTTTCAAGTACCTCACTTGCATCACCTGTATCATGTTATTGAATCGAGTTGAACGTGGAAATAAACTAATCAATCAATGAAATGAGTGATCAAGTTTAAAAAAAAAAAAAAGATTTCTTCGTGACGGACTATATTTTCCTCTTGCAAATTTTAAACCGAATAGGGTTTAAGCCAATCTTGAATAGAAAAATAGATAAGACCTACAGCTGATGTGCCCCGTTTGGTTAAATGACGTGCGAACGAGTGTTATGAAATAAAAATCATCCTCACTTACTGCATTTATGGGGCAGTGCTCGTTCTTACAAAGTTTTGGGGCCCCCCTACCTCCTGTTCCACTGCCTCACAATTCTAATGGCATCAATAACAATTGAATCTATTACTATATGAAGCTTTTCTTCTTCTTTGGATGGGTATGTGGCTCTTTTGAAGACTTTAAGACCTTAGGGCACTCACCGAAGGTGAAAAGGGAATTTAACAGAGGAAGAGCACCACTAGAAAGGAAAAGTGACGCAAATCAGACGTAATATGGGGCATGCATCAGGTTTTGAAAGGGGTTACTTCCCAGAGGTGAATGGGGCACTAATATGACGTGTAAGGGGGCTCTTATCAGAAAGGAAATTTCTTTATGAGAAACGAAAAAAGATACTGAGAAATGAACATTGATGTTGATAACATTTCCAAAGGGACACTCATCGAAGTGAAAAGGGGGCACTTATCAGAAGGTAAAACACTGATAAACAGAACAGGGGTATTAAGGCATAAAATCTAAGAGAAACTTCCCCTTGCTAGAACAAACGTATAAGTAAAAGGGGCAGATGTCAAATTTAAAAAGATGTGCTTTCCTGACGTTGGAAAGGACATTTATCAGAAGCAAAAGAGGCACTTATAACATGTATAAGAGAAGCGGAAAGGGCCCTCATCAGCCGGAGAAATGGAAAGTCACCAGAATTATAGAGGAATTAAATTTTGTATTTTGTATTTCTTTGTATTTTATTTGAAAACATCATTCACGTCTGTATATGAATATTCTGTTTACAACACATAGTCATAATAAACAAAACAATATATAGAAAAGAAACAAAAGAAAAAATCATGAAATTAAGAAAAGTTACATACAGATAACATACGGGAAAATGGTTTTCTATATCATTATGAAACAAAAACAAATAATATAAATCCTTCAAAATTCTCCTCTTAATTTTATGATCAATGTGAGAATTTTTGCGAGATCAATAATATTTTGCTCTTCTAATTACATAATTTTAACAAATTGTTCTACCTTACCTAAATCTTTAAATTCTACACATATTTCATTTATTTTGTCAAACAGGGCCTTCCTTTCTATTTCATATTTTTTACAGTCCATTATTATGTGAAATTCATCTGCCACGTTTCCCATATTGCAATCATTACATATTCGTAAATGTAAGGGGATTTTTGCTGGGTGTCTATGCGTTCCGGTTTCTATTGGTAAATTGTGAGAGCTGAATTTTGAAAGTGGCACTTTTCTAAGATAAAAGGGGCACTTATCACAAGTCAAAGGTGCATGTGTCAAATTTGAAAAGGGCTCTTCAAGTTGAATAGAGGCACTTAACGAAGGCTAACAAGTGCACTTTATATCTTACATTGTCAGAAGGAGAAATGGCACTATACTAGAAAGGAAATTTCTAAGTAAAACCGGACAAATATCAGGTTTTAAAAAGGTATATTTTTCTGAGTTTAAGGGGCACTTTTCAGAGGTTTTAAGGGCTTGTAAAAAGGGTATTGTAATAATAGAAACGGAAAAGGGGCAGTAAAAAACAAGCACTTATATTTGAAAAGGGACACTCATTTATATAGTGAAAAGGGACTTCTCGGTAGGAGAAAGAGCACTTTTAAGAAGGGAAGGGGGCACTAATTTGACATGGAAAGGGGGCACTTAAAGATTTTAAAGGGGCAAATTATCCGAGGCGAAAACGGGCACTTATTAGAAAAAGAAAATGGCCCTTCTAGGAATAAAAAGGCACTGAATAGATATTGAAAGGGGCATTTTTCATTGGTAAAAAGAACAGTGCTAGAAAAAGAGGGGGAACTGTGCCCACCCCCTCCGGAAGCACCGCCCCTGCATTCACTTCATACACTTCCATAAACCTGAAGTAAAAAGGAAAAAGAAGAAGAAGAAGAAAGAATTTGTACGAATAATCTTCAGTAACAAATTAAAGTTCCCGCTCATGCGTGACGTTAATGATGCAAGTGATGCATACATTGAAAGGGGAGGGATTCCTCTATATTTTCTATCTACTAGTCAAAGTAAATAAGTTTGGTATAATAATCAAGCAAATGTGGATTGCCTTTACTTCGACACACACACAGACTGTCTGGTGAAGTATTCATTACACAACGATATTTCACGAGTCTACAGTTTTTAGCTTGTAAACTGATCTTTTCATATCATGTTGACTGGCTCAGTGGTAGAGCAGTAGGTTCCGGGTTCAAAAACAAGTCTGTGCAACAGCACCCTTCACTCTAAAAACAATCTAGTCCGATTTGACTAGATTACCGGATCAGACGGGCACTTGGACTATCTTCTAGTTAAATTTGACTAAATTCTATCAAAATGACCAGAATTATAGTGAAAACGAACAAAACTTATACCTTTTCTAGTCAAATTGACACAATTCTAGTAAAATAATTTGACTAGATCACTGGATCCCACGCAGAGATGCCAACTGTTCCTTGTTTGCAGCATTTTATACTGCTTTTTTTTTAAATTAAAAAATACTGCAGGTTTTAATAGAAATACTTTTTTTTCTACAATTGTATTACTACACATGTCTATTGCAGAAAAGGTAAAAATACGGGTTTTCCACCCTCAATACTTTTTTTTTCACCCCTCAAAATACTACAATGCTTTTTTACAAGGTTGGCATCCCTGCCCACGGCACTTGCACTATTCTAGTGAAATTTGACTAGATTCTAGTGAAAATGGTCAGAATCCTAGTAAAAATGAACAAAACTTTTACTAGACTTCTAGTCAATTTCACTACAATCGAGTCAAGTTAATGTTGGTGCCCGTATGATCCGATAATCTAGTCAAATTATTTTACAAGAATCTAGTCATTTTTACTAGAATTGTGTAAGCTTTGACTAGAACAGTACTAGTCAGTCAAATTTGACTAGAACTGTTCTTATTGTGTTTGCTAGGACATGTAATCCTCCATTGCCAAATCCATCAGATTGAAGTTAAAGCCGTATATTTGCAAATGATTAATTTTACATCGTTATGAACGAATGATTTTTTTGAAGAAAACATAAATCATTACTTTTCAAACAAAAAACAAACAACCAGGAAAATCCTTTTTTTTTTTTTTTACAAAGCTCCTTGACACCCCCCCCCCCCCACCCCGGTACTCGAAAGTTGTTTCTTCAAAACTGTCACTGCACAAATCATTTAGGTTGAACTATTACTTTAAAGGGGATAGCAAGTGAGAAATCATGGGGAAAGGTAGGGTGATCTCGGATGAGAGAGAGGGGGAATGCAGTCGGCCGCCTCGAGTTTCAAGAACAGGGATAATCCATTCTAAACAACTGTGATTTATTGCCGTACGTGTTTCAAATTTCGCGCAGTGAAAAAGCTAATAAACAGCTAGTCATATGGAAAAACGATGACATGGCCAGCTCCCTGGGAGAGCCTAAGGGATGTTACGTAATCCGCGGCGACGACGTGTCGGGGAATGGCTATGGAGGTTAATGGCTAGACTAACAAACCAGAAGTAAACTATATTTTGTATTTTGAAATGTTGGAGCATTATACAGACGTTTCTTCGAGTGAACACGATGAGACCCGTTAAGAGTCTAAACACTTAGAGTTATTGAGAAATGTGAGAACCCGAAGTGTATGACTAGGTTGAGTTCGGTAAACTTCGTGCAGTCCCAACTTTTATCGCATTAGTCCGACGGGCCTCGCATGACGGACGGGTTACAATGTCAAACTCCCATCTCCTTGGTATAAGTAAACAAGCCTTTGCAAATCCATTTTGCCCATGGTTCTCAGTTGCTTAAGATTTGACTAGTTTATAATAAGCTCTACTTTCAGCTCGAAATTTTTGTACGTTACAAAGATCGGTACGTTTTGACCACCTTGGATATAGGACACGTTAGAAGAGGTCAGTTTGTACTAAATTACTTTCGTTACAAGTTTTGTAGGAAAATTGGGCCTAGGATTAATATACTGTATTCGATCGGCCCAGTTCGTAGTTTCACCTCCATGCGAGTCAGTCAACGAGATTATCCAAAGTATTATGATCGGGTGCTATTGACATTTTAATGGTGCACTCGTGTAGTAGGAGGAGAGCATGTATATACATGTATCATGACGATTGTTTATGCTGTGCCTGAGACTTTCAGAGTAGAAGTAGCGAGCCATGGTGAACATACAGGTGATACTTAAACTTTTACTCCTGGGAGACTTGTTCACCTATAGGTGGTATGTTACACTGACAATTGCAACTTACAAGTAAACTCTGATTACCTTCATACCATCGTCTGACAACAAGCAATCTCGGTGGTCTGAATTACTTTGGAAACCATCATCTTGGGTTCGGTTCATATGAGTCTGCGTGTATAGAATTGCGATAAATGGATATCTTCGACCTGAAATGGGACACTCTCCTTTTTAGAGTTAACATGAAATGAATTCTGAGAGCTGTACCCCCACTTAGAACAGAATGCCAGGGCATCTTGTCTAGCATATCATCACCCTCGAGATGTTCTTTGCCTTCGTTTGATTTTTTTTTTAATACTTTTATTTATTGCTATGTTTTATTTTTTTCATTTCTACAGCCCCATCGACTTAGAGATTCATGCCATTGGTCATAAGTCCTGCAAAAACCCGTGAGAATGTCTTCTCGAAGTCTTGCATCATACCCATTATCTTCCTTGGACTGTCTGTCTGCCTCTACCTCTATACGATCCACCATGACTTCATTCTAAGTACTATCAGCAAAGGCGAAAGGTAATTATAGTGTGCACGCTCATAGCAACAACGACAATAATAATGTTGATAAAACAGGTGATAAGGATGAAGATGATAAGAATGGTGATGATATGATGATGATAAAAATGAATAATGATAATAACGATAATAATGATAATAACGATAATAAAAATGATAATAATACTAACAATAACAATAATAATGATAAATGAGATTCAAAATAATAATGACAACCGCAACAACGATAACAATAGTAATGATAATGATAACAAACAGTAAAAATGATAATGGAAATAATGACGACAAGAAAAAGAATAAATATGATAAAAGTACTGCGTTTGCATGATCATAGTATAAAATATGTATGGTGATGAACGCGGATTCAGAGTTCATTCAGACGGCCAATCAGTCTATGCAGGGAGGAAGCGATTCAGACGTGGAGAAAACTTGCCTCATCTTTGAAAAGTTGTTTTATATCCTTGTTACCCCCCCCCCCCCTATAGATACAAATTAGTGTCATGAAATCTGGAAAGTTCGCACGCATCCCCGAATATGCACTTTATTTTCGTAAACCCCATTCAAGTAAGATATGACACAGTTTTTTAAAGCCTTTTTAGAGAGGAAGAGAGGTGGGGAATGCATGAGATCTAATTGCCGTTTTTATGACACATTCGAATACCTCTGCACTGTTGTCCTTCCCTTCCGTCTATTTCAAATGCATAGGCCTACTCTCTAAACCAACAAACCCTGTACACCCAAGACTACCTTGTTATTACGAAGTAGTGTCGATTCATTTGATTTCCTGACAACTGAGCTCCCATAGTAGATTTCCTATTTGTTCACAATAGGTCGATATGCACTTCTGCATGGTTATTTTAAAAAAGGTCAAGCCAAAATCCAGATTAAAATAAAATGCAGGCTATCTGTGTCAAGGAAAGTAGGATAACTGCAATATATTTGGTACTGCTGTTTTTACCACTTAATGTATACTTGTACATGTATACTTGTTGGCACATTAGTATTTGAATGACCTTTAATTGTGTTCATAATATCGTATATCATGGAACTTCATATTCTTTTTTTTTTTTTTTTTTTTTTTTTTTTTACAGTTTACCCAAGGAAGTGTTCATTCAACCATCGGGAAATCTGACACATGCAGAATTGAATTTGAATTCCGCCTCTGTCAGTTAGTAAATCTTCGGCAAGTAGACTTTGGACGTCTTCACTGACAACCAAAGATGAAAAGAGGATTTCTAACACAGGACTAGGTGCCCATCCTACATCCTGCAAAGTTCCTGTACATAAGATAGTGTATATTAAGACGCACAAAACAGGCTCAACGACGTTGGTTTCTATTCTGCAGCGGTATGGCTACCAGCGGAAATATGAGTTTTGCAATGCGAAAAGGGGGTCACATCATATGTGATAAACAACTCTTTCGAGCATCCATGATTTTATCAAGTACCTTTTAGGAAGCAAGATGACTTTGATATGCTTGTCAATCATGCTCGATACAACCGTCGAGAAATGGACAAGGTAGTGCCGCATGCCAAGTATATATCGATTATCCGACACCCGTTTACACAGCTTGAATCTGTCTTCGGTTACTTTGAAGTAGGTTATCATCTCAAGATACCCGGCTCGAACCCCTTCAAAACATTCATGTCAAATCCAAAAATGTACTACGAGCGTAGGGGCGGCTCTTCGAAAATTCGAAATGGCCAACTGTTCGACCTTGGTTTTTGATCACAAGTACGATGAAAATACATCTAAAATCCAGGAAAAGATTTGAACAACTTTCCAAAGAAATTGATTTCATGCT
>CM057151.1:22320153-22336460 GCA_029962745.1 Echinometra lucunter
TTCACTGTATATTCGAGGAGTAATTACATTTCTTTGTTCGTCAAGTTGTAATATGATAGAATCTTTAATCAGACCAACTTTAAGCGCATCACTTGCATATAGAGACAAATAACGCGCCGATTTCTGACTTACAGTAGGCTGTTGAAAAAATTATTTCTGTACAATGAGAGATAAGAAAAACATGTTCATATGGAGCACTCTTGATTTCATGGTTTGTTTATGTCTGGTATCATAACAGAGTATGCATAATTAGTTTCGAAATTGCTGAAACTTTATATGCATATGTAATTTTGAGATTTTCACATCTTTCACATTTAGATGCATTCAAAAATTTACGATAAAATGATGACCATATAACACAATGCCCTTCTTTGGAGTCAAAGGTGAAAAACAGGTATCAGAATAAAGGTAATCCAAATTCAGAGTTGATATTCCAAAGTTATTTACTTTGAATATTTGCATGTAACTTAAGAATAGGGAGGAACTTTTCCCCCTTTTCAAGTACCTCACTTGCATCACCTGTATCATGTTATTGAATCGAGTTGAACGTGGAAATAAACCAATCAATCAATGAGATGAGTGATCAAGTTTAAAAAAAAAAAAAAAGATTTCTTCGTGACGGACTATATTTTCCTCTAGCAAATTTTAAACCGAATAGGGTTTAAGCCAATCTTGAATAGAAAAATAGATAAGACCTACCAGCTGATGTGCCCCGTTTGGTTAAATGACGTGCGAACGAGTGTTATGAAATAAAAATCATCCTCACTGCATTTATGGGGCAATGTTCGTTCTTACAAAGTTTTGGGGCCCCCCTACCTCCTGTTCCACTGCCTCACAATTCTAATGGCATCAATAACAATTTAATCTATTACTATATGAAGCTTTTCTTCTTCTTTGGATATGGGTAAGTGGCTCTTTTGAAGACTTTAAGACTTTAGGGCACTCACCGAAGGTGAAAAGGGAATTTAACAGAGGAAGAGCACCACTAGAAAGGAAAAGTGACGCAAATCAGACGTAATATGGGGCATGCATCAGGTTTTGAAAGGGGTTACTTCCCAGAGGTGAATGGGGCACTAATATGACGTGTAAGGGGGCTCTTATCAGAAAGGAAATTTCTTTATGAGAAACGAAAAAGGATACTGAGAAAGGAACATTGATGTTGATAACATTTCCAAAGGGACACTCATCGAAGTGAAAAGGGGGCACTTATCAGAAGGTAAAACACTGATAAACAGAACAGGGGTATTAAGGCATAAAATCTAAGAGAAACTTCCCCTTGCTAGAACAAACGTATAAGTAAAAGGGGCAGATGTCAAATTTAAAAAGATGTGCTTTCCTGACGTTGGAAAGGACATTTATCAGAAGCAAAAGAGGCACTTATAACATGTATAAGAGAAGCGGAAAGGGCCCTCATCAGCCGGAGAAATGGAAAGTCACCAGAATTATAGAGGAATTAAATTTTGTATTTTGTATTTTTTTGTATTTTATTTGAAAACATCATTCACGTCTCTATATGAATATTCTGTATACAACACATAGTCATAATAAACAAAACAATATGTAGAAAAGAAACAAAAGAAAAAATCATGAAATTAAGAAAAGTTACATACAGATAACATACGGGAAAATGGTTTTCTATATCATTATGAAACAAAAACAAATAATATAAATCCTTCAAAATTCTCCCCTTAATTTTATGATCAATGTGAGAATTTTTTTTTTTTGCGAGATGATCAATAATATTTTGCTCTTCTAATTACATAATTTTAACAAATTGTTCTACCTTACCTAAATCTTTAAATTCTACACATATTTCATTTATTTTGTCAAACAGGGCCTTCCTTTCTATTTCATATTTTTTACAGTCCATTATTATGTGAAATTCATCTGCCACGTTTCCCATATTGCAATCATTACATATTCGTAAATGTAAGGGGATTTTTGCTGGGTGTCTATGCGTTCCGGTTTCTATTGGTAAATTGTGAGAGTGAATTTTGAAAGTGGCACTTTTCTAAGATAAAAGGGGCACTTATCACAAGTAAAAGGTGCATGTGTCAAATTTGAAAAGGGCTCTTCAAGTTGAATAGAGGCACTTAACGAAGGCTGACAAGTGCACTTTATATCTTACATTGTCAGAAGGAGAAATGGCACTATACTAGAAAGGAAATTTCTAAGTAAAACCGGACAAATATCAGGTTTTAAAAAGGTATTTTTTCTGAGTTTAAGGGGCACTTTTCAGAGGTTTTAAGGGCTTGTAAAAAGGGTATTGCAATAATAAAAACGGAAAAGGGCAGTAAAAAACAAGCACTTATATTTGAAAAGGGACACTCATTTATATAGTGAAAAGGGACTTCTCAGTAGGAGAAAAGAGCACTTTTAAGAAGGGAAGGGGGCACTAATTTGACATGGAAAGGGGGCACTTAAAGATTTTAAAGGGGCAACTTATCCGAGGCGAAAACGGGCACTTATTAGAAAAAGAAAATGGCCCTTCTAGGAATAAAAAGGCACTGAATAGATATTGAAAGGGGCATTTTTCATTGGTAAAAAGAACAGTGCTAGAAAAAGAGGGGGAACTGTGCCCACCCCCTCCGGAAGCACCGCCCCTGCATTCACTTCATACACTTCCATAAACCTGAAGTAAAAAGGAAGAAGAAGAAGAAGAAGAAAGAATTTGTACGAATAATCTTCAGTAACAAATTAAAGTTCCCGCTCATGCGTGACATTAATGATGCAAGTGATGCATACATTGAAAGGGGAGGGATTCCTCTATATTTTCTATCTACTAGTCAAAGTAAATAAGTTTGGTATAATAATCAAGCAAATGTGGATTGCCTTTACTTCGACACACACACAGACTGTCTGGTGAAGTATTCATTACACAACGATATTTCACGAGTCTACAGTTTTTAGCTTGTAAACTGATCTTTTCATATCATGTTGACTGGCTCAGTGGTAGAGCAGTAGGTTCCGGGTTCAAAAACAAGTCTGTGCAACAGCACCCTTCACTCTAAAAACAATCTAGTCCGATTTGACTAGATTACCGGATCAGACGGGCACTTGGACTATCTTCTAGTTAAATTTGACTAAATTCTATCAAAATGACCAGAATTATAGTGAAAACGAACAAAACTTATACCTTTTCTAGTAAAAATTGACACAATTCTAGTAAAATAATTTGACTAGATCACTGGATCCCACGCAGAGATGCCAACTGTTCCTTGTTTGCAGCATTTTATACTGCTTTTTTTTTTAGATTAAAAAATACTGCAGGTTTAATAGAAATACTTTTTTTTCTACAATTGTATTACTACACATGTCTATTGCAGAAAAGGTAAAAATACGGGTTTTCCACCCTCAATACTTTTTTTTTCACCCCTCAAAATACTACAATGCTTTTTACAAGGTTGGCATCCCTGCCCACGGCACTTGCACTATTCTAGTGAAATTTGACTAGATTCTAGTGAAAATGGTCAGAATCCTAGTAAAAATGAACAAAACTTTTACTAGACTTCTAGTCAATTTCACTACAATCGAGTCAAGTTAATGTTGGTGCCCGTATGATCCGATAATCTAGTCAAATTATTTTACAAGAATCTAGTCATTTTTACTAGAATTGTGTAAGCTTTGACTAGAACAGTACTAGTCAGTCAAATTTGACTAGATTTGTTTTTATTGTGTTTGCTAGGACATGTAATCCTCCATTGCCAAATCCATCAGATTGAAGTTAAAGCCGTATATTTGCAAATGATTAATTTTACATCGTTATGAACGAATGATTTTTTTGAAGAAAACATAAATCATTACTTTTCAAACAAAAAACAAACAACCAGGAAAATCCTTTTTTTTTTTTTACAAAGCTCCTTGACACCCCCCCCCCCCCCCACCCCGGTACTCGAAAGTTGTTTCTTCAAAACTGTCACTGCACAAATCATTTAGGTTGAACTATTACTTTAAAGGGGATCGCAAGTGAGAAATCATGGGGAAAGGTAGGGTGATCTCGGATGAGAGAGGGGGGGGGGGGGGGGGGGAATGCAGTCGGCCGCTCGAGTTTCAAGAACAGGGATAATCCATTCTAAACAACTGTGATTTATTGCCGTACGTGTTTCAAATTTCGCGCAGTGAAAAAGCTAATAAACAGCTAGTCATATGGAAAAACGATGGCATGGCCAGCTCCCTGGGAGAGCCTAAGGGATGTTACGTAATCCGCGGCGACGACGTGTCGGGGAATGGCTATGGAGGTTAATGGCTAGACTAACAAACCAGAAGTAAACTATATTTTGTATTTTGAAATGTTGGAGCATTATACAAGACGTTTCTTCGAGTGAACACGATGAGACCCGTTAAGAGTCTAAACACTTAGAGTTATTGAGAAATGTGAGAACCCGAAGTGTATGACTAGGTTGAGTTCGGTAAACTTCGTGCAGTCCCAACTTTTATCGCATTAGTCCGACGGGCTCGCATGACGGACGGGTTACAATGTCAAACTCCCATCTCCCTGGTATAAGTAAACAAGCCTTTTGCAAATCCATTTTGCCCATGGTTTCTCAGTTGCTTAAGATTTGACTAGTTTATAATAAGCTCTACTTTCAGCTCGAAATTTTTGTACGTTACAAAGATCGGTACGTTTTGACCACCTTGGATATAGGACACGTTAGAAGAGGTCAGTTTGTACTAAATTACTTTCGTTACAAGTTTTGTAGGAAAATTGGGCCTAGGATTACTATACTGTATTCGATCGGCGTAGTTTCACCTCCATGCGAGTCAGTCAACGAGATTATCCAAAGTATTATTGATCGGGTGCTATTGACATTTTAATGGTGCACTCGTGAGTAGGAGGAAGCATGTATACTACATGTATCATGACGATGTTTATGCTGTGCCTGAGACTTTGAGAGTAGAAGTAGGCGCATGGTGAACATACAGGTGATACTTAAAACTTTTACTCCTGGGAGACTTGTTCACCTATAAGTGGTATGTTACACTGACAATTGCAACTTACAGTAAACTCTGATTACCTTCATACCATCGTCTGACAACAAGCAATCTCGGTGGTCTGAATTACTTTGGAAACCATCATCTTGGGTTCGGTTCATATGAGTCTGCGTTGTATAGAATTGCGATAAATGGATATCTTCGACCTGAAATGGGACACTCTCCTTTTTAGAGTTAACATGAAATGAATTCTGAGAGCTGTACCCCACTTAGAACAGAATGCCAGGCATCTTGTCTAGCATATCATCACCCTCGAGATGTTCTTTGCCTTCGTTTGATTTTTTTTAAATACTTTTATTTATTGCTATGTTTTATTTTTTTCATTCTACAGCCCCATCGACTTAGAGATCATGCCATTGGTCATAAGTCCTGCAAAAACCCGTGAGAATGTCTTCTCGAAGTCTTGCATCATACCCATTATCTTCCTTGGACTGTCTGTCTGCCTCTACCTCTATACGATCCACCATGACTTCATTCTAAGTACTATCAGCAAAGGCGAAAGGTAATTATAGTGTGCACGCTCATAGCAACAACGACAATAATAATGTTGATAAAACAGTGATAATGATGAAGATGATAAGAATGGTGATGATATGATGATGATAAAAATGAATAATGATAATAACGATAATAATGATAATAACGATAATAATAAAAATGATAATAATACTAACGATAATAATAATGATAAACTGAGATTCAAAATAATAATGACAACCGCAACAACGATAACAATAGTAATGATAATGATAACAAACAGTAAAATGATAATGGAAATAATGACGACAAGAAAAAGAATAAATATGATAAAAGTACTGCGTTTGCATGATCATAGTATAAAATATGTATGGTGATGAACGGGATTCAGAGTTCATTCAGACGGCCAATCAGTCTATGCAGGGAAGCAATTCAGACGTGGAGAAAACTTGCCTTCATCTTTGAAAAGTTGTTTATATCCTTGTTACCCCCCCCCCCCCTATAGATACAAATTAGTGTCATGAAATCTGGGAAAGTTCGCCCGAATATGCACTTTATTTTCGTAAACCCCATCAAGTAAGATATGACACAGTTTTTAAAGCCTTTTTAGAGAGGAGGAGAGGTGGGAATGCATGAGATCTAATGCGTTTTTATGACACATTCGAATACCTCTGAACTGTTGTCTTCCCTTCCGTCTATTTCAAATGCATAGGCCTACTCTCTAAACCAACAAACCCTGTACACCCAAGACTACCTTGTTATTACGAAGTGTCGATTCATTTGATTTCCTGACAACTGAACTCCCATAGTAGATTTCCTATTTGTTCACAATAGGTCGATATGCACTTCTGCATGGTTATTTTAAAAAAGGTCAAGCCAAAATCCAGATTAAAATAAAATGCAGGCTATCTGTGTCAAGGAAAGTAGGATAACTGCAATATATTTGGTACTGCTGTCTTTACCACTTAATGTATATTGTACATGTATACTTGTTGGCACATTAGTATTTGAATGACCTTTAATTGTGTTTCATAATATCGTATATCATTGGAACTTCATATTCTTTTCTTTTTTTTTTCTTTTTTTTTACAGTTTACCCAAGGAAGTGTTCATTCAACCATCGGGAAATCTGACACATGCAGAATTGAATTTGAATTCCGCTCTGTCAGTTAGTAAATCTTCGGCAAGTAGACTTTGGACGTCTTCACTTGCAACCAAAGATGAAAAGAGGATTTCTAACACAGGACTAGGTGCCCATCCTACATCCTGCAAAGTTCCTGTACATAAGATAGTGTATATTAAGACGCACAAAACAGGCTCAACGACGTTGGTTTCTATTCTGCAGCGGTATGGCTACCAGCGAAATATGAGTTTTGCAATGCGAAAAGGGGGTCACATCATATGTGATAAACAACTCTTTCGAGCATCCATGATTTATCAAGTACCTTTTAGGAAGCAAGATGACTTTGATATGCTTGTCAATCATGCTCGATACAACCGTCGAGAAATGGACAAGGTAGTGCCGCATGCCAAGTATATATCGATTATCCGACACCCGTTTACACAGCTTGAATCTGTCTTCGGTTACTTTGAAGTAGGTTATCATCTCAAGATACCCGGCTCGAACCCCTTCAAAACATTCATGTCAAATCCAAAAATGTACTACGAGCGTAGGGGCGGCTCTTCGAAAATTCGAAATGGCCAACTGTTCGACCTTGGTTTTGATCACAAGTACGATGAAAATACATCTAAAATCCAGGAAAAGATTGAACAACTTTCCAAAGAAATTGATTTCATGCTAATTAGTGAATACTTTGACGAGTCTCTCATTATTTTGCGCAAGCTCTTTTGCTGGGAATTTGAAGATATTTTGTACTTATCGCATGGGATTCGAAGTAAAACTCATCGTTACAATATGTCAGAGGACCTAGCTGCGGATGTATTAGAGTGGAGCGCGGGAGACGCCATGTTGTATAGCCATTTCAACAAAACCTTTTGGGCTAAGGTCAGGGATTACGGACCCGACTTCGAGAAAGATCTCAAACATTTTCAGATCTTGGAAAAGGAAGCATTTGACGAATGCGTCAATACAGACGAAAAGAATCGCAAAGATAGGAGAGTTGAAAAATTTGTGTTGAAAAAAGACACGTCGAAGTTTTGTAAAGATATGCTTCGAGACGATGTGGTATACACAAAGCTGATTAGAACAGGCATGATTAACAGAGCTGCTCTTGCGGCCAGGAAGAATGTGCGTAGCAATCACTATCACAGTGAAATACGCCCAGAGAAGGCCAGTCTGGCAATTCCAGCTCTTAAGATAACAAATTATACCAAGCTTCTTCATTTAACAAATCGATCCACGGGGAGAGGATGAGTTTCCAAGAGATGGAATTATGGGGCGCGTTTCATGAAACCAACTCCATGACAGTCATATCTCTTGTCGATTATCTACGGAGATGTCAAGAACCTGACAAAGTGTTTCACGAAAGCCTGACATTTCACAAATCCAAGATATCGATACTATCGGCTGAAAAAGATAGCCTTGATCACAAATCACTGGATTTATTATCAATCATTCCAACACAATTTAAACTCAATTTTGCTCTAACTGTTGGAGAAGTATAGAAAACATCAATGGGATTTGATAAACATAATACAAACGTTGCATTCACGTGAAAAAATATATTTATTGTGACATATGAGAATTTCTAAAATTAATAAACGAAAAGCTGCTGTTGCGCTTTGCGAATTGAGATCTGTAATTAAGAGGACACCGTAATTGACAAATTGTTGAAATCAGACCTTATTTTGTTTCAATTTTTGAAAGATATTGAATTGGTATAGTCTGCAATCGAAATTTTGACATGAATTCATTAAAGAATAAATTTTATATGATTTCAATAAATATTGTAGTTGTAAAAAAGGGAAATATGGAAGAAGTTCATACGTGTTGAATTGTCATCGTACTTACGGGCCTGTAAATACAGACTGCTCCGATTTCTATGGGAAACTGATGGGAGGATAATCAATATTAATCACAATTACTTGCTGGAGGGTTAAAACGTCGCTAAGACGTATAGATTATTTCACTTATACTTTTATATCAACATCATTAATAACTGTTTATGGAATGAGAATCTGGAACTCAATAAATATTTGTATTTAATAAATAATGATTAATTAATTTTCACACGTGCAAATTACCCTCATTCGTCTTCAGACTACATTACTGCCAGTACGTAGAAAAATTGACCTGCAATACACGTATATGAGGTAAATTTTAAACAGAATGCATGCTCGAAATGAAAACGAAAACACGGAAATGAAACTGACCGCTCCAACAAGCCTTGTGTAAACTTTAAAAAAAATAAATAAATAAAGGATAGTTAAAATGGATGTCGTAATGTTGGAAATTTTATACGTTCACGAATCCTATTGCCACGTAAAGAAATGGAATGTTTATAAACGAAATGACAGTGAATAAAGGTGCAATTACCGCTGATGAATTTGGATGATCATACATTAAATCGCCTTCTAAAAATTATTTTTCTTGCTCAGAATTTATATTCGAGTGACTGATCGTTGGATGGAAATGTGGAATCCATTATAATGGATTTGAGCGTCAAGAGTAAAAACGTAAGAACCTATAAAGATGAAGAAGAAGAAGAAGAAGAAGAAGAAGAAGAAGAAGGAGAAAAAGACGATAATAACAATAATGATAAAAAAAGGTGCATTCACTTTTAGCAGAGCAGCCATAGAAAGGGGCATGCTGATGCGTTCAATGAATTTCTTCCCGACGGGTACCCATTTACCTCACCTGGGCCCCGTTTCATAAAACTTGTTATCAATAACAAGTTGCAATAAATGTTATACGCTACTGAAATCCTTGCATCTGATTGGCTGAGAGCAAATTTGTTATAGAAATATGGCAGTTGTTACTGATAACGAGTTTTATGAAACGGGACCTGGAGAATGGAAAATCTATATAAACGTGTTGCCAAAGGTTGATGGTATCAGGGGCGTCGCTAGACTTTTTTTAATGGGGGGGGGGGTGTAGAGGCCAGATTGCCGACAAATTATGCCTCCGATTGCCGACGACCAACGTCGACAAATTCAACTGTATAAAGCCCACGAGGCATGTTCAATTGTGTGCCTCTATTATATTTTCCTTCTAAATTATATTTGTTCACCTCACTTGCTGAATGTGTTAGCTTTCCGAAAACATTCTCTATCTAAATATAATACAAGCGAGCGCAGCGAGCGAGGAAAAATATACACTCTCTTTCGTAGAAGTGATAGTTCTTCATCAAACTACATGATGGGCTTAAAGATATCTAAATCATATATTTGGTCACCTCTCTCACAATCATGATTCATTCGCTTTCAAAGACCATCCTAAATCGTAATATTATACGAGCGAGCACAGCGAGCGAGGAAAAAATCTATATACTCCTTATCATATAATCCTTTTCATGGTAGAAGTGAAAGTTCTTCATCAAAATACCTGATGAGCCTTTAAGATATCTATTTTGATATTTTGGTCACCTCTCTTACCTGATTTATTTGCTTTCAAAGACCATCCTGTATCTAAATATCATACGAGCGAGCGCAGCGAGCGAGGAAAAATATATATACTCTTTTTATGGTAGGTGATAACTCTTCATCAAAGTACATGATGGGCCTCGCTTGCCGAATTCGTTTGCTTTCCCAAATCCATCTTGTATCTGAATATTGTACAAGCGAGCGTAGCGAGCGAGGAAAAATACTCCTTTTCATGGTAGAAGTGAAAGTTCTTCATCAAAATACACGATGGGCCTTTAAGATACCTATTGTGATATATTTGGTCACCTCTCCTATCTAATCTATTTGCTTTCAAAGACAATCCTGTATCTAAATATTATACGAGCGAGCGCAGCGAGCGAGGAAAAATATATTTACTCTTTATATGGTATAGTGGTGATAATTCTTCAACAAAATACATGATGGGTCCGAAAATATCTAAATCATATATTTGTTTATTTCACTTGGCAAATGTGTTTGCTTTCCGAAAACATCCTGTATCTTAATATAATACGAGCGAGCGCAGCGAGCGAGGAAAAATAGGCTCTCTTTCGTGTTACCAGTGTTATTTCGTCGTCAAAATGCACAAGCAAATAAGCAGAATATGACTCTATTTGGGCACCTTACTCATCTTTCTTTTTTCTTTTTCCCTCCTTCCTCTTCCCTCTCCTTTCTCTCTCTCTCTCTCTCTCTCTCTCTTTTTTGCCGACAGCGATCGCGAATTTGCCGACAAGAATTTTTAATGGGGGGGGGGGGGGGGTGTCACACCCCCCCCACACCCCCCCTCTAGCGACGCCCCTGGATGGTATGACAGGGATTCAAACCCTAAACCTTGTGATACACGGACTGGAGATAACATCATCTCTTAGATATTTGTACAGAGTAAGTAACGTACTGCAATGCTAGCTCCTTTATTTTTTTTTCACTTTGTTTTAAATTCCACCCCTTTTTCGTAAAGAAAATTGCACATTTTCCAGAATCACTTCGTAAAGTGTGCTACTTCAGTGTAACCTTTTCCTCAGTCTTTTCCCCTCCACCCAGCCTCTATCGTTGTCTAAAACATTTTTTCCATGTACCTGCCCATATAATGAATATCCTCATGAATCCGTACCATATTCCCCTTCCATAGGGTTCATATATTATATCATACCATTATATATATTTATTCAGTATATAACATTATAGCCTAAAATCATGCAGATAATCATATTTAAAATCACATGGCTTTTTTTCAAATAAATATTATATAATGGGCAACAAAACACACAAAAAGCAAATATTATGGATATAACACCGTAGAGGTGTGTCTTCCAATCATTTATTTAACCACGATGAATGTACATTTTTGTCAAATTTTGTTAAAAAGTACATGTATGTCATCTTGCAGTTTTTTTATTATCTTGTTTATCATTTGATTTTGAATAGTTGGAGATAAATGTGTTTAAAATTGAAACTTGAACTTGATAATACCATGTAATACCATATAATATCATGCATACCTTGCATTGGAAAATAATGCTTGTAACAGAAAATTTCAACATTTGACCATATCCCGTTTGAGTAAGGACACAAATATATGCGTAGTTTTTCCTCTTCTCTCCCTTGGTTTTTTTGTGTTTTTTTTTTTAAACAACAAAATGTGCATTCGTTATCTGTGACTAAATAATTCAAGTATCGTAATTTGACATGAATTTCCACTGTCATCCATATCATTCATGTAATTATATGGATGTCCACATTAATACGGATTATATTGTAATTGTACGTGCATTATATCTATATATTTCATGCAATTCATCCCATTTGCTATAATTTGAATACTATTGCTTCCAATGCAATTCAAGATGTAAAGCCCCTTTCACAATTGTTGCCAAACAGACTACAACGGCTTGCGACTCGAAATTTTTCCCGTTGTACGACTCGTTGTAGCCGTTGTACCACTTATTGTACGATCCAGATGCGACAAAATGGTCGCATCTCGGTCGGGAAAAAAAACCGTGCTGCTCCGATATTTTGAGCGACTGACGCGATGAAAAATAATTGCACGACAGGCAGTACGAGTGTTGTGCGACTTTGCACGCACTCGTAAGACCCCGAACGAGTGTTGCACGAGTATTTTCATGTCGTACGATGATGCATCCTGTCGTACGAGTCCGTTGTACCACCCTAAGACTATTGGAAGTCCTGTCTTGCCCCCTTTGCAACGTTGTACGATTTTTTTTCACCCCCAATATAAGCTCGAGAACTCCTGAGCTTTCATCCCAAATGTCTGGACCATCCATACTGTAAACATGGCTGCTGCTCGACCAATAGCTCCTGGGAGGCTCTTGCATTTGCTAAGTCTGAGAAGGCAAATCCAAAACGTTCAAGACAGACATGTCATATTGATGGCCTTACTCATCCGTAGACGTCAAAGACATGCAAGGCAAAGAAGAAGGTGGTGGGTCAAACCCTGGATTGAGAGACGTGTGCTGTTTGGACAGTATGATAATCTGATGACGGAGTTGCAGAGAGAATGTCAGGGTGACTTCCTGAACTACATGAGGATGCCACCAGAAACGTTCCTTGAACTGTTGCAGCGCATCACTCCGAGGATAGAGAAGTCCTATCGCTACCGGCAGCCACTGGATCCTGGGCTCAAACTGGCCATCACCTTGAGATATCTTGCGACCGGCAACAGCTACAAAACCCTGCAGTATGCCTTCCGTGTTGCCCATAATACCATCTCTCTGTTTATACCAGAGGTGTGCCAGGCCATCATCAGTGAATACCAAGATGAAGTATTTTCCTGTCCAACTACCCCAGATGAATGGAGAGAAGTGGCCCGGACTTACGCTGACAGATGGAACTTTCATCATGTCTGCGGAGCCTTGGACGGAAAACACGTGGCCATCAGAAATCCACCAGGCTCTGGTACGATCTACTACAACTACAAGGGTTTCTACAGCCTCATCCTCTTGGCCCTAGTTGATGGCAATTACAAGTTCCTCTGGGCTGACGTTGGTAATCCCGGTTCATCATCGGATGCCCAGGTCTTCAACCACAGCCCGCTGAGACGTGGACTGGAGAATGGTACTCTTGGCCTGCCAGATCCAGAGCCCCTGCCAGATGATGACCGAGACACCCCTTACTTCTTAATTGGGGACGACGCCTTCCCTCTCAGGACATGGATGCAGAAGCCGTACTCCAACCGTGAGCAGACCGACGAGGAGAGAATCTTCAACTACCGTCTCTCGAGGGCTCGCCGTGTCGTGGAGAACAGCTTTTGCATCCTTGCCCATCGCTGGAGATGCTTGTTGAGTACCCTACAGCTTGATCCAGAAAAAGCCAGGACAGTCATTATGGCCTGCATGTGCCTCCACAACCTAATGAGAGATCGTTTTCCTGGGCTTCAGAACATTGACGTTGACCATGAAGATGAGTTGGGCAACCACATCCCTGGGGCATGGAGAAACGCAGCAGTTCTGCAGGATGTTGAACGAGTTGGCGGAGGCTACCAGGCAAACAAAGAGGGCAAGAAGCTGAGAATTTACCTGAAGCACTACTACAACAGTCCAGTTGGAAGCCTGCCCTGGCAACAACACATGATATAGACTGCCACTTGGCGCACTACTTGGGATACAGCACAGACTCTGCCATAAAAATGGCATGTAAACTTCGATCATGATTTTGTGGAATGAATCATTTCAAAGTAGAAATGATTGACCATGTCAACAGTTACTTTAAACATACATTACTTTTACATCGAAAGGTAGTTTGAAATTTAAAAAGTTAACTCTCCTTAATAACATGTGTTTGAAATAAAATAATGAAGGAGAACATGTTTGAAAAAATGTGATTTATGAGAATAAAAAAGATGTACAGATATAACATATTTTCTTTTGTCATTAATCATGTTGTTTTAAACATGATATATATTTTTCAAAGACATTTTATTAACGATAATTAATTTTATTGACCATGTTAATGTTTAAAATAAAGTTTGAAATAAATGTTCCAAAATGGGTCAGTTGTAAATTAAATTGAGAGAGTTCATCAAGTAACAATAACAATCCAAACAAAAGTTCACTGTTCATTTTCTTTATTTGACAAGTCTGACAAGTTCAAATGGATGATGATTGATGTGACGGCGCTGTTGCTGCCTCCTTGATTTAGTGGAATGAATCATTTCAAAGAAGAAATGAATGATCATGTCAACATTTATTTTAAACAAAAATTTCTTTGACAATGAAATGTTTGAAATAATAAAAGTTGATTTTCCTTTAATAGCATGTATTTGAAATAAAAAAAAAAAGAACATTTTTGAAAAAACGTGATTTATGAGAATAAAAAAGATGTACAGATATAACAAATTTTATATTGTCATTAATCATGTTGTTTTAAAAATTATATATTTTTTCCAAGACATTTTGTTAACGAAAATGAATTCTATTCACCGAGTAAATGTTTAAAAAAGTTTGAAATAAATGTTCCAAAATAGTCAAATTATAATTTGAGTTGAGAGAGTTCGTCAAGTAACAATAAAAACAATCCTAACAAAAGTTCACTGTTCATCTTCTTCATCTGACAAGTTCAACTGGGTGATGATTGATGTGTTGGCGCTGTTGCTGCCTCCTTGCTGCTGCTGCTGAAAGGGGGCCTGCTGTTTTTGCTGGAAGTGGGGGTGCTGCTGCTGGAAGGGGGCACGCTGCTGCTGGAAGGGGGCCTGTAAATTGGGCTGCTGAAATCCTCCCTGAGGGTTCTGAGGGGTCCAGGTGCTGCTTGGCCCGAGCATCCCAAGGAAGGAAGCAGGTGGAGCGTCCTGGGTGAAGCCGATCGGCGCTGACTGAGGCCTGAGTGGCTGGATCATCTGGGGAGTGCTGGGGCGAGATACTGGGGTGGTGGAAAGGTGGTCCACCCGATCCTGGTAGCGGCTCACCAAGTTGAAAGTGTCCCTGGTGAACTCTCGCCAGAGGGGTCTTGGGAGTGGGCGGACGGCCTGCAGCATCCATTCTAGCCAGGCCTGCCTCTCGTCAGCGCCTTGGGTGAGTGCCGCATCCACCTGGCTCCGGATGGCCGTCTGCTCGGTGGATGTTCTGATGAATTCCAGGAGGGCCTTGTCCACATCGGTGGGCGACCCCCTCTTCTGCCTCTTCTTGGGAGGTGCAGCCCCCTGGCTGGAGACTTGGTTGGAGCTGGGTGCTTGGCTGGCATCTGGACCCTCCTCATCTAAACCCTCTTCGTCGGAGGCGGCTTCAGTAATTCGGCCACTGAGGTGGCCCAGTTGGCAGCCCTGTGACCGATGGACTATGTGCTTCGTCAGAAAACCAAGGTTGTTATTGACCCATCTCTGCCTGGGGGTAAGGACGATGGCCTTCTGACCACTCTTCTTTCCAGCGGTCTTCATCTTCCCCAGGATGGTCCTCTGGCTTTTATACCATAGTCTGATGTCGGCCACTGAAAATATACAAAATGTAGAAGCAAGAAATTAGTCAACATCCAAAAAATTGGCATGTTTAACTAATAAACATCATCAATAAATCGGAATGTGCATATTTTTCAGCTACTACTTACCGGTGACTCCCAGCTTTTCCGCCATCTCCATGTACTTGCGCTCCTTCTTCTTAGAGTTTTTGAAGTCCACCTTGCTCTTGTCGTAGATGAACTCATTGTCAGCGAAAAACTCGGCCAGCTCCTGCTCCATGGCTTTGGTGATACCGCAGGTAGCATGGCCATCTGTCACGTTGTTCTC
This sequence comes from Echinometra lucunter, assembly GCA_029962745.1. NCBI lineage: Eukaryota > Metazoa > Echinodermata > Echinoidea > Camarodonta > Echinometridae > Echinometra > Echinometra lucunter. The sequence goes on from CM057151.1 coordinate 22,335,914, forward strand.
ATCACTGGCGGCGGCTGGTGGATCTTGGCCCCCTTCCTGCAGCATTTCATCATCCTCGGTCTGGGCTTCACCAAATTCATCACCCTCATCACCAGCTATGACAGAAGCAGTAGCTTTCTCCTCGGCCACGGGTATAGGCTGGGGCCCTTCCTCCTCATCAGGCTGATTTTTCCTCTTTTTCCTTGACTTCTTTGGGGCCATGCCGATGCTTGTATTTTGGTTGTGTCTTGTTCACTGTAGCAGCGTCTCGTCAGGCATCAGCGGTTGTAATGAAGAAAGTCGCATCGCGTGTCGTATTTATAGGCCAACACCTCGCGCGACAGGTGGTGCGGTGTGTCGCACAATGGGTCGTAGCCTTGTACGATCGGTTGTAGTAGTCGTACAACGGGTCGCTAGGTCGCGCGACATATGGCGCTACAAAACGCATATGTCGTGCGACTTGGTCGCATCATCGTTCAACCGTTGCAGCCGTTGTACGACTGTTGCACCCGGAAACATGAAAATAATCGCACGATTACGTCTCACGACTGTTGTATCCTGGTGCAGT
>CM057151.1:22336960-22341960 GCA_029962745.1 Echinometra lucunter
GGGGTGTTTCTTTTTATTATTATTATTTGTGTGTGTGTGTGTGTGTGTATTTTTTTTCTTTGGTTTAAATTTTCTTGGTTGGGGTGCTTGAAAGTAGATAAAAGTAAAAGTAAAGAAAATTTGCCATTTGGGTTATTATGTGAATATAATAGAAATAGAACCAACGGTTTTATGTTATTGTTATTAATAATTGATCCATTATTTATAAGTGTTAGCTATGTTACATAATTTATTCCATTTAACTAGTCAAAGAACGTAAAAAAAAAAGTTTTTAAAAAGTAACCAATACATTAAACATCATAATACTTCAATAATGACTGCTTGTTCAAATGTCTAATCTATCATGACTTTAGCTAAACAAATTTTACGGAAGTACTTCATCCCCTGTCGTTTTTTTAATTCATGGTTTTCTTCTTTTCTTTTATAAAGTCATTCTTAAACATCGAATTCGCAACTATTGTCCTTCGTTTCCATAATGTCATGAATAATGAATATCTACAATCCTGCCGTGCTTTGCATTAAGTTTGATCCATTTTCTGATTGGGGATTTAGATTCAAAACCTTGTTCTTTCAATTATTGCAAATAATCAGCTGTTTGTCCCTAAAGATTATTCTATGAACACAGAAATACTGAATAAGGATGGAGTGTAAGGAAGAGATAGAGAGAACGACATTATCTAATGATTTGTTCGGAGAGAGAAAGAGAGAGAGAAAGAGAGATAGACTGGAGAGAGGCAGACATGCAGATACATGGACGGACAGTCAGATAAAGAGAGGGAGAGAGAGAGAGAGAGAGAGAGAGAGAGAGAGAGAGAGAGAGAGAGAGAGAGAGAGAGAGAGGGAGAGAGACTGGAGAGAGGCAGACAGATACACAGACGGACAGTCAGATAAAGAGAGGGAGAGAGAGAGAGAGAGAGAGACTGGAGAGAGGCAGACAGATACACAGACGGACAGTCAGATAAAGAGAGGGAGAGAGAGAAAGAGAGAGAAAGAGAGAGAGAGAGAGACTGGAGAGAGGCAGACAGATACACAGACGGACAGTCAGATAAGAGAGGGAGAGAGAGAGAGAGAGAGAGAGAGAGACTGGAGAGAGGCAGACAGATACACAGACGGACAGTCAGATAAAGAGAGAGAGAGAGAGAGAGACTAGAGAGAGGCAGACAGATACATGGACGTACAGTCAGATAAAGAGAGGGAGAGAGAGAGAGAGAGTGAGAGAGAGGGAGAGGGAAATAAAGATTTGGAGTGAGAGAGATAGGGAGAGAGCAGAGAGAGAAATAGGGAGCAGACAATGATACTTAAAGGTAAATGAACACATTAATTTTGAAGTAAATCATTCCTTACGATATGGATTGCTTCTTTACTCCTAAGTTCTTAATTATGTAAAAAGAAAAGTCACGCGCTGAATCCTTTGAATATAGATTTCAGAACGTAAATCGTCTCATCACTCGTAATTTGACAAGATAATCCGTAGGTGAAATAATAGTGATATATCCACACCCAGACAACTCACTCTTATCTGGGCCTCGTTTCATAAAACTTGTTATTCAACAACAAGTTGCAGTAATATTGTTATAAGCTACTGAGATTCTTGCATCTGATTTGCTGAGAGTAAATTTGTCATAGAAATATGGCAGCTATTACTGATAACAGGTTTTATGAAACGGGCAGTGCAGTAGCTTATTCTTATTTGCCGCTAGTATCTCCTTGCTCTTGAGCAAAATAAGTTTTTGTTTTATTTTTGATTAGGAATGACGATGATAATATACTGGCACACACAGAATAACTCAAATTATTCATCTTAAAGTAGAAAAAAAAAAAACCCTACACTTTCTGTTTCCTCAGAGTTTTTTTTCTTCTAAATTCATATTGCTCTTGGGTGCTTCCATATTTATATTTTGTCTTATCTTATATTTGCACATTAGTTGTCCTAATGGGGATTGTGAATGGCTCGAGACTTAACCTTATTTTACATAAATCGTGAAAATTATGAAAAAGGAAATAATACATAAATTAAAAGGGGAAAACCCTATATAGTGTTCCATAGCCCGTAGAGGCGGTTTTCACGAGCAGCGCCTGATTAATTGATTATTTATTCATTTATCTATTTTATTAGTTCATTGATTGATTTATTGATCGATTTATTTATTCATTTATTTATCTGTCTATTTCTTTATTTAGTTGATGATTTATTTTTTTCATTTGTTTGTCTATTATCCCTTTTTCTGCGATTTCCCGGCAGGTTTATACACACGCCGCCAACACACCAACAAAGTAATCGTTTAAAGAATTAAGGTAAACATGACCATTGATCATGATTCATGTCATTGAAGAGCAATACTTGAACCTCATTAAATATATCTGTAGGAATTAATCTGACGTCATCCATTTGCTCGTTTATCACAGTCCAGTATTTTTCTTCTCCAAAAATATGCTTTTATTTCCCATTAAAACGTAGATCAAGGTCTATTTCAATCGGTAGATAAACAAAGCGAAATCTGGTCCTTCTAGGATTACCGTTTAATTGCGAGTTGACGCCTGACCCGCCATAGTTTTGGAGCAATTAATGTCGGAGAGGAATATTGATGGGTCAAACTTCAGCGATCAATCAGTATGTGATGTACTAAAACCATGGCTTTTTACCGGCCTAATTTGTGATATCGCGCGTATCATTTCCGGCAGAGCGTTTTGTTTATATCCCTTTTTATTTTGAGGTATATTTCTGCGACGGTCAGTTGCATTCAGGCATGCATGGGAAGCAAATTATACGAATGAATTAATTAAATTTATTTGGGAGAGTGATTCGCGTCATCAATTAACTCACTTTCATCAAAGAGTAAATCACTTTGGAAAGGTTTAAACCTGACGTTTTGACCGTACTTAGATGGCCATGCTTCTCCGTATCACACGGTTAAATTTAATCCCGCTCTGAATTGTAGGCAGTTCTAGGTCATACAGATGTAAAACATGATTTTGCCTCATGGTCGAAATCAGCATTATCTTCCACTTTCCGATTTGGTTTAATGTTCCCAAATTATCTTTCCGTTGTGCATTTCAAGGAACTGCATTTTATCAATATTCGTCTGTATCCATTTAAACATATTCAGATTCGGAATTAGTCACATTGGTTTAATACACATGTAGCTTGTTATGGCTTTGATAGTTCTGAAAACGAAGCACAAACAGAAAGACTAGTGTAGGTACCAGAAAATAGAAATGACGCCATACAAATGCCAGAGTGTGACACGTGCACTTGGGACTTTATACGGTTAAGAGTTAAATCCTCTGTGAGAAGACTATCGTGGAAGGAAGGTAAGGGGCTACAGCCACCCCTCCCCTCGTGAAAATTTTGAACTTACCAAACGTCACCTCATGTTCGGGCACCCATCGCCTCACATTCGTGCAATAGAGTGGTCTTCTTTTAATCATAAAACTATGTAGTATATGTCTATGATAGAGTTATGTTGTCAATGTACTCTTCACTAATAATAATAATAATAATAACGTGTTATTTACCCAGGGTAGGCAGTTCAGCTTTCATTAACTCCTCTTCCAGCGGGCCCTGCATAACATAATATGTTACTATATTACCCTTTTCCATAAATGCCGAGCGCCTGGCTAGAAGGTAGAAGAAGGTCCCATTTTTAAAGTCTTTGGTATGACTCGGCCGGGGGATCGAACCCACGAAGTCCCGTTCATGAGGCGCCGCTCTATCAATTGAGCCAACATGCTCGCTGGCAAAATAAAGCAACGAGAAATTTGACTTTATTTTGGAAAGGAGAAGTCATCACGTGGCATAATATGTGTTTACGCCTTTATGTATATACCGCACATAAGTGTCCAGAAAGAACTGCATGGTTAAAAATATCCCCTAGAATATAGATTCATCATCGGCCATGCAAAAATGACATTATCATCCATCAAATAAACACCGTTTCTCATTTAGGATTAAAAGGGCAGCATCGTGATGGTGAGATGGTAACCAAATTTCTATGTAATGATGGAGTAAAAAAAAGTATTTGAAAAAGCGTTTTTTTTTTTATTTATTGAAACATTACGTTTCCTCCGAATTCAGACACATCTCTCATACAAACTCACCACATTCTTTCTCGTTCGTTGCATGCGTCTCTTACTCCTCTCTGTCTATCTGTCCGTCAGATTTTTTGTCTGTCTGACTCACACTCTCTCTCTTTATCTCTTTCTCGATTCCCCCCCCCCTCTCTCTCTCTCTGTTTCTCCGTCTCTTTAACAATATTTTTATCTATCTGTCGTAATCCCACTTTTTGAATCACCTTACACTCTTATTCCCAAACGGTTTCACGAAATTCCATTTATCATTTCGCCGTTTTGATTTTTGTGACGAAAGGTTGCGAGGCCGGAGGTATGAAAATATACTTAGCCGGCGAAGATCAACATATTTGTCTGGACGAAGAAAATCCTGTGAATTGGATAAGACATATCACACAGTCGGAATATTGAGATTTGCAGTGAATGTGCACTTTGCTCGGTTCAGTGAAATGGCGGGCATGTTGATACTATATTTGTTTGACTGGAATTTTGTCCCAAACGTGCCTTCCCTGTTTCGTCACGGGAGAGTCGGATTTATTGTGTTATGCAAACTATTCGGCATTTGGGCCATGCGATCTGTCTTTTATATCACGAAATTATTGAATAGATATCAATGCCCAAGCGTTGCTTGATTATTGTCCTTTCTCATTGTTAACGATTTACCGAAAAGTTACCGAAAAGGCGGTGACGAATATAATCTGCTTTCTTTGAGTCGTTTTTTATACATAAAAAAGTTCAATTTGTTCACTTTAGAGACAATTACTCTATGCTCTTTTAGTGAGCACGCGATGACAAGACAAGATATAGTTTTTACTAAATATACATTTAAAAAAATTGCACGATATGACGGCTTATAAGCGAATCAAAATAACCTATACAGATATTAAGATTTTTTGCGCATTTTGGGGATTTGAATATTCATGGGAAATATG
>CM057151.1:22346960-22586509 GCA_029962745.1 Echinometra lucunter
TGGATTTTTTAAAAACTTACCTCAGAATGTTCAACTCACCAATTGATTGTGACCATAGATATATTCATGATAATGAATCTCATAGGTCTTTCCAGGAGGAATACAGAGGTATTATGCTTCTTTGCATGGCCGTACAAAGGGATTTTTACAGTCGGGGAGGGGGCAAATGCAATGCAATAAATTTTATTACACTTTCTTTGTTTTTCATGACATTTCTGAGGGTTGCCCCTACTCCTCCCCCAGCTGCGCACGGACATGATTCAGCGCTGAAGTGATTGCAATCGTTATCAGGAACACTGGTTCAAAACTATACTGATGACCTGCAAAATAGTGCCTTTTTGTAAAGAATAATTCGTCATTGTAGGAGAAGACTTAAAACCGTAGGTCCCGTGATTTCTTACTTAAAAACAGAATAATAATGTTTTAGGAGTTACGCAAAACAAATCCTTACTCATGATATTTCCATATAGTCTGTATATGTACATATTTATCTATTAGGAAGAAATCATTGTAAAAATCATTTCATAAACTTTATATAAATAATATTTTATGGAGCAACAGTGTACTTTTACATATACATATATAAACAAAATGTATTTTGTTACATTCATTTTCCAATGCAAGGCGATTGATTATGTGTTTTGTTTTTTGCCCATTCATAATCGATTCGTTTAATTTGAAGATTACCATGTGACAATAATAATTATCATGTATTGTATAATTTTATGTATCGATATGTTCTAATAAACTTGAAGGAACGCTACGGAAGCGGATAAAATGTTCCATCACAAGAAGAAAAAAAAAGGGGGGGGGTATTCCTTCAACCAGTGTAATTCGATCAGTTTTTGAATGAATGAATACTTTTAAATTCATTCTCAGTCATCCGCCATTTATGGTCTATAATAGAAGACAGCATTATAAGGATATAGAATATACAGGGAAACAACGTTGTAGCTTGACTATACAGGATTATATTGTGTAACGATAAACCTCTGCATAGTGCAAAGTCATGAATAAGTCATGCTTTGTCGTCATTGAAATGCTTCCTAAAGGAGATAATGTATAAGGGTTTACGGCTGGAATATTAATTTTAAGGATACCGTGTGACTTTTAGACGGCCATGGCAGTGTTTAGGATACCAAACTGATTATTATATAGATTAAAAAAACACCCTATAAAATTAATTTGTTTACCTCAAAATTATGGAAAATTAAGAGGTGCTGGCATTTTCTTCCGAGTGTGCAAACGAAAGACATCCAGTATTAAGAAGTTGAAGAGAGGTTAATTATATTTAAGACTCCCCACCAAAAAAAAAAAAAAAAAAAAAAAAAAAAAAAAAAAAAAAAAAAAGACCACCAGTCTGCGATAATTAGCACAATTTTATCAAAACCTGTGTGTATAAAATCTGAGTTTTTTTTTTTTTTTCTTTTGAATGGCAAGTTATGATCAAAACGAGCAAAATGAACGTATGAAGTAGAAACTAAAGCAGGGATGGCCAACCCTTTTTAGCTCACGGGCCACAGCTGACAATTGGGATGACTTGGGGGCCGCAGGTAGTCTTCTCTCCCCCCCCCCCCACACACACACACACACACTCACACCTACACACTCCTGCAATTCTGCAATTACTGCAAAAACAAACAAATACACACTAAAATCACTCACTTAAGAAAGAAATCAGGCTTACTTTTTCAGTGTGATTTCTAGGGCTGCATTATTTTGATGGACAAGTTGAGAGATGACTATATTGTCGTTAATGTTATCAATGTAATGAATATCATCACTATTATGAGAGGGGAATTAGAGGGGCTTCGTATCAGTTGTCTACATACCACGTAACGAGTCAATTATAGTGTGAATGATGAAAAAATATGGAAACAGGAGAAAACTGTGTGTAAATGTTTTACCCAGTTCTATATGCTACGCGGACCGTATTTCATTTATGAGCTATTTTTAAAATCATTTTTTCAATGCTCCGCGGGCTGCACCAGAAGAGCTCGCGGGCCGCAGGTTTGCCACCCCTGGACTAAAGAATAGACATGCTGCGCATGCGGTCTACGCTCATGTAAAACTCATGTAGCTGTGGTGCATACATAATTATTAAGAAGATTTTGCATATTTTCAATTAATGTTTCATTATAGAACATAGTGATCAGATTTTTAAGCGCGTAAATGGCTGGAAACTTAAATTAAAGTTCATGGATTGTTCGCCTCTCGAGCTGGCTTGACAAGCCACTTAGTATGATTGTGATAGTTATCAAGAAGGTTCATCATCATTCATTAAAGCAAGGGAGAGTGAGTAAAATACATTATTAATCAAGCTTTTGATTAGCAATTTAAGTATGTCCTCCTTAGAATAAAAGTGCATTTTGGGGTTATTATCCCTCTGAAAACTGGAGTATTTTATGATGGATCGCGATGAAGTACGTTCATGCTTTGTATAGAGAAGTAGTGAAATTATTGAAAATTCAATGTTTATGTAGTTTCGCTATATAACAAACTGCCATCCAATACCCGTAATGCTTGCACTATCCATAATTTCAAATCCAATCTAAATAATTATTTCTCATTATCATAGAAATGTGCTCAAGGGAGTTTTTACTTTCTCTCCTTCATTTTGTTTAGGGATCGTGCGGTTTTGTGTCCCTTACAAAAATACATTGAATATGAATTGTAAATGTCAATAATGTTGATTAGACTTCAAAATCATGCCATACATGTTCAGTGCAACGGTTTTTGTTTTTGTTTTTGTTTATTACAGTGTATGTGTTTAATATATTTTTCACTTCCAATTTCCACATGATTGTGTAATTATCAGAGCTTTTAAGTAACAATTCCTTAATCTTGACCCCAATGGAAGAACAGTCGTATGATGTTAACACGGTTAATACGACTGGAAGGGGCTATCCGCCGTTTATATCTAATGTGTATATATTTGCATGTTATGTTGCTTTTAACGGAAAAAAACCCCACACAAACAAACAAGACCAGCATAGCACCATAAGATTCCTGCTCGAAACTGGATAATCCATGATTAATAATCCTATAAGAAAATAAATGAATGCGTAAATTTCTCCATAACAAGGTTGTCATATTATATAAATTCCCACGGATAGAAACAGTAATCATTTTTTAAGTAAGGGAATTATTCGGTCTGGCACACAATTAGGTTAATAGCAGGTACTTAACCAGTTTTAAAATTTTAATTGTTTTCGTGTACAAGTGATTTATTAATCAACTTAATTACTGATGAATATTGATAAATTTATTGTATTTCATAACTGAATACCTCAGTTACTAGTTGTTTCTTGGTATTTGCCGTTAATAATTTTGTACACGTAGCTTTAAGTGAATGCGTCTTACGAACGTCGATTTGATGACAGTAATTGAAACAGCGGGTACCACGTTAAGGTTGTCTTCTCCTCCCCATGTTCATTAATTATCCTGAAGGTCTTTGTTCAATATTTTCCATTTCCCCAATGTACCTGTCTCTAATGCAGTGTGCCATCTTCAATTAGCAGAGCAAATGTCTTCAAGATGTCAATTTGCAATAATTGCTATAGTGCATGACAACGATAATATTACATAATCGAGCACTCATCAAGTTATTTAACCTTCATGCATCCCCATAAAATATACAGAATGCTTTATTTCAAATCAAATCATACACAAATCATATTGCCTTGATAACAAAGGGGCCTGTGCTGATATAAAGTTGTCCCCATATTCATGACGTAAAATCCTTTCCGATAAAAACTTAATTCAATCATCGTGAGATTATTCTAACCGAGGGGCCACAAATTTATATAACGCACCACCTGCGGAGAATGCGTACACAAGGGTATAAGCATGCTTTTATGTCATACTTAAAATATTAGCCCCGGTCGTGTATGTTATTAGAGCAAAGTTACATTTTATATATGTGATTGCTGGAAATAATTATATTTTCATTTCCTTTTATCGAAGTGGCTTATTGTTCATGAGATGAAGCACTTTCCACTGATTGTTACAGACATGACATTGATATGATAATAGCCTTCTAACTTGTCTTCAAGCCTATAAATTGAATCAAGCCCTCAAGCTCGGTTTCTTCAAGTTGCATTGAGATGGGATGTTTTCTCAAGTCGATCTGAAATCCAAAACTTAAAGGCAAAATATATACGTAAAAAAAGCATGTACATCATGGGCGTCGATCCGATTTATATATGTATTTTTTTTGGGGGGGAGGGAGGGGACACTGTCCAGAAGAAGGTCTTAAGCTTAAGATTTGGGGGCGGCATACATAAAATTTGTTGTATTTTTTTCAGATGCCTCTTTATTTATTTATCATTTATTATTACAATTATTAATCTTTTGAGGGGGGAATACCCTATTACCTTTTTCAGGTGTCGTCCATTGTGTCCCCGATCCCTATTTTTTAATTTTTTTTTTTTTGGGGGGGGGGGGGGCGCGTGTCCCATTTCCCTCCTCCAACTGACACCCATGATGTATATATAACATGTTTATCTGTTTGATAATATTTATTTGGGGTTGCCATATTCTCAAGCATATTACTCATAATGGCAATCCTTCTTCCGCAAATGATTTTATGTTTAATGAATTACAATAATTTGACAATAATCATTTCTTCTTTTTTTGGAAAAATGGTTGTTACCTATAATGATGTATTTACGAATTATTGTCAAAAAAGTAATTTCTTGTTTCTCTATTACGTTACCAAATGTCTTTATGAATGCAGAAGAAAAATAAATCAAAATAAAAAATCAAATATAGCTAATGATAGTAATGTTCCTCCAACGCGGCTTGTGTACTGTGTATTTCGACATACAACTGCAGGGGCGGGTGGGAAGGATGGGGGGGGGGGGTCAAGGGGATAAATTTGTCCCCCGGACTAATGGGGAAGAGAATGCTTTTGCGGTAAAGCAAATTATGTTGAAAGTCACAGATAATTTTCGTAGACTTTTATCATTCTGTAGTGAGAAAACTGTAAAGGTATAATAATTATGATGATGTCTGCCCAAGTGTCCTCTAAGGAACGTTATCTTTAGGAGCATTTAAAGTTTATTGTGATTAGATCACCGTTAAAGTTTAAAGAATAACTTATCCTGAGGGTGCATATATGTTATCGATACAATACAGAATCCCATGATGCATATGATACAGCCTTCATGATAAAAGTTTGACTGTAGCATATCCTGCTAACGGGGTTTCCCCGCTATCAGTTAGGGAAAACTCCGACAATTTTTTTCCTTCCTGATTTCAATCTTAAGCGCTGATGAAATACCAGTCTTGCTATTTAACGAAATTTTACGCGAGGGAAATTTTTTTAAACAGATATCTTTCATGTCATTCGACCTTGAGATTGCCCTCAAGCTCTCGCTTCTTCCCGCTTTCTTTCTTAATTTTTTTCTCTCCTTTTGTGCTAGACAGCCAGTGATGCACTTAAAACTGAAATATGTGCAGGTGTTTTTAGAGATTGTACATGTGGAACTTTATGTTCGTTTTGATAAAAATATTTCAGTACGCGTCTGCTTGGTTGCTTATAAACATAAAATGCGGGGTACTTTAAGATGAATGCTTTCCATATACTCATAGACTATCTGTGTAATGAGATGGTGTACTTTAGTTGCAAGTCAACCCAATGATGAACGGATCTTTACATTTGGTACACATTAGAATGTCAAAGTATGATACATGACTGGCGTCAGCTGGGAGTTAACACATTTCCTAGTTAAAGTGACGCAGATTTCCGAATTAATTTGACTCGGAATGGCGTGGCGTCATCTTAGAATCGACTATTCGAGTCAAGGTAATTCCATTCCGAGTCAGATTAATTCGGAAATCCGAGTCACTGAATAGAGCTGACTCCCAGCTGACTGCATTCCCAGTGAAATTTGACTCCGCAGAAATAAGAGTGATACGGCGTCGACCACTTTGCTTCACAGACTTCATTTCCATTGCCATTGTATTCACGCAGGTACACAATGTAGGCACCATCTCCATCTCCACTCTCAAGAGAGTGTTCTGATTAGTGTCATCGCACACCCCTTTCGGCATCCTTCCAGCACCCACTTCCCCTTCCTGAGTTAGGGTAATACAAGCAATTGCAGGATTCCGACAGTTTGGAGAATGTCTAGCGCATGGTCTCGCGAAATTGGGGGAGTTCTTCCGATTATTTCCCGACTTTTCGACAACTGCTCGCGTACTACCGTTAATTCACCTACTCTTCGTTCCGATCAATGTGCGAAAGTCACGAAGTACTCCCAAACTATGCGTGCATGTTTGCAGCATGTTTGGCGGCTTTAATGACAGCCCTGCAGCAACAAGCAGCAGAACTTCCTTTTCGATATCAAATGCTTCCTTTCCTCTTGCTTGTCCATCTTATGTCACTGACATCTGGACAGTGCATTTTAGCGCATTTTAATGCATTTCAAGGCATACCATACCGCCCACGTGTCAGTCGGGGACTGCCGGTCATAAGATATTTTTGCGACATATTTACGAATGTCGCAGGAATGTATCACGGCGTTCGTTATTCACAAAATATGTGCAAACAAAAATAGCATATGTGGCGAAATGTCTGCACGAATGCTGCCCGACATTTGTCCAGCATTTGCGTTTTGTTTGTGTATGTCGACTAGCCAAAGTTCGGCAACGCTACATACGACATTCGCGCATATACGTTGTGCAAACTTCGCACAAACAGCACAAGAATGGTTTTTACGGTTCTATTGTTGCGAGACGTTTGGAGAAAACTTCTCCGAATGTTGGACTTTGTTATTTTTTCTACATTCACAAAACTATACCTAATGCATAGTTTTCGGCCGGGGCACGTGAACTTTTCGAGAAGGATGCGAATGATGTTCGCAAAATCTTCGTGAAACTTCAAACGTATTCCGACAGTTTGGAAAACGTCTCGCGTATGTCTCTCGAAATTATCGACGTTCGTCCAACTAATTCCTGGCACTTTTAAGAACTGTTCGCATATAATTCGCCCACCCTTCGTCACGATTAATTTGTGAAAGTCACGAAGTATTCCCGAAGGATTCGCATGTTAGCCCTGCAGCAACAAGCAGCAGAGCTTCCTCTTGGATATCAAAGGCTTCCTCTTCCTCATTCGCAAAACTATGCCTAAAGTGCGGTTTTCACGGGCACGCGAACGTTTTGCGGAGGATGCGAATATCGAAAGAATTGTATACTTCGAAAATTCGAAAAAACTTGGGCGGAGGTTCAGAAGCGTTGTCAGTTATTGTTCGAGGGATGCGGGAACCGTTCGCAAAAAACTAAAATGAACAATTGGCGACGCTTCCGAACCTCCACGCATGTTCAGCAAACTTTTGGAGCATAAAACGCGAATGTTGGACTTTGCCATTTTTTCAACATTCGCATCCTTCGCAAATTGTTCGCGTGCCCTGTAAAAACCGTACTTTTAAGACACAGTTTTCACGGGACACGCGAACATTTCGGGAAGCATGCGAATGTCGAAAAAAAAAGTGGAAAAATAAAATGGCCGACATTCGGATAAGATTTTTTCCTAACGTCTCCCGACAATGGAGCCGAAAACCATTCTTACGCTGTTCGTGCGAAGTTTGCACAACGTATATGCGACTAAAATGCGAACAACACTAATGTTGGAAAAATGTTGGACAACATTCGTGCAGACATTTCGCGACATATGCAAATATTTGCGCATATTATTTTTTGTGAATATCGAACGCCGTGCGACATTTCTACAACATTTGTAAATATGTCGCAGAAATATCTTACGACCAAACAGTCCCCGACTGACACGTGGACCGTAAATCATGCCTTGAAATGCATTGAAATGAATTGCCGAAAAGTCAGTGACAAAAGATGGACAAGCAAAAGGAAGAGGAAGCCTTTGATATTGAAGAGGAAGCTCTGCTGCTTGTTGCTGCAAAGCTTTGTTTAAAGCCGCCAAACATTCTGCAAACATGCGCGAATAGTTCGCGAATAGTGACTTTCGCAAATTAATCGTAACGAAGGGTTGGTGAATCTCCTTTTCTCTCTCTCTATTTCTCTATCCTTCCTTCCTTCTTCAAAACTGCCTCGCTTTGTCGAATTCTCATCCAAATTATCTTCATAATTATGTCCCCTCTTCCCCCTTGCCGCTTCCTAGGACCAATCAGTCGTTTTCCGACAGGCGGGGGTTCAAGCCTAATCATAATGCAACATGCGCATCTTGTAACCTGTTTTAACGCGGCGAAGATGCCCTTGGGCCGGTCTTGAGCACCAGATCAATAGTGAACGCTGATACGGCATGTAACGCGGACAAGAGAGGGAGAAGGAGGAAGGAGGGGGAGGAATAGGGAGATAGAGAGAGACAGAGAGAGAGAGGGAGAGCATTAGAAAGCATGAGAGAGAGAGGGAGGGAGAGAGATACTACATTGTATACATCTAGACACATTAAAAGTATAACCAACCGTCATAATAAAACCTAATTTTTAAGATTTTTCCCTGAATGTTACGTAGACATTGACAGTGACATGGCGAAGGGGGGGGGGGGGGGCTTGGAGGGGGCTGAGAACGGGTACATGCACGCATCTCGCTCTTCCTTCTAAATCGGATGTTCGCGTTAAGTATCATCGTTCACTGATAAGTGTAAACCCGCCATGAAAGTGGCATAATTTTCCTGAAAGTTACTCGATATACACCTTATCTTCTTGTAGAAATGAGCCCGATCGGTTTGCCACGGACGGACATTTTGACAAATTTTGAAAGTTTGAAAGCCTACCAAAAATAAGCTGTGAAATGTGTTGAGCTATTTTATGTTTCATTGTGAAGGGAATTACTGAAAGAGTTAAAAATTGATTGCTTTTATTGTCTGCTTCCATTAATGATCAATGTCAAGGACGGACAAAAATGTCATTCTTAATCGATCAAGCTCCATTAAATTCCCGCTACATGAGTTACTTCTGATTTTTTTAAAAAAAGGTAGCCTGGAAATAAGCTTGAAATTTTGATGGGTTGTTAGGAAGGCCTATACTTCTTGAAACTATTCCGGATGTGTTTGTTGATAATCTCACTCTTCTCTATTTCCTTCTTTCCTTCCTTCCCTTTTCTCCTCCTCGTCTTCCTCGTCCTCCTCCTCTACCTCCTTCTTATTTTTCTTCCTCTTTTTATCTTTCTTCTTTTCTTCTTCTTCTTCTTCTTCTTCTTCTTCTTCTTCTTCTTCTTGTTTCCTCCTCTTCGTCCTTCTCTCCCACTCCCTCCCCCTCTCCCCGCTCAGATTTACATATTTCAGAATACGCTTTGCATACATCATTTTAGAGGGCTTTGTCAACACAGTCGTCAAGAGCAACCTTTGAAATTAATGTTGACTTACCCGAGGCTTTACCCGTCTTTAAGATGATTATTGAGCACTGGTGGCAAGATGTCATTTTTGAATCAACTCCACCATGTCAACAGGGGGTTGTTTTACAAAGACTAAGATTGACTCGAATCGCTTTTAACTATGGCAGGCCCTTCATGCCACTGTTTGCTTTCACCATCGGTGTCTCAAGGGATGCACAAATCATTGTCACAAATTTGAAGAATATACATTTTTTGTTTCTTTCATCGAGGAACTATAAAAAAAAAAAATTGTCGATTCTGCAGATTTGCAAATCCTTCGACAGATCCATGGTGAAAGAAAACAGTGGCATGAATGGCCAGCCATAGTTAAGTGCGATTTTAGTCAATCTTAGTCTTTGTGAAACACCACCCAGGAGATATCCTTAAAAAGGGTGACGTAGGAGGAAGTGAAGCTGTGTATTTGGAGGTTTGTGAAAGGATCAACATCAAAGCAACTATTGCATCTTAACGCTAAATGTCACTTGTTACTTATACTGCATGCAAACCAAGTATGAATAAAGGTATACTTGCTTCAAAATTACAATGACTAATGCTGTCCAACTTTACTAAAAAGGTGGGCGCGTCTCAGGAGAATATAAAGAGTTAATTCTGTAATGTTTATAGATTGCTGTGATTATGGTTTCCCATTAAAAACATATATCTCTCACTTTATATCTGCCTTTTACCGCCTATTTTCAACCTCATATTTTAGTATGCCACAAACCCTCGTGAAGGTGTGACAAACATACTGGGTATCATGTATAACCTTTAGACTCCTACGAAAGCGCCTTTTTTCAATATCAGGTAAGGGCCAATCAAAAAATTGTTGTATTCAAGCCATTTTAAAGGCGATTATACTAAGCAGAAAAATCCAATTTGTCTCTCTCGTTCAAGAGTTGTATAATAATGACAACAGATTAGTTGGAATCGCAATGTTTGGTGAACTTCCTCAGGTAACAAAAATTTAAAACCATTGAAAAAAAAGAAGAAACTACACATGCACACGTGTAAATCAAACACCATACCTATATATTGTGAAATACAAGCTTATGCTATATTCAGATTCAGATGTGGTTCATCATTTTCGAATAAAATCAATATGCAAACATTCATATAGGTCCATATGTGAATGGACCTATAATTTTATAACATTGATAGCGTATGTTAAACATCATTAGATTTCTTATAAAAATGGTGTTTTCAGAAATCATATCAATTTGAAAAGGGATCCGACATCATTATTATCACAAGAAATACCCGAGTTATGGCCTCACAAAATGTTTCCTCGGAAACAGGTAGAAATATCATTACGTTAATAATCATTTTATCAAACCCAACCAGAATGTTGCAATAACCAC
This sequence comes from Echinometra lucunter, assembly GCA_029962745.1. Classification (NCBI taxonomy): domain Eukaryota; kingdom Metazoa; phylum Echinodermata; class Echinoidea; order Camarodonta; family Echinometridae; genus Echinometra; species Echinometra lucunter. Next base: position 22,357,673 of record CM057151.1, read on the forward strand.
ATCAGTAAGAGTGCAAGACTAATATAAGAAATCTGCCACTGACGGCAGTTAGTACATGCAGTATGTGGCATAAATTGATTTCGACGCGGAGTGTGTGTACTGACGACGCTTTCTGAATTTGAGATAGAAAGACTAGCATGCACCAGTCGTTATAAATCGCAATGTTCTGTTTAGAAAAATTACATGAAATGTTTAAGCCTTTTCTGTTCTATTCCTTTTATGAACAAATAATCTACAAACGAAATTCACGGTTCTATTTGAATGATTCTTCAGCAGAAATACCTGGAGAATTTATCATTTTGAATAAAAGAGGCATTTCTTCATTTATTCATCTTGCTTAAGGGTCGCTGTCATTCTTGCTTGATAGCTGCTTGGTTTATATAAGTTTAAGAACTGTACATTTGGACTGGATTACACAGCGGGTGGGATAATCAGAATCTTCTCAGGGAGAGGGGGTGCTAACAAATTTAGATTTTTTAATTATTTGCTCATTTTTCTGGAAGGTATAAAGTGATCGAGCGAAAAGGAGATCTGCACAACCTCTTTAGACTTGGTATTCATATTCCATGTCTTATCTATTTGTTGTCCATTTTAAAAAAGTTTCAAGGAAACATTGGGGGCATTGGATTTCTAAACGGGGGAGGGGGTGCTTGCCCAGAGACCCTCAGGCTACACTACTCACTCACATTGAAAACTCATCTTCAGGCCTATGTGGATTTATGAGGAGAATAGAGTAAGCATACACGTTGTTACCACAGTCATTTCCACATCCTAATGAGACATCACAACTCGTTATCATACCAATTAGCTGGTAAATAGGGCAACGACCAAGCCTGTTTATGGGAGAGATCAGAAACGTCTTTATGCAGAGATCAGTTATTGAACTTTGGTCATCCATGCCCAATACCATTACACAAGTCATGCATGGATAACTATTCCCGGTCTATTTAGTTACTTATGCTCCCAATTGTTTTAGTGGCGGATTCGTGGTTGTAAGATTATAACTAGCACGAAACGATTTCTACAATTTTACCCTGGATTGAAAATATACGTCACCCTAATGCAAACTTAAAACCCAATAGCAACTGCAACATTCATACCAACTGTATCACCCAACTTGTATGAAAAAAAAGCAAATGTTTAATGTCCCTGGAACAACATGTCAGATTGATCCATCATTCTCGAGCCGGATAGAGGGGGGGGGGAAGCAGGTTGTCAGAAAATTTGTGAAAAGCAACACACACACACACACAAAAAAAACAAAGTCAAACAAAATGCCCACCTTCCGAAACCTATGCAAACACCCCCCCCCTCCCCCCAAAAATATAAACAAACAAACAGAAAAAAAAACAAAGATATTGATACAGGATGTCTCTCAATATACAGACATACCGTACTCATATGATAATAATAATAATAATAATGATAATATATTGCATTTATATAGCGCATTACGTGAATACTGCAATGCGCTTTACAATCAATAAATTTACCAGTTTATAGCAGCCTGAAAGATTTCACGTTCACACTCTTTATATTTTGACATTAGTGGGCTGTGGTAGTGAACAAACCCAAATTACATATTTTAATGGCGTACGATATAGTATAGAATTACTCTGTATAGGTTTGTCCATTAACATTAGGGATCTGGCCAATCTATCCGTTGACACAGTGTCCAGCCTCTGAATAGCTCCCGTCTTAGCCATTAAGGGAGCGAGAATACGGAGTATTCTTGATGACCAGAGGTATCACCAAGTACTAAGTAAATAAATGTGAAGTGACCGCAGGAAATATGATTGTATTGTTCAATGGGAGAAAGGAAGCAGGTCTACACGCTCACTCCCCGACTCTTCCTCCATGACTCTCTCCTTCTCCCCTCCTCTTCCTTCCCCCCTTTCCATTCCCCCCTCTCCAGCTCTCTTTCTCTCTCCTCCTAAATCCTCCTCCCTGCCTCCTCCTCTCTCCCCTCTCTCTCTCTCTCTCTCTCCTCTCTCTCTCTCTCTCTCTCTCTCTCTCTCTCTCTCTCTCTCCATTTCTTTCCCCTCCCTCCTTTCCTCCTCTCCTTCTATGTCCTCCTTCTTTCCCCGGCTCTCTCTCACTTCTTTATACACCTCTTCCTCTCCCTCCCTCTCTCTCTCTTCAATATTCTCTGTTTAACCCGTTTTGTGGCGCCTTCGTCTCCTTTATAGTCTCCTCTACTATCCTTGCCTCCCGCCTTTTCTCATCAGACAAATTTGCTCGACTTGGTTTTGCAACGATCTGGCAACATCGCAATAGTTACGTTTGATGAGGCTTTCATTTTATTTGAACGACTCGCAGAGATTTGTTTTAGAATCTCAGTGTGACTGTGATACAAGCTCACGGATTGCGTGCTACCTAAATGGCGTTATACCACCCGACCAACAGTGCAATGAGAAATTATCATGGAAGAAAAGCACACGCACTAGTATGCTACCAGCCTTCGGATCATTCTTGCCAACATGCTCGGAGAGACAGAATAAATATCCACCCTTTAGTGAAGTCTGGGAGAACGTGGATGAGATTGCACTATTAAAAGAGGACCTCATAGAGCAACTATTCATTAATGATGATTTACTGATCAAAAATATGTTATTAAGCATTAATTTCCTGAAAGATTGACAAAATTCAAATGTTTCAAGTCTTAATTTTTGCAGTGATGAAGTTAAACAGCAAGACATTTCATTAAAAAAGGTAAAAATGAAGTTTTCATAAATTACAACAAATACATTTACCCTTCTCCCAATTTCAAACTAGCTGAACTTGGTCACTGTTCATCACTTGCAGTATAATATCATACGCTTTTGAATGCGGAGAATATGTAGTGATTGCAGAGGCGTCGATCCATTTTTCGGATTGGGGGGGCAAGACGACCAAGCGGAGATGAACCCACGGCTACTATTTGTACACACACACACACACACACACACGCATCTGCACACATATGTCCGTATATATATATATATATATATATATATATATATATATATATATAACATAGGCCTATATCAACGTGAAGCATTTTCGAATTGGGGAAATTAAGCAACTTGCTATGTGAACCATCCTGATTTTTTTTTTTAAATTTTGCGAGCGAGCGAAGCGAGCGAGCAAAAAATAACAAATTTCTAGTTATGACAGAAGAGTTTAGTTATCATATACACTGATATAGGCATAAATAATACATGATATATATGTATATGGTTACTTCGCTGCCAAATATGAACTCTATTTTGTCACATCGCTGGTCCATTGTTGCTGCCCCCAAACCACTCTGTTTTTAATATTACGAGCACGTACACACTGTCTTTCATGGTAGATGTAGTAAACCCTTCGGCAAATTACGCTGTGAGCCAATGAAACATCTACATATCTATTCGGTCTCATCTCACCGAATTAGTTTGCTTTGTAAAACCATTAATATGATACGAGCGAGCGCAGCGAGCGAGGAAAAATATACCCTTTTCCATATGAAAGACGTGTTATTTCGTCATCATAAAAATGTGTTAAAAATGTCATATGCGCTATACAAGACCGGAATATTATTATTCTCATTATCATCAGAATACACTATAAACCTGTCATGCCTGTATGATATCTAAATAATGCATCCGATCACCTGTGTGCCGAATATGACACTGTTTTAGCTACCTCGCTTCAGTCCGAATGCATTCTGTTTCTACTATAGCTAGCAAAGTCAACAACCGATCCCGGCAAAATTATATGGGTTCGTTCAAAAATCTTTGTCAACCACCTTGCTGCCCAAATATAATGATACTTTGGAATCTCGCTGCTATAATAAGCTACTTGCTGCCCGAAATCATCTTGTATCTAGCTTTTACCAGCGAGAGTACAGTGGAGTAGCGAGCGAGTTAACGAAAAATATTTTTTTGTTTTGTGTTTTTTTTTTATCCAGGCCGTTATCTCCTGAAACTGTATCTATTTTTAGGTCAACTGGCCGCTCCATTTCTAGGAGTGATATCTCGTTTGGTTATATTAATTCCTATGAGTAGAAGAATAGTATAACATTAGATAGAAACACAAGACGCAAACCGATTTCCTTTCATAAGAATAGTAATTATCATCGGCATTGGTTAAGATACAATAAATGCGAGCGAGCGAAGCGAGCGAGCGCTTCCCAGTGTCCCATTTTCTTTCTTTTTTCTTGTTCTACGCTTTTATTTCACTTCCTTCCTTCCTTTTCCTTCCTTTTCTCTTTCTTTTCTTCTTTTTCCTTTTTTCTTTTTTTTTTTGGTTGGGAAATTATTGGGGGGGCAAAATGATATCTTTGCCCCCCCGAAATTTTCTTTGGGGGGGCAACTGCCCCCCTGGCCCCCCCCCCCCCAGGATCGACGCCTCTGAGTGATTGTTTGCCATGTGTGCCGTAACAGGAGTGTAACCCGTAACTTAAATCTAACAAGCCATCGAAATATACATGTAAATAGTCTATTTGGGAGATAATGAAAATGTAGACTGTGGTCAGAGTAGATCGATACTTTGTGTTGGGAGACTATGATTAACATACTTTCATGAACAAATACAAATATCCCATTGATGGATTACAAGGGATATTGCTGATTTTAGACACGAATTAAAATTCCAATAAATCTTTAATCACCTCAAACCCTTCCTTATGATCTACATCATACAGACAGCAGGATGCATTTTAATTATATAAGTCTTCACTAATGAAAAGTATTTGAAAAAATGGGGTTTTTTCAGAATGAAAGAGCAATAACCCCTCCTTCTCTCCTCCTCCGTCAGTCCCACTAATACCCCGTGATGCAGGGCACTTGCGATGAATGCTTGTTACTGCTAATCATTTTTAGTTATGATAATATGAATCAACATGTACTGGATGGTGAATACCTCCCGTCGATTCAATAAGTGCATGCCTCACCTACATTTGAATAAATAACGATGATTAAATGATATCAAATTATGAAATCTGTATCGGCGACGGAGAAAACCGCATCATCAACTATGCCTCGCTGTTTTCATTAAAAGCTAGAATAGATTTCATCAAAAGCGGTTGGTATAGCATTCCATTTCTCTGCTGGCGATAGGAGGACGCAATCTACCCAGAGCTACGCTTTTGTTTTCAATTTCGAGTAAAGATGATAATCTCGTTCACTCTTTTCCATTAAGGGTTACATCATATTTTTTTTTCTAAAGGTAATGATTTTTAACGCGGCGAAGATGCCCTTGGGCCGGTCTTGAGCACCAGATCAATAGTGAACGCTGATACGGCATGTAACGCGGACAAGAGAGGGAGAAGGAGGAAGGAGGGGGAGGAATAGGGAGATAGAGAGAGACAGAGAGAGAGAGGGAGAGCATTAGAAAGCATGAGAGAGAGAGGGAGGGAGAGAGATACTACATTGTATTGTATACATCTAGACACATTAAAAGTATAACCAACCGTCATAATAAAACCTAATTTTTAAGATTTTTCCCTGAATGTTACGTAGACATTGACAGTGACATGGCGAAGGGGGGGGGGGGGGGTTGGAGGGGGCTGAGAACGGGTACATGCACGCATCTCGCTCTTCCTTCTAAATCGGATGTCCGCGTTAAGTATCATCGTTCACTGATAAGTGTAAAACCCGCCATGAAAGTGGCATAATTTTCCTGAAAGTTACTCGATATACACCTTATCTTCTTGTAGAAATGAGCCCGATCGGTTTGCCACGGACGGACATTTTGACAAATTTTGAAAGTTTGAAAGCCTACCAAAAATAAGCTGTGAAATGTGTTGAGCTATTTTATGTTTCATTGTGAAGGGAATTACTGAAAGAGTTAAAAATTGATTGCTTTTATTGTCTGCTTCCATTAATGATCAATGTCAAGGACGGACAAAAATGTCATTCTTAATCGATCAAGCTCCATTAAATTCCCGCTACATGAGTTACTTCTGATTTTTTTAAAAAAAGGTAGCCTGGAAATAAGCTTGAAATTTTGATGGGTTGTTAGGAAGGCCTATACTTCTTGAAACTATTCCGGATGTGTTTGTTGATAATCTCACTCTTCTCTATTTCCTTCTTTCCTTCCTTCCCTTTTCTCCTCCTCGTCTTCCTCGTCCTCCTCCTCTACCTCCTTCTTATTTTTCTTCCTCTTTTTATCTTTCTTCTTTTCTTCTTCTTCTTCTTCTTCTTCTTCTTCTTCTTCTTCTTCTTCTTGTTTCCTCCTCTTCGTCCTTCTCTCCCACTCCCTCCCCCTCTCCCCGCTCAGATTTACATATTTCAGAATACGCTTTGCATACATCATTTTAGAGGGCTTTGTCAACACAGTCGTCAAGAGCAACCTTTGAAATTAATGTTGACTTACCCGAGGCTTTACCCGTCTTTAAGATGATTATTGAGCACTGGTGGCAAGATGTCATTTTTGAATCAACTCCACCATGTCAACAGGGGGTTGTTTCACAAAGACTAAGATTGACTCGAATCGCTTTTAACTATGGCAGGCCCTTCATGCCACTGTTTGCTTTCACCATCGGTGTCTCAAGGGATGCACAAATCATTGTCACAAATTTGAAGAATATACATTTTTTGTTTCTTTCATCGAGGAACTATAAAAAAAAAAAATTGTCGATTCTGCAGATTTGCAAATCCTTCGACAGATCCATGGTGAAAGAAAACAGTGGCATGAATGGCCAGCCATAGTTAAGTGCGATTTTAGTCAATCTTAGTCTTTGTGAAACACCACCCAGGAGATATCCTTAAAAAGGGTGACGTAGGAGGAAGTGAAGCTGTGTATTTGGAGGTTTGTGAAAGGATCAACATCAAAGCAACTATTGCATCTTAACGCTAAATGTCACTTGTTACTTATACTGCATGCAAACCAAGTATGAATAAAGGTATACTTGCTTCAAAATTACAATGACTAATGCTGTCCAACTTTACTAAAAAGGTGGGCGCGTCTCAGGAGAATATAAAGAGTTAATTCTGTAATGTTTATAGATTGCTGTGATTATGGTTTCCCATTAAAAACATATATCTCTCACTTTATATCTGCCTTTTACCGCCTATTTTCAACCTCATATTTTAGTATGCCACAAACCCTCGTGAAGGTGTGACAAACATACTGGGTATCATGTATAACCTTTAGACTCCTACGAAAGCGCCTTTTTTCAATATCAGGTAAGGGCCAATCAAAAAATTGTTGTATTCAAGCCATTTTAAAGGCGATTATACTAAAGCAGAAAAATCCAATTTGTCTCTCTCGTTCAAGAGTTGTATAATAATGACAACAGATTAGTTGGAATCGCAATGTTTGGTGAACTTCCTCAGGTAACAAAAATTTAAAACCATTGAAAAAAAAGAAGAAACTACACATGCACACGTGTAAATCAAACACCATACCTATATATTGTGAAATACAAGCTTATGCTATATTCAGATTCAGATGTGGTTCATCATTTTCGAATAAAATCAATATGCAAACATTCATATAGGTCCATATGTGAATGGACCTATAATTTTATAACATTGATAGCGTATGTTAAACATCATTAGATTTCTTATAAAAATGGTGTTTTCAGAAATCATATCAATTTGAAAAGGGATCCGACATCATTATTATCACAAGAAATACCCGAGTTATGGCCTCACAAAATGTTTCCTCGGAAACAGGTAGAAATATCATTACGTTAATAATCATTTTATCAAACCCAACCAGAATGTTGCAATAACCACATCAGTAAGAGTGCAAGACTAATATAAGAAATCTGCCACTGACGGCAGTTAGTACATGCAGTATGTGGCATAAATTGATTTCGACGCGGAGTGTGTGTACTGACGACGCTTTCTGAATTTGAGATAGAAAGACTAGCATGCACCAGTCGTTATAAATCGCAATGTTCTGTTTAGAAAAATTACATGAAATGTTTAAGCCTTTTCTGTTCTATTCCTTTTATGAACAAATAATCTACAAACGAAATTCACGGTTCTATTTGAATGATTCTTCAGCAGAAATACCTGGAGAATTTATCATTTTGAATAAAAGAGGCATTTCTTCATTTTATTCATCTTGCTTAAGGGTCGCTGTCATTCTTGCTTGATAGCTGCTTGGTTTATATAAGTTTAAGAACTGTACATTTGGACTGGATTACACAGCGGGTGGGATAATCAGAATCTTCTCAGGGAGAGGGGGTGCTAACAAATTTAGATTTTTTAATTATTTGCTCATTTTTCTGGAAGGTATAAAGTGATCGAGCGAAAAGGAGATCTGCACAACCTCTTTAGACTTGGTATTCATATTCCATGTCTTATCTATTTGTTGTCCATTTTAAAAAAGTTTCAAGGAAACATTGGGGGCATTGGATTTCTAAACGGGGGAGGGGGTGCTTGCCCAGAGACCCTCAGGCTACACTACTCACTCACATTGAAAACTCATCTTCAGGCCTATGTGGATTTATGAGGAGAATAGAGTAAGCATACACGTTGTTACCACAGTCATTTCCACATCCTAATGAGACATCACAACTCGTTATCATACCAATTAGCTGGTAAATAGGGCAACGACCAAGCCTGTTTATGGGAGAGATCAGAAACGTCTTTATGCAGAGATCAGTTATTGAACTTTGGTCATCCATGCCCAATACCATTACACAAGTCATGCATGGATAACTATTCCCGGTCTATTTAGTTACTTATGCTCCCAATTGTTTTAGTGGCGGATTCGTGGTTGTAAGATTATAACTAGCACGAAACGATTTCTACAATTTTACCCTGGATTGAAAATATACGTCACCCTAATGCAAACTTAAAACCCAATAGCAACTGCAACATTCATACCAACTGTATCACCCAACTTGTATGAAAAAAAAAGCAAATGTTTAATGTCCCTGGAACAACATGTCAGATTGATCCATCATTCTCGAGCCGGATAGAGGGGGGGGGGGGGAAGCAGGTTGTCAGAAAATTTGTGAAAAGCAACACACACACACACACAAAAAAAACAAAGTCAAACAAAATGCCCACCTTCCGAAACCTATGCAAACACCCCCCCCTCCCCCCAAAAATATAAACAAACAAACAGAAAAAAAAACAAAGATATTGATACAGGATGTCTCTCAATATACAGACATACCGTACTCATATGATAATAATAATAATAATAATGATAATATATTGCATTTATATAGCGCATTACGTGAATACTGCAATGCGCTTTACAATCAATAAATTTACCAGTTTATAGCAGCCTGAAAGATTTCACGTTCACACTCTTTATATTTTGACATTAGTGGGCTGTGGTAGTGAACAAACCCAAATTACATATTTAATGGCGTACGATATAGTATAGAATTACTCTGTATAGGTTTGTCCATTAACATTAGGGATCTGGCCAATCTATCCGTTGACACAGTGTCCAGCCTCTGAATAGCTCCCGTCTTAGCCATTAAGGGAGCGAGAATACGGAGTATTCTTGATGACCAGAGGTATCACCAAGTACTAAGTAAATAAATGTGAAGTGACCGCAGGAAATATGATTGTATTGTTCAATGGGAGAAAGGAAGCAGGTCTACACGCTCACTCCCCGACTCTTCCTCCATGACTCTCTCCTTCTCCCCTCCTCTTCCTTCCCCCCTTTCCATTCCCCCCTCTCCAGCTCTCTTTCTCTCTCCTCCTAAATCCTCCTCCCTGCCTCCTCCTCTCTCCCCTCTCTCTCTCTCTCTCTCTCTCTCTCTCCTCTCTCTCCTCTCTCTCTCTCTCTCTCTCCATTTCTTCCCCTCCCTCCTTCCTCCTCTCCTTCTATGTCCTCCTTCTTTCCCCGGCTCTCTCTCACTTCTTTATACACCTCTTCCTCTCCCTCCCTCTCTCTCTCTTCAATATTCTCTGTTTAACCCGTTTTGTGGCGCCTTCGTCTCCTTTATAGTCTCCTCTACTATCCTTGCCTCCCGCCTTTTCTCATCAGACAAATTTGCTCGACTTGGTTTTGCAACGATCTGGCAACATCGCAATAGTTACGTTTGATGAGGCTTTCATTTTATTTGAACGACTCGCAGAGATTTGTTTTAGAATCTCAGTGTGACTGTGATACAAGCTCACGGATTGCGTGCTACCTAAATGGCGTTATACCACCCGACCAACAGTGCAATGAGAAATTATCATGGAAGAAAAGCACACGCACTAGTATGCTACCAGCCTTCGGATCATTCTTGCCAACATGCTCGGAGAGACAGAATAAATATCCACCCTTTAGTGAAGTCTGGGAGAACGTGGATGAGATTGCACTATTAAAAGAGGACCTCATAGAGCAACTATTCATTAATGATGATTTACTGATCAAAAATATGTTATTAAGCATTAATTTCCTGAAAGATTGACAAAATTCAAATGTTTCAAGTCTTAATTTTTGCAGTGATGAAGTTAAACAGCAAGACATTTCATTAAAAAAGGTAAAAATGAAGTTTTCATAAATTACAACAAATACATTTACCCTTCTCCCAATTTCAAACTAGCTGAACTTGGTCACTGTTCATCACTTGCAGTATAATATCATACGCTTTTGAATGCGGAGAATATGTAGTGATTGCAGAGGCGTCGATCCATTTTTCGGATTGGGGGGGCAAGACGACCAAGCGGAGATGAACCCACGGCTACTATTTGTACACACACACACACACACACACACGCATCTGCACACATATGTCCGTATATATATATATATATATATATATATATATATATATATATATATATAACATAGGCCTATATCAACGTGAAGCATTTTCGAATTGGGGAAATTAAGCAACTTGCTATGTGAACCATCCTGATTTTTTTTTTAAATTTTGCGAGCGAGCGAAGCGAGCGAGCAAAAAATAACAAATTTCTAGTTATGACAGAAGAGTTTAGTTATCATATACACTGATATAGGCATAAATAATACATGATATATATGTATATGGTTACTTTCGCTGCCAAATATGAACTCTATTTTGTCACATCGCTGGTCCATTGTTGCTGCCCCCAAACCACTCTGTTTTTAATATTACGAGCACGTACACACTGTCTTTCATGGTAGATGTAGTAAACCCTTCGGCAAATTACGCTGTGAGCCAATGAAACATCTACATATCTATTCGGTCTCATCTCACCGAATTAGTTTGCTTTGTAAAACCATTAATATGATACGAGCGAGCGCAGCGAGCGAGGAAAAATATACCCTTTTCCATATGAAAGACGTGTTATTTCGTCATCATAAAATGTGTTAAAAATGTCATATGCGCTATACAAGACCGGAATATTATTATTCTCATTATCATCAGAATACACTATAAACCTGTCATGCCTGTATGATATCTAAATAATGCATCCGATCACCTGTGTGCCGAATATGACACTGTTTTAGCTACCCTCGCTTCAGTCCGAATGCATTCTGTTTCTACTATAGCTAGCAAAGTCAACAACCGATCCCGGCAAAATTATATGGGTTCGTTCAAAAATCTTTGTCAACCACCTTGCTGCCCAAATATAATGATACTTTGGAATCTCGCTGCTATAATAAGCTACTTGCTGCCCGAAATCATCTTGTATCTAGCTTTTACCAGCGAGAGTACAGTGGAGTAGCGAGCGAGTTAACGAAAAATATTTTTTTGTTTTGTGTTTTTTTTTTATCCAGGCCGTTATCTCCTGAAACTGTATCTATTTTTAGGTCAACTGGCCGCTCCATTTCTAGGAGTGATATCTCGTTTGGTTATATTAATTCCTATGAGTAGAAGAATAGTATAACATTAGATAGAAACACAAGACGCAAACCGATTTCCTTTCATAAGAATAGTAATTATCATCGGCATTGGTTAAGATACAATAAATGCGAGCGAGCGAAGCGAGCGAGCGCTTCCCAGTGTCCCATTTCTTTCTTTTTTCTTGTTCTACGCTTTTATTTCACTTCCTTCCTTCCTTTTCCTTCCTTTTCTCTTTCTTTTCTTCTTTTTCCTTTTTTCTTTTTTTTTTTGGTTGGGAAATTATTGGGGGGGCAAAATGATATCTTTGCCCCCCCGAAATTTTCTTTGGGGGGGCAACTGCCCCCCTGCCCCCCCCCCCAGGATCGACGCCTCTGAGTGATTGTTTGCCATGTGTGCCGTAACAGGAGTGTAACCCGTAACTTAAATCTAACAAGCCATCGAAATATACATGTAAATAGTCTATTTGGGAGATAATGAAAATGTAGACTGTGGTCAGAGTAGATCGATACTTTGTGTTGGGAGACTATGATTAACATACTTTCATGAACAAATACAAATATCCCATTGATGGATTACAAGGGATATTGCTGATTTTAGACACGAATTAAAATTCCAATAAATCTTTAATCACCTCAAACCCTTCCTTATGATCTACATCATACAGACAGCAGGATGCATTTTAATTATATAAGTCTTCACTAATGAAAAGTATTTGAAAAAATGGGGTTTTTTCAGAATGAAAGAGCAATAACCCCTCCTTCTCTCCTCCTCCGTCAGTCCCACTAATACCCCGTGATGCAGGGCACTTGCGATGAATGCTTGTTACTGCTAATCATTTTTAGTTATGATAATATGAATCAACATGTACTGGATGGTGAATACCTCCCGTCGATTCAATAAGTGCATGCCTCACCTACATTTGAATAAATAACGATGATTAAATGATATCAAATTATGAAATCTGTATCGGCGACGGAGAAAACCGCATCATCAACTATGCCTCGCTGTTTTCATTAAAAGCTAGAATAGATTTCATCAAAAGCGGTTGGTATAGCATTCCATTTCTCTGCTGGCGATAGGAGGACGCAATCTACCCAGAGCTACGCTTTTGTTTTCAATTTCGAGTAAAGATGATAATCTCGTTCACTCTTTTCCATTAAGGGTTACATCATATTTTTTTTTCTAAAGGTAATGATTTGTCAAAGATATGGGAGAGAAAAGAGATAAGAGAAAAGATTAAAATGACGACCAAGCTTGTCTGCGGTGAGCCAAAAAGTGCGGGCGTTAATGTCTTATTTCGCTCTTTCTCTGAATGTTATGTTCTATACTTCTTTTTGTTTTGTTGTTGTAGTTTAGTCATATCATGGTTGTAGTTTAGTGTTTAGTGATATCATGTACTGAAAAGTAAAAAGCCCCTCATTTTTTTTTCGGACGCTATATCAAGACATTTTGTGTCTTACGCTCATTGAAGGAAAACCTCGGTAAACATGGTAAAGGAGTTGGTAATGTGAAGAAAGCATATATATTATATATATATATATAATATATATATATATATATATATATATATATATATATATATATATATATATATATATGGGTATATATAATATATAGTATATATATATATATATATATATATACCCATATATATATATATATATATATATATATATCTACATATGGGTATATATATATGGGTATATATATATATATATATATATATATATATATATATATATATATATATATATATATGGGTATATATATGAGAGAAATGACCATGTACGAAGTGTTACAAGACAATTAGGAGTGAGGATATCCAAAATCTATAAAGGCAGATCAGCTATAGGTTTAAATGGGCAGCCGCACATCTCCATCCCCACCCCCCATTAAAAAGAAAAGTTGAGGAGAATTGTTCCTACCTCCTCCCCATTAGGCCAAGTAAAATTGATTCCTAGTTTCTCGTCCAAATATTTTCAAATTGTGGAGGAGGGGATCCATGTTATATGATATTTGATTCTTTTTGTGCATGAAATGCTATTCGGAAAATTTTGATAAAAATCTTTTTGATATTTCATTGATATAAGCACTTAAGAGGCTCAAAATAATGTGAAAATGAATGGCATTACTGATTTTTTGGTAACCTCATGTCTAGATGTACTCAACTTGAAATTAGTTTCATTTCAGAACAAAAGTAACAAAATAACAGAAATTTTGAGGCTCACCGAAAAATGAAGGAGGAGGGGATGATATAATTAGGAATTATCTTTATATTGCTTTTACCCTCCAATGATCAAGCACGGGAAGGCTCGACAAGACTATGACAATCATGTTTTCACGAGCCGAGCCATCCTTCATCTACTCTCTTTAAAAAAAAGAGTGTCGCGTTCACTCTGTTTGGGGTGAATTTCAGAAGAGAGTGGATTCAGAGTGAATTAAGAGAAAGAATTGTGATATTCACTCTTTATTCACTCTTTTAAGGGTGACCTCAGTGATCATTCAAAATTTTTGAGTGATCACTGAGGTCACCCCCTCAAAGAATGAATATCACAATTTTTACTCTTATTTCACTCCTAATTCCCTCTAAATGCACTCTCTTCTGCAATTCACCCCGAACAGAGTGAACGCGTTCACTCTTTTTTTATTTTTTTTTTATTTTTATTTTTTATAGAGTGTACGCCTGCAGACTCTTATCATTTGGTGAGAAAATATTACGGGGTAGGATGGCGACGTTTATCAATGCCTTTATCTGTCCCAAGCCATTTCTTAACGTGTGGTTTATTTATAACGTCTCGCGAAGCGGTCTTAAGACATCATCAATTTTTCACTATTTGCAACGAACCTAAGTTATCGAGCTTTGCTGGTAAGAAAATTAGCTTCCATATTTTCATGATGTAGAAAAAGTGAATGCCCTGAAACGCAATGAAGAAATTTATCTTAATTCTTTTGGTACTTTAGTCTTATTTCAGTACACAGACACAGAAAATATGAGATGATAATTTGAATGCCCTTTTATTCATTATACTTTAATTTTCATATTCATTCTTGTTTTCCCCTCAAATTTCCAATGAACAACTGGATCTTTTTTTTTCTTCACAAATATCAGGTTCTGGTTATGTATCGTGTATATGATTATTTTGAACTCAAATGGTATATGATACATTGTCGGTGAATGTCTTGGAATTATTATCAAATGATACCAAACCGTGCCTCTTTAAAAGTATATTCAGAATACCACTTGCATTTATTTGCTAACAAGGTTTAAGCTGTCATTTCGCTCAAGGGTTACCTTCAGGATACATACATTTTTTATTGATTTATTAAAATTTCATTCTTATAGCACTACATGGTCAGGAGTGTTATTCAAGAAAGGAAAACCTTAATAAACATACTGTCAAGAAAATACACCCTGTCTTTTTATGTGTTTATGCGCGAGCTGGATACATTGTCTTTGTTAGGATAACTTTCAAACATCATCATGTCATCGTGAAATCTCATCTCTTAATATAAATATACATCTGCTACGATGCCTTAGAGCGATAATATTTTTTTTCTTGTGTACTTTTTATTTTCTTTTGTTCTGGCTTTCATCACAATATCCTCTCCGCATTTCCTTCCTCTCAGCACTTGAGGGCATCTGATGGAAAGTAATTAATTTTTCCAGCCGTGTATTTTCTGCTAGGATAAAAGATATACTCGTATACACGAACATGTTATGATGATGAACGCCATGGTAGCCTGGCTCATAAATCTGTGACAGGTATTTTGAGCCTTGAGGGGGTCCGAAATGGGCATGATGGGCCGAATAATGCATCAAAGGATTTGCCGACACTTTAATTGAAAAAAATATATATATTCCCAGAAATGATAATGCTGCTTATGCCATGTTTACGAAACTAAGAACCATTTTTTTTCAATCTCCGAAAGTGCACAAAAATCACAGCACAAAACCCTCAATCTTAGATATGGGATACCCTTAGATATTACTAATGTCACTGTCAGCATGGTCAGTGTGGTAGCATCAGCCAGTGTTAATCATAGTATTTCCCAATGTCTTCTCCGCACCGTTTTTCTTCTATTATTTTCTTGAGTCCTTTGATTTGACAAACTAATCTTTGGGTCTTGTTATCACACCTCAAAAATTGTCTTAAATGAAAGGTTACTATCAACTTCCAATTTCCTTTTATCATTTTAAATAAAAAACGATATTAGTTGCCCATAACAATCTCTATATTGATGGCTTTGTCTTATTGGGTGATGTTCATTATTCCGAAGGTTCGTTATTCCGAAGGTTCGAATACTCCGAAGGCTCGTTATTCCGAAGGTTCGCTATTCCGAAGGTTCTTTTTTCCGAAGGTTCGTTATTTCGAAAATGAAATAGGGTTCGTTGTTCCGAAGGTTCGTTAGTCCGAAAATGAAAAAAGGTTCGTTATTCCGAAGGTCCGTTAGTCCGAAAAGGAATCAAGGTTCGTTATTTCGAAGGTTCTTTAATCCGAAAATTAAATACGGTTCGTTAGTCCGAAAATGAAATAAGGTTCGTTAGTCCGAAAATGAAATAAGGTTCGTTAGTCCGAAAATGAAATAATGTTCGTTATTCCGAAAATGAAATAAACTTCTTAAGTAACAAATACGATGTTTTAATTTTAAAAAATGATAGGATAGGATAGTACGCAATAAAATATTTGTATAGTCTTAGCGGAGGATGATACATGTGTAATTTTCTGCAGAACATATGTTGCATCAAAAAGTGGCGTGGATCAATAATTTTGATTTTGATTTTATCTGAGCAATTGCCGCCTGAGCGAATGAATTTAAAGTGTTAGGGGCTGTGTAGGGGTCATCAAGCTTACCTCCAGGCAAAAGGTGTTTTTTTTTCTGGGGTTGTTTTCGGGGGGGGGGGGGTCATTATTTTAACAGCTTCTGCTGTTATTAATAATGATAATAAAGATAACATTGAGGATATTAGTAATAATAACGATCAGTGGAGTGGGGTATATATACATACAGAAGACAAAAGTGACATAAATAAATAGTAAAAGTTACGCTTAACAATGCTTTCCCAGGCATGCACATCCTAATTACTAACAGATGAATAAAAAGTAGTTGTGATAGAAAATAACATTATTACTCTCCATGGGAACCTGATTCACACATTGCTCCACACATACAGTGAGCATTGTTTATTTCATACTTGCAATTTATTAATTTGATATACTGTATGAACTGAATTGATATACATAAATATTTTGTATAACTTTACACTGTTGATGTCATAATGATTTTGAAATGTGAAATTATTTGCTGCATTGAGGAAATAAATGAAATGAAATGAAATGAAATGATTGCAGTGATGATAACAATAATATTTTCGCTAATAATAGTAAAAAATAATTACTGTTAACTTTTGTCACTATCATCATCATCATCATCATCATTATCATCATTAGCTTAGGTCCTGTTAGTTCACATGTCGGCGTGCCCCATCCCCCTTCCTCTATAGGCGCTCTAGAATGTTGGAACGAAGTCACGATCATAACTGATGCGATCCAAGTTGAAAAAACCCCCGTTAGTGTGTATCCCCCCCCCCCCCTACAAAAAGTTGGCCACGCTTGTTACGGATGGCTGTTACCCCCCCCCCCCCAATAAAAAAAAGGGATCGACGCCCCTGTTTGGGGTATTAAACTCTCCTTCAAACAACCCCTCCGGACCCCGCAGAGCGACATTTTTAAGGTTTACAAGTGGTAAACATCACATCGAGAATGAATCTTCGAACATGAACAAACCAATGAAACAATGCATGAACCACCCCTCCCCCCCCCCCCCCCCCCCCCTCCCCCCGACATGAACAGGGCTGGCGATGAGTGGTAAACATAACATCAATTCTTGCATGAATTCATAAGCCTATGATCATCCCCTTTGAAAGAATCCTGCATACGTGTACGCCCCTGCTCAGGATAGATAAGCCCCTCCCCCATAACAATTGAAAAGAAAGGGTGATTCTCCCAACGCCCGTCCCAACCGGCTTTCCGGACTTTGCCACAGATTACTGTATTTTCGGACTAACGAACCGTATTTCATTTTCGGAATAACGAAACTTATTTCATTTTCGGATCAACGAACCTTAAATCATTTTCGGACTATCGGACCTTCGGAATAACGAACCTTATTTCATTTTCGGATAAACGAACCTTCGGAATAACGAACATTATTTCATTTTCGGATTCACGAACCTTTGGAATAACGAACCTTATTTCATTTTCGGATTAACCAATCTTCGGAATAACGAACTTTATTTCATTTTCGGACTAACGAACCATCGGAATGACGAACCTTCGGAATAACTCCACAAATGTTCGGATTAACGAACCCTTTTTCATTTTCGGACTAACGAACATCTAGGTATACGCAATTTGCGTGTTTCGGAATAACGAACCTTCGGAATAACAAACCTTCGGAATAACGAACCTTCGGAATAACGAGCTGTAACCGTTTCATTGGCGTGTGACGAGCAAACAGGTATAGAATCAACATTCAGTGTACACACATACCAAGTGAAGAACCAGAAAAGGAAGGAATGATAGGTATGGATTAAATCTTTATTTTATGCACAATGTTCCAAATGATATGATAACGTACAGGCATTTTGAAAATAAGATTCAAGATTAAAATCGATCAAAGGATGCCGTAGATAACTTGCCTAAGTTGTAAAGAGATGAAGTCACGGCGAGATTAATTTCGGATACACACATCAACGAAATATCGTAAAACTTTTAACCATCAATTTAACATACTAGTACTCATGTATGTGATGAATGTTACTATAAGACTGAGTGAGAACATCCACGGACATTTGTGACCAAATTAAAATTCATAGTACGAGTTTCTTCATTTCTCTGGAATTCAACGATAAAAAACAAAATGGATTATGCTCGTTTGGCGAATTTAATGAAGATGCTGGAAATCCCCCTAAAACTTATCCCATGCATGACATGAACTGTTGTAAGCGGACGGGAGATTGTTCCTGTATATTCTAGACACGTCCTAATTCCTTGAATATCAAGAAGCACCCTTTTAAGTACAGGCTGCAGGAAATTGAATCTAGAGCGTGCCTAGGCCAGGGACCCCAGGCCTCTGTAGACGCCGTCTTATGGGGGAATGAGGGGCTTAGATGGGTATAGGCACTCCGTGAAATGACTTGAGATCGATGGGAAAATGGGATTCAGGGCTGGGAAAGGCAGTGAGACAAGAGAAGGAATTTTAATTTTCATGATTTATCGACTATTTAGGAACCGAAGACCATGTCCGAGGTTTTTGCCCTGTGCTTATATAAGTATCAATCGAAAATATTAATCTCGATATCCCGATTACATGTTCCATTGGAGCGATGGCCAAATCACCTCATAAAAATGCGTCTCACATTCCATTTGGTCAAACCACCTGATCTTTAATGACGCACTGAATATTAGTCCAAGACATTTCAGAAATACATGCAAGTAATATTTTCTCTGTTATTTCCAGTGAAATCAAATTTCTATTCCAAGAATAGGCCTTTTCAGTTTAGGTGCTGTTTTTATGCTAATGTTTTAATGGGGGGCTTCAAGCATGCTTAATAACAGCACTAACATCTAAACGCAGCTGACTTATTGCATAACCTATTGAATCATCTTTCCTTCTTTTTTTTTTTTTTTTGGAAGCCCCACAGTTATGGCTTTCCTAAACTACAGCGTTCTGAAACCGAATTTGTCTATAGACCAATTGGGTTTGGGTGCTGTTTTTTATGGTAATTTCTAACTGGGGGGCTTCAGGTATGCCTAACAAAATACATAGCAACGCACCTGTCTCATTGCACAACCTACTGAATCACTTTTGATTCTTCTTTCGAAGCCCCCCCCCCCCCCCCCCCCCCCCCAGTTATGGCCGACATGAGTTACAGTGTTTTGAAACCGGATTCATCCATACTGGGACTGAAATTCGGTTTGGGAATTTTAAATTGACCGGCCAATGCATAAGAACGACAAACAGACCACAAATCAACCCGCCCTCTAGCGAAAATAAGGGGAGGAAAAGGAAAGACTGATGTTGAATTAGACCTGAAGGTTCACTCCTGATGACGGACAGGCAAGCTGTCCAGAACGTCGAGCCTTCTCTCTTCATCGCCGAGCCTTTTCTCCTCATCACCGAGCCTTCTCTCCTCATCGCCGAGCCTTCTCTCTTCATCGCCGAGCCTTCTCTCTTAATCGGCGAGCTTTCTCTCCTCATCGCCGAGCCTTCTCTCCTCATCGCCGAGCCTTCTCTCCTCATCGTCGAGCCTTCTCTCCTGATCGCCGAGCCTTCTCTCCTGATCGCCGAGCCTTCTCTCTTCATCGTCTTCTCTCCTCATCGTATTCTCATCTGTTTTACAGTCCTTTTCAGGACTTCACTCATTTTCAAGAAAGATACTCTTCACTTTCTCTTACTCTGTACATGCTCTATCTCGCCTCTCCCATTTCTCCTACCACCCCCCCCCCCCCCTGACTTTCTCCACTTTTCCCCAGACAGTCTTTTTCAGGGCTTACCACATGGTGAACCGTAAACCTCATCCATTCCATGCTATCAGTACCACCATGCAAACCTCCACCTTCAAAGATCATCTGAAGGCTTTCCTTCTTCCTCCACCTCTTCTTATAGAGCGCATGATCTAAAACTAGAAGTTTAAGGGCACTAGCAATTAGGATTAGCTTTGAGCTAGCATTTCTCTTGCTTAGCTTTCTTCCCAGTCAAGGAGAATTGAAAATGATTCTTGTGTCATGGTAAATTAATCGGTACAAAGTGATTTACATTTGCACTAGAAATTGATTTCACTTTTGTTTTCACTCGAAGTTAATCTCGACGAGCTAGAATGATTATTTATTCTCCGTTGACGATTCTTTTTCAGTAATGTTGATGCACCAAGAATGACACAAGTCAAATTGTGAGATCCATAAATATGCTAATTTTTCCAATCCCCAAGTAGGCAAGAAATGACATACTATTCATTCGGCGGTTTTATTCGCATGCAGCTATACTATCTTTTAAGAAAAGGAAAATCCTTTAAATGTCATGTGCAGATTTACATCTTTATTGCTACATGCCCCCTCAACAACACGAAATACCAATATCTCATGTCGTGTGTGTTGTAAGTTCGTATATAGGGCTTAGGACTCATGTATTTGATATTATTTTCTTTTATATTGTACTCCTTCGTCTCTATTTGCAAAACGAGCTATCGTGTATTTACACCCACAAAGGATTATCTAGATGAAGTAAATAGCATCATTATAGTCTCCACTGTGTAAAGTGATCGGAATATGTCCAAATCTATATAAACACAACAAAAAAAGTAACTCCCCCATAATTCAAAATAGCATAACTTTTTAACGAAAAAGTTTCGAGCAAAATAATTTGGCAGGAGTGTTTCTTCACTTATTGACTTACTTCTGTGTGAAAATGAGATTGATCCGTCAACTCATGTATGAGCGAGCAAACATTAAAGGCAAAAATGTCACTTTTCAAAAGTCACAAGAGTCATTTTGGGGCTCTGTGAAACAAACCTGTGGCGAATTTGAATTCTTCCATTGTTTGATCCAGTCATGCCTATCCTTGACACTTTTCATGTTTATCACAGTTGGGTGAACACAGTTTTTTGAGAAAAATGATGTTCAGCCCTCCTAAATCTGCAAAATCCATTCAGTTTGTGGAAAAAACTGGCATCGACCAACATGAGTCAGCACATTATGTGAAAATACCAGGTATTCGTTTTTCCGGCATTAAACAGTAAATTTTCAGCATTTCTTGCTTCATCGTTCGCAATTTTGTCACTCAACCATGGCACAACCTCGAAAAACATCAACAACACTTTAAAAAACGCCAGAAAAATCTTGTTTCACAAACCCCTCAAAATGACTCGTGTGACTTTTGAAAAGGGACATTTTTGCCTTTAATGTCTGCTCACTCATGCATGACCTGACAGATCAATCTCATTTTCAAACAGAAGTTAGTCAATAAGTGTAGGAACACTTCTGCCAAATTATTTTCCTCAAAACGTCTTTGTTAAAAAGTTATGCTATTTTGAATTAGGGGGGAGTTTCTTTTTTTGTTGTGTTTAGTAATTCTCCCTTTTTTATTAGGTATTATCTCTGTATGCGATGCAGGGGGTAAATATAAGGATTATTGTCCATTCATTACGTAAACTTGAATCCATATCAATCTTTTTCTTTTATTGAGTATTTCTTTTTTCTTCTCTTTTTGTGATGCAATGGTTAATTGATATTGCGATTCTTCTCGTGTTACATGTTAATCTACTTCTCCTGTTTGTGCGTTCGGGTGTGGCCAAATCATATATAATATATTAGTCATTTTCGTTATAAAGAGATTGCCAGAAAAGATTTGAGGAAATCACATATTTCATCTGGTTTCGTTATTGTTGTGTGGGCGAACGCTACAAAATGTGACCTCCCTTTATATGAAGATGGTTTCTCCATTATGCTCGACGAAGCATCATAAGTATTTCATACTGCATTTCGCAATCAGTGTAAATCAGTATCTCTTACACTCATTGATATAGATATAAAATGCATGTCTTTGAAGGCGTCCATTTGGCTGTTTAGTGTGAAGGAAAGACGTTTATGTTTTATTCAAAGGAGCGGAAAGTCGGATAGAAAAAAGGTCACGCCTATGACATGCTTCTAGAGGTTTCTAACTTTTAAAACCTTTCCTTTTCGTTCATGTGTTGGCAAACGGCAAACACATTTTGAAAATCATTTCCCTAATCAATGAATGGAATTTTGGTTGAATATTCAGATGCATGACTGAGAAATGATTTATTCATGGCTTGTTTTGGAGACAACATTTCGTCAGAGAGTAGTCAACGAAAACGCAGTAAAACCCAATGCCCAGCCTCGCCTACCCTTAAAAATTTGATAAACAATAACACAAAATTAATAAAGGATCGCTGATAATGTACCGATTATTTCTTTCATCCATTTTCCTCTCTTTCTTTCCTCTACTTCTTCATCTTCCTTTTTCTTTTGTTCAATTGTTTTATTTTCATTAAATAACTCTTTAAAACAAATTAGACTATTGGGCTGTTGCAAGAAAGTTGCAATCGATTGCCAGTTGCAACTGATTGTCACTGGCCAATCAAAATCATTGTTGCATGCATGTCTTCTTAAAAGGGCAGACCCTGAGCCAATCAGAATGGTTGTTTCAAAATTAGCAATTATTTGCAATTGATTGCAACTTTCTTGCAACACCCCATATGACATCTAGATTTTGTATTTTTTAATGTCAATAAAAACTCTCAAATTGAAGTAGAAATTGCTTTTAAAAAATCTACCGTTAAATAATGATGAATCGTTAAAGTGGAACAAGGAAGCTGTACTAGAGACATAGAAGTTTTAGAAAGTGCATTTCAAGGTACATTTACGATTCTAAACTATATAGGCCTACACGATTTCTATTCTCGAGAACATAGTTTGCGTCCTCCTATCATTTCCATGTAGGCGTGATGAAAAGCAAATTTTGTCTTGCAGCGCGAGGTGTCTTCCTCTCAAGCTAAGGCCGTCTCCTTGGAGATGAAATTTATATCATCTTTTCTGTAGTCTCCTGATCGGAATCATTAATTGTGGATTAACGACGGAGAAATGGGGTCTGGAATTACGATTTAATTCTATTCCGGGGGCATAATTTCATCAGAGTGACCTTTTATCATCCTTGAGTGCGCATTATACGTTTAACTGAAAGATGAAATGATGATAATAGCGATGATTATGATGAGGACGATACTGCTGAAGATGTGGAAGCTTTTGACAAAACTATACAAACAATAATAATGATATCAAAATTCTAGATCAGTAAAGTAATAATAGGCCTAATCATAATAGCAATAACAACAATAATGATGACTCTCTAAATTCCTTAGATTGAAAATCAATCTGTAAGATTGTGGTTGGGGACCAATCCAAAATTAGATTGAGAAAAAGATTGTCTTCCTAATCTATTGGATTGAGATTTTCAGTCTAATTTTGGATTGGTCCCACATTTCAATCTACAGATTTTAGAGAATAAAAATAATGATATTATTAGAGGTAGGGGAAAATGAGAAAATGAAGAAGGAGGACGAGAGTAGGAGGAGAAGAAGAAAAGTAAGAAAAAGGAGAGGACGGTGAAGAAGAAGAAGAAGAAGAAGAAGAAGAAGAAGAAGAAGAAGAAGAAGAAGAAGAAGAAGAAGAAGAAGAAGAAGAAGAAGAAGAGGAAGAAGAAGAAACTTCAGTTCTAATCAAGTACTAGTTTCTCTATTATTTAAGCTGAATCCGCAAGGAAACGAAGCAAAAGGCTTGCCATGCTTGTGTTAAAACAACTTTCTATTTGATTGACAACATTCATTAAAGGACCAGTGTCCTTAACATGTTTATTTTAAAAAAAAGTCAGGTAAACTCTGTGATTCGTAAACAATTTCCACTGTTTCCACAAGATGTGCATGCTTACAGTCAGAGGAATTCGTTATTATCGAGCCGAGATCTCCCCATGTGAATTGAAGCGTCATCACACGATGTCCTACTTGATTAACTTCTAATGTATAATGCATTAAGCATAAAATGCTCAGGTCTTGCTCTGTTGCACTGTCTCCATCATGTGGCAATAGTAATGAGCTTTAACATTAACATCAGAAAAAACAAAAACAGTAGAAATAAAAACAAAACTAAAAAACAAGCAAAGCAAAAAAATCAGTGGACATTGTTTCTCGATGAAAATTTCTCGACATATTTTCGAGATATTTGGTGAGACACTCAGTACAGCGCTATTAATCTTCCGGTATGTACGTGTACAAACTGCACATAATCCTGCTACTGCATGTTGTTATGAATTTAATCGAAGCCAGTAAAAATAATGCCGGTGATATATACGAAATGCCATCCGAAATTAATTTTCGTTGATTTATAGCAATATGACGAAGCCAGGCAGTAGCACGCACTCGTGAGTGGGGTTTTAATTTCGGTTCAATTGAAGATTTGTGGTGGTTGTCTAGAGATTAGTAATGGTCGTCAGTCCAGTGTATCTAGATTAACTGACTACTTTCTGTTGACAAAAAATAATCGACTCGACCTATTTCATTTAAAAAATTAAAATAAAAACGGTTTGATAGGTGTACTGATAGTTTAGATTTACTGCCTACTCTTGCATTTGAAAATTGGTACATAACTGCTATTCCCCTTTTAGCTGTATATTTCATCCCATCCCTCCCTTCACCCTCTCTCTCTCTCTCTCTCTCTATCTCTCTCTCTCTCTCTCTCTCTCTCCTTCTCTGCCACTGTCTTTTTTTGTCATCTTTCCTCGTCAATATAAAAATTTTCTGTGGACAAAATGAATGCTTACCTCTACCTTTCTCTCTTTCTGTCTCTCTCTCTCTTGAGCACACACACACACACACACACACACACACAAGCCCACACAAGACACCTTTCCCTCATCTTATTCCCTTTCTCCATTTCTTTGGTTAACATAAATTAACAGCTCTCTCTCTCTCTCTCTCTCTCTATCTCTATCTCTATCTCTGTCTCTCTCTCCTTCTCTGCCACTGTCTTTTTTGTCATCTTTCCTCGTCAATATAAAATGTTTCTGTGGACAAAATGAATGCTTACCTCTCCCTCTCTCTCTCTCTCTCCTTTTCTCTCTTTCTGTATCTCTCTTGAGCACACACACACACGCACGCCCACACAAGACATCTTTCCCTCATCTTTCCTTTTCTCCATTTCTTTAGTTAACATAAATCAACAGCTTTGTATCAAAGTGACCAATTTTTTTTTATTGACATTAAGAAAGAAGAGAGAGACAGAGAGAAAGAAAGAAGTTTAGGTACAATAAAAAGAGAGAGAGAGGGAGAGGTGGGTGGGGGGGGGGGAGAGAAGGGAAAACTGAGAGACGATATAAGTGGAAAGAAAAACATGAGCAGTCAGAATCATGTGGTTAAAAGCCCACCGCACTCTATTATTTCCACGTACCAGTGCATACGTGCAAGTTTAATATGTTGAAGAAGCTTGGTTCGAAATCATTCACCCATATAGACTTTCAGTCTTCATGTGTTCAGTCGGAACACGTGCACCGGCCTTCAGTAATCCAATTTCTTCATCCGACGAGCATGAAGTCACATTGATTACCAACCAACAGTTCCCCTAAAATTAAATTTGCCGACGGTTAGGAAAAAAAAAAGCTCAAAGGTATGGGACAAGACATTGGAATACTGATTCTCTATGAACTCTTCGAGTAAGACGATTCCTTTATTTTATCATGTCTTTCTGCATAGCTGGAATCTTGAATTTCGTCAATAGTGCATTATTGTCTTTGCTATATGACTCTCACTGTACTATCATATTATCTTAAACAAAAAAAAAATGGGTGTTTGTTTTCATCATTTACGAAACAAAGCTGCACTGCAAAGATATAAACTTTGAGAGGATAATATTTTAGGTTTTTGAGACGGCATTGGAATACGATTAAAAAGCATCGTAAAATAAAGATGGAAAATTATATTAGGCGTCCAGAAGGGAGGGAGAGGAGACGGGTATGGAAATGGATATAGAGAATAAAATATAATTGAAGCGTACGTTTCCATTGGGTTATTAAGCATCAACCCATCCTTGATACTTTTTTTACAGGGGTAGAGCTACAGGGAGGGGGGCTGCCGCTCTATCATTTTTCAAGCGATAAAACAGAAAAGGAAGAAGAAGAAGAAGAAGAAGAAGAAGAAGAAGAAGAAGAAGAAGAAGAAGAAAAGATGATGATGAAAAAATAGTATGGGGAAGAGAGGACAGGGTCATCCAACTATACGTGTAACGCGTCATTTGCCCCCCCCCCCCCCCCCATCAAAAAAACCCTGGCGCCACACCTGTATTTTCACGAGATGTGAAGGTCATGGTGTGTTTTGTTTTTGATTTCCGAGCAAAGTTCAGTATTGGGTGTATTCGGCAACTATTTTCCTTGAGGGCCCTTATCTTATGACCATTGCTTACATTCAATATACATGGTGCGAAAGGTTTTAACAAGGAACACGATCCAAAATACTTCTAAGAAAAAAAGCTTAAGGGGAATATGTCACTGACATTTTCTCCTACTTCAACAATACAAGGAGTATTGGAATTGCATTTGAATTGTTAAAGGTATTTGCGATCGTGCAAGTTGCTTTCAACTGTTGTTCTTACTTCTTGATAACGTTTGTTTTCTGATTTGGCCTTTCAACGATGATTAGCAAGCTTGAAGGTGCTCAGTAAGTTATAAAGCAGGACTGAAAATATGACGGATTTTTTTTTTTAATATAAAAATTGGCATCAAAATCCTTGAGGATGGAGTAAACACCAGCTTATTCAATCTTCTGAAGTATGAAGTAGTGTCTGCCTGTTGAACCAAAGTCGTGGGTTCGAATCCACCCTGGGCGGATGGCTGAGCCCCCGTTGTTTGTTAACGTATCCTTCCACTGCCTCATACACGCTTCCATGAGTAGGACCGTTGCTATGCTGATGCCGGCCGTGTCCGAAATAACACCAATGTTATCACTCATAAGCGCTTTATGACAAATGGACAGTGCTGTTAAATATGATTAAGTCTGAATATTTTGCAGGGTTCGTGCTTAATGATATTAGAAGTTCCTCCTCTCATATATTTTGGGCTGGTTGACATGGTTGAGGTCAATCCAATCTTCAGCTTGAATAGTCTGGAAATAAACAAGTGAAGTGGCATTAACATGACTAAACAAAAATAAACTTAAAAGGAACGAATGACACAAACAGAGATTATAACATTCCCGACGTTCTTATTTGATCATCAGTAGATATGAATATATTCTATGCCTACGACAGAATAAATGGCATTGGGCATCACATGGACTTTAAGCACTTGAGTGATTTGCGTGATCGAGGATCAATTCAAAATTTAGAAAATACACACTGCTTCAGCTGCAAAGCATTCATGTTTCATGCATTCATCTTTGTTTTCTTTGGAATTGTATTCGTTCACTGGAACGATTGGCGTTTGTTCACTCGCTTTGCGTCACCAAAGTTAACAACCTGTTTTCCATCTGAGAAATTTTGTTAACACCCCTAGGTGCGGGTTCTAATGGCAATTGTTTTGCTTCATCATGCACGTAACAAAAATAATATATAGAACGAAAGAAGATAGAGAAGAAAGAACAAGGCCGTGGTTTGCACTTTCTTTGTAGGCATGGCTTGGCAGCGGAATAGCGGCGATTGACTGGCAATAACCCAACTCATGTTTCCTTCCAATTTGCGAGTCATGAGGAAGCTTGTGTCAACAGAGACCCTTAGCTTCGGGCCGGGATTAGAAATAGATACGGGCAGAGTTGAGCGACTTGTATTTACATGTGGCATGGGTTGAGTATCGCTTCCACACAGGACCACAAACGTGAAGGAGAAAGATGATAGCAAGTAACGCGACAAGATGAAAAGGCCATGTCTCTTTATCCTGAGATGGTCGGTGAAAAGAATTTCGTGAATAATAGAACGCTTTGCACTCTTTTTTCAGCAGCCCTCCATGATCTTCAATGGTCGATTATTCGTGAAATTTTGAGCTAAGTATAAGCGTGAAGTTACATCTATATGAATAAATGGTTAAACGTGTTAAAGTAGCCGTAAAAACTGCGGAGTCAACTGTTCTTCCATGATTTGTAATCATTTCCTTGAATAATGCATTCATTCCTTGAATCAACTACAGTGTTTTCGTAAAGCAATTTCGACAGGTCGAAGAGATTTCAACATAATTTAATATATCCAGAAAGGAATTTTTAAAAAATGGGACACGAGGGGAGAAGGCAAGGGTCGTTGGACAGACTTGCATTGTATTGATATATTTGCAACTTGTGTCCTCCTTGGCCATTAAGAGAGCGTGGGAGGGGAGGGCACACCTGTTCCAACTCTCTGCCAGTGTACGCTACAGCACAAAAATAACATGATGATAACCCACATTTTTGAACCGCAAAGCGATCAGTAGCACTCGTGACTTTTCAACGTAAATGTCTCCTCCTTGTTATCAAATGCCAGGGTGGTCAATGTGACAGCCGTCACAGTCGGAATATTCATTTTGACTTCAGTGACTCTCGTTCTATCTACATCTGACATTTCCAAGTGTCAAGCCTTGTATTGATACAATGTCAAGACGCAAAGAAATTTGGTTTCTTTATATGATGAAAACCACGTGTCATGGACTTTTTTCCGCAAAGGTAAAGCACGGTGAAACATTATTCAGTTGTTGCCTCAAGAAACAGTTATAACAGGTGCATAGCTGCATAAGCAGGTGCTAAGAGTGATAAAGCTAGAATTTGACCGTTATTTTGTGAAGAATTATTTCTTTCTCTTTTCCCTGTATCATGTTACAATTTTCCTTTTTATGTTTTCAAAGGTCGTAATATCTTTGAATGGACGACACTATATGAATATGATAATCCACAAACAGACAAAAAACCACCCCCCCCCCCCAAAAAAAAAAACCCGACAACATGCAGCAGCATAAAAAAATCATACGAGGTCAAAGCAAAATAAACTAAACAAACAAATGTGAAGGAACGGACATCAGTGAAGGGAGAGTTGGGAGAAATTTATCCTATTTATTCAAATACTATTCAGCTGATAATAAACTTAAACTATTTCCTGGAATATCCCTATGTCATCAATCCCTTATACTTGTCTCTGATGGGAGAGTTTTGTTCCTCGAATTCCAGGGAATATCTTGGTAAGACTCATTTTATTCCTCTCTGGCTGCTGCTACGTGCTTTCCTATCAAATTCACTTTGCACTTTCTCAAATTTCATATAACCACCCAGAATTTGCCGCTATCTATATTCATTTTTCGTAAATCGAACTACCTGTTCGAATAGTTCCTTTCTCAGAATCGCAGCAGTTTATCCCTTGCATGGTTGTCTGTAGGAATTGAAAAATGATAATTAAATAATGAGGACCATTTTGTGTTCTTTCTAAAACTATTTCGTTTAGAAAACAAGGCCCGACGAGACAGACAAACTAACTGAATGTTAGTTTGTCTGTCTCGTCGCCTTGTTTTTTGTCTGTCTCGTCGCCTCGTTTTTTGTCTGTCTCGTCGCCTTGTTTTTTAGAATAATGATGACGACGATGATGATTATAGTAGTAGTAGTAGTAGTAGTAGTAGTAGTAGTGGTATTAGTAGTAATGATAATAATAATGATAAAAATAACAATGATAATAATAATGATAATAATAATAATAATGATAATAATAATGATAATAATGATAATAATAATGATAATAATAATGATAATAATAATAATAATGATAATAATAATGATAATAATAATAACAATAATAATGATAATAATAATAATGATAATAATAATAATAATGATAATAATAATGATAATAATGATAATAAGATAATAATATAAAAGATAATGTAACTGTAATAATAGTAATTAAAATAACAATAAGAAAAAAAAGATGATGAGGAAGAAAAGTAGAAAAAGAAATAAAAACTTATAAAAGAATGAAATGAAAACAAACATACCCCCCCAAAAAAAGAGGCAAATGAGATGACTTTTTTTGTTGTTAATATTGTTTCTTTATTTATTTTGCTTTAAAAGGAGTATTTTGCTTAACGTATAGGGGGGGGGGGGGTCACAGGTTGCTTTTTCCCCCTCATCAACCCGCCTCTTTTCAGCTTATCAAAGGTAATGTTTCACTTTAAACATGTCGAGCTTCAGCTCCACTTTTGTTTCTAACATTCAAACGCTTCCAGGCAATTCCTTTGACCAACACTTGACACAGATACAGATGATGTCTACGAACTGAACAAGCATTGCAAGTATAAACGCCATCCTTATAAGAACGTGACCAGAGGCCATAAATCGCTTGGTCTACTAAACTTGGAGAACTGAAACCTTAGTAGTTGTCATGTGTTTGAGGTCTATGAATATTTCATTTTAATGTCATGGCAGATCATTTTTCGAATTTCTCAAGTGGTTTGAATAATTTTACTTTAGATACATGATTTTCATATCCTTTTTTTTTCAAAATGTGATGTAATAATGCCTAAAATGCAATAGGAACTTCAGGGGGATATCGGGGACTTCAGTTTTGGTCTGTTGTAACCGGTCAGAATATTTTAAAAGGAAATTGTGCGGGGGGGGGGGGGGACATCACGTGCTTTATGTTTTAATGCTACATAATTATATGCACACAAACTGGAGATTTTGGAAAATGACTTCACATATTCTTTGCTTGAGAATATCAAGCTCAACTCAATTCAACTCAACTAAGTAATGCTCAACAAAAGGGAAACTTAGACCATGTTAGACCTCGGATTCTATGTAATCGACTTTAGCATGTATAGACCGAGATTTAAAGTTTAACCCGTGATGTCGGATTTGAATTTCATTAGAATGCGGACAGATGTGGAGGTTAAAACAATATGAATGAAGACGGACCGAACGGTATAAATCTTGCTTCAAACCACCATTATCTGTCTCTATCATTCTCCCCAACACTGTGTTATCATGGGCATAGTATCATGGGCATGGTGGATCGGCTTCTAGATCAAGGCCACCAGGGTTTCCATCCACGAAATACATGCCGCCGACGCGGACAGCTTATAGGCGATTGGTGAAACTTGAAGAGGCATCTGAGCGATGTGGTTGCGATGACATGAACTTGGCACCATCATTAAGACTTAATGAGCTCCTCCTGTTGGGAGCTGAGAAAATCTGGCTTGGGAAAGCGAGATGGCCGTTTGGTGTTGGATGACTCGATCCTGCTGGAGCGTATAAGACGGTACACGTTCGCGGAGGATTTGTCGCCTGGCGAAGCGCGGGCTTGGGTCGTGAAAAGGGTACGAGGGTGTGAGACGTCGCCGTGTACAGGAAGTGGAACACTCAGGGGCGGGGAGTCGTTTATAGAATCGAGCGAGGGAATAGATTTTTCAATCTAGAATGGTGTCATGTTATTTCATAAACTCTATTTTTATACTGCTTATCATTTAACAAGCCCTGATTTTCATGCAGGTTCCTTCATGTTTCATCCAATTCGAACGTCTTCCGTAAATACTTTTTTGACTCACGATACGAATGTTCATGCCATTTTGTCACATTACTTTACTATGTATAGTTTAAATTTGTTATATCTTATGTTATGTGAAATATGAGAATAAAATTCAAAATCAAATTCAAATTCAAATTAAACTGAGATGTATTAACAGTTTGAAAATGTATTCCCATCAAACGTAGTCTGTAATAACCTGTTCATATTCATTTTAGAGAAATTATCTTCCAAGTTTGCAATGAATACGTTGTCACTTCACACTATTATGCGCGAAATATCTGCAAATTATTGATGGAAGTGGAAACGAATCAATTAGATGGCTCTTCAAAACACCGGTGAAAATTATGAGATATATCTAAATGTATATGATTGAGGGTTCCTCTTTAAACTTGTCGTCAATATGAATAGTGCTAACTTCCCTTTCCGGCGAGCTGAATATATTTGAAATGAATGGCGAAGTGGTGTAGAGTGTGAAGTTTAGGCCTACAGTGCAACACGGCGCGTGTAAGCTAACGTATAATAATTACGTTTTTACACTTTGAAAAAAATTGTATAAAAAGAAAATGTTGTTTGTTTGTTTTTTGTTTTTATTTCCGTTAAAAAGCAACATAACATACAGATATAATACATAACAGATGTACCATTATGATAGACCATTTCAGTCGTATTAAGAGAATACCTTGTTTTTCCATAGGGTCCGGATATAAAGCTGAACATTTTTCGGTAAACTTCATAAAATATATGAATTTGTTAAGTGGGCCAGATAGTCTGATGTTAATATTGGCGGTAAATGAGTATCACAGCACCAGTCAAACATCACAATCAGTCATACATTGGTATATAATATATATACATACCGATGACAGTCAAGGGACGGTGGAACATTATTTTCATCAATACCATTTCCCTTCTGCTTAATGCCGTACCATGCATGATTCATGTGCGCTATATACTATAGAGTTGTCGAATACTGTATAAAATAACATCAATCACCATCCGACCTGAGGATTCTTTATAAAGTGGTGAAGCTAACTATTTTATTTTGAAGACTTGGGGTGCTATGAGGGGGCATAAACATCATTCAGAATCTCTGATAAATAAAATATTTTCACAGTTCTAGATTCTAGATACCTAACACCCTCCTTCAGGAGGCCTTTCATCCCCCACTTTCTCTTCAGCAGAGAGTCCATCAATTTGAAACAGACGCGGGAGGTCCTTTGAATACAATATCGACCAAATACCTAACCATCATGAACTAGGGTGAAGAAAGCGGGGCACCTCACGGGCCAAGTTCACATCGGATATTAATCTCTGTATGTGATAACATCTAAGCACCTTCAGGAAGCGTCGCTAGACCGTTTTGAAGAATGGGAAGCCAATTTTTAAAAAGTAGTTTAATAAGGAAAGAAGAAGAAAAAAAGTTACATGTATAGGATTGTTTGAACTTGCCGTAGAGCTTGAATTTTGGTTGCAACATTTCCACGTATGCTGACAAATCTTCAAAGAGTTTTTTTTTCCTAACGAGGAACAAAAAAAAGGGGGGGGGGGCATCGTTTATTTAGATATTCCTATCGTTCTTAAAAAAAATCCAGAATTCGCCGCTTTTAGTTTTGAGAGTTTGACACCCCCAAAAAGCCTCCTCTGGTCAGTGATACCTTGCTAAAAAAAACAAGAAAAATCTCTCCTAACGTCATTCTTGTTTCTTACTATCATGATCAACAAGTAAAACTTCGTGATGAAATTTCGCAACAGATATTTCAGCATTATATACATCAAGAACACTAAGATAAAACAGAAATCAAAATCTTTCAGTATAATTATACACCATATCTATCAGTCAGTGTCAGTTCTTCTGTATTGTCTGACCTAAAAGTAAATCTCTCCGGCTTCGGAAGGATGAACTTTGACAAGCGTCTCCCGGCAATGTGAACCTGTCATGTTGGTGCGCCTTCGTAGCAGAGCTGCATCTCTCACCACAGGATTGAGCTTGTTATGTGAGAAAATAGCGCCGTGTAAAAGGATATTCTACTTCGTGTGGATCTCCCGTGTTGCCGAATTAGGTGAAGAAAAGAATGTTTTGACTTAGGTGATTCCGATTCGTAACATGCAATGGTTCACATGCTGTGCACATAAACCAAGGAGGTACCATAGACTATAGGCCAAGGAAGCTACTTCGATATTAAACTGCTTGTTCTCCGCCCCTGCAGCATATATACACTGTTAAAAGCCGTGTGCAAAGAGCTCGAAAATGTTGCTCATAGAATGTCATAGATGATAATTATATTCAAGTGAATTCTAGAGTTTTCTTTTTCTTCCTCCTCTCTTTTTGAATTCTTTAGGATTTAGAGAAAAAGGTGAGGATGAAGAACTCTGGATAAAACAGCGATGTCGTGGATGGAGAGAGATCGAGATTACCGAAGAAAACTAAGAGTTAATAAAGAAGTATTATAAAGGTCGAAATAGATTTAAAAACAATAAATACACGATTGAAGTGCTGGAAAGGAACTGTATTTTAAAGGGATTTACAACTCTCTCCGAGTTACGATACCGGGGGAGCGTTTCATAAAGAGTTTTTGTCGGTGATTTTCACTGACAACTGTTATAAGCTACTGAAAATCCTCGAATCTGATTGGCTGAGAGCAAATTAGTCAGTGAAAATCACCGACAAGACTCTTCATGAAACGCTCCCCAGTTCATCTGTCTAGAAATGTGTAAAAAAACATCCTGTAACTAGCAGAATACTTGTAATGCTATCACGGTCATGCAGACACTGATACCGCAGTGCTATAAACTAGAAACAAATCAACTGTCATATTTCCCCCCAATACCTTTAATCAGATTCTTTTTTTCATCTGTGAATAGTTGACCTTCTTTTGCTTTTTTGTTCATCCTACAAATTAACAACGCCCTTTAAAGCACTCATAGGATTAGCTTTCTCGGGGATTTGTTATCCGTGTTATTTTAGCTGTAATTAACTGTCATGCTGCCGAGGTAAAAATCACAAAATATTTCAATAACACCCCGGAATAACACATCTCGCCTGTGTGCTCATTGCTGCATGTCTAAAAGTGTTACCTGTACATTGACGTATTTTCTCCGACGTAATTTCATGGAGCGGGAAATCTGCAAAATCCGGGTTGAAACATGAGGTTTGTTAATCATTATACTGTTCAGAATCTATTTTTGGTCGTAATGAATCTATTTTGGGGCACTGAGAATGATTTTGGGGTCATAGTGGTGGCCACAAAGCAGTGCTCAAGATGAACCTTTACGCATGCTTTTTGGTATCTTAATGATGCTGCAAATTCATGTTCATGTCGTGTCAAATTCATGTTGATTATCTATGCTCTTTTATAACTACTACGATTTTGAGCTTAATATTTGGATTTTAAAGGGAGAAAAGGGGAGTGAGAGAGAGAGGGAGAGGGGAGGGAAAGAGAGAGAGAGAGAGAGAGGGAGGGAGAGAGAGAAAGAGAGAGAGAGAGAGAGAGAGAGAGAGAGAGAGAGAGAGAGAGAGAGAGGGGGGGGGGTTTGATGAGGATACAGATTCATTATCGATGTTATTACTTTAAGTGATGTTTTAACCCATAAAATTTATTTGTAGTTTTGCTGCTGGCTAGTGAACCAAGGTGTTAACAGTCAAATTCAGTCAAAATAATAGGGGGTTTAAGTTTGGAGGTGCATTTTTTTAAAAATTAAAAATGGCATGCATTGTTGCGGGGCTACAGAAAAGGGGAATGACTAAACCTATCTTTTCTTTTAAGTCCTCAATTCAAAGTCGAGTTTCCCGAAGGTTCCCCCATTTCCCAGTTTGAATAAAATATGCACCCCTGTCATTCACTCGAAAGATATGAGGATGCTTTATACGTCACCACCTTATCGCTATATGTGCGAAGGGTTTTTTTTGCGTGAGGAATGTGTTCCATAGCTCTGGGTTATTTATCAAATCAATGCGGTGGGTGTTCTCCTCGGTGTTTGATTTATTTTACTATTTATTGCTTGTATCGCCTTTCATACGAGGAGGGAAACTTTGTGGTGTCATATCTCTTGGAATGGCGTCTCTGCTAGTTCTGAAGATAACAAAAGATCGCGCTTTATAGTCATTTGTTCTACTATCAGTTGGTCTAATTGCCAGATCGTCTAGCACACCATGGCTAAACCCATTTGGTCTGCTATCATTTTGGTCTAATTGCCGTTCGGTCCAATCATCACTTGGTCTAATACCCTCTTGGGCTATTTGTCATTTTTTCTAATGATCAAATGGTCTAATTGCCACGTCGTCTACTTAGTTTTCCTTATTTCATCTAATGACTATTTGGTTTACTACCATTTCGTCCAATCAGATAGACTAAGTGGTGTTAGACCAAGTGGGTATTAAACGAAATGGGTATAGACTAACTGGAAATTAGACGAAATGGTAAATGCACTAAGCGGCAATTAGACCAAACGGCTATTAGACAGACTGGTTGTAGACGAAATGGGATTAGACAATGTGGGATAAGACCAAACGGGCATTAGACAGGAGTAGACCAACTGATAATTCACCAAGATCGCATCTCCGTACCGTCAAGAAATAAGAATAATGAAGACGATCGAGGTATCTAGGCCGCATGCATAAGGAGGGGTAGATAGGGCTGCAGCCACCCCAGATACCATTGACGTAAATCCCGGGGGGATGGGGGGGGGGATATATTCCCCCCCCCCCCAACTTTTTTGAGAGGGGGGGGGGGGATGGCGTGTACAAATATCCCCCACTTTTTAAGGAAGAAATTATATTTGAATTAATCAGTTAATACAAATTTTTAATAATCTGTCATAAAAACCATCATATTTTAGAATTTCTATTTGAAAATGCAATTTAAAACCAGAAAAGTGCTTATTTTTGGCTCGCTCGCTTTGCTCGCTCATCATATTTTAGAACTTTCGTTTGAAAATGTGATTGAAAACCAGAAAAGTGGTTATAGTTGGCTCGCTCGCTTCGCTCGCTCATCACATTATAGAATTTCTATTTGAAAATGCAATTGAAAACCAGAAAAGTGGTCATTTTTGGCTCACTCGCTTCGCTCGCTCGCAAGATACCAATTAAAATGTGTGTAAGGGGGTCTGTGCAGATGGGTGAGGGTGTGTGTTTATACTTAAGTGTGAGTTCGACAGAAAAAAAACGGCAAAAAAGTCGATCATCCCCCCCCCCCACTCCCCAAAGTGGATTTACGCCGATGCCAGACACTAACTCTCTCAGTGCCATTGAAATTCCCTGCCTGTCGAACAGTATATTGTGGAAGGGGTAGATTTACCAGCATCTTCAGGTTTAACCATTTCTAGTATAGAATTAGTATACAGGCGATTTAGGGATTATCAGATAGCCAATCAAGACAGGAAGTGGGTTATCATGCATGCCTTTTGTTAAACACAGTGGAACGTGGAAATCCCTTTGTCCTATGCCAATTTTCGTGTGTGGTAAGCCTGCTATTGCGCCAATTTACACTCACGGCAAATGAAAGTTTAAAATGATAGATATTCATTTTACTGACTTCGTTTGGCGATCTAATCCTATTTCTTTTAAATTCTTCGACTGGATTTCGATTAACATCATAGCCCGGGGCATCACAGAGTTGTACTCTGAGATGGTGTTGAATTTCTGCTCGCTTTAATTGTTTCGCTTACTCGCTTAATTTTCAAACGGAGAGTTTACATTTTGACGAGTGACGTCAGTCCACCCCGCTTCCTCTCAATATTACCTTAAGTCTACCACAAGACAGTGCAAAAAAGAACTCAGCATGCACGTAATGTCTCATGTGGGAACTGAAAATCCTGTCATTTTCTGTTGCGATCTCAGTGATGAGAAAATAAGATGGAGCGGGTTGCAGCAGGGGTCTAAGAAATGGGGCATGAGACTTTGATGAAATAAAAGCACTGAAGGTATAATGTTTTGATAAAAGAATCTTTTGATTAATATTGTCATTCGGTGTGACGGTACAAGACGATTGGGGAAATAATTCCAAGCATAAGATAGTAATCTAATCTATTTGCTTTCGTCACCAAAGGCGCCTCGTTAACGTGGTGATGTCGGGGGTTTCAGTTCCGATCAAGCAATTAATTCATCACCGGTACGTGAGTGAAAAAAGCCAAGAAGTTCTTTTTGCCAAGCATTTTCTGAGCTTGAAGAGGTGAAGATACGAATTTGGGAAAACTCTACAAATACAGCATAAAACAATTTATGATGCGAGATATAAAGTTTTAACCAACAGTCGTATATAATCTAAGGGCAACAATATCTACAATTTTGTATGATGAGAGAGAAACAGAGAGGGGGGTGGAAGGAAGAGCGAGATGAGAGAGAGAGAGAGAGAGAGAGAGAGAGAGAGAGAGAGAGAGGCTGTGAAGGAAATTTCAGGAAATCGCATTTGTTGAATTACTTGTCAATTCTAAGTCTTCGTATTTTGGATATAGCGGATATAGCCTATTATATCATTAATATGTATATAAAAAAAAAACAGAAAAAGAGAAAAGGTTTGAAATTTTAAGTAAATCAAAAATTTATTCACTAATATCTGCTGCATATGTCCGATGTGTCCGCTGTTTTTTTTTTTTGTTATGTTTTGTTTTTTGATTGACGGCTATTTGTAAAATGCGACATATATTTTAAATTCACTTTGCTTTTTATGGCTTTAAAAAATGTTTAATGGAAAAACCATTAGCAGACATAACAAACACCCTTCACTGTGGTGTTATTCCATGCTCCGGGCTTTCGTCTGTTCTTCACCTGGTAACGATAAATATGTGGCAAGGATATTCAAGTGTTTTTCATTTCAGTTTAGCATACAAGGAGTATAAGTAAGCCTGAGATAGCTTTATCTAAAATCGCAGAATTCAAATCTAAAGTGGAAAAGGGTCAGGAAACTCATCAGCAAGATGATTAACAACATAAACCTTTTTTTCCCAAAGAAAAAAAACAGAGAAAAAGTGGTGAATGCAGAAATCATGCAAGTGTGATTCAACGACCTATAAAGCATAAACGTAAAAAGTCCGAAAGGATTACTTTGAGAGTTTGGACAGTATTTTCCTGTATTCTTGATATTATGCTAGTTTAGATAAAGAGGGTGTTGGTCTTGCAACATTTTTCCTTGTCAAGTTTGTAATGAGATTAAAAGCGAGAAATCTAATTTAATGCCTAAAACTTTTATGTCCCCAGAAAAAAATGTATGTATGCATGTATCATACGCCCATAGCTGTCATTAAAGATATTGGTAATATTGTACCCTTAGTTTGTTGTATTTTATTTCGATCCATGCAGAAGGAGAAGGCCAGAGAATAATCAACTAATGGCAAAAGAAGCTTATCTACATCTCTGAATTCGTTGAATTAAGTAGATATCATCTCTCGTGACAATATTTAAGGTTTAGCGAGGCAGAATTAAAACAAAAAAGTTTGGAATTTTAGTAGTGTAGATATCATTAGCATAATACATCAGAGTAATAATGGTAATGGGTCATTATATAGTCTGATGCTTGACGTTAACTCTCAACTTGGCGCCTCTAACATAAAGAATTCAAATCAGATTTAGAAATGTACAGCTTTACCTGATTTTATACTCTAAATGCAGACTTTGAATTTCAGAAATCCAGACTGTCACAATCGGACTAGCTTGGGGAGTTTGCGCACACCTCACTTACAGACGAACTCGTTTTTTTTTCTGGACAGGTTGATGCATCCTCCACTTACAACTTTCAATATTCTGTGGAAACATTTTGTGTTTACTTTTCGACCTCTTTGAAAATTTAGAACCCTTTATTAGATTTTGCTCGATAGAAAAATGTTCAGCAAACTTTTCGGCATTTGGTCCGACACTAAAATGGTCTATCTAAACTATTGGTCGACATGATATGCTTTCGTTAAGGGTGATGGTTACAATTAATTATCAAAAATGATGTAATTAATCCTGTCTTTGCAACAGGACAAAAACGCATATTTTCTTTGGCGTGTATAACATTCTTTAAAATCGCAATAATAATACCGAAAATATCACTCAAACCTGATGCGCACAGAGGGGGAGATCAGAGAAAATAAATCAAGCCACACTCTCAAATGTGTAGTCATGAGCAGTACATAAAAAAAGGAAGTATTGGAAAGCGTAATCAAATCTACCCTCAAATGAAAAATCGAGGGACCCTTATTTTTGTCTTGGGCTTTGACAAATTCTCCACGACTCCTTTAAATCAGGTATCTCTTTTGATGGAATACTTCAGCAGACAGTTAACGTGCCTGCCGGCCATTATAACTCATAACTTCCCCTCTCCCTCGACTCATTTCTAATGCAACGTTTACCATCGGCCCTACTGTTCTGTGATTAGTGCGTTCTCTTTTTTATATTATATGCCGCCTTTCTATTTCATTATGCATCAATCAATAGGAAAGAACCTTTAGTCGGACACTAGCCTTGTGCTGGCTGGTTTGATAATTAATAAAAAAAGGAACCCCTTCCATAATGGAATTGAATAATGAGACACTTATCGACGGGCGTCATCGTGAAAGGATGTCTTTTTTTTTTTCTCCAGACGGTACTTGGCAAAAGAGCAATATTGAGGAGGTAAATCATCATGATGATTATGTGGTCAGAGTAGTAATGAGAGAGAAAGGAGAGGGAAAAGTTAAGAAGAGTAAAAGAGGGAACAGGGGAGAGAGAGGGAGAGAGAAGGGATAAGTCCAATGTTGAAACTGTATTGGTTGGGCACATGACGTAATCAGTGCTGATAAAATAGAAACGTCTCTCGACGCAGTTAATTAAGCATGGCAGATAAAAATCCCTGCTTCCGAAGACATATATTTGACACCTTGCAACATTCACATGCTTTCCGTGTGTATTTATAGGTTGCCATAGCAACCGGTTAACTATGAAAATGTCGCTTAGTTTGTAATGAAGGGAAGCGAGAAGGAATGGACGATAGACTTTGTTCTGGAAAAGTGCGCTTCAGTGGACTTTGTTAGTGTCTCCATGCAACTGCAGGAGAAAAGACATGGGTTGGGAATTCTCCGAACATGATTACCCTGAGTCTTTCGAGCCAGTTACTGTGATATGACGTAAAATCAGTCTTAATAACACAGAAACAAACATTAAATGAAATATTTGAATGTAAACCCAACAATTTGGATATAATTACATTTCAAAATGGGTCAGTAACAAGGAAAAAGGTTCAAAAGTTGAATGGTACTGATTTTTAACTTGCATGTAATAATAATGAATAACGTAATTATTTTTTCCAGGAAAGTAGTCTGCAAACATAATGGGCGTTGATCTAGAAGACAACACAATGCCAGAAGCAAATGAATGTATAATAACTTCCGAAAAACAGTTACGGGGTTAAGATTAAAAAGCGGGTAGAATCTGTACTAATTAACAGTAGCTATCATCTGAGGAGGAGCGATGGCTCCGTGATAGAACAGTGGTCTGGTCTACCACGAGGCTCCTGGTTAAACACCAGTAAGGCATCAATTCCTTTTAACAAGTCTCTCGGAGAGGACTTAATACCAGCTGTCCAATGGTTGCTTACTTACAAGCATGTTTTTCTAGCAGTCACATCATCAATCATCATTGCCTGCAGGTATGTGTGTCGTAAAAAAGGATAAGATGGTAGAAAGTTTCCAATAAACCAATTTTCATCAAGTCTTCTGCTTTAAAGATATCATTTTTTAATCTTGTAAAACATTAGTCTATAGCCATAACTTTGTGAGATCATTTTGTTTGATGATGTTACTGCCTGTTTGGCAGCATTGCAGTTCTTGCTACAGTACAGTTTTCGCTTCATTGCTTGGAATATTACTCTTAAAATTATTTTTATCACTTAACTTGGTTGTAAATATCAATGCCTCATTGTTGCATTATTACACTTGTCTAATTCCCGAGACCTATCGCGCTTTGGAAAAAGTTTGCCTCCCTCATACCTTTCCACCACCGATGACAATCAAATGTGGTCGCAAACACTGAATGTGCATAAGTAAATCGCCGCACATACGGTCATTTTCTACCCTAGAGGATTGATGACGTCGGAATTGCATAAGACGTGATTTCTTGATACCGTAATTGTGACTGTGTCATTGGTAAAACGAAGACTATCCCTGTATGCGCTGAGATTTTAGCTATCAAACATGTAAAATCTTAATAATCAAAGTTCTGAACCTGCTGAATAGTGCTAGAACACTAAATTCCAGGCTCTTTCGAGCCTCCTTTGAAGATAAATCAATTCGGAATAGCGGTGACGTCATAGCAGGCTTGTGATTGGCCACGATTTGAAGACGAATTGACCTTTACTCAGACTTCAAGGCTCACAGTAAACCAGAATTTCGATTTTAGTAATCATATCATTTGGAACCTCAAAAATGATAATTATAATAGTTGACATTTTCATAATTATGTAATGGAAAACATGATTTCTTCAAAAATTGGGCCACTAGTCGGATCGTACAATGTGCAGTAGCGTTATACCCCCGTTTCACATGATTCAAACACGTCATGCATGCATACGATTCACCATATACATAGAATAATTCGGCCCGCAAAAATAAACCAACTTTCTCATGCTCCAATAACTTGCACGCTTACGGACATGAACAAAAGAAAATACAGCTCCTGACGGAAAATCGGGTAGTGACTTTTTCACCTGGTGGTCCACTACTTCATTATGTCCGTTCAATCTCAAAACCACTTATGCCAGAAAAAATTCATACACATAGAAGATCAGGAAAACAAATAGAACGTAATTTTCTTTTGGAAACAAGATTCATGACTTTTATTTTGTAGATTCAGACAACAAGGTGACAACATTCATCACATAATGTATATTGATGTGATACATTTTAAATTTATAATCATATATTACACTATTGTAATTATAACTTTCATTCAATTTCAACATTTCATGCTCAATATGATAATGTATCAGTATATTGAGTGGCAAGACATGGATCATCAAAGTTAATACAACTGAATAATTTTTGTTGAATAATGATTCCTAAGATCTCTTAATGAGCAGACAAGAGAGACAATTAACGTAACCATGAAGTGATTAATCAGTTCCAAGATAGTAAACGAATCAACAGCACGTATTCTAAATTAAGAAAACTGAGCTAGCTGTCAATAAAAGAAAATGTTTACGACCAAAGCGAACCTAATTTTGATCTAATATAATGTAGTGAAGCCCTGACATTTATCACAAAAATCATGTGGCATACTCTTTCTGCTCGTGTTTCTGAAGTCTTTTGGATAGTAAAACGTATTACCCTCTCCTAAAGTAAAGAAGTTGACAGAAAAATCAAAAGTGAACTAAGCGTTTTGTTTCTGAGAGGTTCTAAACTACGAACCATTTCATAATACTTGATTGGCACAACTGAGTGATTAAATTAGTTTTTCTTTGAAGGACTATGAAATATTCCGGCATGGAGCAAAGAGGAAAGAGAATGTTCCAACCCGGTATGTTTGTTTGAATTTGGTCTACTTGGCCGTAGTTTCATAGTGGCTTGCGTAACAGCATACAACATAAAAGGCACACATTCAACTTTCGCCTTTTCAATCACACAAATTAATATACAGCACAAACAAAATATGAATATATTAAAACCAAGATGTAAAGAGTAAAGGATACAATCATTATAGCAAGTTTTACTATCAACACAAAGCCGTAATTCCTCTTGAGAATTATGAAAATTGATGTGTGTGTCTTACTAGCATTCCCAGGAAGATAACCTGCCTTTAGGGCCGGGGAGGGGGAACAGGCCTTTGTGTTGAAAAGTGTTCATATTGTTTTAAGGAAAATGTCACACCCAATTTCAGAATTAAACTACTGAAAATCACACAGTGTAAATCTGGTAGGGCCTACTATAGTTACCGATGATCCCTCGCCAGAATGACACTTAAAATGTTTCTTTTTATTTCAGACGCCCCCCCCCCCCCCCTCCCCCAAGACATCCTCAACACCATGCTCTAGGAGACTGAATTCTCAGATATCTTAAAGGAAATACGAAAAACGACAATCAAAAACCGGTTCTGGGAATTTCCACGTAGGTACAGAACCTTTAGCTCCGTGGCGCCAAATTTAGTTAAGCAACTATATGTCCCACCGCAGTTGTTTCACATCTACTCTAGACGCAATACACAATGCTAGGAAAGGTGTGGCGTTTTCATTCAATGTTTAACATTTCACCTACTTAAAACTGTTCATTTCGGCCGAAATTTCATAAATTATCATTAAAAGCCGAATACATCGGAAAAAAATCTTTTTAACTTGCATCATCAGCTCTGACAAATAAAAGTTTAAACACCTCATACAAAAAAAATAAGTTTACAAAGTAGACGGTTAATATCTACCATATATAGGTTGTATGAAGAATAAAAAATAATAACAAAACATACAAAAACACACCCAAAGAGAAGAAAAATCCCCCTCCCCCGAATCGGAATGACCATCAGATGTTTCATATCTACCTTAGACGAGGAAGATATAAGTGATTGCAAGACACGTATTTTACTTCAGTACAAAGGCCTAATGTTCAAAATTATTTCTTTTAACGAAAAATGCAATGGTAATCAACAATATCCCCCCTAGAAAAAAACGCAGAATTGCCCTGAACGATTAGAACTACTATTTAGGCTACATTTATCTTGGACTTTTATGGTTTTTAAAACATTCCGTCCCCGCCCGACAACGCTGATATTACACAACATAACGAAGAAGAGGGGGGGGGGGGGGGGGGGAAGGGAGAGGTCGTGGAGAGTTAGAAGTTC
This sequence comes from Echinometra lucunter, assembly GCA_029962745.1. NCBI lineage: Eukaryota > Metazoa > Echinodermata > Echinoidea > Camarodonta > Echinometridae > Echinometra > Echinometra lucunter. The sequence continues at coordinate 22,402,242 of CM057151.1, forward strand.
GAGCAAGGCAAAGATAATGAATAGATCATTCATTGTAGTGCTTGATATTTACGCTTGAACTCCAGCGTAAAGAGCGAAAGTCTCTAGTGCCTGCCAGCAAAATATCAAATTGTCATTCTCTATGAATCAATTGCAATCAACCGGAAACCTCCTTCAGGATAACAAAATATTTGATCCAATATTTTGTGCTTAGAAAGTGCACGCCTACAATTTCCGTCAATATCGTTTACCCTTCAATGCACAACTTCCAGCATACGGGGGGGGGGGGGGGAGAGATATTATTAATTTTAAAGGTGTTTTATAGGTTTTAATTCACTTTTTGCAATTTTGTAAGAGTATTAAGCTGCATCAAAGATATAACATTGATAGAGAGAGATAAGGGGGGGGGGGGAGAGAGAACGCACGTATTCTTGTCGACATGTGGTTATTTTTATTCTATTTGTCTATTCAGCACCCACGTTTGCCGATCGGTCAGCGACCAGTATCTTTAAGCGATCTTTCCCTTCTCACGTCATTATTATGGATTTCATAGACGAGTGTCCTCACCCTTTCCCTTGGCCCTTTACGGCAGGACCAGAAATAGACTACCCGAAGAGCAATATCCCCTTTCCTTCCCCCTTCAATGTCTACTATATTGCTCATTGATCAATGTCGTCCTAACGCGTCTCTGTTTCTTTCTCTTTCAACATCGTTCATGCTCTCTATCAATCGATTTGGAGGCACTGTCTCCGGTGTTACCCTATACTCCATCTCTCAGAAAAAAGGGGCGCCCCATCCCTGTCCTTGCCTTTCTCTCCTTCTATTTCTCAAGCGGGTGAAAGATTCTGTTTATGTCATCATGCAGTGGCGCAGAAACGGTTGCCTCTACTGTAAACAGTGTGGTTGTTTGATCAGTATCCCCTCATTGCGGCTCCCCGTGCCCATTCGCCGACCGATCGATCAGTAGTCATTGTCTCAGCTGCTCCTTCATCCAATCCCACCCATTCTTCCTACATCCCCTGGGAAAGACCGTCTCTATTATCTGTTACATGGTGGTAAAAGGTAACGTGGGTGAGCTGCCCCCACCCACTCACCTGCGGGAGATAAAGATCACAATGCAGGAGGAGTACTTATATGTAGTGGTGTAGCCACAAGTGGCATGGGGCATATGCCCTCTCCCACTTGAAGGGGACAAGGCAACATAAAGAAAAGATGACTGCAACTCATTTTACATGTACATCTCCCCATTCAATGGAAATATTTCTCACATTACATCACCTTGCAAGAGGGGTGCCCCCTCCCCATCTCCGAAAAATACCAATGCCCCCTAAATGGCCGGACCTTCGTTACATCACTGATATTTTGTACTACACTGCCTTACGAACACTGGTAGAATCCTACAGAAGAGTTCCACACAGTTACGCCCCTCTGAGCAAATGCACTCTGATTAAACTTGGGTTTGAGTAAACTCAAGACCAGAGACACACTTCCATCCGATGTGCATTTCTACCTAATCCTTATCTAAATGAAGAATGAAGTATGTTGCCTTTGCAGAGTACAGTTTACATTGCAAAATTGAGTTATCTAGATTTTCTCCACTGCTAGATAGGGAAGCATGGGGGCAGAAAATGTTTAATTTGGTAATTGCGACCATACTTTGTTTGCTTAAGGGTTCGTTCAATGGAAGAGATCCAAATGGCGTGTTTTCGTTCATCTTCAAGATACATGTAAGTGGAAAATAGTTGGCGTATTCCTGTTTGAATGAAATAAGAAATAAGTAATGTCCAATCAAAATAGTCTTTTTACGCTAAAATTAGTATGGACATTCCTATTTGAAGATTTTTTAATGTAAAAAATAAATAATGTCCAATCATAATAGTCTTTTTCATGGACATAGTGGATGAAGTAAAAGTAAAGAAGACAATGAGAAAGATTATCACAAAAGTTTTAGCGGTAGCTCTACGGAGTATTATTGAGAATGAGATTGAGAATATACCAAAATTTGTGAATTGGATGAGCAACGAACATACTGTCTGCTAAACTTCAGAATGGCATTAACTTTGTTTATATAATGGGACTTCAAACCTTTATAGCTCCCTGAAGACATGAGCTAGTTTGCTGGTCATTACTCTTCACGTTTCGTGCCAAGTAGCTTCCCCCATTGCATAATCCAATACCAGAAAGTACTGTCCACACATGCCAATATTTGACACTCCATATCTATCAAACACACACGTATGGAAGCACTGATTAGCATTTCTTATGTGGAATCTGTGGTATAAAACACACATGGTGCTGAAGCCCAAAGTATACCAGATCTGCATTCATGGTAAATAAAGTCTGTTCCCAGTGTTTATATATACTTTGGGTTAGAGTGCTTCTCCTTGTTAGTCACTATGTCAAAAAGATAGATAGATAGGGATAGATAGACAGATACATTGTAGATAGATAGATAGATAGAGAGAGAGAGAGAGAGAGGATGAGAGTAAGAGAATATAATATCAAGTATATGTAAACAGAAAGTGAGTGTGAGAGAGGTAGAAAGAGAGAGAGAGAGAGAGTAATGGAGATATCTCTAACCTTTTATAGCGGTACAGAGACATACATGTAATCAAATCAGAGTGAGAATATCAGTCGTCATTAGTGCTCTAATGGAAATTCATACTACCACTGCCCTGACACTCAGTGTGAGCTTTCAAACTCTATTAATTCACCTATCTGTAGTAATAGTCTGCACATGCATAATCTCTGCTTTACCATGCTCATGCACAATAGAACCCAACAGATGAACACGACAAGGTTTATTTCAATGTAAAATCTTACTTTTATCACTCACTGCGACAGCATCATAATGACACTGTGACCTTAGCGTATCAGCATTTACTGGTAAGGCAGTCAAAGAGAAAATTACAGTGAAAAGGAGTGAGTAATAAATGAATGCACAGAGCTATGGTCATTAAATGGGAAGCAGGTCAGTTAGAAAGTGACAGAGAAAGGGAGAGAGAGATAGAGAAGGAGGGAAAGAGAGATAGAGAAGGAGGGAAAGAGAGAAAGAGAGAGAGAGAGAGAGAGAGAGAGAGAGAGAGAGAGAGAAGAGAGAGAGAAAAACTTCTGCCAGCATCATTATAGGGACACTAGATACTAAATTTCAGAATTAGCAGGCGAGATCACACTAATTCCAGAATGTATCATGCATATTTCGCATTGGGCATTGGGAGTCAGCAACGATCAATGCGAGTCAGAGCATCCAGGTAGTATTCCAGTGGGACGCAGGATACGAGTTACCATGGCGATAGAGATGTTGTTGCCATCATTCATTGTCCAAACACATGCAGTGTCAGAAAAACGTCTGTAGGTTTTATTAAGTAAGCCTTATTGATCGTACAACACCCACTTACTGAGAATTAGGAGCTGACAATGTTTTTTGCATCAAGGGTTACATGTAGTAAGCAAGCTCCAGGTACCCTAATGTAATTCTGTAAAATACAGTACCTGTCATTTTAAATGGCATTTTAGTTAAGACACTTCATTCCAGCTCTGAGTAGGTATCTTTAAAGGTAGAATTCAACCTTTTTGAAAAAGAAATGTTTAAGAGTCTAAAAAGCCAATTGAAAGTGGGTAAAATGGATGGCATAAAAGGTGAAGATTTGCTTAAAATACTGTTCCAGATATGGTGATATCAATGATTGCATCCTTCAAATATGTTTAACATATTCCAATATCCATGCCTGCTAAAAGAGTTCAGTAACTTACCAATGGGCAAAAAAAAAAAACCCCAACAAAAACAATATCATCATGAAAAGCAATTTGATTGATGGAAAACTAGAGACATCCTGGAAACTTCTTTGTGCTTGCAGTAAAACTACACAAACAGAAGAGTATTCTGGAATATAGAATTCAGCAATTAGATTTGATACGCATGTAGAACAATATCAATACCAATTTCGAAGATGTGCAGTAGGAACATCTTCTCGGGCACGATTCTGACCCCGACCGAGAATGACAGTATATTGCAAACAGCCTGCAGGCATTTAATTAATATGATTGCAAAATGGACTTATTCCCCAGAAGCAGGTTCATACATTTGAGTTTGAAATTTCCTATCATGAATAACATGAAGGAAAAGAGAGAAAGATAAAGAGTTTAGTGAATAATGCAAAGTATTTAAACTATCACATGAAAAGCTCTAGAATGACAATCTTCAATTTGTAAATTCCAAGAAAAAAAGGCCCTTGCACCCTCTTGTTGAGGTAAGTGTACGTCATCATGCTTTAGGAAAAGGGTCAAGTATAAAACACTTCCATTTTCTAATTCCTTTCATTAACAAAATGAGAAAATTGTATCCATTTTTCTCTAGATTAATAAGAACCATGTTATAAATGAAAAATAAGCTATTTAAGAAATTTTGCAAGTAATAATAAAAAAAAATCATCAGGAGAAAAACAAGGCTGGGATTACAGTATGGTCAACTAAGCATAGCTAAATGTAGGCCCCTCCCCCATCCCATAAAGACCAAAATCTAAAATGTACTATTCAGAGCAACAGTTCCAGCTTGTAGCCTCTTCTATTTAATAAGACCCTTTCTGGAGAAAATATATGTCTTTGTATTTTATGTAGATAGATGTACACCATGGAAGAAAAAAAAATTATCCCCAAGATAACCTTCACAAAGTTTGCCCCTTCCCAATTTTTGAGAAATTATGCAAGGAAAAGCAGTTACAATTTCCGAAACGCATCATGTCCGAACATTTGTCGACTGATGCATGAAATAAAATGGAAACTTTTAAAGGATTGACATTCTGGGCGCCAACCAAGCCGATGCCCTTTTCATTATAGTATCATCAATCACAGGGGGCCTTACTTTGTCCCTCTACAGAGGATTTTCTTGAAGCGACGTGTTTACTAGGCTGTGAAAAATCTCAAACCAGCAGTAAAATTCTTTCTATAATACAAAGAAAATGATTTCTATTCCTGGTGGTGGACAGAGCGAGTTGTTGTCAGGGATCAACAAAATGGCAATCACCCCAGGTAAGAGCCGGTCGGGGGAATTGGAACAAAAACCACTTCTGACGCATGTGCAAGGAAAGAGCCAGAAGAACAGATTTTGTATGCCCAGAGCATTAGAGAGATGGGGGGGGGGGGGGGGAGAGAGAGAGAGAGAGAGAGAGAGAGAGAGAGAGAGAGAGAAACAGATATAAGAAAACAAGGGAGGGAAAGAGAATTAGCAAGAAAGAGAAGGGGGAGTGATGGTGGTGGGAGTGGAGGAGGGAGAGAGAAAAGGGGGGGGGGGCAAGGGAAGAAGCAGTTTGAAGCCTATTAGATGGACAGCAGAGAATTTTCAAAGAAAAGGAGAGAGGGAGTGAGATAAGTGACGGATAGGGTATCACTCCTTTGTGACCTATATCAAATAGTAATACAGGACAGCTTTGTTTGCCTGTTTGAGTTTGCAAATGTGGAGGATTAGCCATTCTGCGGCGAAATTTTTTTCGCCAGCATTTCTTTCTGCTAATAACTTCTACGAATGTGCCTGATGGGAGACTCCAATTCCTGTCTCTGTTCGAAGTCTTGATCACCAGGGAGGTAAGGTGTGGGATGAACTGTGAAGCTGAAATGCTGAATGACACTCAAGGGAGTCATAAGACAGAATATGCTGTCGTGCCGAGGAATATTTGGTAGCATGCATGCTGATTGCTTCAGCAATCTCAGAGTCACTTGCTCAAACATCAGAACAAATACAGGCCCTGCCATTTTGGAGAGATTTCTATTCAGTACTACCCGGTATCCCCTAAGTCTTTCCGGTACAGGATAATCTTGTAGGGAAATGGAAAAAAATACATCCCAACTTAGTTGAAAATCCCTTGCTATCGAGCAGTAATAAGAAACAATTGACACTAAAGAAGCTTAATTTCTTTAAATGCTCCTTCTTAACCAGACCTTTACATTTGGCAGTGTGAGTTTTCTAATAATCAATACATATGCTTTTAGTCTTAACTTTCAGACAAAGGAAACATCCAGGAGAAATCACTTGCAGATGTTGTTGAAATTTGGTTGCTTTCCATTCCTGGGGGTGGGGGTGGGGGGTATTGGGGGGGTGCATACTCATACTCTCCATAAAAGAAGATACATTTATATAATGAAGGGTAAGTAAATACACTTTGTAATACATGGAGTAACCAATTTTACCATCATGGATTTTACTCTCTGTCCATCAAAAAAAATACTGCATGTACTATAAAAATACCCATGCTCCTTCCTATTTCTGTACAATTTGCTACATGATTAATAATCTCTTTACACCATCTACAATCAGTCAGCTAAAGTCAATATGACTGCAAATCATACACTGAATTAGCTCGTTCAGTTCAACAAGATGACCTGTCATGGTGTTTTGTTTTTTAATATGAGGCTATACATAATGAAATTCAAAATAATTTCTGCTTGTTGGACCTGAGATATAGTACTATCATACTCAACATAGACATGCAGTTTATGATATATTGTGGAGGTCAGGTAGATGACAGTTACATGTACCTCAAATCGAAAGGATTGTCTATTATCATAGCAGACAGGGAGGCCTTATGAATATTCCACAGTCCCACCAATTAAACAGAATGAAACCTAATGCAATCCCCAAGTTTGTGATTTTTAGGTCAGTGATCTTGATTATTCTAAATGGAAATAACAATTCAGTGCACTGGGGTGGAATACAGAGTTGATGGAGCTTGATTGATTGCTGGATACTGATGGGGGATCTACTATCCGCCTTTTCCCCGTCACTGGCTTTGATCAAGCAAGCTTCAAAAGCAATTTGTCATCCTGCAAGCATCTCTACTACGCAAACGTTTTCTGGTAAATACTGATTTTGTCAAAATTGCAACTTTGGTATTTATTCATTAGAATAAGTGGGAAAAACACTCTTTGATGTTTGAAAGTAACATCATGAGTAAAAGTAGAACTAAATCACGTGGTAGAGCATATCATGTAATAATAAAAAATTAACACAGTTTCTATTTCAAATAATGAACACAATCATCTATTTTTAAAAATGTCACACACAAACAAGTAATTATCAAAACCAAACAGAGAGAACACAAGAAAGAACAGCAAAGATGAATAAGTCATTACTATACTGGTAAACCATCTATGTTGGCACAAAATTCTGGTAATGATCTACTCCTAAGTGTTGCACTATTCCCAAACTCTGGTACACTAATCGCTCTGCGACTCCTCGTGTGAGCATACTGTCTGTCTACCTGCTCCGAGACGCTTGCCAATGGATGCACGCGGATGTTCTGTTTGACTCGGGTGAGGTTATTTGTCTTTTTCCACATCCAGTCGGTGATTGTCTCCTCGGGCTGTCTCTCCTGGAGCACCTGTATGATGATGGCTTTCAGGATCTGCGGCACCTCCTTGACGTCCGGTCGCCGCGTGAGCAGTTCCCTGAAGCGTGAAATAATCCTGCCCGTTTCACACGCCTTCACCTTACTGCACAGATCCTCTAGCTCTAGCTGCTGTAGCTGAGGGACGATATAATACTTAGGCTGGGAGCTGACAAGCCAGCTATAGTCCACCGTCTGCTTTCGCTGCTTCTCGTCCTGATCATGCTGCCACTGCTGGTGCTGTACCTCTTTCATCTGACTCTCGAGTTCGTTGAAGATGCACTCCCGCACCACAGCGCCCTCTGTCTTGGCTGGGATCCGAGGATCTTGCCTGAAGAGACCGGTCAGCGACATCTTGGTCATGTTAAGCACATCCTGGAGCAACGACTGGTAGTTGCTGAGGAGTGAAATATAAAAAATACGGTCAAATGAATTTCAAGGGGGTGCTTATTATTCATAATACATGCATCACTTACATAATATGTATTTTGTGTATCTAGACTGACTTTCAATGAAAGAAAGAGAGAGAGAGAGAGAAAGAGAGAAAAAGAGAAATGGACAGCTAGGAGCAATAAGTCACATTTATGGCTATCTGGCTCTCAGAAGACAAATGAAGGATGGTGAAAAAAAGAAAAGTAAATGATGTAAATTCAGTAGCATATCAATGTACATACATCAAACTTCCAGAAATATTATTTCATGACAATAAGTTCATTCAGAACCACATATGTAAAGGCTCCAATGTACGGAATGTATATTAGGTTTTTTTTTTTTATTTCAATGAAGTATTTATTTTATATGGAAATTTGGGATATACTGGCATAGTTCAATCATACGGAATATGATTTTCTTTGCTTCATCAATTCTACATCAACATAGCTGATGTTATGTCTCTGAATGGGAGGGGCGGGTGGGGCGGGTGGGGCAGGGGTGCCAAACAATCATAGTCGTGGTTTGCACAGTAGTACAAGTCCACATGTGAGTATACTGAACATATATGTATGTGGACATACTTGTACTTTTTTTTTCTTGAATTATAACAAAATATAGTTGCTACTTAATGAATTCAGTCTCCATAAAGCAGGTGTCTATTTGAAATTACCTGGCCCATTTTACAAGGATTGCTATTAATAACAAAGTTGCCTTTCCACATTCCCTTTCAACAGAATGCAGTCAGACAATGGGGCAGGTGTTGAATCTGACAACTCATTTATTTTCCTATTTTTGTTATCCCTTTTAGATGCATTGGTGCAATCTCTCTAGCAAGGGGGTCAACAAACGCATAATGGTTGATGCTCCATAGATGTAGGCTCTTGCGTTATTCATGATGCGGTGAATACTGTTAAATAGTTAAAAAGCTATTTGCATTTGTACACCTAAAACATTTTTAGCACATCGCATTTTCAATTTCATTCCCTACACAGATGACAACACCATTAGGTAAGTCACAATGCTCAATATTTAATCTGATTGGTGAGAAGCAGCATGTTATTTATCTATCAATTTCATAGGGTCTATATGATTTCTATGTGTATCTTCAGAAGCATTTTAAGCCAAATCCCCACTCATTCTTACATGTAGAAACTTGCCATCACTGATTTATTGATATGCATACACACTTAGAATGCAACAATGGTAGTACCTTTTGGGGTACAATCTTGCACCTAACATGAAAAAGGTGCAAAGATGCACCCTTTTGCACTTGTTTGCTACCAGAAATGCCTGTCTGCATCCTTAAAGGTGCAACTATGCACCTTTCAGGGTGCAGAAATTTTTGCATTCAAAAGGGTGCAAATTTGCACCTTCCCGAAAGGGTACAACTCTACACCCTTAATGGTGCATAATTCTTCTTTGGGTGCAAAGTTTTACCCGTAAAGGAGCTCCAAGTGTTGCATCTGAAGGGTGCAAAATTGAACCTTTTATTCTTAGTGTGTACAACATAAATTCAAGAATCTGGTAATTCATCACTTACAACTTTGATTATAACAGAATTTGCAATAACATAATACTTCTTTAAAGTGATTACAAAAAAAAAGATATATGATTGAGAATAGAATTCTAAGAAGAATAACATTAAAAATTTGATGATTTTTCAGTCGAAATCAAGGCATTTTGGCTAATTTTCTCATAAAAAGTCAAGAGTTGACAAAAAAATTTGAGTATGAGGTATGACGTAAAAGTGGTTACTCAGCTTCGCGCACTGCAGTTGTGGTGCGCCCTAGACTGTACAATATGTATTATACCCTGCGCGCATTTGCCAGAATTGCGTGACAAGGTAACCACTTTGATGTCAATTTGACGTCATTGTGTGTACCCAGTTGAAACTGGGACACAGCTGAGGGGCCAAAAATATCCTGAAATCTTACATTTTGGGGTTTTCTTGGCAACACAACTTTTAAGAAAATTTAGGCAGATGATTTGCTGCTGAAGAAATCATGCTCTTTTGAATGAACTAACATTGTTTCAGCATTGGGTACCCCCTTTAAACAACAGACAAGAAAAATCCTATTCTTCAAACAAATTTAACAATGATAAAAAATGAAATAAGTAGTTGAGATTAATAAGACCAGCTCATAATAAGTTCAAGGAATTCAGATTGCAGACCGTCATTTTGGTAATGTATGTTCTTTGAAACATGTGAAATTATAATGAATAAGAACAAAAGACAATGGATGGGCAACAGGTCACAATCTAATGTCCCTGATCATCCTATGGGAGAGCAGTCATGAATGAAGGATGACAATCGGAGACCTCTTCCCTATATACCTATCAATTTTTAAAGATGAGACATCTCTTTTTAAAGACCAGAGCAAAGACGTACATCTGTAGTGTCTTCAGGGCTTTAAGAAAGAGACGGAGGGGGACAGAGGTTTCTATCCTGCATCCGAAGATTCTGGAGTTGTCAATCAACCTCCTTCTCATCTGACGAGACCCCTTCAAGCATGCATTGAAGTAAGCAAGTCAATGAGAAGATCATATCCCTTATCTCAGTATCTACAGGTAACACTTTCACCCGTCGAGAAGTGCATTTTCAGGTCACTGGGGCTGTTCATATTCATCTCCAAAGGCAGGATCCAGAGAATTTGTTCTGTATGAACTCTCACAAACACCCCAAAATCACCCTGTTCACATGGCTTTGTGCATACATATTTTCAAAATGACAAGACCTTCTTTTATTTCATTTACATTCATTCCACATCATTTGCTTCATACTATTATTGTATTTCAGTCTGACCATGTATACTTAGTTTAAGTATCGAAATTAAAAAAGAAAAAGAAATTATGGGATATGCTCCAGCAATGTGCATTCATTTAAATGTTGTGTTTGATATCTACATTACATTTAGATGGTGGAAAGAGCTGTCTTTGCTCTGCTCCACCTCTTGATCTAGATATCATCTTACACAGTGAAAGATGATCTAAAAAAATGCACCTCTCAAACAAAAATGTCTCTGTAGTTCACAACTGTGTCACAGAAAAGAATGAGAAGAATATTACAGAAATAAAGAAAAACTATATGCATGTCTTCAGCATGTGAAAGACATAGAGAAATACGAAGAGAGAGAGAGAGAGAGAGAGAAGGGGGGGGGGGAGTTGGTGAGTGTTGAGAAAGAGAGGGCAAGAAAAAGAGCTGGGGAGGCGAGAGATAAACATACAGGTGGTTGTTGCTTACTTGCACAAAGTCTGCTGTATCTTTGATCAGACTTATGTACATGTACATACAAATGCACTGCACCCAAACAGTAGACAATCCACCTGAAGGTAACCTGTACTGCAACTAGAATAAGAGGAGGAAGAAGAAGAAGAAGAAGAAGAAGAAGAAGAAGAAGAAGAAGAAGAAGAAGAAGAAGAAGAAGCAGCAGCATTAGTAGTAAAGCTCATAAACAGATGGTTTCATCATGTCGGGAAGGGGTGTAGACACAATAGTGCTGGGAAAGACAGAGACGGAGATAGAAAGAGGGGCTAAATTACGAAGACGACTCTATGGTCCAGAAATTGTTCAATTGGTCTGCAAATTGCGGGGAAAGCAATATTGCTGTTCACCCCACACGACCTACGGTAATCTAAATTGCCCAGGATCCACACAACTAAATTGATTGAACTTTGTGCAAGGAGCGGTAGTAGTGCAGCCATTCCTATTTATAGAAGAGTTTCATCAGATCAGGAGAAACCAAAACAAATCATATTAACTCATTTATAGTACAGAAAGTAAGTGCACTAACTGCAGCGCAAACAAATGCTACATGCAGATTGCATTCTTTCCTGATATTCTGCAAGCATGCATCTTACTTGAAGTCATCAGTTTTCCATAACTTTTATTACATCCTTCTGCTACTTGGTGTATGAAATATCTTATTCTTTCATTACAGTTGATGATAACAAATGTTAACTAAAATTTCTGAAAAATAATGTAACACAATGCTGCAAACATTCTGAAATCTTGAATTATGTATCAAATGGGTTGGTAAATACAGCCCTGGAAAATTTATCATTGTAGGCCTGGTGAACAAAAAGAACATAGGTTTTCTTTCACTTAACCTTTCAGAAATTGATAGAAGAGGTTTGTTCAGGAGGTGAGTATGTGTCTCGGGTGAGAATGTTCTGGTATCAAATGTTCTGCGATTGCAGGGGAAACAGAGAGAGGGTGTCACATTGATCTTTGGCTTTTCACCAACTGCTGCATGCAGCTGGTGGTAAACAAATAATCAAAGGGCAAGTTCCTTCAGGTGGGGTGCCATCAATTATCGATAAGTAAGTTTTGATGCATCATCAAACAGATGAATGTACAAAATCAAGACGGTGATGATGATCATCATCACAATCATCATCATTATCATCGTCATCATTTCATCATCATCATCATTGTCACTATCTGTTTAATTTAGGATTTCAGTTATTTTCATCCATTCTGCTAATTTAACATGTTTATCTATTTCATAATATTTGGGGTTGCCATATTTTCAAGCAAAATGCTTATACAGTGTGTCCCAGAAAAAACGAAACCGCAATGTATCAATGTTTATTTACATCTTAATCACAATCATGATTTATAACTAATACATATTTGTAAAGCTTAGACCCCCTTCTTTCATTAGATATCACTAATATGATACATACTTCATGCATGAGTAAATTACAACAATATGAAAGAAGGGCTACCAAAAGTCCTTTGCACAACCATACCTCAAATTCAAAGAGATAGATATGAAAATATTTCTGTTACTGTGATATGAAAATAATACTTCTGAATAGTTCATTTTCTGCTCTTTAATATGAGTCCTCAATGGATGAAAATGAGTCGGGGATGACTAAGCTCTGTTCTGACTGTGGTGCTTGCATTTCCATGATTTACTACATGAATTCTCATGCATTCGCTGTCCTAGCAGTGAGCAAAGAAGACAAAAGACTTCATGCATGGTTGATCATCAAGAAAATGGGGTGGTGAAAGCAAAACCTCACAAAGACGATAAAAGCTCTGATTAATAATGAAGTATGTTTCCATTAACATAATTCACCTTGCAGTTAACAACAGACTGATCAACGAGTGTTTCTAGTAACAAGAAAGGGATGTTCTGAGCTCAAGAGCCTTCAGCGAGTTGCTGATGTTGCTGCCTGTCTAGCAGTGTCATGTCTGGTTCAATTTATGAATAGCTTTTATGGAAAGAAATTAATTCTTTAAGAGTTGACAGCTATGCAGTGGTGTTTGACTAAATAAATTTATTAGATGAACAAACGACCATAACATCAACATACAAACACGCATACAGAGGGAGGCAAGAGGAAGTGTGAGGGGTGGAGAGTTAATGGTTTGGAGTTCCGAGTAGGGATAAAGATGGAGTGGGGATGAGGAGGAGGGTGGGAGAGATGGGTTTTAACATGCAATTTATCGGTTATGCAGTGTTGTTTCACTAAATCTATCCAACAGATGAATAAACGACCATAACACAATACACACATCATCACACACACATAATGAGGGAGGGAGGGAGCTTGGGGGATTGTAGAGTTTGGGTTCCGGGAGGGACTGGGGATGGAGGTCGGGTGGGGTGATGATAGGCAATGAGGATGAGGAGGGCGAGATAGGAGGAGTCTCTACACGAAAGTTTTTAGATCATGCGTGACCATCTCCGCATCCATTCATGCGAATAATTGGTGCGAAAAATTGGTGAGAAGTTAAGAAACAAATGATTTTAAAAATCGAGGAAATGTAATCACTATTTCAATTTAAGTTATCTCTGTCATGCTTGGTTCATTTTTCCTGAGTGAGGTATCAAACGAAAGGGCAGAAAATGAACTTTCTAGAAATGTGATTATCTCTTTGAAATTCAAACATCGTTGGCCAAACGAATTTTTGGTTACCAACTTCACATTGTCTTTATTCACTCATGCATGAAATATATATCATATGAGTGACATTGCATGAAAGGAGAGGGTCTAAGCTTTACAAGTATGTGCCATTTGTTAATTATAACTGTGATTAAGATATGATTAAACATCGATCAATCTCGGTTTCGTTTATTCTGGGACACACTGTAGTGGCAATCCTTCTTCCGCAAATGATTTTATGTTTAATGAAACAGGGGAAACAGAGAGAGGGTGTCACATTGATCTTTGGCTTTTCACCGACTGCTGCATGCAGCTGGTGATAAACAAATAATCGAAGGGTATGTTCCTTCAGGTGGGGCGCCATCAATTATCGACAAGTAAGATTTGATGCATCATCAAACAAATGAATGTACAATATCACGATGGTGATGATGATCATCATCACCATCACCATCATCATTATCATCATCATCATCATCATCATCACCATCATCATTGCCACTATACTTTTAATTTAGGATTTCAGTTATTTTCATCCATTCTGCTAATTTAGCATATTTATCTATTTCATATTTCTTTGGGGCTGCCATATTTTCAAGCAAAATGCTTATAATGGCAATCCTTCTTCCACAAATAATTTCATGTTTCATGAATTACAATAATTCGACAATTTATCATTTCTTGTTTTTGAAATATGATTGTTACAAATACTTGTTTATTTATGATTCAGGGTTCATACACTTATACATTTTCAAAATTCCATGACTTTCCATGACTTTCTGGGGCAGAAAAATGCAAATTTCCATGACTCATTGATCACATGTGATGCAAAACTTACATAAAAAGTGCGCTGTGTCAAAGCTGATCTGAGTGCCATGAATGCAGGGCTGGCCAGAGTGCAAATTTATTAACATGAAAAATATCTTGAATAAATGATTTTCCAAGACTTTCCAGAGGAAACTGACAAATTCCTTGACTTTCCCTGACTTTTTGCTTCTGGAAAAAAGAATTTCCAATTCCCTGACTTTCCAGAAATTCCCTGACCTGTATGAACTCTGTGATTTATTGTCCAGAAAGTACTTTTTTATATATATGTTCACAAAAATGTTAATATGAATGCAGAAAAAAATCAAATCAAATCAAATCAAAACTTTCCCTGCATATACATATTTAAAAAAAAAAAAGCTTTTCCTGTCTCTGAAGGGCCCAGAAACTGAGAAATCATGGGGAAAGTGCATTTGCAAAAGGCTTGTTTACTTGTACATTATATATATACCCGTTATGCAAGCCCGTCAGACTAATGCAATAAAAGTTCGGACAGCATGAAGTTGACCAAACTCAGTCTAGTCGCATACTAATTTGGGTTCTAACATTTTTCACAATCTTTATTCTTTAGACTCTTAACAGGTTTCATCGTGTTCACTCGAAGAATTACATCATGTATAATGCTCCAACATTTCAAAATACAAAACATAGTTTACTTCTAATTTGTTAGTCTAACCATTGCTCTTCATTGCCTTTCCCCTGCAGTGGCGTAGCTAGGATTTCATTTTAGGGAGGTCGGTAGTGAGCACGTGAAGCGTGCGAATCACTTACTGAGTGCACGAAGCGTGTTCCCTAGGGGGAGGGTGCAGGGAGGGGAGAGTTTTCCCTCCTCCCGTGCGAAGCGTGGAAGCTCCGATGTTTCTTTGAATTGTTCCTTGTTTGCTCCCGCTCTTCTTACTTTCTCTTACCTTTTTCTTTTCTCACTAACACTTTTTTCCCTTCTGTTCTTTCTTTCTTTTTTTCTTTTTTGTTGGCGTTTTGGAGGGGGCGACCGCCCCCACCGCCCCCACGCCACCCCTTGGCTACGCGGTTGTTCCCCCGACACGTTGTCACCACGGATTACGTAACACCCCCCAGGCTCTCCCAGAGAGCTGGCCATGTAATTGTTTTTCCATATGACTAGTTGTTTGACTACTTTTTCATTGTGCGAAATTTGAAACACAGGGCAATAAATCACAGTTATTTTAGATTATCCCTTTGTCTTGAAACGTGAGCGACCGACTGCATTCCCTCTCTCTCATCAGAGATCACCCTGCTTTTCCCCATGATTTCTCAGTTTCTGGGCCCTTCAGAGTCCATGCTCCCCATGATACAATCTTCTTATGCTAAAAATGCTTGATTTTTATCATTTTTGTGGTTCATAAGATGTGATTTAAAGAGCATCTTAAGAACTGTATGACAAATCATACAATAAAAAAACCCCAGCAAAGTTGAATAAAATCAGTTGGGTTTTTAGTGAAGAGGTGAACCAAGGGAATTTTGCCCAGAGTCAGTGCCCTTTTGATTCTAAGCAAGTGAAGTCAGTTAAATAGAAAATCAAAACTTAGTGGCAGATGTTATTTTCTTAACTACAAACGTGAGGAAGTAGTAGGTTGCTTCTCGAAAGAATGCTGAAATAATTTATGTTAAGACAGAGTCAGCATTCACCTTTTCCATCATTTTTTCACTTTTTATGTGAGAAAATAAAATTCCTGTAAAATATACTTGAATAGTACCTCCTGCACCTTACATGTAACACACAGAGAGAACATCTTACTATTTTCTAACTACAATTCTTGTGATTAACTTCAGCTTCCAGTTCCTTCTTATGAAATTACTGAGAAATCATTTGAGGAAAGGGTTGGTTTAGCGATAACATGATCTGCCATCAGCTTCTTTGTCTTTGACTACAAACTGACTCTGACTGAACCCTGGTTTGAACCTGAGACATGATGTAAAGGCCAGTACCAGATGTAAATAATCATATCTGGTTGATAATGATAATGATAATAATAGCAGAGACATTTATAGCATGCAACATATCCACCACAAAGGGTGCTCAAGGAACTTATATGTCTGTAAAAAGACAATTACACACACACACACACACACACATACATACACACCCACACCCACCCTCACACACATTAGACCTACATGTATCAGACAGAATATGTTGAGAAATGCACTACATTAAACCGCAAATGTAATATCACTCAACCACAAAATTGCCGATTCACAACACGTGTATTACTTGAGGTTATATCATACATTTCATACATTAAACATGTACATTTGTTGGTACAAATCTAGATTTATGAATGTGTCAGCAAAGGACTGGTGAAAAGAGACAAAACTGTCACGCCTTCTTTCTGACAGCCTTATATGTACATAAGTCAGCATGTGAAGTTGTGAACATCCATGTACATCTAAAACTAAAAGGTGCATCTAAAGATTACTAACAGGAACTGAATCTGCTCCAGAGAGAGCAAAAATTTGTTTTTACCTGACCTATTTCACAGCAATTCCTTTTTAATAGCACAGTTGCCATTTTCATATCTACCAGGGGAAGTCTTTTAATGTTCTGTTGTTAAAAGAGCAGGGATTGCCGGAGAGCTCTTTACCGACGAAGATGCATTGATTGGAGGCTTTCATTAAACCGCTGCAGCTGGAGGAATATAAACAGTTCACCTCCTTCAGGTGAAGTGTGTGATCAATTGACAAATAAGATTCCATGCATCACCAAACAAATGAATAGAATCCTCATCTGCAAATAAAATTTCCTGCTGTGCTCTAGCTGCCATACATGTACATGCACTGACATTGTAGTCTTAAGCCCACCACACACTATACAGTCCATCTTAGATCCGATTTTGGAAAAATTTGTTATAGCATTTGATATGAACATTCAAACATGTCATGTAAAATCTTAATGATCAAAGTTCAAAATAGTCGTATGAATGCTAAAATCGAAATTCAAGGCTATTGCGAGCCTCCCTGTAGGAATAAAAGCGAACTCAATTCCATAATGTTGTAACTTCATAGCAATCTTGCAATTGGCTAGGATATGAAGCCAATTTTGTCTTTCTGAAAGGCTTGCACTTAACCAATATTTCGATTCCAGTGTTATACATGTATATCATTATTCTGAACATCAAATAAGATAATTCTACTTGTTTAAACTTTCTTATTTAATGCAAAATGCCATTTGTTAAAAAATCGGGTCCCAGTCGGATCGTATAGTGTGCGGTGGGCTTTGCATGTAGGAACTCTACTCTCTAATTGTAATGGAGTGCAAATCTATTTTCAGCGAAGTCATATTAGGGATCACACAGTTTTGGAGTAGAAATCTGCACCCTTAAAAGTAAAATAGAAATTAAAATTAAAATCCACTTTCAAAAGAGTGGTTCAGATCACTATTTTGAAGTGGTTTCTACTTCACTTTGGGATGGATTGAAGCACAAAATCATGAATTTACTTCCGAATATGATTCATCAAGAAGTGGATGTTAACTCCACATTAATCCATTGAATACTAAGCCAGATTTAACTCAGGCTGGAGTCTATAATGGAAAATGTGTTATTTCATAATCAAATCATATCACATGGGTTAAAGTGAATACACAGTGGTAAATTTTTTTTTGATATATGATCGAGAATAGAATTCTAAGAAGAATAACATTAAAAATTTGATGATTTTCAATCGAAATCAATGCATTTTGGCTAATTTTCTCATAAAAAGTCAAGAATTGACCAAAAAATTTGAGTATGGGGTATGACGTAAAAGTGGTTACCCAGCTTCGCGCATTGCAGTTGTGCTGCACGCTAGACTGTACAATATGTATTATACCTTGTGCGCATTTTGCTAGATTTGCGTGACAAGGTAACCACTTTTACGTAATTTTGATGTCATTGCGGGTACCCAGTTGAAACTGGGACACAGCTGAGGGGCCAAAAATATCCTGAAATCTTACATTTTGGGGGTTTCCTTGGCAACACAACTTTTAAAAAAATTTAGGCAGATGATTTTCTGCTGATGAAATCATGCTCTTTTAAATGAACTAACATTGTTTCAGCATTGGGTACCCCCTTTAAGAGAGAGAAGAAACAGATATTTAAGAAAAAATTCACAGAAACGGATGAATCCGGAGTAATTTCAATCCATCTAAGGTGCCATTTCTTCTCAGAACAAGTCACTAATGGATGCAGGGCCTCCTTAAAGTGACTTGATATCAATTTTCGAAGAAAGATTCTATGCATTAACCAGAAAATGGGGGCGGAGGCTGCACCTGCTATTAAAGGAATTACAGTCAGCCGTTGGGTAATCCCTCTTCCTGTACTTACTTTTAGGAGACTATTCATCAACAATTTTACAATTTGTTAATTAATTTTTCAAAGAGAGGATTTCATGCATATGGTAGCTTCATCTGTAAAGGAATTATTTTCGGCCAATGGATAATTCCTCTTTTTGCACTGAGTTTTAGGAAAATTCATGAGTATATTCATCAGAGATTTTACAATTTGTTGATCCATTTTCAAATATAGATTTCATGCATTAACAAGAAAATAAATGGAAGCTGCACCTGCAAAAGAAGTATTTTCAGCCATGCTCTTCCTGTTGTATTTAACTGGCTAATCCATCTTCCTTGATACTCATGATGCAGGAAAACGTATGAGTAAATTCGCCAGAGATTTGTGCAAATCCTAAATCAATTCTCAAAAGAAGATTCCATGCACTAACCAGAAAATATATATAGCTATACACCTGCCAAAGAATTATTGCTGGTCATGCTTTCATCTTTTGATGGAATAATCCCTTTTTCTTAGTACGTTCTTTGGAAGAAAACATATGAGTACATTTTTCAGAGATTTCTGCAATTCATTAATCAATTTGAAATTAAAATTTCATGCATCTATCAGAAAATAAATGGAAGCATCACCTGCTGGTAAATTATTGTCCGCCAGGCAACTCCTGTTTTTGTAAGATGATTCCTCTTTCCTGAAGGAAACAGCTTAAATCACAGAAATTTTTGTGTTTTGCTTCATGTCCTTCAATGTAAATGTACAAGTGCAAATTTTGTTTGAATTTTCATTTTTTAGTGCTTTACTTAAAAAGGATAGAAAAAATACATATCCACCACTGTTAAAAAGTACATATATCAAGGGATATGTATTGTGTAGATGTAGTTATAAAAGGGTATACATTTTATTCCTTTTATTTTTTTGAAATCTGCCATGGGAGCATTTGTGTTTTTTTGTTGCATGGGCCCATAACAATTTACCTACACATGGCTACTTATCCCTTAAGATCAATATAAATATATACACATATATGTAAACATAAAAAAGTCAAAGAAACTTTATTATGACTTAGGAAAACAGCAGAGGCTTCAGTCCATATATGTATACCATTTCCCAATATGATTGGCAAAATATCGAGGCCACACTATATGCTGGAGCTCATAAAGGCATACAACAAACTGTCGTCTAAGTGCACTTTTCCTTATACCTAAACAATATCCTGTGATTCCTTAAAGATCAAGGAGAACTTTTATAGGGTAATTGAGGTTTATGGTGTAGCTTTGGAGCTCCATAAAGCTTTTAAAGTAATGAATATAGTCCACTTTAGAAGCATTGCCTTCCACATTTTCAAAATGAAAATGTTTTGGTAGAGCACTGCAAGGGTTCCTTGCGTGTAAAACATGATGCAATCAAAGATGACATTTCAAATGAATTTAATTCTGCCAACATGAGTTGATTACACTTCTTGGTCCCAAGATCCGGGCAAAACAATTTTATGTACTTTATTGACTATTTGAAAGTAAATTTACATTGTACAATCACTTGTGGTGCAAATGAACCAGATATGTTGTTGGCTGGGAAACATTCCAGTCAGGTTGCCAACGCTAAAAATTAGTGAATATTTTTTCTTTTTTTTTTCCTTGTAAAGATGAAAAACATAAAGAAAAAGAAAAATTAGTGAATATTTGTGTTAATGTTGAAAAGGGGATTTATGCTTTTTCACTCAAACTGAACTGAATAGCTAATCTCGGCACCAAAGGAGCCATTTTAAACTGAAAAGAAATATTGTGTAGAACTTTCTTTCAACCAGGATTATCTAGTCTTATCTAAAATAACAAATTTATATACCGTAGGGTAACTACAAGTAGGTCAATAAGAATATACATAAATGAATATACATGTAATAGCATGTCATTTGGTGAAAATCATCAGAGCAAATACAACAACTTTTGACATGCACTTCCTCCATGCCATGTATGTAGTCATAGTGAAGAATCTGTAAGCCTGCCAAAGAATTCAGTACCATGCCTGGATGGGTAGGCTCCCAGCTCTAATCGAATCACCGTTCTTTACATTACTGGGTACACTGGAATTACAGCTCAGAGAAGGCGGAGATGCACTTTCCAAGTTCAAGCTACTCTGTTCTTTTTTCATAATCAAATACTATCACATCACAAACATACAAACCAAAATGTAATCTTTAATGTTTAGTTCATATATACATCTATATTGAGATATGATGATTAAAAGCCAATTTTAGCTCTTCATGAATTGAATTTACAGTTTACTTAAAAAAAAAAAATCCTTCTCTATTTTTTGTATAAGTTTCAAGTTTCAATGGGCTGTGAACTTCAACACAGAGCTGGACTTAAGACTGAGTGGTGTTTGATAACGATATAGAATGAAATAAAGCAATCACGAATCATAACAAAAACTACATATCTTAATGATGAAATAATGAGTATAAAGTAGATCATTATTAAACTGAACTAAATATGTACATGTACAACTGCAGATGGCAAAACACACTGACTAATGAACACATAATGTAAATCTAACGTGCACTAATTGTGAAACGCCTACATGTACATTTTCCTCCGAGTTATTGTTACACGTGCCTGGCTAAATGGATCTCAAAATATCAAGCAGATATGAATTAATTTGCAAAGCTTGAATGAGTATGTCAAGTGTTGCTGGGATGGAACATTAACACCGACGGTAAGAGTATAGTGATCAAGTAATTATGCATATATTGCATGAGACTCACCTGTACACAGAAAACCAGGGTAGCCGAATGCATAGAGCAATCAGCTACCTTTTCAGAGCAAGTAAGTTCCAGTGGGATAATTAAGCGGTATTTGGGGGCAACGAGACTGATGGGATGCATTTACCTGCTGTTTGGCAGATGCAGACCACTTTACCAGGCATTTATCTCTATTAAAAATGATTAATTGCTCCATTTTTATAATGACCATATACATATACACTGTAATACTACACAGTGGTTCAATATCCGTGTATTTCAATCAGGAAATTTAAGATCCCTTTGTTGCTCTGCTAGGTAAGTCCATGGCACCCCTTATAGAATCATGTGAACTAATACTAAAGACATACTATCTCTCCAGTCATTTCTGCAATTTGTGATTTCGAGGGTTCAGTGCAACAAAGGGCTACCTGTATTTTTGGAAATTTTGATAAATCTTGAAAAGAAGATTTGTTGCACTGACACACTGCAGTTTAAAGCAGACAGCCATATCTATTTTGGGTGATACCCAGCTGCAGCAAAGTTTGCTGTAGAAACCATTATTACCAATGGGTTCCTGGTCTCCAGTGCATCATTTTGATTTTTGAAATCTCATTTTGACCGAAAATGCAGATAGCCCTTTGTTGCACTAAACCCCCCGATGTGGTGTAAAAATCATGGTGAATTTTATTCTCTGCACTTGCTATCAAAATTTTTTATTAGAATCCCTAAAGTCATCACAAGCATTAATCACCCATTCAATGTTCCTTTCAATAATGTGGCTTTAAACTGTTGTTCTTGCATCCCATATTCATTAATCTCAACAACGAAAAGGTCCTTTGTCATCTACAGCCTATACATGAAAAGGTTTGTCGAACTTCTGATATCTGTAATTAACCATGCAATGCTGAAGGTATGAGACCAGTAGATAATGTAGTTAGTGAAATCTATGTATTATCTGTGTCAAAATTTATTCAATTCATGACTGATCAAGTAACAGGCCTACTCTTCGCAAGTCCTTGTTCAGAAAAAAAAACCAAATAAAACAAACAACAAACAAACAAAAAATCACTTTACTCTATATACATGTAAATACAGTATAGTAATGGTATTGTATGACAGACCATGTCCTGTGTAACACACCATTTCTGAAAGCAACCTTTGTGGTGTTCCAACAATGAAAATGATTGTCCAACTCCCAGCACAAGCAATGCATGTGGAAAGGGAGAGTCAATGTACAGTTCCAGTCAATGAGATTGAGCGTTATCAACATTAATTTCATGTATGCTTAAAACAGACAGCTCTTAACAAAATACTAATTGTTAATTATTTATAAACTATTGTTCTGCATCCATTACTCAAGCCTACAATGAGAGCGCACACAGCCTTAATGGGTATATCATGCTAACATACAGAGAAATGGAGTAAGGTATCTAGATAAATAGAATGGATGAATTGATAAACAAATAGAAAGGGTGAAAGAGAGAGAGAAAAAGAGAGAGTGAGTACTCAAGAAAAGGAGAGAGTGACAGAATGAAAGATAGAAAGAGTGATTAAGGGGGAGAGAGAGAGAGAGAGAGAGACTGTAAGAAAGAAAGAAAGAGAGAGAGAGAGAGAGAGAGAGAGAGAGAGAGAGAGAGAGAGAGAGAGGGGGGGGGGATGGGATAAAGGGGGCATTGAGGACTTTCTTTGACAAAGTCTCTTTTCTCTACATGTATCTCTCCTTTACGGATCAGCAATTGGTTCTAGGAACTTGACAGCCAAGATAACAATGCAGCAAATGGGCCATTTGAGTGCAGATAGTGCCAGTCATTACTGGGTTGTCATGCTTGGATACACCTGTGATTATGTGAGTGACTGCCCTTAATATGTGCCAGCCATTGCGATCCATTTTACTAGATAATTAACATACAGTAGTGTCATATTACACAATCTACATTGGATATGAACACACTGAAATATCATGGAACAATGGAATTTCATGATGCAAAATTGCCCTTTTTTATATAAATGGACAAAGGTTTCTGAGTAAGGTAAATTCTTTTATATTATATAGAGAATGGATTAACTGCCAAAGTATTTCCTGCTTTTCTTAAAAAAAAAAAAAAGGTTCATAATTCCAGGTGGTGGGGGGAGGGGGAGGGTTCATATTTTACCTCATGCATCCTCATGCATACTCATGTATACTCAACCCATTGCCCACAATAACTATGAAGATCCTGGGCCCCATTTCATAAAACTTGTTATCAGTAACAACTGCCACATTTCTATGACAAATTTGCTCTCAGCCAATCAGACACAAAGATTTCAGTAGCTGATAACAGCTATTGCAACTTGTTATTGATAACAAGTTTGATGAAATGGGGCCCTGTACTAAGCCAATGGGAATACAACTGTAAGAATTGTCATTAATCTATGGCTAAGGCATGTCAGATATGCTATATATCAAAATGTTAGATTAAAAAAAAATACTACAATGTAACTTAAAACCTCCCATTTGTGTTGGAAGATTGAGGACATGACAGATGGAATGAAATGAACTGATCATCAATTAAATGTTACGTATCAATAATCAGTCAGAAAGGATTTCCTATTTTCAAGAATGACCTAAAGTTGTTTGTAAAAATACAAAAATTTAATGCTTTACATAAACAAGTTCCTCCTCCTCCCACTCCTCCCCCCCCAAAAAAAAAAATCATAAAAACCCTCCAACATGTTTTATTTTTTATGTGAAAATATAAACAGGAATAAAAACAAAATGTTCCAGGTTGACCAACAGAAGGTACAGATCAGGAACTATGTAAACCGAGGTACATAGAATCAGAAGTACAATGACTGTATGACATTCAGGCCCCTTTCCACGGTCTCAGTTCATTTGAATAAGTAATTAGTCCAGTTTACATCTTCCTATGTATGCTAATTGAGCATCACTGTAATAATGGATGTCAGACTAATTATATTAAGTGGGAAAGCTCCCCTAAGTAATAGGGAACAATACTCAATGTCAGTTTCCGAGACAATTGTGCTCAGTGCTTCAATAAAATACATGTATTAGAAACAAATCTGAGAATTAGGATCAAGAAACTGCATCTACTCATATGCAAAACGTCTGGTATTTTTGTGGTTGATTTGAATATGCAGGATAGTTTTTTTTATGTGTATGTCAGAGCATGATAATGATCTCTATTTTCCACCTAAGATTAGGATTAAGGTAATGACTGCCCTGTCTACTTTTTAAAAGGAAAGAGCAAGGATGTCTGCAGTGACAGGTCTACTCTCCAAGATTTCTTGATCAGAAAATAACTGTAACACATACATGTACTGTAGTAAGCAAATAATCACCGTTGGTGAAGGTGATAGTTTGTCTCATTACATGAAACCAAAATGTGATTATTTGCTTTATATTCCTCATCTGAACCCATTTTACTGTATAGAAACAAAGAGAATAAGTTTACTTCTCTAGGACATGTAGGAGAAGAATTTATCATGTGATTAACTTTTGATCAATCCTACGGCAAGATTCTTAGTATGTGGGATATAATAAAAATCATCAAACAGCTTGCTGCATAATAACAAAGTATTAGGGCTGTTTACTACTGGCTTTATTCTCATATTATCTAGTGAATGAGCTGGGACTTGACTTCCATCAATATTTAGAGAGCTGAAATAGATCTCTAAATATACCCCCCCCCCCCAAAAAAAAAAAAAGAAGAATGAAATTCTTGAACAATACAACAATATTGTTTGTTTGCAAACCAAAAGGGAATAAATACTGTATAAACCCTGTGTTAAATGATAGGAGTTAAACCTTTCTTGCTCCAAACAGATGACATGATCTGGATACATCTGATTGTGGTGCTATGCTGTACAGAGTATGAGCCGAAACAGTTTCCCCCGAGCCTTGACCAGCAAATGCTATTAATGGTTACATTAGAGCTCGGCTTTTCGTCAGTTGGATGCAACTACTTTTAGCCAAATGAGAAAATAAATAAATGTCACAATCAATTGAGAGTCAGAGTTTGAGTACAGAGATAAATGCCCTGCAAATTGACTTTGTCCAAATAGACAGGGAGAAGCCGCAACCATGGATACTTTGCTAGGCTAGGTTTGCAGACTTGTCAATATAGTGTTTGCTTCCTATTAGTTCCTATAAATGTTTAGTACATGGATATAACTAACAAATACACAATACAACCCCCTAATTTAGCATACATGTAGTTAGAAAAAAAAGTTAAGTTCACCCTAAAGTCATCAAGAATGGAACAAAAGTCAGACCTTGACCGTGATCCCCCCCACAAGGGGGGGGGGGGGGAGAGAATAACAAATTTCTTATTTGCAGAAAATATCTAAAGATATTACACTTCTAATGATATAAATGCAAACAATGACAATGAACATTATTTCAAATATTTATCTTTGTGAAAGACATCATTTTCAACTTCCATTAACTCTCTTCATTTGTACCATGAGCTAGAAAGAAGCACTTTGACTCAAACAGTGTACACATACATGTACTGTATACAGAAATAGAATGAACCGACAGGAAATTAGCAAGGAATTCAGGGCCTCAAAGATATAAAACAGGTTGGCTGCAATGAATATATTTTCAGTCTCCATTCAATAATGATGCAAGTTCACCTCACTTCATTCACAAACACTCCCCTCCATTTCCATCCAAATATTCAGAGATCACCATGAATAACATTTCTGCTATCAATGTACATGTGAATATAGAGCAAGGAATGTTAGAAAAATCTCAAATCATTGGAATGATCATACAGAAAATGTGACGGAAGCATTGTCAATAGAACATTCGGTTGCTAGTAAATCATTGATGCCATCACCCCATGCTCCTAAATTACATTCTGAGGACTTTGGCTCTGACTGGAGCCTTCCCTAAGTGGTACTTGAATGAAACTAGAGACGGCAGTTCGCCTTTTAAAGGAGCAAATGGTGGGAAATTGGGTAACAGGTTAGGATCAAGGCTTTCATTAAGGTGCATTGTAAGGTGTTTATATTAGTGGAAGCAGTTTAGTTGCTAAGAGTTACGACATGTGCATGTAGCTGTAGTCTTCAAAAGTGTATGTTACTCGCAATGTAAACAATGACACATACATGTACGGGTACACTATTGCAAATCCATGGTATTGTATTGCCGAAGGGGGAAAGTGCTATTAATTTCATTGCTTTCATTGCCCTTGTATGAGTAGGATTAATTCCTTTGCCAAGTGTTATGAACAGCTTTGTGTCTAAATTTTGCTTGGCAACACATATTAGTGTATTATCATCAATTAATTGTCAGTGTCACTTGATAGACAAGATCAGATGGCGATGATGTGCAAATGTTCATAACTACGCAGAAATATAGCCTTAAGTTATTCTACCCAATGACACCTCCTTAGAATTTTTTTAGATACCTTCTGCAATACAGCAGTTAAGGTGAAATTTAAAATTACAATGTGACTGATAAATTGATTGTACAATGTTTAATCTACTTTTATTGGGCAGGAAATCCTGACAATAATCATATATATATATATATATGGAAAATAAAAGAAAAAAAAAAGAAAGAAAATCAACTTTGAATGAGAATCATACTTAAACTCTTCCTTGTGGTAAAGTGCTTGAACATTTATATAAATGCTCTTGGAAGAACAAGTTATAATTATTTTAAAAATGTATATGAAGGGTACATGCAGAGTTTGTTTAACCCCTAAAGGTACAGAGCTTTCTTAGGGTCTAAATTAATCATCTTCAATCCTCAAATTGGCAATACAAATGATTTTTTTTTCCACGTTTACATAGCTTGAAAAAAATAAATATGGATATAACATAAACCAAAATGAAATATAATTGTAAAATTGAATCAGAAATTGCCAATTTGAACACAGAAATAGTGATTATATATCATTCACTGTGTTGCCAATTTAAAGAGTTTAATGATTAGTTACCACTTAAACTGCTCTAATTCGAGAACGCCACACCATACAGCGATGGGAATGGGCTCACATTTGTCAGTGCATTTTTCTCTTTGTGCCCATGTATGATATGTACTGCCCAACATTCTGGACCAACAGATTCTGCAAAAGCATCTCCTAAAGGTGACACTGTACCTCTATGGGTTAATACAATGATCAATGTTGACCACTTCCTGTTGTCAAAACCCCTAAAATGTTGAATACCACATCTGGAGCCATTTAGAGAGAAAACTTGTACAATACTAAAGAGAAAAAGAAAAAACAAAACAAAAAACAAACAAAAACAGTTACTCATCATGATATCAAGCTAGAGTGCATATGACAAATTTTCTTTGTCCACTGACCTAAATTATGCCACTGACATGTATTTGTGCATTGTGTCTAAGGCCAGCAGGATAATGAATTATCCAATACCAGAGTAATTCATTAAGTCACATCCTTGAGCTAAATTCAGAAAGAATGACAGCCTACGTGACAACAATCATAGCATGTATAAATCAGTGCAATATAACATAACTAAAGTAATTGTACCCTTGTATTCATGGCAAGCTGTAGTTCACCCATGCAATTATCTTTATTAAGAAAGGTTTTAATATAAATACCCAAACCTACATGCATGGTTCTTGTGGAACCACTGTGGAAGCATCAATTCACATGCAATGAATATATATAAGGTCATGTGTCATGAACTTGCCCTCCAAAAGGGTGGTTTTGTAACATTTTGTGCTTTCAAACCGAAGTACATGTATTTCTTGACTTTTATCAAAAACCAGAGAGGCTACGATAACAAGTTCGGTATTGTATTAAAGCTGTATTGATATGCAAAATTTTACAGATATAGGAAACATATAACTTGAATTACAACAGTTTTGGAAATTCAGGGGTGGTGGCAGAAGTGGCAATGGCAAAAGTAGTGCCACGTGTACAAAATGAATGAGAAAATTCACTTTTTAGAGTATATTTTTGAAAAATGTTGATTTTTTTGTCATATGACTTCATATTTTGTACCAAATCAAAGCTAATTTATATGAACTTCTCTTTACTGTTTCATGATTGAAAAGTAACTTTGGCTAAGCAATGATAGTGTTAAAAACTGAAATTCTTGGAATTTTAGGTCAATACATGTACTGGCATTCCCTGTATAAAGTGAATACAGAACTTATATTTTTGACTAGTTTGGAGAAAATGTCAATATTTTGGTCAAAACTTGCCAAATGTCTACATTTTTTGTTCCAAATTAAAACAATTTTACTCATTTTTACTATCTTATGACTGAAAAATAAGTGTGGCTGTCATGGATACATAAAAGAACACTTGATATATAGTGGCTAAAAAAAAATAATAATAAAAATGGTTTGGCAAAAATTTCAATGAATTTTTTTTAGTCATTATGTGATCATTAACCCTTGACAAAATTGTTGAAAAGGTCTGAATGTTTCCTACAAGAATATACCATTAGAATTGACCTAGGAGTGCCACAGAAAAAGTTATGTTGAAAACAATGAGATAATAAGAATGACTTATTTATGTACATGTAATTCTTTTGTCTTACATATTGTGCCATTTTTTAGTGCACATTTAGATTCATCTTATTTCCTTTCAGAAAATGTTTATAGCTTTGCCATCACAGGGTTGATACTTCAGGAGATATCAGGTTTTAAAGGAGAATGCAACCCAAGCATCAGTATGCTCTTAGTGAATAAAGATGACCAAGAAGAGTAAACAGTGAAAGTTTGAACAAAATCGGACAATCTGATCAAGAGAACATGAATTTTGAAAGTTTCAGTAAATCCCTATTGCGGGGATCCTTGAGTTGGCAACTTTGCCAGCATCTGTGATGTCATCGTGGACAACTCGCCATTCGTTTTGTACACATAATTTAACATTTTCTTTATTTTCAAGAAAAATAAAAATTCTTTTGATTTATTGTTTGAGAAAGAAATGGTCATATAAATTCTGCAAGCATTTTGGGAAGAATTATGTTGATTCCTGACTTGAAATTTCATATACTTCAATTTTTTTGAAAAATTATGTACAAAATGAATTGAGAGTTGTCCACGATGACATCATAGATGCTGGCAAAGTTGCCAGCTCAAGAATCCTCAAAACAGGGATTTACTGAAACTTTCAAAATTCATAACTCGTGAACAGATTGTCCGATTTTGCTCAAACTTTTACTGTTTACTCTTCTTGGTCATCTTTGTTCACTAAGAGCACATTGATGCCTGGGTTACATTCTCCTTTAAAGTTAAAAGTAAACTACTGAAGGTAGAATACCATGTAACACAAAAGTAGGCAAACTCATGATGCATGACCATAATAGTCAGAGAGAATGTTTGAAAAGTGTCCTTGTTTGATATCTTCTCAGAAATGATGCACAGTTGCACATCTATCTCCTTTTCTTTTTTTTTTTTTTAAAGTATAAATGGAATAAATGAAATAAGTGAAGAGACTTTCAGTCTTTATCATTCCTTATAAAATGGAAAAAAAAAATAAAAGATGAAAAAGCCTGATATTTGTTTCCATTTAAACTGTTTTTTCATTTTTTCAAAGTGTATAGGACCCCCCCCCCCCCAAAAAAAAAAGAAGTAAATCAACAAGACAATGATAAATGCTTAGACCAAACTATGTAGACTTTTAAAGAGATACTGGATGCCAATATACAAGAAAGCAAGAAAAATACTGAAAAAAAAAGGGGGGGGGATAAAAGGGGAAAAAAGGGGGGATGAGTTATTACCTTTTTACATGTACCTTACACCGGATCTACTGGAAAAGTGCACCTTTGTTCCTGCAGTTAAGTTTCTAGTTCTATCTTGCAAATGGCAACAAAGTGTTGCAACTAATTGCTAAATGATGATATAAAATTATACCAACATCATTTGTCAAAGTGATTATGTTGTACAAATTTGGCATTCAAAACAATGAAATACCAATCTTCAACTGGAAGAATATGGCAATGCTAAGAATGGCAGGGAATCAAGTAGTTTGTTTCACACTGATATCTTAGATCAACTTCACTTAGAGAATACATAATAGTTCTAAAATGTACTTTATAACTTTGGCAGACACAGGCATGAATCTACTTTTAGACGGGCTTTTAGAGCCTCAAACTCAAGTCTTGGAAACAAATAATCTCAAAAATAAAAAATGGAAAAATAAATCATATTCTGTTTGTTATGTTGCATCCTTTTCCAGGTCAATTTCAATCCAGATATGATATGTAACTTAAATATATTATTAAAACATAAATATTCTAAAAACCATGCAATTAATCATAAAGGTACTCTATGGTGAAACATCAGTGATGATAGACATTCTAATACTTACACAAAATGTGGCTAGATATATGTGAATGGAAGCTATTTTAGCATCTCAAAATGTCACCTTGCTTCATTGCTTGGTTAAGTCAGAAGTTTGGTCGATAATTAATCACTGAGCACAGAAAAGAAGCAAGTTCTCAAACAAGTTCAAATATGTTTTTCTTGTTGCCAGCTTACAGCACCTCTCATCAATCCTATTGAGTGAAACAACCAGATTAAATGTACTCTAAAGGTTTCATTTAAATGTTATTTTCTCGGAAAAATGGCCAAAGCTGAGGCAAAGTGTTGAGCACCAAAGTTTCGCAGCTACTTGTATAAGATCCTGCGGGCGTCTGCTAGTAACGGCTGCCGACGAAGTCGGGTGTCCACCGATGTACACTCCGTAGTTTATAATGATAGTTCCCTCGAGATCGAGGAAAGAAATTTGCAAATCACTCACTGAATCATCACCGCTCAATCGAATGGATACATATTAATGTGATTCACTCTCACCATTAGCCAATCAGGTATCTCTCGTCGCGTTTATGTTCATCCCCCAAGTCCTCCATCAGTGTCGGGGAAGAGAGAGAGAAAGAGAGAGAGAGAGAGTGAGAGAGAAAGACGGGCTGGTCAACGGAATTGCCTTTGCTGCCAATTCCTCGCGCTCGAGCTACAACACAGCGCGAGCGCGCTCGCGAGCGCCGAGCTTCCCGCAGAACATATCATCGACAAACCCGGAAGTTTCGAGCTTTCAAGCTCATCAAAACAAGGCAACTATTTTAGCGATGTAATCACAATCGTAAGATTGCAAAAATATTTATTATTTAAAAATAATTTTATATTTCTTTTTACCATAAAATTTTATTTTGAAGTAAAATTTTAATTTTTACATGGGAAAAATATTCTGTTTTTAGATTAGTAATCTAAACAATGCATGAAATCATTACACGACTTAACAGAAATTGGCACACCATAATCAAAATGTCTCGATCAATGCCTCAATCGACCGTTCGGAATCAAATTCAGGAGGACTGGGCGAACAGAGAGTACATAGAGATTATTACAACAAATATTAAGAAGATAGCGGATTTCCTCAACTCCTTTGGTAAGCCAACGTGGATTCATATGAGCTTTTATCAGTGAATGTAAAATGCGTTCAAAATGGGTGTGACTCTTTGTGTTGTCCCACTCGCTAGATTCTGTGTGTGGTACATTGTAAAAGAGTGCTGGACTGTTCACTGTTGAGTGTTGTATTTATTTTCGGCATTATCGTGAAATAAGTCAACAGTCCATTCACTGCCGTTTATTTCGTCAGTGCTGGTGACAGCTTTCCACTCTCATAGACTTTGTACACAATGCGAGCACACATGCGAGAAGAGAGGTGACTTATTTCACGATTAGAGTATGTGCTCCTGTGCTGTGGGCGGCCCGTCCCCTGTGAGTGTGAGCGGCCGGTGGTGAATAAAAACAATAAATTGAACAGATATTTTTGATATCCCTTCAAAAATTAACTTGGACAGTCTCAGGTAGGTTCTAGTGCACCAAAAAACATACTCAGTGAAAGCAGTAAGCATAAATGAGTCTCACTCAACATCATTAGAAATCGACACCATTACTAGGACGCAAAAATGGCAGCAGGGCTCCACACTAATATTTTTTTCCGAGGGTCCGGCCGGGCGCCCAGATTTCCATATTTTGAATTTTTAAGCGCCCGGGGTGAAGTTTTGAGCGCCTGGAATAAATTTCCGTTACAAGAAGAATACACTGTATGCACTAAAATCAACCAAACTAGGGGTGATCCAACAATTAACCTCGCATTTAATGAATCAACAATAACCCCGATTTTCATTGTGTAATTCCCATTGAAAAAATGTGTGGCTTCGTCGAGAATATTCTTAATTTTGTCGCGTTAGTCGAATGTACACTCGGAACGAAGATACATTTCACGTTTCACTTTAGTCGTATACACGCCCGATCAGGTCTCTAGTCTACACGAATGTTAAAATTTCCACCGACTCGGCAACTTAACTTCAACTCAAGAATTATCACCCAAAATGTTTAATTATGGCTGAAATCACGAATTAGTTTTACATTTGAAAGTTTGAAGGTACGGTGGTGTCAATTTATTACGCTAAAAATACCTAGAATTCACCTCAGATTGTCATTTGTGATCATCGCTTGGGACCTACAAACTGAGTTTCGTCTGACCAGATCGACTCTCTCAATCACAAATGAAAGCATCCAAGGAAAAAAAAAACCACATTTATATGCACTGTACGCAGACGTGAGTGAAAACTAATTTTGGCCAATGCACTATTTCAGCCCTGACGTAACTGTACTTATGAGCGAAGGAGCTCATTCACGTAATCATGAAAGAAAAATGAACGAAAGCTCTACGAAAGTATGACAAGTCTTGACAAGATATTTTTGAAGAAATAATTGAAAGAAAAATGAACGGACATTATTAAAAGAAAAAAAACAACAACATTAATTCTTGCAAGCAAGAGCTTGTTCGTTAGTGCCCTTCTGGCTTCTTATTAAATTTTGTGGTGAAACCATACACTGGTTCAGGCCAAGTTCGATTTCAAATCATGAAATGAAAGTATGACAAG
This sequence comes from Echinometra lucunter, assembly GCA_029962745.1. Taxonomy (NCBI): domain Eukaryota; kingdom Metazoa; phylum Echinodermata; class Echinoidea; order Camarodonta; family Echinometridae; genus Echinometra; species Echinometra lucunter. The sequence goes on from CM057151.1 coordinate 22,435,664, forward strand.
ATATTTTCAAAGAAATGAATGAATGAAAAACCAACGGACATTATTTTTAAAAAATCCCAAAACATTCATACTTGCAAGCAAGAGCATGTTCGTTAGTGCCCTTCTTACTAAATTTTGAGGTGATATTGAAATCATTCAGGCCAAGTTCGATTTCAAATCATGACTGTATGCTCTGCGCCACGCTTGTACACGGTAATCGTAATGTCAACATAACGTAGATTGAATGAATAGAATTTGTGTACTACACTGTATGTCAGTACACTTCCGGGTTTTAGCGCTTCAGGGTTTAGCGCCATCTTTTGGCGACTGATTTATTTCTGAATTAACGAATTCGTGACGTGAAAATTTATTGGAGAATAGCAAGCAAATTTGGATTACTTTCACTTTATTTGCCCTGGATTTTTGTTTAACCTCACAGAAAGAGGTAGGAGGGAATGATTTGGAATTATATCAACTACTAGTATAAGTGTTACCATTCTTTTAACCTGCTCTATCGTTGATCTTAATGGAAATATTTTGTTGGTTGGGGGTTATTCCTCAGGCTGCTAACCGTCGATTAACCGTCAAATAATTTTCTGAATAACAAAAATGGCTTGTTAAAAGGGCTATGTCTATTTTTCAATACGCTCAGGATCATGATTAACGACAGAGTCACTACACTGCTCATGCATCCACATTATGTATGACTATATTTTTACATAGGCATTGGCTAGGCGAGCTACCGTCCCCGTCAAACATGCTGTTTCACACACATGTGCACACACAACATGCTCATCTACACACAAGAGCTAATGCTACACATCAGCAGATAAGACGGAAAAACAGTGCGTCCTCATTTTCTTACCGCCGAGCTTTTAATCTTTTCGGGGGAATAAAATTTGAAGCGCCCGGTCGGGCGCCCATATTTCTTCCATTTTCATTTTTAAGCACCCGGCGGTCCAATCTAGGTGCCCATGTGTCCCGGGCACCCGCTAATGTCGAGCCCTGCATATATCACAAGCCAACACATTTTATTGCCATAACACACACAAATCACTTTATTACACACAGAGACATTGTCACTCACCACAAGAAAGTCCCTTAGTCACCTCCCAAAATCCATCTAAAAAGCCAAATTCCGGCGTCAAAATGCAAAATTGGCGCCATATTTCCAAAGTCCACTGCTAAGAAACAGGGTCCCAGAAAAAGCACTAAAAATAAAGAAATCTGCGGTTTTGTAACAAGTTTTTTCATTTATCGCAAGCTCCGAGGGCGGTGGTATAGGTGAAAAACAATGAAAAACCCAACCCCCCGTATCTGCCGATGCAGTGACATCATGTACAAAGTTGAATGCAAGTCCCCGCTGGCCTTCATTCGACTGCAACGGGAGCACCGACGGACGCCGCAACATCCCCGGTGGACAAATGTGTATGATGCGGCGCATTTCAGTGGCCCTTTGACATTGAACGCGCAGTGTGCCCGGTCGAATGATTGCCGGGGGATATCGAATTACAAGTATGAAACATAGAGATATATTTTCATATTTCCTAAAAAGTTGTGATGTATTTGAACAAATAAACATGAAGAAAATAGTTAAACATATTTGACATGAATTTATGTAGATATGATTTTGTGAAAAGGAAGTTTAGCAGAATAAATATTGCAAAAAAGCTTAAGCGGTTGAATCATGGGCAGTTTACTCTACATGCATGTGCTCATTCATATGCAACTACACTGTCAAACATCGTATTAGCACCAATTGTGTGAAGTAACGCACAAAGTCAAGCTCAGCAATGCTTCCCAACACCACTGCACAAAATTCACTACTATTCACTCAAAATCGGCATTTGATTACCAAATACCGCCACAAAAACATCAATGAAATATACAAATAATTAAATTCATTAATGTTGGAAAACATGATTCCAAAAATGATGAAGTCTGTAATTTTAAGTCAGTTCTGGCAGAGTGAGGCATCATAGTGATCCTCCATGTTCGTGTTCATTTCTTGATCAGCAAGATACAAGATAACTTGATTAGAGTGTAGAGGGCTTACTTCTAGTATGATCATTTCAATCGCAATGGTAACCTCAGAAAACCAGTGATGCATAACAATACTGACCACTAGTCTTCCCGGTGTGGTCGAAGTGAAAACTGAGAAAAGTTACACCAGCCATGCTAGCAAGACTACACACCGGCAAATGCCTGTGGAAAACCTTACACATGGAGTCTTTTTTTTCCAGGAACAAAATATTTCCAAAATTTTGAAATATAATGTCTGAATCTGCAATTCATGATACATCCAGTGATATGATATACAAACATCTATAGAAAGCTTATAATCCACAGATTAAAGGCTGGTTGCCATGGAAACTACTGAAATAGACCCTCCATTTGTGTATTGCAATTTGCTGTAGTGGAACAGTGGTCAATATTGATCATTGACCACTAGGATGCCGGTTTTAGCTAAGTTGAAGGTATTGATTCTACCCTCCCAAATTACATATTACACAGACACATACATGACTTCAAAACTCATAATTCAAAAGAAAGTTCAAATAACATAGGCAAAATGCAAAGAATTATTGAGAAAATCTTCAATGCTATGTGAAAAACATTGATTTTCCCACTTTTCGCACTTATCGCTTGGAGGTTGGACAGTTGCGTAGTTGTATAAGCGCATATGTATTGTATTTTGACCAATACAAGCATCTCCATGAGGAAGACTTGGCGTACACATTAAATTTTTTAATATAGACAGTAAATGAACCTTACCTTACCTTACCTTACTTTAAAGACCATATGGGAGTAAAAATCATCAGAATGAGTTTGTTTGGTACCACGCATATCTGTGTGATGATTTCTACGCCATTGGTTCTTTTGTGAGGTTACCATTGCAATCAAAATGATCACATTAGCAAATTTTTTTCAGAATAAGTGTGTGACTCTGTCTGCTCCTAGCCTCCTACATGTACACATGAAGAACAGTATCGTTGTTACGAGTGCTCAAATGCGAGTTTATAAATAACCTTGCACCAATATAGGTCTATAATAAAGCAATTAATGATAATAAGCAAGCAGTGTTCCAGAGCTCAGGTATGAGCTTCAGATGAGCAAGATCAGATGGCCAATCCAAAAACATTTGAAAATTTCACTTGGTCAAGGTGATTGAGATCCTGTTGAAGAAATGGAATGGATATGGGACATTTTATCATCCTACAGTGCAAAATGTGAATATTTTCGCAGAATTTGGGTGATTATCATAGGGATTATATCTTTGCAATTTTTATGTCCTCAGGCTCTGCTACGCTACCCACATATCCAAGTAATTCTTAAATTTGTAATTCCTATTCCCTCATTTTGTTTTTGTGTTCTTAGATTTGTTTTTTTTTTCCATTTATATGTCATTGCCTACTGTCATGTACATTACTATGAAATGATTTAAACTTTAATTTATGCAGTGTCTGTTGGGAGCCTGGGGGGTGCTACATGTAACTCTGTTTAAAGAACATGTTTTGGCATCCTACTGGCTCTCAACTCAACAGAGATTGTTGTGTTGTAAGTTATTTGTAAATATCAGTTTATGATATGTTTTTGTAAACAATGCAAATGTGAGACCGTAAAATGATTTTCATGCGTTTTTAATTTAAGCATGACAAGAAATAAATTCAATCAAATTCAATTCAATTTACTGTAGAGTTTGACCCAATGACCCCACCCCCAAATTTATACAGACCAACGTGGGAAATACTGCACTATACTATAGGGGCTCGAGGGAGGTGGATGTGGAGGAAATAAAAAGTGTGTATCCAACTTTAGTTCAAAAACTTAATGACCCGGGAATCTTCCATGACACGGAGATGCAAGAGTATTTCAATTTCACTTAAATAGTATAACTGTATCAGAATTATAGTTGATGAATTAAAGAGTTTTCTCTAAGCATGGAATTATCATTTCTCTCCTCCCCCCTCAAAAAATGTGTTGCCTTTTTGTTTGAATTTAATGTTTAGAATGATTCTTCCATTTCAGATACATCATGTAGATCAAGACTTGCCATATTGAATGAAAAACTGACAGCACTTGAGAGAAGGATAGAGTACCTTGAAGCTAGAGTAAGTTTGATTCATTATTTACATACATTGTAGCGCATAATCAGAGGTTAATCTCATAAACTTTTTTTTGTTCTCAGATTTTGCATAGAAAAACTATAACTATCCCAGGAGCTGTTTTTGACATGTGGAAATTCTTATTTGGCTAAGCTAATTCCACAAAGTAACCTTTTGCTTTTATTCTGTAGCATTACTTGTGACTTAACCACAAATTACTATGACAGGTGCTTGTACCCCACTTGATTTTTACTTCATCTGTAATGCAACTTGTAAATATATGATGAGCCGTTTACAGGGAAATCTTTTGCTAATTCTGAGGGAAGAGCAGTGTTTATTACGAGTAGTACTCATGCCAAGGCATGTATTTTGCATTGAGGTTTTGTTTTGTTTCCCCTTTTTTTCCACCTTTAAACAGGTGACGAGAGGGGATACATTGGTCTGAGACTGAGAGGGGAATTACAATGGTATAAATCATCATAAGGATGGCAGGAGATCTAACAGAGGGCAAGTCTTTAGGCAATGCTGCATGATGAAAGGCCACTCCTTACTGGATATTTGGTAGATGTCTTGAAGTATAAACCTACTAGTATTTCCAAGATGTGTACTGGGATATGAGGGACTGGTCATGTTAATGTCAATATACATGTACCATTTGACAGTATCTTGGACCTCAATTTGCACTCTCTCTTTTTCTATATTTTTAAGACTCCAATGAAATGATATAAACTTTCATCGCATGAAATCCTCGCTTCATTTCTTGATGTTTGAAATAAAGTTTTGAAGAAATAAGCTTTTGAAAAAATATTTATTGATATCTTCGTTCACATCATAAATTTGCAATAGATTGTTGGAAGAATTATGAGAGTGGGGTATCTTTTACTACATGTACCGGTACTCATTTATCCATATGGAATGAATTTGTGGCAGTTGTCAACACTAGATGTACATGAAGCTGGCATCAATCACACACTGCTACCATGGTATTTTCAGATATATTCTCATTAATTTTAAAGTATATAAGCTTGCTTGTCCTAAGCTGTTAAGCCCCTTCCCCTTTTTTTACTTCGCACTCTTGCTAATCTGGGCTTGCTCAGAATTTGTATGAGATGATTTATACTATTGTTATTGAGAGGATATTATGTAGGCTAGATTTTGTGTGTATTATATATATTTATAGTTATTAACTTTAAGTTTGAGATGCCTTTGCTTCCTGGATATTCATGTAGATGACTGCAAGTTGTACTTATGTACATAGTGGTAAAACTTAAATGAATAAGGAATCATATCCATCATTAGCAGAACAGATTCTCTGTTCTATAATTTTACCAAACTGATGACATCACAGATGTTTTGACATCTAAAATGTTAGGATTGTAAGGCAGTCGAATGAGATGGATTTGAATTTCATGTCAAATTTCAGTTTAGTTTGGGTTGTCCAAAATGAAACAGTAACATATGTAGCTCTTTTTTAAAATTTAGATCTCTGTAATATCTGTTTGATGTCTATTTTTCTGCTGTAGCACATATGTACTGCCAAATGCTTAGATGAAACGTTAATACAATTGTCTCTCATTTGCTAGACCAGTTTCTCTGCTGTACAAGACAATTTGAGAAAACTGACTCCCCATATTTTAATTTCTCAGCAGTCCATTTTTTGTTCCTTCAACACTCAGAAAGGTACACTGAAGAATTCTGATGGCAGTTGCACGAAAGCTTTGGATTGTACAAGTTTAGATAAGTACGTATTATTGTGTAGTGGATTATCATATTATTTATTCTTAACAAAGGTACATTATTTTTATTTGTCTCTCCAAACTCAGATGTATGTGGCTGCCATAATCATGTACAACATGTTATTTCTGCTGTACATGAAGATTTGCACTTTTCTTTGAGTGATTATGAGAGGACCGCGTGATCACAGACTGAAAAATATAGAGGGAAAAGATTCTACAAAACATGATTGGCTTTGATATAAACTAAGAAGAGATTTAAATTTGAAGAATCAGTAGTGCATTGTTCACAAGTTAGCTATTGGTATGTCATGATTAATTTTTAAGAAAAATTATTTATGTAATAAGCAAAATTCATAAAAAATGCTTTATAGGCAAGGATTAAGATGAAAAATAAAGAGATATGATATGAATCAATAATAAAAAATATATACACTTTTATTGTGCAGATATATTTACATGTATACACAGAATTTCTTTGCACTTGCACGTGAATATGCTTTCCCATTGAAGTACAAGTTCCATGAATAATAATCAGTTGTACATGTATGTCATGTAAATAACTATGTATTAAAGAAATTAGCAAATTTGCTTTTAACATTTTGCATTCCTGTTAGTGATTGGCTGTCAGACCACCCCGAGAGAGAATGGTAAAGTGAAAAGAAATATGCAAGAACCCCAGGATTAATCATTTTGATTACCTATATATAGTGCTGAATGTTTTCTTACCGATTAAAGAGACATGTATGTAATGGCAAAAAAAAAACACATTGAATTTTTTTTTTTCTTTCCGAAGAAATGATAAAAAATGATAAAAATACCTTTCCAATTTTGATTAAAATTTATTAGGATATCAATCCTCTTTCATATTTTGTTTTGTTTGAATATACATGTATTTTCTTGAGATTCATAATATTCATGGCAAAAGGAGATATTGCGTTATTCAACTTATTCCTTTAGAAACGTGCAAAATGCCCAGAGTAGTGATTAATTAAAAGGGATAGCTATCCTCAGTTCCACATCCATCATGAAATAATTCTTGATCAAGATCAATTTGTTAAACATGTACATGTATATGCACCAAGTTCATATACATCTATGTATGTCCAATCCAATGAATGTCCAAGCTTCTTTCATATCACTTCATGTGTTACATTTGTATGTAGAATATGGTAGTTTATGTTAATAAAATGTTCTATACTTTGTATAAATGCTTTTTTTTTCCTGCCTGATTTGTCAATATTTTTATCTCAGAACAATTTAAGCCCAACACTGGGAAAGAGTCGTTTTGTAGAAAGGGTTAACAGACCTCGGCCTACATCCATTGTTTGACCTCAGGACAGTTAAAGTTTGTCATTGGGTTTGAATTTTAGCAGAAACACATAAGTAGACCTGGGCCCCGTGTCATAAAACTTGTTATAAGTAACAACTGCCACATTTCTATTTCACATTTGCTCTCAGCCAATCAAATGCATGGATTTCAGTAGCTTATAACAGTTATTGCAACTTGTTTCGATACCAAGTGTTATGAAACAGGGGCCCAGTTTACTAATTTTATGCATACTTTCTTGACAATTAAGAAACGTGTCAGATGCTTGTCAGACATAGCAACAACTAATGCATGCAAATTGGATTCCATCTATGCAGATGTCATTCATTATGCATTTGGTAGCTACATTTGCAGGGGTTTTGGATAAAAACATGTGAATGGTCTATTGAAAAACCAATCAATCAATCAATCGTTCAATGAGCTACTGGGGTAGTCACTCAAACCAATCACTGAACCAACAAAATCAACAAGCAAGTAATCAACAAATCTACAAACCAGAGTCAATTACTTTAAAGGCCCAAATTAAAATAAGAGGTTTATTTCAAATCTTGATGTAAACCATGGTTTAAACCTTTGCCATGGACTATACTAAGCTTATAACGTTCATATGTTCATATTGTTATGCTTTTTAAACACTGGGGGCCCGTTGCATAAAACTTACTATAATAGTAACTTAACTATTATAGTAACTTACTGGATTTTGATTGGCTGTTGAGCAACATGACATAATCAACAGCAAATCAAAACCCAGTAAGATACTATAATAGTAAAGTTACTATTATAATAAGTTTTATGCAACGGGCCCCAGGACCAAGATGGAAAACAGTTACTTCACTGATCTTGTATATCCTGTATAAATATGTATTAATAAATAAATCGAGGGTTCAGTGCAACAAAGGGCTATCTGAATTTTTGGCAATTTTGACAAATCTTGAAATGAAGATTTGTTGCACAGACACACTGCAGTTTTAAGCAGATAGTCATATCTATTTTGGGTGATATCCAGCTATAGCAAAGATTGCTGTAGAAACCATTATTAGTACCAGTGAGGTTCCTGGTCTCTACTGGATCATTTTAATTTTGAAATCTCATTTTGACCAAAAATGCAGATAGCCCTTTGTTGTACTAAACTTTTGAAATAATAAAGTAAGCCTATATAATAGCCTATTAGGGCATTACTCCCCACCAAATGAACAAAATGATGTGTGCATACTACACTTACTGAGGTTTAAAGCATCATTCAAATATAACCCTCTTTCATGCTTATAGGCCTCTCTGAGTGCACTATCTTTCACTGTAAATTCATTAAAAATAATTAGGCTTTACTTTTTAAAACATATAAGATGTACAGTTCACTAATGTATTTATATGTCTACAATGCATCTATTTTGCTTAAACTGGACCAACTATAATAGAGCTGTCCCTTCTAATACATCACAATTTTATTATGATTTATACTGGTTTGAATCTGAAAATAGATTGATTGGAAATAGAGAGCATAAAGCTCAGGAGATACTTCATCTTTGGTCAGTGTAAACATGCTTCCATGATAAACATGTATTTTTAATGATTGAGTAGAGTTTAAATTAGTTGCTTAACTATTTTAAATATATACAGTACTAGCACCAAATTTGAAGTTCATGCCTCAATTGGTTCTTGAGATATTTCATTAATGAGGCTAAACCTGAAATTTCATAACTTTTTGACCTTTGGCCTTTTACCTACATACCCCAAAATATAATCAGATTGTCTTCCTATGGTGATACAAACTGGTAACAAGTTTGAAATTCATACATGTACCTCAAATGGTTCTTTGGTTACTGCCTTAATGAAAAAGCAGGACAAAGGAAAAGCCCCAAAACATAATGCTTCCATCTTTGATGGATTGAGGCATAATGGAAATTGGTCTGCAATCCAGCAAAAGTCATGCTAATGTGAAAAGCCGCCATTCATAACACAATATCAGCTCAAAAGGCTAGGATAACCTACCCCATACAAAAACAAACAAACAACAATGTGTGAGCTTTTAATGCTATGACTTCATGAGTTCTCTGAGGAAAACAGTGGCATAACAAGATGCTGGCAAGTCAAATGACAATTTCAAAGTTTTCTTTTGATGTGACAACTGGCAGGAGGATTGGTTTTCATTACAATGCATACCCTCATCTCTAATTTGACATGAAGACTGATAAATATCATCATGATGATGGGATGGTAAAAATGCAGTATCAGGCCCCCCTGTTGTTTTGGTGGTATCTATTGAAAGGGCATCATCCTGGCTACCAACTGTGAAGTCATCTTTGATACCAGCAATGTCAGACGCCACGTGGCATTCATATACACAAGCAGAACCCTCTTGGGGCTGGACTGCACTGATTTCATGGACAATGTCACGGTAGCCCACAGCAGGGTCCCTATCAGATTCCTTACAGTTCCATTCCACGTGGCGCCCAGATGCTTCCATTAGATTGGTGCATCCTGCGGATACAATGCCGCTGCTGCTCCGGGCATCACTAATGATCCCTACAGAGTTTGCAGCGGGGTTGCCAGGCAATCGGGTATCCTCTGTATCTCTGGTATGATCTTCCCCATCATCTTTACTGTCTGTATGCTTATTATCCCCAAATACACCCCACCCCCACTCCAGGTTTCTTGGCTGAGCGATGACCTTTCTGTAGCCCCCTGGGATGTTGAGCTTGAGGGCGGGGATTCTGAAGTTACATTCCCCAAGTCCAGCCTCATCAAGTCTTCTTTGATATTCGGCTCCTGCTGTGTGAGATGGATACTGGATGTTGTTGCCAGGTAACGGCAGCATGACCTCCATGATGGAGTATTTGCCTTGGGTAATGTCATCCTGAGTTACTGTATGCACCTGCGTTAGATGCGTAAAAGATATTTGACAGAATGATAATTAAAAACTGGTTAAGATCGATGTATACAATATGTGACCCACCACAAAACGACCAATAAGTCGCAATGAGAGTTTAAGAGTAAACAGCTAAAATAGAAAGTTTGGGTTTGAAAAGTTGATTTTAGGTTTTTCACAATTTCTGATAGTTCATTTATTGATATGCTGTCTAACCGAATTTGGGAGCCATCTGCAATGTGGAAATGCATTTTTTCTTTAATTAAAAATTACACATTTGGTGAGAATTTTTATATAAACTATGCCAGCATGCTGGCTAAAACCTTCACATTTTATTTGTGTACATATCTCAAAAGAGAGTCATTCTGTGGCCTTGAAAATCTAAATGACAAGAGAAGTATATCTCTTTTGAAACTATTCCAAGTTTGAGCCTAATCTGATAATCCCCTCATAGTCAATACTAAGGAATTTTCACGCAACCTTTTAGTGAGACAGACAATAGACACCAGTATGGCACTCCTGAACGGTCACTTCTCTTTACATCCTGTAGATTATTCTGATGATTAACCTGTCTGACAAGCTTTTATTTTCATTATAATATCAAAAGGTTTGCATGGTCTTGACAAGGCAAGCAATATATCATTCAGAAGCTTGGAGTCCAAGCTTTCAAACTATGTTAAAGTGTAAAAATGTCAAATTTCTGACTTATTGGTCATTTTGTGGTGGAGGATGTGTAGATTCTGGATTCTGGAAGGTACATGGGTCATTCATTTTAAAAATATATTCAAACACAAATGAAATAACTGAAAAAAATGTTATTCAAATTCATGCATATTTTCTAAATATATACATGTCTTTCATGATATGCTTGATAAATTTCGAAAGGAAATATACTATTTACAGTTTATACACTTACGTGTATATACTACACTGAAACTATTTATTACGTTGAACGTACTGGTATCATAAAATTTACATCAAATTCCTTTTTGAAAAGCATTGTAGTGACTGCAAGAAGCATAAATAATAGAATAACAATAAATGATAGGAAGTGAGGTACAAACAGGGCAGATACAAGGTCAAGCATCATTACAAGTTGAGAAGAGAGTAATATGTGTCGAAAAGACTGAAATGAAACACATTCTGTTTTTACCTTGGTTTCCAAGTCATCTGTACACACAAGGTCACCCTCCTCAACATGGTAACCATAGCGATGCATCCTCAATGAGGCCATTTGGTTCCAAATAAGGCTGCAGAAAGCATGGATATACATCTGCCTCATATTGTGAGGAATGTTCATCAGAGCTTTGATACAGCCTTCATCATCTGTTCCATGTCTGGAAAAAAAAAAGACAAACCCAAAATTACTTCATCTCAGAAGTAAGTGTTATTGGAAATAGATATTTTTCATACCTTACACAATTATGGTTTTGTTCAAAAGAGTGAGACAAAATTTTCACCTTAACTTGTAACAAATTGCTGGAATAAATTGTACTTTTTTATTTATAGTAATTCGGTATCAAATAAAGAATAGGATTATCCTCAATAAAATCAATGAAACTAATTGTGAGGTTGGCTAGCATACCTATATATCGTAATACCAGGGACATTTTTTTTTTTTTACATAAATCTAATTTGTCTTTAAGCAGTCAAAAGTATCTGTAACTAAATGGTATTACCTATTAAGACCTTTGAGTAGAAGGCACTCTCTAGTCTTCATAGCTGGCATCTGTTTGAGTGCTTCTCTAGAGGAGCCTGCCTGTTGAAAGGAGATCTTTGCAACGTTGGAAGGTTCAGATGGGTCTGCACATGGTCCGTTGTCTGGAGACAGAATCAGATCAACTGCTTCTTTCTAGAAATATGATATAAATGTAAAAAGGAGAGATTTAGGAAGGAGAAAGATAAGGAGGTGAGAAAAGGACAGATGGGTAAAGACACAGACTTGGAAAGACAAAGATTTGATGTGAAAGAAATATAATTGCAAACAAACATGTACATATACATAAAGTAACAATCTGGCAAACAAGAAGAAGAACAAATTACACAAAAAACTATACTTTAACAATATACCTGTTTAACAAACCTTATTACATACAATCAAGTCACAATCTAGTGTGAATTCATGATTTTTAACACAAGACCACACAATCTATATGGTGTTTAGCTATTCGAATGGTTGTTCAATTTAGTAAACAACGTAATTCATGCCTGCATGTGCACGTACATTCTCTAGTGTGTTGGTGACTGGTACACTTAAAATATATCTAGCAAGACAACAGCTCACAAGTATGGTTCAAAACAATGCCATTTTAACATGAACCATGTAACCATGGCATATCAGTTTTTCAAGTCCCATACTTAAATGCAAATTAACAAGCCTTCATTACTGCTTACAGATTAAACCAACCATAGTACATCAAATGAAATTTGAAGAAACTGAATATTCAAAAACACAATCTGAATCTTACATATTTTCCTTGAAGCATGGCACGACCAACGTCTGCAGGTGAGATGGTTGTTAATGCTTTGCTTGGGTCAATGGATGAAGCTCCAAAACGTTGTTCTCCAAAGTAGTTGATAAAGCCTTTATTCTGATGCAGTACGCAAAAAACAAGTAAAACACAGAGAAAAATACACAATTGCATTCTTGAGCATTAACTGGTTCAATTTTATGTACCTGAAATATAGTAGTATTCAAAGTCAAGTCTGCATTTGTTGTTTAACAAATGCTATCTGTAAAAGACAGTAGATAGTTTTTGAAGTAAAAAAAACTGTGATGAGTGAAATTGTTGCGCTCATCATTTTTTGTTGTTGTCTTTACTGGGTAGTAATGAATGCTAGTTTGTTTGCAATGTGTATGAAAATATTGTTATTTTTGTGAAGATCAAAAAGAAGAGTGTATTAGTAGATTAACCCGCTGGTATAACACATTTTCCATAGACTTGGAGCACAGGTTGTCTCGGGCTATTGCAGTAGTAAAAATACACACATGAGGCATGCTCCACCAAACTGGTTTAAATTCTTCAAGCACCTGACTGCTCACTTGCCGTAATCTGTGAAGGGCCAAGCTGTTCAAATAAAAAAAAAAAAGCATTCGTCACCTCTACACATTTGATACATTGCTCAATGCAGTTTGGAAGCTCCTCTTTATCTTCCGTAGCTCTTGATCCATCCTTCAGTTCCACATTCTGTAGCACGATATCAAAATGATTTCCCCACAGCTCACCAACAGTCATAGGTCTGCTCCTACAGTGTAAAGAACCTATTCTGAGCCACTCAGGGAGTTGCTTGGAAGCATCCTGTAACCTGCATTGAGTTAATGGAAATGAAAGGGGGAAAACATTATGGAGAAAGGGCAAGAAAATGCTAAATACAAATGAAAATTCTGAGAAAAGGATAAGATGAGAGACAGATATGAAGCAAAAGCCATTAAAACTGCTATAGGTAAGAAAAACAGTCCAGGGGGGAATGTTCAGTCTAACATACAAATCTGAGAACTCATTTAAATAAATCATGAACAGAAATGTATACGATAAGATATTGTCTTCTCAGACCAAAAATGATGAGAGTTAATTTCATATTACCTCTCGGTAGATGATAAAATAAGCTTTTTGTTGTTTTGTATTCTACCTGAACTTCTAAGTCCAGACATTCAAACACTTGCTAACAATTGCAAACAATGATTGCTGGGGTCTTGTTTATTACCTTTTAATGGTAAGCCCTTTCACAGTCATTTCCTGAGTCGTGACAGCTTTCTTATCCTTGATGCCTGCATAGCTGAAGTCTGACGTGTGGACTCCCACCAGTCTGGCCAGTTGCTGTATGGCAGAAAGTGTTTCTGTGTTTGTCTTCTGAAGAGTGAACCCTGAAAAGTAAAGTTTTTATTATCAAGTTCAAAATTCATACAGCTTTGAAAGATCTCTCAAATAACTCATATACCATGGCTAACCTGTATGTGAAGTCTAGATTGAATTCAAATATACTGGTTGTGCACTCTCTTTTGGAACTATCTTTAAAAAAAGAAATCACTTCCCACATTAAAATTTACACTACATTCAAAGGTTAAGAGTCACAAGCATGGGATATTATTGGCCTGAAAAAATATGATTTCCTAACCTTCTTGAAAAAGGCATTCAAACACCTAAACTAGATGATTCCTCGACCGTGCATGGTCGAAATTTACGCCTCCGCCATTGCCAGATCGGAAGTATATGGCACATTCATGTTGATTTTCTTATTTTCATGTATACAATGACATCTTTGACCTTGTGACCCCAAAATTTAATCAGACCATTGTCCCTCCCATATGCATACATGAGCCAAGTTTGAAGTTGAACTGTCACAGAATTGTTATTGCAAGAACAAGCAATTTTTATGTATATATTTACCTCTATGACCTTTGACCTTTGACCTTGAGACCCCAAAATCTAATCAGATCATGGTCCCTCCCATATGCAAACATGAGCCAAGTTTGAAGTTGATCCGTCAAATGGTTGTTGAGTTATCGCGAGAACAAACCATTTCTATGTACATAATGACCTCTATAACCTTCGACCTTTGACCTTGAGACCCCCAAATCTACTCAGATCATTGTCCCTCCCATATGCATACACACATGTACATGAGCCAAGTTTGAAGTTGATCCGCCAAATGGTTGTTGAGTTATCGCAAGAACAAATCATTTCTATGTACATAATGACCTCCATGCCCTTTGACCTTTGACCTTGAGACCCCCAAGTCTAATCAGATAATTTTCCCTCCCATATGCATACATGAGCCAAGTTTGAAGTTGATCCGTCACATGGTTCTTAAGTTATCGCGAGAACAAAAATGGGATGGACAGACAGACGGACATCCCGGTAACATAATGCCTCCGGCATCAGCCTTCGGTGGGCAGAGGCATAAAAATTGATTTTATCTGTAACTAAATTTCAAGGCAAAATCTTTTTTTTGGACTGCTTTAAAAATATTCTCTAAATTATGTAAGAAATTGATGTTCTGCAAGTACTAGAACAATTTCCTTTCCATTTCAAAACATTTAAAATTCATGGTGTTCACATAGCTGGCAGATTTATTTATACCTGTAATTATTTCATATCTTGACTTCCCAGCATGATGAATTTCTCCCCCTTTTCTCTTCTTACTGCCCTTGGTATTTCTAAAGCGTACAACAATCTTCTGATTTTCAGATGATCCATCTCCAAATGTCTTGGTTTCTAGGAAATTTCCATAGTGCTTGGCCACCAAACGATGTAACTTGGTCCTCCGATCTTTGGATTCCAGCCTCTCAAAGCAAAATGTCTGCTCATGATCTCTTAGCTCCACAAATCTGAAAAATTCCAGTATTTGTGATAAAGGAATTTGCAGATCTTGGAATTCTGCTATCCCAGGTTCCCTTGAAATGTGAATCTCTACTCCCTCTTGATCAGGTATCTTATGGACTTTTGTTCTCAGATGTGGGTACAAATACTTCACAGACTTGTGAATAACAGTACGGGACTCCTTGCTTGAGATTAACCCTAGATTGAGACTGGCTTCATGTTGAGTGACGTTCTTGTTTGAGTGAGCTATATCTGTCTGTATACCCTGATCCGTAGCAGAAACATTGAGCAATTTAAGCTCATTCGAGGCAAAGTTTTCTATTTCAATCAAAGTTTCATTATGCAGTACATTTTCAAGACATTTCCTATGGTCTTTCAGAATGAAGCCTTCCTGATTTGATTCCACATTGTTCTTCTGAGTTGTAGATGATCCAATTTGACTTTGGGGGTCTATACTACAGGTACTCTTGCTAGGACCGGTCTGTGTTTGGGTAGATGCAGAGTCTATAGCAGATATGATGTGTTCTGATTGGTCTTCCAATTGCACTTTGATGCCAAGCTTTGGACTCAGATCTATTTTGGTACCAGTTAATGATGCCAGTTTCCCCTCTTTTGAAATTTCAGTTACTTTGAAATCTTCAGGACTGGTCTTGATGTTTCCCTTAAAGCCCTCATGTTTGGACACATAGCATTCAATTCCAAACATCTTTCACAAGTTTCCTTCTGCTTGTGTCTCACTATACACTGATGAGTTCACTGTTCAGGTCCAACACATTGTTTTCTGAAATAATAATAGTAGTAAAAGAAAGAAGCAAAGGGTCAGTTCGGTTTGTCACTTAGCTTAACATCTACTTTCTAATTCAGGACAATTATATGATAGAAAACCTGAACTCTTTTTCAAAAATAAGTTTTTTCCTGTCATGTAGAGTAGGTGATACTTCAATTAAGCTGTTTGAAGGTTGGCCAAATCTTTCAGCAGTGATAATATGCTGAATGTCCAAAAGGGCCCTACATTAAATGTAGACAAATATATGATTTCTCACATTCTGAGAGAGAAAAATCCTTCAGATACCCTAATTCAGTCAATCAGTTATTATTTGTGCACTCCCTCTCAAACAAACATGCTGGCGCTTGGAAGCATATCCCCAACAGTTAAGCCCACTTAAGTATTGTTTGGAAGAAATGTAAACAAACAAACAAAAGCAGAGTCAACATACTCATATTGCCTCTATATGGGTAGGGTCAGCACCTCACCTCTATAAAGTGAGGTGCCGACCCTACCCAAATAAGGGGCCAATACTAGAGACAGATTTTTCGGTCTAGTGCTGTGTGTCTTAGGCCGAAAATTCTGTCTCTCATTCCTTAGCCTCTTATTTGGGTAGCGTTGGCTCCTTAAGAGGCTAACAAACGAGAGACAGAATGGCATAAATATTCAATATTGAATGACAAGTGCCGTTTAAACCAAGGCAACAACAACAACAACAATGAATTTTTGGCTGATTGATGTGTGTCTAGGTGAGAGTTTTGTAGTTGGCTAGGTACTAACTATTAATTGCAGTTGGGTGTAATTAACTAGTTATAGAGTAAGATAGCCAATTAGGGCCTGGGGCTGTATTCTGAAAATTGTTTTATCTCTAATATCGTTGCATCTTCGGTGTTAAGATAAAATCGATATTCTGAAAATTGCCTTAACTTTTCTTTTATCTTATGTTGTATCTTTCTTCAATCTGTGCATGAAATCATGCGCGCTGGGTTAATATCTCAAGATAATAGGTAATCTGAAAATTGTTGTATCTTTTGTTTATCTTATCTTCCATGGTGATTACAACAAAAGTTTAAGGGGCTATAGTATCTCACAATTTCCAGCTCAGAAACAGGAAGTACATGATCGACCAGCAAGATAAAGAGAGTTTGTAAATTGTTACTAAAAATGTAACTGAAGAGACATTTGAAGAAACTAACGAGCAGGAATCGACAATTTTAGATCAAATTGTGACTTGGTTCAAGCGAGGAAGGATATGAACGTAGTGGTTAATTAATTGCATGAATTGCTTAAGTTAATCAATGAGGCCTAAAATTGTTGAAGCGCAAAGCGCATTGCTATGTTTCAATTAGCTATATACAGCGTATATATACAGTACTACAAGCGGGCATAGCCAAATCTTGCGAATTCACGACAAAAAGTGTGACAACATCGCGTATGATGAAGCTGAATTCTCTCAGCTACAAAAGTGACATTATCTTAAAATTAAATGTTTGATTGATGTTTTTTCACTTCTCATATTTATTTTGACAACTTAAAACTTAGGTCTACCCAAAAAACAATGATTTATTGCTTCATCTGCACTAGGAAATTTTGTTCTCTCCACTGCCACTGGCATGACTGGGGTCAACCGGAACTTTCAGAATACCAACCCACTGTTAGTAGATTAAATCCGAATTATCACATCAAAGTTATGATTTTCAAAGATGGGTCTAGTAATACCTGGGTATATCTGCCAGTGCCTGACTCCCTGTGTCCTGGATTCCTTGGCCTTTGCCCACTCACACTTGATGCTTTGCCTTGCCCTGGGCTGTTTCCTAGAATCGGAGACCATCGTTTCCCGGTGACATTTCCAGCCCGCTGGACAAGGGTTGTCAACCCAAGCACCCGGCTGCTAAAGCACACAAGGGTAGGCTCTTTCGAAAGCTGTAGTATTTCTGCACCCAGCTGCGAAAAGTGGGCGCGGCATATGTGCATGCTTGATTGATCTCAAGGGATAGGTTAGTCCATTATTATATAGGGATGTACACTGGACTGTCCACGATATTAGATTTAAATGATAACGGATATGTAATTAAGCCATCAATTACTTCAAAAGATCAACTTTGAATAAATTTCATTCCACTGAACATGACCATGCATATGAAATCATAACTCTGATTATCTCTTCATACTCACAGTATTTTAAAATCTTGTTTGTTAAAATCCCCATTTTAAATTGAAGACGACCTAGCAACAGAATTGTATCAAAATGGCGATGATGTTGCAGCATAAAGCTGCAAAATCAGTCGCCCAACCGTCATCAAAATACTACACAGGGGACAAAAATCCAGTACTAAATGCTTTTGAAGAAGAGTACAAACTCTTTATCCAGTTTATGAAGAAGAGGGCTACACCTGGTCATAAGAAAAAGGATGAAGAGCCATTTGCAAGAGGGTAACCAATTTCCTATTTTTTCTCCCTGTTCTGTTTAGTCCGAAGCATGAAAGAAATTGTTGTTGACGGGTTTGATCAACTCACACCAATGTGAGGTCATACCTCGCACAAATATGAGAATACGGGCAATTTGGAAATGGCCCACCTATTAGAAATTATTGATATTGAAAAAGGCAAACCCGGAGAATAGGGGCCGGCCCGCGCGCGTGCTATTTATACAGTGCAGAGATTGGCAGAGACAGCCGAAACTAAGTCAAGCAAGGTATGTGACAACTGACAAGTCCATAGATCTAATCAAGTTCAAAATGACTTTCAAATATGTTTTAATCAGGTAATTATGTTCTGATATATTACACTGTCCTCTCAGCTTTCAGAATTTTGGTTATTTGATGAAAAGTATTTTGATCTTGGCCAGAAATGTTGTCAAACTCACAAATGTTTCACTGGGATGTTTCACCGCTGAATCTTGTGCAGATCGTCCCCGCCACCGCTGCCACTGGGCTACATTTGCTTGCACACAAATGACTACAGCGTGCACGGTCCGGCCCCTATTCTCCAGGTTTGCCTGAAAAAAATCCTATTAAAAGGGTAAAAAGTATCTTCATTTTTAAATATTGTCGCAAGAAATAATCATAAAAGTTTATGTTTAAAGCAGATGTGAAAAGATTTTCATTGATGGGGGGGGGGGGGGGGGCTAGTCTTGCTGGTGTGTGTGGGGGGGGGAGGGTTGGCTACACACTCGAGACTCCAACCCCACGCGCCTCTTAAGCGGGAGATTCTCCCGCCGAGACCCCCTAGCAAATGGGAGACCCACATCACTAGCGCAAAGCATGAAATTTCTTGCTGCCGGAGGCCACTTTTAGGGGTATAGAAGCTCTCTTGTGCTATCTTAGGCTTATTTTTTTTTAACATATGACAACACTAAATGAGGTATTATTCCATGATTCAGATTCACTTTTTTCAAAAAGGTGGTTGGGCTGGAGAAAAAAGGAGAAACACAGCTAGGGCGGGAGAAATTCAAACTCATGCAGGAGAGCAGGAGATATTGTGAAAATGGACTCAAAGCGGGAGATCTCCCGCCGAAAATGGGAGAGTTGGAGTCTCTGCACACTTTGTTTTCAGCAGCTACAAGACACAAGAATCATTGGTTTGAGCCAATGTTATATATCTTGGTTCTGTATATTCTGAATTTAATTTGTAGATCTAGTGAAACTACTACAGACGAATGTCAATAATGCAAATTTTCAAGGCGATGTCACCGCCAGTGCCATTTTGTTTGGCAAAATAAAGGGGCCCTAAACTATGCACATGTAATAAATGAATGCAAATCTTGATTTTGTAACTGACTAGTGTGAATTTTCCCCCGATTTCTGACTAATAATATCACAAGGAATAAAAGAAAATTAATGATCGTTTTGGCAAATGATATTCTCGTTGCTCGGTCACATTGGAAGTTTGCAGCATTGTGCGTATTAGCAGGGTGTGTAGCTTAAGGACTCCCAACCATAAATCTTGCATCAATTCTCAATCTGAAGATTTTCAGGATGAAATAAGGGGATAAGAATGCACCTCAGGCCTCGAAATAATTGATGGCCATGGACGGCCATGGCCGCCGATGCCCCCATTACTGGCTGTGATGCCCTTCTTCCCTTTGCTTCAAGTTACGGCCACTAACAGTGTGCCCTTTTTCATTTGGCCGAGGTGCCCTTTTTTCTCATAAATATGCCCTTTTGTGATATGTAGTGTGCCCTTTTAAAATTTTTCTGGGTGAGTAAAACTTTCTCCGATCTCATGAAATTAAAAATAATAATATTTTTGCAAAGCGTCCCATCCGATGCGATATGAGCTAGTGTCTGTGCATGCGCATACAGCCTAGCCTAGCCTGCCAGATCCAAGCCTGCCTGGGCGGCTCTGCTGCTTGGTGTAGGTAGCTGTGCTCCTGGTGGTGCTGCAACTGTTGCATATCATTTTTTTTTCCATACTGTTTTATTCTGATTTCATGAACAAAAATGTATAACATTTCAATTTAACATTTCAAATCACATAATATAATATTTCACGTTTCATATTTTTACTTTTTTTCAGTAACTTAATATAAGCATGAATCATATATAACTCAAAAGAAAAATAATGAAATCAATTATTATAAAAATGTTGAGTCACCTCTCCCCCCCCCCCACCCCAACAAAAGTCTTCCCTATCCAACTTGTACTTTTTGTGGAGGGCGATACACATGTGTTTTGTCTTTTTTTTTTTTTTAATCTACAAGAAAGGAACAAACAAAGGAGATCCAAATCCAATACAAACTAATAAATAAATAGATATATTGAAACTAGGATCCCCTTTAAAAAAAAAAAATACACACCAATATGCATAATAAAACACTTTTCCTTTCATGTATCAAATATTCACTCATTGATATAAAACTATCTAAGATTACATAGCTTACAGTCATCAAAACAAAGCAAATCAAAAAGAAATCAATGAAAAAAAAAAAAACCCAACAAAGTATCACCCCTCCCAAAAGAAAACATCATATTCCCCCCCTCAAAAAAAACCACACACACACACATAACATCTACACAGTCACTCTCTCCCAAATCACACCTGGATATCGCCCTCAGTCCTGCCATTTTGGTACATTCTCTCCCATTTTAACAAAAAAGATTACCGTATTACAAAATTTTACTTCCAGGTCTAATCCATTAATTCCCACATGTATATCTTTCCACTCTGCATTTCGGAGCTTTACCAAACTAAGTTTTTCAATAACCCTCTGCCATAAAGCTTTAACATCATTACAGAGCCAGAATAAATGTTCATATGATTCCAGGTTCTGTTTACAGAATGAACAGTGATTATTATCCATAAAACCAAATCTGAACAAATGTTCTTTGGTGTATATTGCACCATGAAGTAATTTATATTGAAATTTTCTTAATTGTGGTAAGATTATTATGATTCTAGGTCTTATGAATATTCCAGAGATTTCTTTTTTTGAGAGATCAAAATTATTATGGTCATCTCTTACTTGTAAAGTATAGAGATGTTGTAAATTTGTTACAAAATTTTCATAAACCTTTCTAGAAGGTACATCTTTCAGTAAAATTATTTTTCCAAACATCTTCAAAGAGATATCATGCACAGTAGATTTATACACACACACAGAGCATACACACATATCAATACACACGCACAAGCTGTCTGCAACAGTACTACTAGATTGCAAAATCAGAAATCACAACCCTGTATATTCGCATTTGGCATTCAAAAAGTGTTTGTGGCTTACAGAAATAAGCTTAAACCAAGTTTATTGCTATTTTCCATGATTCATGTGATGTCATATTGGCTTTTTTTTTTCATCCAATCATTGTAAAAGTTCCTGCTGAAATCCTGCTGTGATTTTAGCAGGAACAGCAGCACTTCTTCCCCAGCAATCCAGCATAAGCGGCCCAGCTCTTATTCATTACTGGTGGTGTGGCGATGCAAGCTTTGTGCTTCAACAAGACATTATCGAGGCTATTTTTTTTTTTACTCTTTAACTACATTCCAGGATATTTAAATCTATCTGTGATTAGCTGTATCTGGTCATTATTATTTATTGCTGCATGTGAGATTTTACAAAAATAATGGCATGCCTTACTTACTTTGTAGGCCTACATCGTGATATGGCAAAGATTTTTCATTTTCAAATGTTGGCAGATAATATGGATGCGCATGAATTTAAAGCAAAAATTTCTGAGAAGTTGCGTTTTGATATATCATTCAAAGGTTGCATTCAGACTTGTGCATTGTGAATAATTTGTTGTTTCTTTCATATATAATTTGTACTGGTTTGATAATGAATCTGACGTACACTGTATAGTAAATACTACAGACCCCCCCCCCCAAAAAAAAAAAACACGTACAAATAATTACAGGCCCCGTAAAAAGTGGCCTTGGTACCCCTCTGTTTGGCCTTGGTGCCCTCTGCCACCTGGCCTTTGTGGAAAAAGTGCCCCTCACCAAAGTGCCCCTCACCAAAGTGGCCTTGCCCCCCAAAAATCCTATTTCGATTTTGATCAGCAAGAAGTGATTGCCAGTGTCACCTTTGCACCACTGATGATATACAGGGGGCTATGTTTACAGTTAAAGCCAATTTCATCCATGTTGAAGATCAAACTTAGTTTGTCTTTCAGGTTTTATTTCATGAGAATCTAGTTCTAGGGTTCTCTCTATACTTTTGTGCAAAACCATGGAGCCCACATTATTAATGTTTTTCCAAGAAAAATCCTGAAGATATCCTGAAGAACTAAAGCACTGCCCTGGCAAGGATACATTTCATTTTGCTTCTTTGTAGAGCTGTTTTTCAGCATGTTTATGGTGGTCTCCCACCTCGTGCCATACAAACTCATACACACCAACATACTCCCAGCGGACCAAGACAGTGTCTCGTCCAAATCCCTCTGTCATTAAATAAGACCCCAAACCAGCCCAGATTTAGGAGTTATCACTTGTTTACCATTTAAATTCAGTACATGTATTCAGATGGTAATGAATTTTACCTTAACCTTGGATACTATGCCCAGGCAGGAGACTATGGAAAATGTGTGTTGTACCATATTGAAATCCTATCCAGTGGGTTATGAAGTGTGCCAAAATTTCTTTGCAGATCCAACACATTGTTCAACTTGTGGAACAATTATGAGGCCAGACTACCCTCTACTTTCTACCAGAAGAAGGTTATTGAGATGGGAGACTTCCTGGTATCCATGAAGGTAAATTTCCACAAATATCAAATATTCCTTGTATTTTTTTGTTTCTTTAGGAGTATGATATGTGATTAATTTTGAGCTTTTTGAAGGATCAGAAATTGAAAATACTTTCATTGCAATTTCATTGTAATTGTTTCACCCATAACAGCTTTGAAAATGATGAATGAAAATGTCTTATTTTTTGCAATTTCATAACTCTAAGAGAATTTATCTCTCAATTTGGGTATATTATGTACTGTAGGTTAGAAATTGGCAGAATTAAGTAAACTTGAATTCCTTGATATTACAGGAATACAACTTGGCTGTATGGCAGTGCTATGGACGTTACCTTGATCAGTTTGGTGATCGGCACATTGAAGACATTGTCGACATCAAGACTGTGAAAGCCATTTTCTTCCCAGATGGTCTTGAGACAGACAATGCAAGTTTGACGGTAAGGAATCCTCCTGCATATTGAATTTTAAGAATAGATTTTTAAAACTATTTGTAAGCATTTCTGTCCTCAAAATTGAGTATTTCACATTTGTCTTTAACTGTAGTTGTTGACTAGTTATTGTTGAATTAGACTTGATTCAGCTAATAAGGCAATATCAAGCCTATAATGCAAGCCATTGTCTCAATTCACAACAGATGTTCTGTTTGCCCATTCAAAAAATGAAAACGAAAGTCCTTATATGGAATCAATTATTATTTTGTTTTAGTCGTTAATACTGGTCAGGTTTATCATTGACGTGGCCCTCTATACTAACCCTCAAAATAAGATAACTGTAACTTCAAACTTAATATGCATTTTCTTCTGATGCAAGTTCATATACCTAATTTCCAGTTATGTGCACATCCTGCTTCTCTGTCAGCCTTTGGCATATTGTCAGAAATGGTCAGAGAATACCCACTGATATCTTTGGTGTAACAGAGACTAACATGTCTGATCTCTTTGATGTATTAGTTTCGAGCATTGTATGGGAAGAGCATCTGCAACTATCAACTTGTTCTGATGACAGATCCCAAGCTCCAAAACACCCAGTCTGTTGGGCAATGTCTCAAGATCTTGGCCTTTCTCAGACTCATCACGCAGGTGATCCTACCGAGGGAGTCACTTTGCTGGTTGGTCTATAATGGTAAGATATTAAGTTTTTATGTTATATATGTCTGTTTGAAAAGATTGTGCATCACTTGTTTAATGTGGATTATTTATGTTCCATTTGAGATTTGGGGAACTTTTGCCACATCTTATCAAAGCTGTGTGACAGAATTTTTGTGGGTGGTACTGCTCACTTTTCTCCAAGTTTCATTGGGACACTATTCCCTTTTCCGTGATATCAGCCTTTGTTATTAAGCATTTGGTTCAAGCCCTCATAACTAGGTGCTGCTGGAGTCTAGATATTTTGTTATATGTCTGTCAAGGTTTTCTCACAAGAAAATTAATGTGTATTGTTTTGATAACTCCTTTCTCTTTTGGTATGATTGTAGCGTTAGAAAATTACATCTCACTAAGAAACCAGAATATATAGTGATGGTTATATTTGTTATGGGATCTCAAAAGAAGAATTCTAAAGCAAAATAGTTACAGTGTGTTGATAAGAAAGTAGGCCTTAGTATTGTAACCCTTTTTCTTCTCTTCCAGGAACAATCCATATCTACAGTGTATCAAGACATATGATGACTCTTGGTCACTCTGCAAAGGTGAGTTGTACAACTTAGGAAAGAATGGCTGATAGAGGTTGGTCTTGATTGTCAGAAGGGGAGGGGGTTGACTTGTTTGCAGTCTTTATCCAGTCCCTTTTAATAATAATAATAGTGCTACTTGTATAGCACACAGGTCCGCCCTTGGGATGGGGGATTTTAAGCCTAGTTTCTCCCTGTTTTTTGTATGCTGATCCATTTGTCATCAATACAGGACTTTATGTATTGTTCAGGAATAGTGTGTTAGAAATTAGCTGATGAATGATGGATGATTTCATATATGGGGCTCTGATGAAAAATGACCAATGGGCTTTTGATGGCATTTAAATTCCTGCAAGTTTTGTTAATAGAGCATGATATTTGATAACTTTATGGTATTTGTAGACAGAGAAAAGAGAGAAAGAGAGAGAGAGATGCTTTTTTTTTACATAACTTTTTTTGTTAGAAAAAACAAAAGTACATAAACCAAGTCACACTCTGTCACTGTGCCAAGACTTCATGAAGGAAATGAAACAATTTTTTTTGTCTGTTGCAGGTATTGGAGTTCTTGCTTTGGGCCTGTATGTGCATAGAAAACTCAGTACCCCTCATGTCAGTACGTTACCTACAGTGGAGAACCACTCTTTACACTGCTGTGTGTCAGTGCTACTTTGATTGCAAGGCTCATCAACAAGCAGAGGTATGGCTTAATTATTTTTCAATTTTTATTTCAATTTCATTGAATTATCATTATCATTATATGTAATGAATGTACAGCTATGGTAGGGTATGAATAAACTAAGTCATGAAATTGCCATATGCACTTTCTCCATTCAAAGTCATATGGATTGTCCATTGCAGATTTTTCCATATTCATTTTCTCCAGGAAAATGAAAGCATATGGATTACCACTGCAGATTTAGTGATAAACTATTGTTTATGTTTTCTCATTGTGATTGTGGACTTGTGTGCTAATTGTTATTTTAATGTTTTTTGTTTGTTGTTCTCAGGCTTTTGCAAGACGAGCGTTAGGAAAGGTGAATGAATTGAGTCAGCTGGAACGCATCAGTTCTGCTCCACCAAGCCTAGAGATTGAAGCAGTCTTCAGGCAGGCAACAGTCAAGGTATATGAATATCAATGTAACGATACCTTCATTAAGGATATAAAGAGCAGTGTTATAAGACTCAGTGTATATGTTGAAGTATTCTATTTGAAATATTTGAAAACAAAGTATCATTTGTTTCAGTAATGTCATGACCATTTATGATTGGCATGTTTATTGTTTGAATTATTAGCTTGGCATCATGGTGTACAGACGTTCAGTGTTTGATCGCAAGAGACCCAAAGGACTGCTGCGTCCAAAGACAAGGAGCAATGTGAAGGACTCGCAGTCAGTGAGTATAATTTATATTGATTGTTTACTGGAATAATGCAAGGATAATTCTTTCATTGTTGGATTAATTGATTATTCTTTAAATTTCTGAAATTTGGAAGATTATTTTTTTAATGAAATATGACTTTAGGCCCAATGCTGTTCAGTACTGGCAAATTGCAACCATGTGAAAACTCATATGCCAGTAGGGAGATCTTAGGCATAGAGTGGAATTATTCGGAAATTGAGCATGCTTTTATCTGCGGGCAAAAAAAGGGCCCTGCCCATTTAAAGTAAGAAAATTCCATTTGGCATCGGCCTGCAATTAATACCCCCAAATTGGTTAAAGAATACAAAATAATTCTAAGCTGGTTTCGTACATCATGCACTTAACTATTGCAATCAAGTCTTTATGTATTTACCAGCCTTTTTGTTTCGGCATAAACTGATTATTCTGTTGGAAAATGAATTAGATAGTCTAGTTAAGAGTAACAGATTTACATAATTTGATTAAAAATAATGCTACACCCTAGCCTACCGAAGTACGAACAGTCACACTAGTAGCCAGTGATGGACGTCTCATCTGGCATAAAACCACCAAACAGCGTCTAGATGACCTTGTTAAGAAACAAGGAAATGTGAGTACTATTGTGTGGTTCATCTAATGGGTTTTCATCCATCCAGTGTGTTGATATACATCTAACAAAGATAAAAATTCAGAAATGATCAAGTTTGCTGTGCACTAATTTCATCCATGTAAAATGAAATAATCATATTGTTTGTGATGCAAATAACTAACAAATGCGAATAATTGGCATTATGTGACCGCTATGACTTACAGTCATTACTTTGATACTGAATTTTTGTTGGCATTAACTTGATATGCTCGACAATTAATCTTAACAGGCTTTAATCAGATCCCCTAACATGAAAGAATTTTGCATGATATTTGGAAATAGCATAGTACCTGAAGAAAACTGATATAAGCTATTAAACCTAGAGTTGTTATCATAGACAATTGAATCTTTTGGTGCATGCATATCTGTAATGTTTGAAGATTTACATGTAGCAGTGCTTGTCTGGGCAGAAGATGTTGACAGTTAACATGTAACTTTTTAAAAGGAAAGATTTGGTTTTGGAAAATGTCAGTTTGTTGAAATGTGTTTATTTAAAAACATCTTGTTTTACCCATTGTTGTTCATTTGTTTCATGATGCATTGGTATTGACAAAAACTGAAAGAAGTAATTTTAATGTGCTGAAAATAGGACAGTGAAACATTTACAGACTCACTTGTGAAAATTCAGTTTTTCCATACCATTTTAGTGTTCATCCTTATCTCATTCAGCTTGGTTTAAATGCTACATTGTGTGGTGGTTTACTATCGTAAATTTAAAGATTGCAATTTAAATGAGTAACAATCATGGGAACAATTATTTGTGAACTATTAACAAAACTATATACATTGAACTATGTATAAACATGATAATATCACCCCAGCCATCAATATTTAGAAACAACATGAGAAGGAAAGATGTTTTCACTCTCAAATTTGATTTTCAATTTTTGTATGGAGAAATGTATCATGTCGATTTTGTTACAACCATTAATGGCAGTTGGACTGCCATGTACTTTCCAATGTGTAATGATCTTGCTTTATAACAATTTTGCATTACAATCTTGTTGAACAGTTTTTTCTTAACATGAAATAAATTAATACTTTAAACATTCTAACATGTAACAAAGAATTATTTGAACACTATTGTAATACTGACTACTGAAAATTATTTTGAAGTCTTGACTGTGTGTGACATATTTGATTTAGGCCGAGCTTGAGGCTGAGACTTTCATTTGTTTCAGAACCAGTTCAAAATGCCTCTGACTTATGATCATATTAGAGACATGCAGAATTACATGTAACTTCAGTCGATGAACTGTTTCATGTTAACTTTGACACCTTGCATTTATGATTTCATAAAAAGTGTTTTTGTCCAGTGTTGTTTTTCATTTTATGGATATCTGATTATTTGTAATTATGAAAACTTGGCATTAAATGAATCATTTGTAAAATGTTACATGTATGTCATCATGATGTGTTTGATGTTACCAGTTTAGTAAGTTGATGATTAGTTTGAATATTAAAGCTCACCGCATACCATACGATTCGACTGCGACCTAATTTTCGAACAAATGGCATTTCACATTAAATATGAAAGTTTGAACAAGTAAAATTATCTTATTTGAAGTAAAGAATAATGATAGGAATACTAAAATTGAAATTTTGGATACCACCTTTAGTCAGATTAAAGGCCAAATCGGCTACAAAAAGTAGCCTATTGCAAGATAGCTATGACGTCACTACGATTCAGAATTGAATTCGCTTTTATTCCTACAGGGAAGCTTGCTATAACCCAGAATTTATATTTCAGTACTTATACGACTATTGGGAACTTTGATCATTAAGATTTTACTTGTTGAATG
This sequence comes from Echinometra lucunter, assembly GCA_029962745.1. Classification (NCBI taxonomy): domain Eukaryota; kingdom Metazoa; phylum Echinodermata; class Echinoidea; order Camarodonta; family Echinometridae; genus Echinometra; species Echinometra lucunter. Next base: position 22,464,466 of record CM057151.1, read on the forward strand.
TTCATATCAAAGGCTATAACATATTTTTCCAAACTTGGATTGCAGACGGATTGTATAGTGTGCAGCGGGCTTAATTGTACTAGTTCATTAAAAGGAATCATGAAAAGTACATGTATGTACATTTGTATCTTATGAAGATGTGAACAGCATGTTAAAGGTAATCATGCTATGTCATTTGTGCTTTTTAACTTATGGCAGATTTCAAACTGCAAGCTGCAGTTTGTAACACTGGCTTTACGTGTCATGCATTGAACTGAAGTGTCTTTTTAACTTATAGATATTACCCTCAATACGATAAATAATAATCACATGCATAAACAGTCTCTAAGTTGGTAATTTTTTTTTTGGAAAGTAGAAAAAGAAAGAGACTATCATACAAACAGGGTTTACCATGTAACCCTTTAAAGATATTGGGGGGGGGGGGGGGCTTATTTTGATACCTTATCAGCTTTTTGTGTCATTGTTTAGCTATTTGTACTTCAAGTCTTTCAATCACATTACATTCTCTTTACTGCATGAATGATATTAACAAATTTTCAAATGTTTTTCTGTAAGCGAAATCCAAATATTTAGATTTGTTGAGCTAAAAGAAGTATTTCCTGATTTTCTTTAGATTTCTGTCTGTTATATTCAATTCATTCTGCTTGGAGGGAATCGCATGTCACATCTGTTCTCGTTGGGATGATTTTAATATCCAGAAGCTTTTATCTAATATTCAGAACACCATTTTAATCATTTCAGATTATGTGGCCTCGTACTCCAGTGGAGAAGTTGCTGTCAGACATGTTTGAAGGCAGTGCTGCCCAATTCTTAGCTATCTTGGAGACTCTGACTGACAGTACTCGCCGGACATTGCTGACCAGTCCAGCTGCTCCGGACACAGAGGATTATATCCTGGACACATTCTCGGAGCTGTTTTTTGCTGGCATGGAGATCATCTCTGGTGAGCTGATGTTTTGTTTGGGGATTAAGGCTTATCCAGCAGCATCAAATCCTTCCTGTCTGTATTATTGTTTCCTCTATTTTCTTTTGTCTTCTTTTCTTGCAAACCTCCATATCTTTATGCTTCTTCTCCGAGATTGAGTGATTTTTGCTCAGTTAGGTTTATCAGTTGATGGTCTGACACTGATGTTATCTCATATGTTCGAGGAAATTTTTGATCACCATTTCCATTCAAATACAGAATATCTGCATGGTTTTTGCATGATTGGTTCAGCAATTTGCCTTTCACCTTTCCATCATAATTTCAAGAGAGTGGAGTCATACATTTGTAAAAAATAATAGGTAAAGTGTGGTCTTAATGGGGAATTTTTATATGGAATTTATATAAACATAAGTATATATTTTTAGGTGGAGGAGGCAACCAGCCTCGCAATCCTCAGCTGGTCAATGACATCAACTTGTCTGGTGTAGTCCTGGATAAATCCCTCATAGAAATGGCCTCCACAGCTGAAGACGGGATTCCAATCTCTGCTGTCGTCAAATTCCTCAAGTCAGCTTACAACTATGAACAGTGGGAGGTGTATGAAACTCTGGTTCATCCTACAATTGAGTTCCTGAAAGTAGGTTCCTGACCCCCTTTCACAAAACTTTTTATTGATATCACGGTCTAATAAATTATATAACTTACTTTAAAGGTTAGGAGATCCCTTTTGCAAAATCTTCAAAAAATCCATACAACTTGGCAGGAGTTTAGGAAATGCCTTTCTGATACTGTTTATTTAATCTTACGGTCATACAAAAATGAAAATCTGGCTACCATCCTTGAATAAGCAAGTCGGATCAGCTCACCGGCAGAAGCGAACTTAAGCCAGCTAGCTAGCTAGCTCAGCCGCACGCAGCTAGCGGCCACCACATGTACTGCATAATATCAGCGCTGTACTGTATGTAACGTGAATCCTTTCGTTGTGCGCTGTCTCGAAAAAAATCCGCTAAAATTTTTGGTCCGAAATAAGTACAGAGTTATCAAAAATGTTAATTATTCATTTAATTAGCCATGTACAATCAATTTTTCTCTCACAGAAGTTTTTAATAATCATTCTCTTATAATTGAACACATATTCACACATCTTAATATTTTAGAGCTGCAAATGGGATCTCCTACCTTTAATAAACCTTAGCCTGTGATTGGCAAAAAGCAAAGTTATGATACTACATCTGTTGCAGTTGTTATTGATGATAATTTCCTTGAAAGAAATCATTTCACATGATCTTTATTCTCTTCCAGATCCAGATTTTTGGCCGAAATTGTACGACATACAGTGGAAGTGTTTTGATGACTGTGTAACAAAGAATTGATATCTGAAAATACGAAAGAAGATGAGAAGATATTAGAAATCAGATTTACCTGGAATTGAACAAAAAGAAGCAAACAACATTAATTTATCATGGACTCTGCATTTGTTTTTAAAAGTACCAGTAGTTTCTTTCACTCATGATATACCTATATTCATCCTTAATAGCTGAAAATCACATTAACTTCCCCTCTTTTTGTTTGTATCTGCATGTATTACTAGTCTGCTATTGAACATTTGTAATGATGTGTAACAGAGGCTTGCAGTCATGCAGCTTTCCATTTCACTTTGATTCATGACCTGCCCTACTTATTGAAGCTTTACTTGTTTGTCATCATCAGGGCAAGGCAGGGCAAACTTTGGTGTAATGGACATCCAATTAAAATACCAACATTTAAATGTACATGAAACTTACAAGGCAGGACATGCTTTGATGTAATTGACATAACATTTGTAAAGTATGGAATTTCTTGAGGTGTAATTTACCATGTTGTGAGCGTTTGTGTATGTTGGTTGCATTCCACCTGTCAATCAAACTGTGCTTCCGGATGACTTGTTTTAAGATGACCTAGTTTGAACTTTGAAGTCAAAATTTACCTATCCTGTGGGACAGCCTGTAGAGTACTTTTTTTTTGAGTAAAAACTAAAACACAAATTTCTTTGAGAATAATGTAGCCTTGGAAAATTGATTTTTGTAAGTAAAGTTCAAACTGATATATGAACTTATTAGCATGACTGTTTGCAAAGTCCAGTATGTCTGTTTTCCTTTTTTTTCCAGAACCAACCAGACAATCGATACACTCATGAACTTCTCTCAGTAGAGATTATGCAAGCCATGGAACCACTCAATCCAAACCGGAAATCGAAAAAGTCTCATGCGCAGGTTGAAGAGACTGGCAATGAAACTGCTTCCCTTCCTCTTCCTTCAGCACCAGCAGGTATAATGGCAGAAGATACACTTATCCCAAATTTAGGCAGTTTGTATATTCAGACTCATGTTTATGCCTTTACTGTGTAAACTGAAAAGGTACCACTCACCAAAAGACAATTCACTCCATATGTTAGGGATTCAATGTTACTCACTATACTTTATTCAGAATAAGAGCTTTGAACATTATTTCCATAAAGAAATTTTGTGAGTTGAAATATACTCTCAATTAACATATAAAGTGACTAGTAAGATAGACTAGTCAGCGTATCCGCACACATGGGCATGAATTAGGGTGTTTACGGAATTGAACAGCCATTCCATTCCTTAACTGCGTGGTCTTATGTTATCCTTTATTTTTTTTCAAATTTCTTTTAAAAATCACCCCTAGAATATGGGGCAAGGGGGGGGGGGGGTATTTCACACACACTAGCTATACATAAATTATTATTATTTTCAAATGGATGGTAAGCTTTAATATTTCATGATTGGAAATATGCATACATTCATTGTTTTGTATGCCGGACAAGCTGTAGACAAATATGTTTTTATGAACCATCATGACAAATTATAGATTTGTGAATTCAAGGTAATGCTTTGTAATTCTATTTTCAAATAGATGTTTTAAGAAAGCAAAAGTTATCTCTTTAATAGATCTTGATTTATTTTTCCATCTTTAAAAGCATTATCTTGTTAATTCCAGTCTTCCATTCTGTAAATATGCAGATTGTAATTCATATTTTCCAAATTTGATATTGATGGACATATAACAGTCTGAATACCTTTAATTTGATATTGATGTACATTAAACTTCTTGTCAATTAAATTGACTTTGATTACTGAGACAGTTTTTAATTGCTTTCATTACAGGTTCCATATCTTCACAGGATCACTGGGTGTATCTAGCAGAAGTTCTTCAGGCATGTGCAAAAGACCTCTCAGCTGTAAGTATTTATCAAAGTGTTTAGCTTGCTTCATTTACTATGGTATACATATGTAGAAAAATATAAATATGTGGTGTTCGTAAGCTGCATTACTCACCTCTCATGAGAACAAATGGCCGTGCCCAAAGTGTTCTTTTTAACGAGATAAATGATGAAACTGCTGTACATATTTTCTTCATAAATCAGAAGAAATCTAAAGAGAGGGGCATCATGACAGAACTTTTTTTGTTACTTACTGTAAACGCTGTTATTTTGTTGATAAAATTTTTGCGCTGAGCAACCTAAGAACATATTTGCAAGTTCTTGAATTCGCGCTGCACGATTACTCACTCGCAAAAGTGCAAGATTTGGTTTGATATTTCAATGCATTTGAAATTGTGTTAATATTTTTGTGAGTTGTAAAATTTGCGCTTGCCAAAAATAGTGTGAAATCCGCAAAAATTAATGTACCTACCGCAAATCTTTCTGTGTTTACAGTATCATCATGTTTCGGGAACAAAACATAGCTATATTAAATCAGGGATATAGCTAATGCATTCCTAAAGGATTGCTATTCCTGTGTGAGAAAAATAGATATTACTGAATGTCTCCATTGTGTTTTATCTAGGATTCTATTGACTTGGATATGGTAGTTGATGCTACTCTCTTTCTGTGGGGGAAAGTGAAGACCGTCTTCCAGCGGGTTCAGACTGGAGCTTCCGACAGTGGCAAGTACCTGCAGAGAATGGACAATCCTAATAAGGTATGAGAGAGAGAGAGATGAAAAAAAATGCAGAGTTGAGGAGAATCTTGCATGGGAATCACTTGGCATCAATACATTTTTGGGCTTCACCTCTCATAGTGTAGCATTAGATCCCCCTGTTATACCATAGTTTTGAGACCATCTAGGTAGAACAACCCATTAATGTGCATCCTGTCAGTAATTCATTCTGTCATCAGGGGAGCATTTTATGAAGAGTTTTGTCGGTGATTTTCACTGACAACTGTTATAAGCTACTGAAAATCCTTGAATTTTAGATGTTATTATTAATTTTCTTTACCTGTCCAACATTAAATGTTATATTTAGCCTTTTAGCAATCAAGCACACATTTATTAGTTATAAAGCTTTTTTGAGTTGCAATTTGTATTTACTGAAAGAAAAAAAAATGAAATGTTATGGTTTCATTTTAATTTCTGCAGTGGGTACATATTCTGAGTGTCCTTCATGAGGTGGTGTATTGGTGTGGTATTGCCAATGTGGATCCTGGACTCACAGCCGAAGTTGGCATCAGACTTGCTCTTGTACTTGAGAGCCAGGCTACCACAGAGATGAAAGAAACAGGTATTTTATTGTTATTTACATTGAGTGTGGTTTTATACAGCCACCTAAAAGCTTAAATGGATTTGAAAAAAAAAAAAAAGATCTACAGTGTATATGAAATACTGAGTAGCAAAAATGGGAAAAACTGAATGAAAGAGACAGATGCTGAAACATGGTGCTGCCTACTTAAATGATCTTTTGTAGGGTTAAGATGTAGGAAAGATGTAGGAATGATACATTGAAAAAATATTAAAGTTAGCTATGATACTTCCCAAACTCACAGGTATTGAGATTCGTGTATCAGAAAGAAATAGATGGCACAATTTATACACGGTTTATCATGTATCTCGATGTGTATTTGGTATTTTTCAGCCAAGGCACGTTCTATGGATGATCACCAGAGTGTTGAAGAAGACCCATCTCCATCTCCATATTTCAAAGGTATGTTAGCAATGACATCACCAGAATATTCCGTTAAAAACAAAAGGGATCATCGTATCGGCAAAGAGGCTGCTTTTAAAAAAAAAATGGTGATGTGTAAACAAAACCTTTTGCCATCAGGAATGATAGTTTTCTGGTGTTTCTTCTATAGTACTATGAAGTGTCCTTTCCAGTAAACACAGTCTCATGTCACCTCATATTTTGACATTTATGTGGTCTGTTTATGTTTTCTAAGAACCTCGGCCCCTCTTTCATATTGTGCCCTAAGCAAATCCCAGTGATATGCTGAATTTGCAAATGTTTTGTTAAAGAGTACCTGCAAATGAAACAAGCGACTATATCACAGATGACATCAGGAGTTAGGAAATTACTGTATTTGCTTTACTTCTTGCATTTCTTGCATTTTAAGTCAATGGTAGATGTTTTATATGCTTTCCCTTCATTTTCAGAATCACCATTTAGAAGTGAAGGACGAACCACTGGGTTGGGAAGAGCCAGCGGCATCACCACGTATGCTGCCTCTATCCTTCAGCAAGGTCCACAGGAACAGCTACTCCTGGCCAGAGAGATCCTTGAGAGGGCCTTGCAGGGTGTGTCCTTTGCCAGGTCTGCTGTTGCTCTGACTGATGGCAAGTCCATTGCTGATGTTACCTGGGTCAAGGTATGTCATGAAAGGGAAGATACCTTTAACATACGCACGCTCTCATCGACCCACAGAACCATTGCCCTCTTGCTTATGTCGACTCTTGGCATGCATTCCTCTGGTCACTGGGGAGATTAGCCCATTGTGCAGGCAGCTTAGTGGCACAATTAGATTCTCTTTCTATTGAAAAGCTCTTCTTTTCAATTTCTAAGATAACAGACTTCCTGTACCTGTGAATGCTTGCTATTTATTTTACAGTAGCTTAGGAATTTTGCTTTTCAGAGGCTAATTTTGGAATTAAAGGATTATATGCATGTGAGAGATAATGGAGGTACATGTACAACACAGTGCTCAAAGAAAAAGGCTTCAGTCAAGATAAATGGTTGCTAATTTCCCAAACAGTTACTACACACATAAAGAATATGATACCATTAAAAACATAATTTTTTTGCTCTAGAAAAATGCTACACAAAGTTTTTCATGAAAATCAACTAGTGAAAATTGATTTGCTAATCAGATCTGTGCACTCCACACACACACAAAAACAAAAAAAAAACACAAAAATCCAGAAAGGTGTGACCCAAACATGGCTCAAGGGGGATTACCTGCATGGTGCAAAAAGAGTTAAAGGATATAGAGAGAAGATAAATGGATTCAATGTTATGATAACTGCAATAGCCCTTTATTTCTCAGTCTTGTTGGAATATAATTTAAAAAATTGATTTTCCTTTAGGTCTCATTTGATAACGATTTTATTATATAGATAAAAAAGAACTCATTATACAGTTTGATTTATATTCAAAACTAGTATCAGGAGATTTTCTTATTTTTGAAGTATACAGTATAATTCATAGCTTCTTCATTAGCTGGGTGCTATATTTTGCTTTGTTACAGGTACAACTTGGTTTTTTATTACAATTTGGAAGAATGTGAAGGTGTTTTAGGGTGATGTACATGTATAAATTCTTGCTGTGTATGGAAACAAAGTCTTTATTACAGTAAATTATGCTTAGTGTTTAGTCTTTACTCACTTATCAATAAACCAGGACCTGAACACAACTACTTCAGCTATGGATGACCAACCAACAGCTCCCCCATCTGACCAGACCCAGCAGCCCACGACCACTCCAGCACCCAACACCCAGCAAGACGAGGAGACGGCTGACGGAGTCTTCAACACCATCATGGACCTACACCTAGAGCTTCTCTACATGTATCACAGAGTCTGTCTGAAACTAGCCCAGACTCGAGGGCCAGCAGCGTGGAAAAAGACCGGTAAAGAAGCTAAGGGGTCAGCCAAAGCATCGGTCAAGGCCTCTACCAAAGGGTCAGCCAAGAGTACTGCCATGACCAGCAGGATTGCTAGTGCAAGGATGAAAGGGGTAAGAAAAGAAATGTAGTGGATAGTGACTAAAGAAAAAAGAAATTGTTGACTGCTGCATATCTTTCATTCTCCAAGGCTTAACACAAGAGCCACCCATTTATTTGATATTGTAATATTTATTGAAGGTAAAAAAAATAACCGTTTTAATCACTGATGAAGCAACTTTGGAGCTTATATTACAAATAGCTAAATGATGTATGCAATTATATTCAATCTATTTGAGCACATTCTTACAATTTTTCATGAATGTGAAACTTGGTTCACAAATTTCAAAATAATTCGGTTATATCAGAAAAATTCCTTAATGGGCATGAATTTATGAGATATAGCATGAAAATCCTGATCTTTATACCATGTACTAGTCGAAGTATCAATTAGTTTCAGATTGTACGATTATCATTGATTACTTTTCACTTGTAGTTTTCATTGGAATGAATTTTCTTGTTTCTTCACATCTCCAGAATGAACTGGACAGTATGGCCATAGATACTGTAGAGGAGCTATTGGATTACTGTGATAAGAATCTTATTTCTAAGGCTCTCTTTGCCATGCAGCAGGCATTACAGGCTGATAAGGGTTCTGGCCCATCTCAGGAGCAGAAACAGCTCCTACAGGTTAGATCTCAGACATTGTAATGTCATTTGCAAGTTCTATATCTTATGACGGTCATTAGCACTATTTTTATTATTAACCTGTAACACACTAAGCCTGAGATAATGTGGGCTAGGGTCTATGAACTGGACAGTATGGCAATAGAGGCTGTAGAGGAGCTATTGGATTACTGTGACAAGAATCTTATTTCTAAGGCTCTCTTTGCCATGCAGCAGGCATTACAGGCTGATAAGGGTTCTGGCGCATCTCAGGAGCAGAAACAGCTCCTACAGGTTAGATCTCGGACATTGTAATGTCATTTGCAAGTTCTATATCTTATGACGGTCATTAGCACTTTTTTATTATTAACCCGTAACACACTAAGCCTTAGATAATGTGGGCTAGGGTCTATGAACTGGACAGTATGCCTCCCGCCGCGTGATACGCCAATACACACAGTACGGTAAGGTGAGTCATACGCGCATGCGCACTCCTTATGTCTATCCTGTGCAACCGACCATCGTATATTTTTCAAACATTGGTTCACATTTTTTATATTTAAAAATACTTCCTGTGGATATTATACTTTGAAACTTTAAGACTGGTATTTTTACACTATAACCCTTACGTTTATCCCGTTTTCAAGTAACAAAACATGATTTTTAAAAATCATAACAATGTTAACCAATGTCTTTAATGTCGTGAGGAGGGTTGGATTAGATACCTGGGGTGTACCGTGTAAGGGAACAGAAGAGAACTTCAATAAAAAAGCTTAGGAACACCAGATCTTTGCTTCATAAACTTTATTGAAGCACATGGTGACAGACATAAACAAAAACCCTGCAATGACACAGAAAGAGAACAAATGATGAATAACACCATTTCAGGATACATTGTATCATATGCATCTCACAAGTACATATAATAAATTGTAAATGTTACGTATGACACAAGTTCCATTTATCTCTTATAATTAACTCAAACATTGCTATTGAGAAGGTACATGTAGTCATTAATATCAGTTATCCAAATGTTGAAATACATGCACTCTCTAGAAACAATCCTCCAAATTCATCAATTACGTGTACTTAATTGATATTGACTATAAAATTACATTAACATAGCGGAGAAGTATCAATCACCCCAAATCTACCAACGAAATCGGGCTGATCTAAAAGAATTCCAACACCTGTAAACAAATCAAGTCATTCTATTCAATTGATCTGAAGGAAATTCCATTTCCGGACATTAAAAAAACATTATCTCCAAGATAGTTGTTGAAGTAATAGGGCTGCTACCAGTGGAAAAACAGTCCCTTACTGCTTGAAATATCAGCCATTATTCAAAATAAGTTAAGGCTAATCATATGTATTATTTCCTGTATTCATTATGAAGATGGTGACATTATTTTCACAAAATATGTTAATTGGTTTCAGGATGCCATGAACTACATCACCAAAGCCCAAGACCAGGAGCTGAAACTCTTCAACAACAATGCCATGGAGAAAGAAGGCAATGTACGGGATAGTGGTGTTCCACCAGCACCATTGCTTGTATGTCGGACTGATACCAGCATGGTCTTTAAACCTGCTCCATTCAATCCTCCTCAGAAGGTGAGTTTTGATAGATCTTTAAAGTGTACCAATCAAATGAAAACAAAAAGTAACTTATTTATTGCTGATACTTATGAAATACCCCCCTCCCCCTTCCCCAACTTCAACCGATTAAGGATTTTGAAGAAAATAATCGAACATAAGATCTCAGTGCGTAAAGTGTGAGCTGTGAATCTAATAATTGACTAACTTGTCAATTATTTGACAAGTGAGTCAATTAAGTATTTATTAAGATTATATTTCAGCTTGCAGTAAGGAAAGAAGTAATATCTAAAACTCATATTTTGAAAACAGGATAGTGACATGGAACTCCTTACACACAGAGCAAAATGTACCTTGGGATTTCATACACTTTAAGATATGATGTAAGAGATTGTGATATTCCAAAAAAGACTAAATAATTTGAAAATAACAAAAAAATCTATACATGTCACTTCTTTTTCAGTATTTGTTACTGTGGTCCTCTAGGTAGGTCTGCATGTAATCTAAATCCATAATTATTAATGCTGTAAAGTTCATTTTTTAAAACCATGTCAAGAGATTTGTGTAATTTGAGTTTTCATTTTTCATAAAATATGTCATCACCAACTAAGGGGAATGGTCATTTACAGAGTTCTGATTGTCTTTGTGTGTGTGTGTGTGTGTGTGTGTGTGTGTGTGTGTGTGTGTATGTGTTCTTCTTTCAGGTTGCATGGTATCGTCTGTTTGCTCGCAAGTCAAGTGGCAGCAATGTGAAAGTCAGGATGAATGACTACACTCTGCCTGGTACTGGTGAAGAGGTGAGTTGAATCACATTACCTATCATATATGTATTTCTTTCTATTTTAGATCTTCCCCTCACTTGCTGTCTTTCTTTCTTTCTCTGTATGGCTTTCTGTCTGACCTTATGTCAGTCTGCCCCCCCCCCCCCCACACTCTCTCATGCTCCATTTTCTGTGCTTGTCTCATTTTCAACATTCTTGGTCTCTTCTTTTTCCAGGGATGCCACTTTTCAGACAAAAGTAGGAATTCCTACTTTGGCAATATATTTTGTCCATAGAAAACACCTTTTTTGCGTACAAAAGGGCCCATTTTAGATGATTTTCCTACTTTTTCACCAATTCTAAGTGGCATCCCTGTTTTCACATATCTCATATGTATTCATTTTTTTCCCCCTTTCTCCCTTTTCCACTATCTTAAATCTTTACTCTTTTAATGTTTTTATTTTACAAATTACATTGAATCTTCATTGGTTTATTCCAAATAATAATTTGAATGTAGTACAGATTGGTTATCTTTAAAAATAGTTCATGTGCTTGATATTTTTAATTCCACTGTCATCTTATTCCAGAGTAAATTTTACCTCAAGGAATAAACCATAAAATTGTCACTGCTTTTTCTTTCACTACTCTCTTTTATGCCAGGTTCCTGCCTATGACTGTGAGCTCAATGTGACGGGGTTGAAAGTCAATGAACGCTATGTGTTTGCTGTGGCAGCCTACACTGACGATGGTCAGCTGATAGGGGATGCTATAGGAGATACGAGTAGACCTATCCTAGCATCACATCCTCTCCCCATACTCATGACGTGGGCATTCCTTGGGCAGGTCAGAATTGCTTCTCATAATTTTTCTTTAAAAAAAAATCTTTCTCTGTTTATTTGGGAGAAAGATTGTTTCAAGAAGTGAATATTGATATTTTATGAATAGTTTTATTAATTTTTCTGAAATTACTTACTTTGTCAGGTAGTTTGTAATGAATAATTCCAGTCAAAATTATGAAAATAATAGCAGGTTATTTAAATAAAGGGGGTTGAAGTTGTAATCGTTTGCTGCAAGTCATCAACTTTCTGATCACTGGACATGCTCTTTTGGATGTTATCTTTTCCTTTGTCAACATAGTTTACTTCTATATTGAACATTTTTTCAAAGGTATTTAAAATTTATTTTGTGAATATTCTGTGAAAAGATCCATGGTGATTAGGTGTATCAAATCAAAATTGAAATTATTATACCAGGGGAGCGTTTCATGAAAGGACTTGTCTGATGTTTTATCCGACAAAGTCTGTTTTATCTGACAGTTGCCATAGTAACGAAGCTTCTCAACCAATCAAAATCAAGGAAAGATGTCAGATCTGACAACTTGTCAGACAACAAATGTTGATGAAATGCTCCCCAATAAATACTGTTTAGCTCTCATCCTCTAGATTTGCTTTTGATACTCTTGCATTAACCCATTGAACATTAAGCCAGAGATAACTCAGCCTAGGGCCTATGGAAATTGTGTGTTAAACTGAAATCAAATTGAACTCAACGAGCTGATACTTAACTGGTCATATAATTGACCTTGAACAGGCTGCATACCAGGTTGGATGCTACGACATTGGACTGACAGCCAGTAGAGTTCTATGGGATCACTTTGTAGCTCCAATCCCTCCTCCGTCTGCTGAGATTCAAACGGAGACAGCAAGAGAAGATTACAAACTCACACTCAGAAAGTAAGTCGTAAACAAATTTCATTCGAGTATTAACCCATTGACTACTGAATTTTTATATTCGCCATTCCATGATTAGATTATCCACATGTACAAATGGTTAAAAAAGAGGTCCGCCAAACTGACATACATGTATTGACAGAGTTGCAGTGTTTCTTTTGTATGTTTGTGCATTGTTGTGGTTTTTTTTTTCTTCAAATTATTGATAAGAAATTACATTTGAATTTCAAAATGACCCTGAATATCACCTCATTTTATTTCATTTTTTTTTTTCTAAATACATCATTATTTCTCTTTACATTATTTAAATATGTATTGTATATGATAGATCAGCTCATGAATGGAATCATGTGTAAATGGTATTAACTAATTTCATCCATTTTCAGATACTGTATTAATTACCAAATTAGTACATGTCAACCACACTCCAAACGCGTTCATCATTGTGGATTTGTAATGATTTGTTTATGGAATATGAATATTCAAGAATAGTGGAGCAATTACTGAGATATATATTTCTCTTGTGTAGGTTGAATCCACAGACAGCCAGTGTGGCTTCTCCCCTGCTGCTGAGGATGTTCCTGAGTAGCATCTTCATCAATGTGGACATCTCTATGAGGGATGGATCCATCTACTGTAACAAACTGTGTGACACTGGACCCTACTACAAAGGCCAGGTATGTAAGACTTATCTCCATGAATCAATAGGCAGGAAGTGCTTTGCCATTGATGAGTCATTGAGCTTGTAGAAGTCAAGAATTGATAGTGCCCTGGTCCCTGGAAAGGTTATGAGATGCCTTAATCCAGCTATTGTTCTTGACACATAGAGCACTGAAACTCTCACTTGAGGTGTTAAAGCCTCATCTGAATAGAACAGAATTTGTTAGAGATTAGTAGGGCAGTGTATTGATAATGGTGTGAAGGAGTGGTGCTTAGTAGTGGGTGAAGATGTTTAAAGCATGTAGGACAGTTGCTCGATGGAAGAGTAAAGCATGCATAAACGATGGTAAAACTGAATAAGATTTGAATTTTTGTGAACTTCTAAGTTCTTAACATAGCATAAAGGTGCCTTTCTTGCAAATTGTATGAATCATCTCTTGAATGGAATACGTATGAGTTTAGTTGTTTAACAAGCAGTGTGGACTACATGTATGTGCCTTAAAAGGGATAAACACTATGCCATTCAGAATGAACTGCTTTCTTCCATTCTGTCTAGAGAAATTACTATCAAACATGTAAATAATTGATACATCGTACCAAATTTATGTTTTTCTTGTTAATCCCTGTCATTTCCTTTTCCTGAAACTAAACACAAGCCCTGAGGAAATTTTTCAAGTGAATTCAGTGGCTCAAATTAGTTAACACTTACAGTGCTGATGGCACGTATATGTGACAAAGAGACCATGCATTGTTTAATCATTACTTCACCAAGAAAGATGTACCGGTATATGGTGATAAAAATATATCAAAGGTTACAGGATGAATCTACCATTTGAAATATCTATCTGTCATTATATGCTACCATAGGAATTTTTTAGAAAAGTGCGTATTTTGGAAAGGATCCATTCTCACTTTAGCATCAAACAATAGCAAACAAATGAGAAACAAACACATAAAGGTCCAGAGGGAAACACAGATCTGTTTCATAATAATGTTCATGTATGAAATGGTACAAAGTAGCAACTTTCGGTATCATTTGAAAGAGTAATGAATTTTCTACAACTTTTGTGCACAATATAGCTGTACAGAAGTTACAGTTAAAGAAGTACAGGCATTTGAAAAGTAAGCATTGGTCATACTTTGATTACATCTTGGAACAAGCAAAACCCCTTGGCACTGTAAGAGTTGAATGATATCTGATGTGACTGATTGTTGTTTTTGGTTCTTCAGACCCAGAGGCTGGTGAACTGTGAGCGGATGTTAGTAGCCATTGAGTTAGCTGGCTGGTTGAACGAGACCAACATGGCTCTCCAGGCTGTCGTACAGTGCTACGGACTACTAGCACCTGTCATTCACTACAAGATTCCATCTATTCCTGTAGTACAGGTGAGTGATTCCACTCTACTCCAGAGGCACCATTGCTACAAAGACTGCTTTATCCACATTTCTTAGATTTTAGTTTATGTAAAAAACTGTGTTGTCTACCTGTTATTATTTTTTTATACCCCTGCCAAACAAAGTTTGAAGGGGGCATATAGGCATCAGCGTGCAGTCGGGCGATTGGGCGGTCAGTCTGTTGCAAAACTTGTGGATCGAACTACTTCCTCATTTTGCGAGCAGTGCTCATGAAATTAGACACGCACTTTGGTCTTGGTGTACAGATGTGCAAGACATATTGTTTGAATGTGTCAGAAAATATATACATTGGGGCAGGGGTATTAATCACCTTCAGTGATATTTCTCTTCTTTTTTGTTTGTTTTGAATTATATACATTCTTCAAATCACAAGGCATTGCTAATACTTTGAAGCCCAAAATTTCAGATTCATAAACTTCCTTGATTTGGAGTTAGCTACCGGTATTATTAATTTCTATTCCTTGAGTAAATGGCAGCTTTTTGATAATGGCAGAACAGTGAATTCCAGTTCATTTACATTCCCATGCACTTTCAAATGTATACAATTACAATCATAACAGGTTTTTGACAATGGTGCAAATTCTAAATCTGCTTGTTTGCTTTGAAAGTCACAAATCCTCTTTTTTTTGTGTGAATGGTAACCAATTTCTACATGTAGGTGTTGACCCAGTGCTGCGCAGTACTGCAGGACATTCCGAACAGTATGAGACAGCGTCGTCAGCAGTCTGTATCGGACAGCCTTCATCACATGGTTGCTACAATCACCTTCTATATGGCTAAAGTGCTGAGGACCTGGAAACAGAGGTCTCTTGCTAATCATATCATAGAGGCAGGCAAGAAGATGCTGGTGGTTGAGAAGGTAAGGTGAAAACAAAGGTTATGCAGTTTCATGATCACGCTTGCCTCTCTAAATGTTTCAATCCAATTTCTCCCCAAAAAGCTTACTACTTTCATATTCTAAGTTTAAGTTTGTCAATTTGTCATTAATATTTGTTTGTTGTCAATCAAATATAGAAATTGACTATTCAAATCTGTCAGTTGCCATTGAAATTAGTATCTGCTGCTAGGCAAGTTAAAATGCCAGGATCAAATTCATCACTGTTTCAGACAATTCATTATTTTGTTTTTCAATTCAGTCTAGTGTTTTATGGGCCTTTATATAGAGGGTAAACCAGGATTATAACCACTTTTGCTTTCTCATAATATGCTTTGACTTTTGCTGAATTTCCGTAAAAGATAGAAAAGATTCCATAAAAAGTAAGTTTGTATAATACACCACCCACATGCTGTATGTCATTGTGACAGGTTTGTTGTCCATCAGAAGACCATGTATCTGGGAGATGACTTTAAGGGAAACTTTGACAAAAATGAAGGCCAATAGACGAAATTGATTTACCTGTCTCATGCTCAGCTACTGTGACTGACTTGCAGTTGACAAAAACGAGTGACAGTACAAAATTGACAGTTTCAAAGTTGGTTGACCAAAAATGAAACTCACACAGATGCACAATGTATGATCATTGTCTTTTTATACAGGATGAGAAGGGTGGTAAAGCGGATGGAGGTAACATTGACTTCATAGAGGATGGGGAGGGTGTAGCAGGAGCTAACCTTGTCCAGAAGAAGCGTAGGTGTAAACGAAGTGGACAACCAGCAGTAGCCCTGGAGGGTATCCAGAATGAGGAGTTGAGTGCACTGGAAGCTCACATGTTGAGACTGTCTCGTTTAGGTGAGATAAAAGGACTATTAAGGCTTGTTTGCATATGAAGCAACAAACTCCCACATTTCTTTTTTGTTTTGCATGCAAATGGACCTTTTATCTTTTTTTGTGTGCATGTAAATGAATGGTCCATGATGCACAAACAAACACCACCGAGGCAAAAATCCACATGTGGCAAAAAGTTGTGGACCAATCAAATTCTTATAAAGTAAGGACAAAATATGACATTACAAATTTCTTTGTGCAGCTTTGGCAAAACTCCCTTTCGTTTGAACATGAAATATTATTGATGCCTTAATGTATGTCTCATCCTTATGTGGTGCAGTAAAGATTAAAACAATGTGGAGGTTTGCCACTGAATATTTGAATGAGCCTTTAGAGGAGTATTTGTCAACTTATTTTTGAACAGTGCTGTATTACGTGTCTCTTGGCTGTGATAATCAAACCCTTTTTCTAACCAACCTGGTAAATTTACCATGTAAATCATTCTATAAAATCTACTGTAGAACAGGTAAGTGGAGATTTCCAATCTATGTATGTGTAAATGACTGAAATTTCACTTGTTCCAAGATTTTTATAGAAAATAGTGTGTTGCATATCTCTCTATGAATGAATAAATCAATCTAAATATTTTCTCTCTTCAAAACTGAATTTTTGAAAGACAGATTCGTTTTCCTACCATTGTGTTTAGCTCATTTTTCGAGCAATGCTCATGAAATTGGGCACACTCATTGGTCTTGTGGTGAAGATGTGCAAGACATATTTTTTGAATGTGTCAGAATCTGCGTTGCCATGCTAACAGCCTATTATCTCATTAAATCGGGGGAATATTGCAGATCAAACTACTTCCTCATTTTTTGACCAGTGCTCAGGAAATTTAGCAACACTTCGGGGCCGGGTAGTAATCACCTTCAGTGATATTTCTTGTTCTGTTTCTTTCTTAGCCCACAATGCTGATGAGTTGACAGGTTCTGAAGATCCTAACATCCTGCATGCTTTCATAGCCGTACTGCCTAGTAGACATGCATACAGAGAAGGTAACAAAATTATGCTTTTTATTTGTTGTTCATGAAGTTGAAATAATAGTGAATTTTTCTGATATTCTTCTATCAAGTCTAAATGAAAAGTGAGGTTTATGGCAAGACAGATGAATAGATGATGTTTATCTGAATTTCTTTGTCATCAGAATCATAGATGCAGTTCTCTTTTAACATTTTCTTATGTCAAGTTTTGTTTTCCTAATGATGTGGAGAAGTTTGACCATTGGTGTATTAACTTTGCTTTAAAAGGGATTTAACATAGATGATTTATTGAATTTGACATGTAATCTTGTACAGCCTCATTCTGTGACATCAAACATTTCTTTTAAAATTGTAATGATCATTTTATATTGGTTACATGGTTTTCTTTCCAGTGGTCAAGTTCCGTCGCCGTGCTCGTTATCTTGAGTTCTTTGTTCAAGTGGTACAGAAAGCACTGAGTGAAGGATTGGTGGATATTGCTATTGAATGGTGTGAAGAAACCATCACTTGGCTTGTTAGGTAAGGCTATCCTACACTTATTTTTTTATATACTGATTAAGAAATAAAGGCATATTATCAGAATGATACAAGTGCTAGAAATAATTGTCAACCATTACTTCTTGATTTTGTCGTTGGTGTTTTATCCAGTATGATTTTACTCCATCACTCATCAAACTAAGACTGAAACATTATAGTCCGACCACTGTCATCCCTGTCTATATTATGACAGGCTTTTCACTGGTTTTTGAGATCAATTTCTGTGTTTATTTGGAAGTACATGATCTAGGTAGGCAGGTTTAGAAAGCAGAGCCTCCCAAAGGTCATGGAGAGTAAAGTTCAGTAGGGAAATCTTATCATGCTACATAGCTGCAGACCATTCTGCTTAAAAGGGATGATGCTTGATGCTGCAACATGTAATGAATTATCTAGTATAAGAGATAAAAGAAGACTGCTGGATTCACTCTGCAGTAAATAGACAGTACTCTGTTAAAATCCACTGTTTGTATTTGACAACTGCAGACGAAATGATCAGCTATCAGCAGTGAAAGCCACCCTCATCAAAAGGCCAGGTGCTGCTGTAGTGGCAGGAGATGATCCCAAGAAATATGCTGCAGCTGTCTTGGAATACTCCAAGGTAATATCCACATTGCACTTGAACAAGTTTCTCTCATGCAGAATGTTTATGTTTCAAATGTTCAAGAACGGCTTCAATGGAAAATGGAAACGAAAATGATTGTCGCTATGTCATCTGATAAGTCTTTCAAAATTTTAGCTTATAACCAAACAAATTCATTGTTCATGTGTACACCTCCAATAAAATGGAATGCATGAAGCATGAAGCTTTCTTCTGTGCCTTTCATAGATTGAAAGGAGTTCCATGTGAATCAGAATAGTCTGCTGCAACACTGTGTATATGGGTGTTACTCTGAATGTGATTGTATTTTGTACCCTCTAGAAAAAAAAAAAACTTTAAATGTCCAATTATTATTTTTATGATTATTTTAACCATGCTGAATATTTCCAATGATTTCAGACTGCCAATGCTAGGCAAACCCAAGCCAAACAGCCGGATACCAAACCAGCCCCAAGACGCAGGAAGAAAGGGTTTCAACTCCTAGTCCACATGAGATCCAACATTCGTATGTCTGACTCGGCTAAGCAGCAGCAGGAAAATAAAGAACTCTTGGTATTTTGATACGAAGCATCACCATCCCTTATATTCTGTATCTCACTCTGTGTCTCTTTCCATCACTTGAACTCTATCTCTATCTCTATCTCCTCCTCCCCCCCCCCCCCCCCCCCGTCTCTGTCTATCTGTCTGTCTGTCTCTCTCTCTCTCTTCTCCCCTTTCTCCCCTTTCTCCCCTTCCTCGTTTCTTTTTTATTTTCATGATACCAAGCAAACAAAGGAGTGATTCCACTATCTCAAATGGAATTGCATTTCAAATTGATATTAGACAGAGCAACTAACATCTCTTTATGTTTTTTTAAATGTTATTTTGAATTGAAAATTGAGACGAATTTTTCTGTATGTATTTTCTGTTCTTGCCTTATGTATTTGACAGAAGATTATTTTCATTTTAAATTATCGGTCTGTAACTAAAACCATGCTTCAAGTTTTTATATAGATGGGTCATATTTGATGAGGACCAGTCACTGGAAATGGAATGGTCTCCGTGATATCTGGTTAAACATGCAGAGTAGGCGTTATATTATTCTGCAATTGTTACATCTGTATTGTATGTTTTATATTTTTCAAAAGGCTTTTGACACTTTGGAGGGTCTCTACCCTGAGTTCTACCGCCTTGCTCGTAAGAAGCAAAGATTGAGACGTATTTCTAATGATGAAATGCCTTGGAGATCACAGGTATAGTATGCCATTGATATTGTTGCCGCTTGATAATCCATGTTCTGCTCGATGTTTGCTCTAAACCTTAATCATTGTGCCTTATCTCTACTCTCCTGGTAATGTGATTGACTCAAAATTGGCCTGTTACATAGAGCATTCATATGTAGTTACATATCATGATATTACATTTACTTGAATTCCATCTTTTGGCAGAAAAGGACTCAAAATAATTCAATTTAGAGAAAAAAAAAGCAGAGAGGTGTGTATTAAAGAGGGGGTACTCTGTTGGTTTAATTGTCACTCATATTTGTAATGGTCAGGGTAATTTACTTTAAATTCCATCTTTTCACAGATGAACATCTTGCAAGGTCTTTGTCACTTTGGTCAGTTTCTGGACAAAGTTGAGAAGAGAAATAAACTCTTGGGACCTACTGCTGGAGACATCTACAGGTATGTTGTATTACATAAAAATGAAGAGCTCAGTCAGTCAAGACATGTTATACATGTACTATGGTTTGGTCAGGAGGTTGGTTTTAAGAAAGTCTTTTCTTTTAAGCACTGCTATTAAAAAGTGAGTTATTTCTGTTTTAAAGATTTAGAATGTACTAATTGTTGATAATTCATTATTTGATTTATAATTTATGAATTCTCCTCTCTTTCTTAATTTCCCTCACCTCATTTCTCTTGTAGTTTTGTATAATTATCATGTTCACAAGAATTATTTTATATTTTGTATTGCACCTGATTTTATGTATCAGCTTTGTGGTTTTTGAATGAATACTTTTCAATTTGATATTAAATTTCAAGTCTTTTTTTTTTTTTTTAGGATTGTATAGTGTTGCATCCAAGATGACAGCTAGGGTAATTTTAATTTTAATGTCTTGACTATGCCCCCTTACCTAGATAATTGATGGTTCACATTTGACACTGTTAGAACTATAAGCATCCTTGTAGTAGGATGGGATGGGATGAGATGGAATGCTTCCAGGACAGGAACCCATCAAGGTGATGTTACTCCAACTTGTCTTGTCTCCTGCCCTGTAGGTCATCTTACCTTGACAATGAATGGTTCACCTTTGAAACAATTAGCATCCTTGTACTAGGATGGGATGGGATGGGATCTTCCAGGACAGTAACCCATCAAGGTGATGTTACTCCAAACTGTCTTGTCTCTTACCCTGTAGGTCATCTTACCTTGACAATGAATGGTTTACCTTTGAGACTGCTGGCACCTTAGTGGTAGGATGGGATGGAGGTGCTTCTAGGACGGTCACTCGCCAGGGTGATGCCTCTCAGAGTGACCCCATCATTCAGCAGCTGCAGCAGATAGATGGGTATGACATGAATCCATACTTCACCAACCAACCATCGGGTATCGAGGCTGCTGCACTAGCTTCAGTTGGTAAGATATTCTCTTCGTCATCTTCATTCCTTATTTTCTTTTTAAGTACACCTAGCCATTTCTAAAGAAACTTTGTGATGAAGTTTCTGTGACAGGCAATAAAATGATTCCAACAAATGGGTCAACCATGATCTGTTTTAACAAGATACATAAATGATTCTGATTGGTTAGTATTGATTTTAAATAGTTTTCATTGAGTACATACTGCATCAATTCACTAGTTTTATTATGACAGACTCCTGATCATATTTTGATAAAGATACATCTTAATAGAATATGATTATATAGACATTAGATAAAAGTATGTTAACTAAGTGTATATGTGCAAAAGTCATGAGATTATGAACAAGAGTAAGCTTCTTGGTGACATGTAGAGCTTGAATTGACATTACAAGTCTTTGGTAAAACCATGAAGGGAATAATTCCTCTAATTGGAGTTATTTCTGTACAGTGCATATGTACCGTGTGCCCTTTTGGCTCTAATGATATTATGCATGCCTGTTCTTGCTAACAGGAGAACCAGTGCCAGTGCTTCCTCCTCCCCCTGATGATAAAGAATCAGACACCATGAAGACCTACATGTCTACAGAGACTGAGAGAAGTGGTGGGGTCAAAGTCAATCAACCATCGGTGGATGTCAGTGGTTTCACCCTTCAGGCTACGATCGATAGTCTCAAGAAAACCTTCAATCATCTGAGGAAATCTGTGGTAAGTGAGATACTAGTATCACAAAGTTCTTCATCACTCCTGTGTACCAGTGTATAAGTGATTTGTAGAAAGCTTTATATGTAAGCAAAGTCTCCATTGTTCTCTTCTCAGTGCAGTCATGGTGAAGGGTGAAAAGCTGTATTATGTCCAATATAGAAACCCTATTATCATACATCTGTACTATTTTGTAATGGTTTTAAAAAGTCTGAAAATAACTTCCTTGAGATGTTATTTTTAACTTCTTTAGTTCTGATGTTCTGTACGCCGTTTTGATCAGAACAAGCTATATTTTATTCATATTCTACAATGAATGAATAGACAGTGCTCTTTTTAATGTGCTTTAATTAGTTGCATCACTCATGAAAGGTTTAGTAACTCCATACATAACATTCACATCTTACATTATCTTTTCTTTGAAAGTCAAGAACATAAAGTGTAGGAGGTTACTGTTAACTGCAGTGCAAGTCTTATTTGGGAAATTTGTACTCATGCCACACTGGAGCATGTTCATTTAATATCTTTTTATTTCAAATACTTGCCCATTGTGGTCACCACAGGTCTTTCCTTCATAACGTTTCTGTCATAGCATGTTGAACTGCGCCCTTACAGGTTACCTTTGCTATTTCTCAGGTGGCCACTCTTCAATTAGCAACTGTCCTCAGTGTGAAGACTTATGGTCTTCTTCCATACTCATATTGGTATAACACTAAAGCACTGTTCTAACTCTCTATTCCAGATTCTAGCCCATCGTGGTCACCACTGGTCCCTGCTTCAGAATGCCTGTCGTAGCATGTGGAACTGTGCCCATACTGCCATCCTCTACTGTTTCTCAGGTGGCCATTCTGCAGGACTACTCACTGTGGATGCCTTGAGGGGAGTAGTGTGGTTTCCTTTCTTCCTTGCAGTGGACTGTCTGCTTGATATGCTGGTTCACCTGCAGAATGAAGCAGATAAGCAAAAGAAGGTAATCCAGGGAATGGAGATAAAAAGACAACATGAATTCCATTTCTGTGTGTAAACTATGCTGTATCTTTACTTGGAACAATGTGTCAGCCTTTTTTTTCAGTGTGCTTTTGGGATTATTACTCTGGTCCGAAAACTCCCATCTGTGCATTTTCTGGAATAGATGCTATTTGAAACATATCTCCACCTGGTTTGAGGAAGAAAATCAGAGAGAAATGCTTTATCTAGGGACATAATCATAGAGAAAGAATTCAAGCCCCAAACCTCTTAATTGAAATTCAACTTTATGAAATACTATCATTGGTATTCAATTTCAACCCAAATTAAGTTTGCCATGATGTGGGTTCTTAATGGGATTTCTTTGTCATTGTTGTCAGTGTCATCAATCACTTGGTAAATAATCTAGATTTGATTGAGAGAGACTGAAATATTTTTTGAGGCAGGTAGTGATGAATAAGAAATTTGATTTATTTTTTTCATATTTGAAAATATGTTTAAGGCATCTTGGGAAAACACCTTGGTGCAAAAGAACGCGTTTGGAATGCAAAATGCAAAAATTAAAATGTCTATTGTGACATATTGGGAAGAAATTTCAGTGAATATTATTCCACTTCAAGATTTTATATTCATTTACAAGGTCTACATGCTATCCATGTAATTATCAGTCTGTGTTTGAAAATTCTGATTTTCAACAATTTTCCATTTTGCGTTCCGGACGTATCTTTTTGCACCATGGTGTTTTCCTAAGACTCCTAAGTGTCATTGTCTTCTTGTATCATCAGAAAAAGGGATCTCAGCCTGAAGTCCTTCTCAACACCTGGGTTGGCTCTGTGGCTGATGAGAAAGGTGGTGCCAGTCTCAAGTTTGAATCGCCTCTGGACGATGTGAGCAGTGTGGATTCTCGTTGGATCAGACGTATGGTGCTTCGGGCTATGGAGATGCTCTACTTTGAACAGAAGTGGGAGAGATTGGCTGATGTGGCAATGAGATTCAATGTCCTTACTCAGTAAGCCTTCTTCATAAAATTGTATTAAGAGGTGTAAATGTATAAATAGTAGTATTTAACAGCAGAAAAGAAAGTGTAATTTGTAAATAGTTGTACATGCATTAGCACATATCTTGATAAAACACTTGGTAAATAAACTTTGTGTTGAACCTGCATTGTTTAAAGGTAAAAGTGCAGATATTATATTTTATTTATATAGATTAATGTAGTATTTGTATCAGGTAAACCTTCCTTAGTGACCACTTAGCAAAAAGTGTATCTGTGTATGCAGACCACATATTTGGTTTTTATGTTGAACAGATTTTCCTCTCACTGAAACCTGCTTTAAAAGAACCTGTATATAAAGACCTCTTGTTTTTCTCATTTGTGGTAAATGATAAAGTCAACACTTCAACTGGTTTCTATTCTGTTCATCCAGGGAGCGATACTCAGAGGTGGTGAGCCCACTGTTGGTCCAAGCCCAGCGTAAGCTGGTCTCCAGGGTCATGGCCTATGGAGGAGAGCCTCCAGTCCAGGCCCATTTCAAGGCTGCTGCTGAGAGGCATGGTGTAGACAAGGTGACTGCAGATAACTACATGGACACACAGCTAAAGGTTGCCTTCGATGAGACCATGATGAAACCACTGGACATGGGTGGCAGGATTGACCCAGAGGGACATCATGTCTATGGAGGTATGTACACGGGCAAAGGTGGGTAGAGGAAGGGTTATAGGTGAAGGAAATGTCTCTTTTGATGAGACCATGATGAAACCATTGGACATGGGTGGTAGGATCGACCCAGAGAGACATCATGTCTATGGAGGTATGTACACACGCAAAGTTGGGTAGAGAAAGGGTTATAGGTGAAGGAAATATCTCCTTTGATGAGACCATGATGAAACCATTGGACATGGGTGGTAGGATCGACCCAGAGGGACATCAGGCCTACGGAGGTATGGACACGGCAAAGGTGGGTACAGGAAGGGTTATAGGTGAAGGAAATATGATTGTGATGCTGATGATTTATTTCATGAAACAGTTAAAGGAGAATGCAACCCAGACATCAGTGTGCTTCCAGTGAATGAAGAAGAACAAGAAGAGTAAACAGTGAAAGTTTGAGCAAAATTGGACCATCTGTTTAAGAGTTATGAATTTTGAAAGTTTCAGTGAATCCCTATTATGGGGATCCTTGAGTTGGCAACTTTGCCAGCATCTGTGATGTCATCGTGGACTACTCTCCATTCATTTTGTGCATAAATTTTCAAAAAAATTGATGTATATGAAATTTCATGTCAGGAATCAACATAATTCTTCCCAAAATGCTTGCAAAATTGATATAGCCATGCCATACTCAAACAATAAATGAAAAAAAAATTGTATTTTTCTTGAAAATGAAGAAAATGTGAAATTCTGTGTACAAAATGAATGGGGAGTTGTCCACGATGACATCACAGATGCTGGCAAAGTTGCCAACCCAAGGATCCTCATTATAAGGATTTACTTCAACTTTCAAAGTTCATAACTCTTGAACAGATTGTCCAATTTTGCTCAAACTTTCACTTTTACTCTTCTTGTTCTTCTTCATTCACTGGGACTACACTGATGTCTGGGTTGCATTCTCCTTTAAGAAATGAAGTACATGTCTCTCAGTAAGCAAACAGGAGGAGCTTCAGCTTTAGATCTTATAAAAAGAAAGTTGGGTAGTTGAGGATTAATACCTTACCTGAGGGCACTTTGGTAAGGCATCAACTTTGTTTTATAACTGGTACCATCCAGTTATGAATATCATTATAATAAATGTCAATTATAAAGGCTGGAGAAGGTGTGATTCTTAGCTACAATAGTCCTTTCTCTTTAAAAACTGTTTTCAAAGGGAACAAATTGATGTACATACAGATCCCTGTTTACCACTCTTTGCCTTCATTTCGATTCCTCACAGGAGCATCAGATGCATTCAAGGTGTCCAGTGTTCCCTTGGATGTAGACGACAGTCTTGAAGGCTTCCGTCATGCTCTAGAGAAGTCTAATTACACTGCCAGAGCCCTGCAGCACAGCAGACGTCTCATGGTCCTCTATCTTGCTAATCAACAGAATGGTAAATACAGTTGAACCATGTTTATAAAGGCCACCTGTCTAGAAGGACCACAATATTTGTCTAACTTGAATCGTTTTCCCATTGAAATACGCATGAAAGAAACTTGTACATAAAGACCAAATGCTCATAGAGACCACTTTGCTTGTATCCCTTGGGTGGACATGACAAGATGTCAGTTGTTTGCTGAAGCTATCATCATATTTAAAATGCAAGTAATCAGTTTGATCTTCTCATTACTATATTAGCATAAGAAGGCTTAACGAGGCTTATCAATTTTTTTTTGCGTTGATATGTAGCCCAGCCAGGGATGAGCCCCCAGGCAGAGCAGAGCAGGGTAGGCTTCTCAGAGACTGATGACAAGCCTCAGATGCCAGTGCCCCCTGACCTCATGAGTTCAGAGTTCAAGACAATGTCAGAGGTCGAGACTGCTGCGCTTCCTACCTCCCAGCTTGCTGTGGTCATTTCTTCATATGACAAGACTATAGGTAAAGAACAGAAGAGCAATGCATGCATACCAGTCATGATTGCCTGATAAAATCATTCTCCCATAGTGCATGTGTACTGTAACACAACTGTGGTTCCCCTATATTCTGTCTGTTAATGTTGATTAGTCAGTGCAGATTTACAGTCTGATAAATTTTATATGAAAGTAGTTCAGACTGCAGTAGAAAATAGTTACTTGAGCAAGGAAAAAAGTTATCTTTATGCATGTGGAGACAATTTTGGAAGATGGAAAAAATCTATGTTAATATTGTGAATACCTAATAGACTACTGTTTCGTAAAATGCAAACGTCATGTTATGCAAAATTATAGATTTTCTGCAAAGTAGAATGTGTTCCTTTTTATGTTACTTGGATCTCATCTGATTTATAGTATTGTTCATTTAGCATACATGTAGGTATGTTATTTCTTTATACAAATTTTTGTAGAAATGTTGATGGCTCGTAAGCAGTCAGGCCTAGCAGCTCAAGCCATGCATGAACTGGGTAACATCCACTATCATGCATCCAATATCAAGTGAGTACTGTCTTAATTGGAAAGACCTCATTCATTGATGCAGGTTATCTGTCGTACAGAAATAGTATTTAGTGTTATGTATTTCAAAGCTTCTGAATACTTGTTTATAATTAGGTACAGACATAGTCATGCAGTAACTAGAACTTAGTAATACATAACCACTGGATTGAGCAAATGTCTGAAAGTGTTAATCACATAAAGATTGCAGTATTTTAGCAATGTAGAAAAAAATTGTTAGACATTACCAGCAAAGAAATTTTATTTTGTTGAATAATGAATATAAAGTCATCCCAAATTTAAATTGCATTGGCAACCAGTGAGAGAGAAGAAAATGTATACTTCTTTAAAATCCATGTTGCTTTAGTATAGGTGCAATTTGGAAGAAAGAGGCTGGGAGAAAAGCTTTAAATTCATCAGTAGTTCACTTGATACACTTTTGAATTGGATAGTCACACATGCTCTGTCTGTAATCAGACCTTCATTGATACTCATTTCACAGGGCTGCATACAAGTGGTGGAGTGAGGCCTTAGATCTGATCTTAGGGACCAACGATACACTGACTACATGGAGAAAGCTTCTGAGTGATCAACAGGCTGAGAATGTTAGCAGTCAGCTACTAGACCGATGCGGAATGTGGGGATGTCTACTAGGGGCTATGCTGGCTGCTAAGATTGCCCAGTAAGTAACAAACTGTTCAATGACTCCTTATCTCTTATTTGTAATGAATTCTATTGAATTTGTATCCAAGAAAAACTTTCGTTTGTGGTTGAATGTACAGTGAAAATTAAAGAAACTTATACATTTTTGGATAATTGTTATTATAATGAATATCAATTTTGGTCCAGCCCTCTTCCTGGCCACTTAATAGAAGAACTTTTTAAGATCTGCCATTGCTCTTGGACCCACTTTTGGTTGTACAGTATGTAGATTTTTTGAAATAAAAACCTACTATAATCACTGATAGAGACAAGAAAATAACACAAATGTGTATTGTAATAAGGCCAAAGGTTCACAAAAATTTGCAACAATCGAACAAAAACAAACAAAACAACAAAAATGGCTCCAGCCTCTTTACGCTTTAATTTCATGTCAATCTCAAATGTATCTTTTGTAATTCTTTTCTTGAAGGTATGTGTTAACCTCTGACCTTGGGATGAAACTTGAGGCCTGCTTCTTGTCAGCATTTCTCTTCAAGGCCCTATTCCGTACCACCCTACCTCACCCCACAGCCGACAGGGACTATGCCCTCTATGAGATTGGTGAAGGGTGTGAGGTGCAGTATCTGGTACCAGGTGTGGACCTTCTCTCTGACAGGTTCCGATGTGAAGGGAGGACATTGATAGCTACCCTGCGCTGGGTGGCTGAGGAATTGTCGAGAGCCAAGCATAATCTTATGGTAGGTCATTAAGATGTATCCCTTCTCTGTCTGCACCATCGTGAGAGTTCCTTCTCATGTATACTTTAAACTTTTTGAAAAAACCGTTGACAGTCAAAGTGATTTCCAGAAATGGGACAAAAGATACATGACATCAGTGTTTATGTCATTTCTTGGATTTGGAATTTCATTGTCTTGTATTCCAGCTAGACTCTCTTGCATTTTTTCCAGTTCTGCTTTATAAAACTTCTAAGATGCATTTGAGTGTTGATGATGATGCTAGCTCGAGTATCAGTAAAAATCATGGCAAGGGTCATTCTCGCTGATTTCCTGTAATTCATTTCTATTGCAATTGTTCTTTCTCACAGGTACTTCCACTTCTAACCCTCTACCAGTACATTGTGACGTTCCTCTGCCGTGACCTTCAGAGAGCTGTAGATGGCAGAATCCTCAAGGTGAATTTTATTAACTTATTAGATATTACAAAGTTCATGATATTCATGTATAGCTCATACAGAGCTCTGAGGTAGATGCTTTAGTATATGTTTATCACAAGTACATGTAATGAAGTGGGGACAGCAGGCCTAATGAAATTTGAGATGGAAAAGCCTTACTATTAACTCCAGTGTTCAATAAGGCTATAGACATTATCCATTGTGGAAGTAGTACTTGGTAATATTCCTGTTTGTCTCGTAATGGGTGGTCGATAAGGAAATTGGAGATCATGACGTTTCTTGTGCTACTGCTACACTTACATCAGGTGATGCTGTGACGCTGCAAGTGGGGGTACTTGACATTGCAAGACAAACAAGAACATTAGAAAGTAACTCCAGTGTTATATTGATTTTGATGAAAGGCCACCAACAAAGAACCCATTAGAGTCTATGTTGAGACATTACCTTTATCTCATCTGCATGTAAATCATTAGTTATAAATCACTTTAAATTTGTTTGCCACCACACGATGAGTCACAAATATTTCATAATTCCCCCCAAACCCTTTGTACCATCTTGTATTTCAGTTGAGGATCCTGACTGATCTTGGTCTGTACACTGAAGCCTTCATTGTCTTGGGAAGGTTACTACATGGAGAGAGACTCCCACAGACTGCAGACAAAAACTTCAGACAAGTAGAGTCTAAGATGGTAGGTAGTTCTCTCTGCTTCCTTGTTACTCTTTGCTGATATTGATGTATGTTATCGTGCGTATGATGTACCATATGCACTGTTATGCCATGAACATGGTAGGTTTCATATATTAAATGGTTAACTTCAAGCATTTCATGAAGAGTTTTGTCAGTGATTTTCACTGACTAATTTGCTTTCAGCCAATCAGATGCGAGGATTTTCAGTAGCTTATAACATTTGTCGGTGATTTTCACCGACAAACTCTTCATGAAACGCTCCCCTGGGGGTTAGGCACTGACTACATGTACCTGTTTATAGAAATCACAAATGAGAAATAATCTTTTCATTTTACTCTGTTGATATTTGTTAGAGAAGATGTTTTATGTAGTGGATATTTCAGAAACCTAATGCTGATGAATTACTATGCAAAGAATAAATGATATTAAGGGTTTAACTTGTTATATTAATGTAACAGTTGAATTTTTAAAGCTCTGTTGAATGCATGTAATGTTATAGTGCAGACTGATTGTGATATGTTATTTCCATATTTGTCGTATGCAGTTGATACAGAAGTTTGACACTGGGAAACCACTGACTGAGCCATCAAATCTGAAGGTAAGTCTCAGAGTCTGACATAAATATAAGTATACTGATTGATTGATTGATTGATTGATTGATTAATTGCTCATTATAAATCTGATTGTGCTTATTGTTAGAATAATGATCATGTATGTTTTCTGTTCTGCTCAAAGAAACCCATTCCACTTGTTAGTGAAATATGCAGTGATGAGCTGTGATATTGAAGAAGCAAAGTTCAGGTTAATAGTTGGTCGATTATCCCACATTATCACATCTCTGACTAAGGTAACATTCTTTTAAAGAAAAACAAACTAACAAAGTTTCCCATTCTCTTACGTCATTTAGATGCTGGAGTATCTGATGGACAAGCGTGCGTCTCCCTCGCTGGCAATCCTTTACGGCCCTCACATGACATGCCATCTGTCCCTGGCTCAGGCTCACCTCATGGTGGCGCTAGCTTCTACTATTCATGTCATTCCAGAGAAGGAAACTGTCAGGTATTGATGAAAATGATTTATGCAATGAAAATTGTTTTGATGTGGAATAGAAGAATATCATTAAGTTTTTGTGGCCTAGCATGTATGAATGCAACCACCTTTTGGCATCTTGACTGATGTATTCTGAGATAATCTTCTTATACAGCAGATTAGCCATTGTAAAATGTAATCATAATGTCATCTCAGTCTGTTATTATGTGATGTATGTGGTTGTGGAACGTATCTTTTTATAGATTCATACCAAACTATAGACGCCTTTCCATCTGACTTATTTTTCTCCCCCCCCCCCCTTTGTTAAGCAGTAAAATTAGTTGGGAGCATTTTTTGGCAGTTAGTGTTTTGATTTCCCATGTGCTTCAGGAAAATGATAAGGAAGCTAAATTGTGGGATTATCCCTCTTACACTCATCATGTCCAGTAAAAGTCGATACATGTGTTAACTTCAGACATCTCTCTCCTTTGATGTGTCTTTCACAAGCAGTCAGAGTCCTCCACAACGTGCATCCCCAGTCACAGTGAGCTCAGTGAATAGGCCCAGCAAGGCAAATGTCTCCAAGAAAGATGCTAAGAATGGGCAGAAAGTTGTCAAGGATGATGGTAAATAGTACTACTTTCTATGT
Source organism: Echinometra lucunter (assembly GCA_029962745.1). Taxonomy (NCBI): domain Eukaryota; kingdom Metazoa; phylum Echinodermata; class Echinoidea; order Camarodonta; family Echinometridae; genus Echinometra; species Echinometra lucunter. Next base: position 22,495,613 of record CM057151.1, read on the forward strand.
GTACACCATTAGTTAGCGTGTTCATGAAATGTTCCGGTAATTACTTTAATTAAAGTTTGTGTACAGTTTGGTAGTAGCAATGAAATCGGCATGAAACTAGTCAAATACAGTCTCACATTTCCACTTTGCAAAAAAAAAAAAGGGGGGGAGGTTGCAAGAGCATGTTATATTTCTTTCCATTTGTTTGATATTCCACAAGGAGAAAAAAATAAAACAAAACATGACAGCATCCTAGTTTCGCCAATATCTTGCTATTGTAAAAAAAAAGCAAAAAAATCTTAGAGAGTGTGTGAGGGCTAACTAAGAGTGTACATAAACTTTACATTTGTGAGCTCGTTTTGTTGTTGTGTTTATGCACAGCAGTGACAATTATGTGGTTGCGTGTGCACTTATTAATAGTATTAATTCATTTTTGTCGGTATGTATCGGTCAGTTATTCATATGTAATGTATTGTGTATATCTGTTGTTTCTGTTTTTTTTTGTGATCTATATTCTGTCTCTATGCACACATTTCACCTGTATAATCCAAGGCACCACATCTGTTCCCACTGCACAATGTACTCGGCCTGATTCAGAAGCAAGGGTCACTTTTGGTAGGAACTCTCATATTCATTCTCATTCTTTCGTCATTTTTTAAATGTTTTGTAAATTGTTGTTTCATATGTCTAAGCACTTCATGTTCATGCACACTTCACAGCTACAAGAAATAATTTCATATAAATGATGTTCAAGAAACTTTACTTCTATATTGATTGGATATTGAGTCAGAGAGATTGGATATTGGGTCAAAAGTGCTATTCATCAAGTTGTAATCCAGTGGCACACAATTTGTATCTTAAGGCCCTGTCCCATACTACCGTTTAACGATTCTGTCTGAGAAACAAACGCTTACGTTTATTGGACTTTTTAAATTCGTTCTTCAGCTGGTTTACAGACGTATTTAGACGTTGACGGACGGCGCTAGTTTATAGCCACAATTTTATGAATTTGCCTCCGTCTGACACCGTCTTACAAATATATTTAGACGGAGGCAGACGGAATCGTTCATAGGTAGTATGGGACAGGGCCTTTATCAACATGTGTTTTCTGTGTAAAATACCTTCTTAGCCAGTGGTTTTCTATTCCTGCCAACTTGCTGCTTGGATGATTCTTTATAGAGCTTATTATTTCTTCAGATCACCAATTTGGATCAAGTTTGATTCCATAATCAGAATGATTGGACTGTTGTATTATTACTAAATGAGCCTACGTGTTATTGAGCTATATTTGTCTTTTTGAGACAGATATTTGTTACATATATCATACACTTGGTTAATTGTACTGTATTTATCCTGTATTCTTTTAGATGAGAACTCCCTACGCAGTGTTCCACTGAGTGAGGTGACAGTGAAGAAGTTCTCCAGTGGGTCAAATCTGCTTACTCTGGATAAGATCAAAGTAAGTATTTCAGCATTAGTAGTTCTTCTTGAATGTACCACTGTGATGATTTCATATATTTTGAATGTTGGAAAGTATTATCTCTTTGTTCAACGGAATATATTACTGTTCTTAAAAGAGGTGTAGAGCATCTTTGCTAGGTTTTGCTAGTTGCATCATGTGAAATTGTGTGAACTGTTTTTTGAACAATTGTAAATGCATATTGTAATTTATGATGCAGGGAGTATAGAGAATCATTTGATGTAGTTGAGAAATTTTATTTCAAAATGAGTTTCAAGAATTTTCTTTACTAATCTTTTTTGTGTAATTGATTTTTTAAGGGTACTCTTCTGAGGACTGCCGATCAGGTATTGAAATTGATGGTGGAGGTTCTCCAAGAGCACTGTAAGTACTTTTGATATGCTCCACTTTCTCAGCCAAAGAAAAATGGCAAAGCGAATCATTCAGGCAAATGCATTTGATAATGAAGTGAAGAGCTTTTCTATAATGGCTGTACTAAGTTCAGTTGTTCACAGTTATCGCTCTAATTGTCTCGAAGATAAGAGGTTTAATTTGGTTAATGTAGAGCTTTGTGCATAATGAAGTCTTTTTTTAAAAAAAAACTCCTTGTGGTCATAGGATCGTCAAACTTTAACTGGAGAATGGATAATTCTTTTTTAGGGGAGGAGGGACCATATAACTTCTAGTTTGAGATTTACCTGTCATTTTCGCTGGTAATGTTTGAAATAGAGCATTATGATGTACTGAACAAAAGTATTTCACAGAATTTAGGTTGATTTATAGTGACATATCTCTCCAAGACTAGTGCTTTCTCTCTCTCTCTCTCTCTCTGTAGATATTGAAATACATTTCCATGCAGCTGTATGTTTGTTTTTAATCCTTGCAGCCCCCAAGAATCTTGCAGCATCTGAGCTAGAGTTGGTAGTCCTCACCAAGCTAGAACAAGCAGCTATCTTGAGAGAGTACCATCTGTCTCAATCTGGTGCTGCAGTGGTCATCTCTGCTCTACATGACATACAGGCTAGTGATCTCTTCAAGGAAACCAGGAAGTCCATCACACCTCGCAGGTCAGTCATCCCTCTCATAGAATCATTCTCACCTGTAGATTACTTAATCAAGTGGTAGTTATGTAGGGTAGCTCCTAATTGAAACTTTTGATAAATGATTTGATACACGATAGCTGTGCTTGTATTTATCATATCAGTCCAGTGACAAAATGAAAATACTTAATTTATCAGAAAAAAGTATGAAATTCTTTTATTGTCATTTTTTCTTGGTCATAATTTTTTGTTTGTCTCCATCAAAGAAACTACCTGTTTTTATTGCAAATTCTTATGTACTAGTATTATTTATTTTCCCCCAAAGAGGATGAAATATTGCTAAATATGCAAAGCTAAAGTGAAACAATTTGTTTCATGGTGTGTAGAGAGTGTTTTGTCATCATGTATTACAGTTTTACATAATTGAACTAATGTACATAGTATCATTTTTTTAACAGCATGAAATTGCATTTTCTTATGACATTCATTCCTTAATGTCTTTGTGCTTATAAACTAAATTTGAATTGAAATGATAAGGTAAATTTTGTTTTCCCCTTCGCACTGCAGACCGTCATCGATGAAAGGTAGTCGCATGAAGCTCTCTTCCAACATCTTCCCAACCAACGTGGAGAGCAGTGAGGAAGCAGTAGATCAGCCTCAATACCAGTACCAGAACTTCCAAAGTCGTTCCAGGCTGGATGCTCGTCTTTGGCTTGATTGTCGACTGTCACTGGTCAAGTGCTTGATGATGCAGATCAGAGGCATGGGCATCTTGCCTGGTGAGGATACTTGTTTCTGCATTCCTTGAAAATACTTTCTTCTACTTTATGGTATAGCCTTTGACTGTTTGCGTTTGTATTTGTTGTAGTGGTAGTAGATAATGGTATTGCCTTGTCTTGAAGTTTCACATGAAGATGTACTATTGGACTGAGTTTTCACCCTGATTTTTTAAAAAGAGCTGTGAATTCTTGATGTGTGAGGGGAGCACATCATACTTCCATCTTATTTTGCAGCATGCTTTGCCCCTGTCTCTAGTCATGGGAAGGATGCATTTAAATTCAGTTTGAGTCTTATGGACTTTACAATAGTAGAATATAAATACTTTGTTATGATGTGGTTCTAATGTTTATTTTACTCATTGATGAGAAAGAAAGTATGTGTGTAGAGAAAAGCAATAAGTGGACCTACAGTTTCAAGTTGTATCTATCAGGCTTTGTAATTGGGGATTGATGCTTTACCAAAGTGGGCTAGGGCATTGATTTGGTTTTAAGTTACAAGGTCACTACTATACCTGGTGCTCTTACGCCTCTTTCATTGATCATCTCCCTCATTTCTCAGGTGCCGGTGGAGTTGGTGATGTTGGTGAGTGTCGTCAGTACTGCATGCAGGGCTTAACTGAAGCAGAAGCTTGTGGAGATGTTGAGATGCAGGCTGAGTTTCTCATGCAGGGTGCCTTGTTGGATATGCATGATGGAAGAGCTTTGGATGATGTACAACACACCCTGAAGGTATGAACAAATCATATTTACCAAGCTTTGGCTATATTTTTGGTGGTGCTGCTGCCCTTGCTCCTTCTTGGCCTTTTTCAAAGTTCATCAAGTGGTTTGAGATATATTGTTTGTAGAAATCTTTTGTAGTTTATGATTCCTAAACTTTTCACTTAATACCAGGCATCAGTCATCAGTTTGATTAAGTATCCCAAATTTATTGAATATATTTCATTAATTTTTGTACACATATTGTAACTGTAATGATAGATAACCATATTTATATCTTTGCTGAGAGTCAGAGGGACATGAATTCTGTATGATATGATATGAGTTCAACATCCTCTTGGTTCTCACTTGTATCGGACAATGCAACTGAAATATTCATAAATGCATTATGGATATACTTCATTGCTAAATAGGGTAATATCATAAGTTTATTATTCTTTTTTTCCCCTCCACTACAATGTGTTCTGTAGGAAGTGATAACTCTGTTGAGTGGTCAGCAGACCTTGTCTCCTCCTGCCAGTTTGTTGGTCATCCTAGCCAAAGTCCAGCTGGCTGACCTGGAGGCCTTGACTGCTACAGCCTACCAGCAGAAGAATGGACACCTGATCACACAGCATCTACTCAAGGCTTATCAGGAGACACAGCATATGCTGCTACATCATGTAAGTAAAGCCTCAAAGAAATTCATGGTAATGAAAAGGAAATAAATAAACTTCATTATTGGCTTCATTAGTGGCTTACATGGTCACTTCTAAAGTTTTTGTCATTATTTCTCCTATCATGACACTAATTTTTTTTTATTGGATTTGTCCCCCACCCCTCTCTTGCAGCTCCTCCCCTCTTTTCTCTCTCTCTCTCTCTCTCTCTCTCTCCCTCTCTCTAATTCTTTACCACCTTCTCTGTACTTCTCTTTCATTGTTTCTTTGTTCTTTGTTCTTCATCTTCTTTGTTTCATTTATGACCCACTGAAGTCACCTTATGAGCATATGCTCATCTGCTGCAAAACTGAATTTTTACATGTGACATGATAATAGTAGACCATTTTGGGGATATCATTTGTATAATGAAAAATGTCCAGCTCCATTTGATACTATTTCTCCTCTGTGATACAGATCAAGTTGCTCGGTGACTCCACATCTCACCACACTGTCCATCCAGAGCTGTCTGCTCCCACCAGCCCACTGCAGAACCTCTACCTACCCCACCTGCTGTACCTAGCCAAGATCAAGCTGCGTCTAGGACACACCTTGGCAAGACAGGCCACTACAGCTCAGGAGGTTAAGCTTAAGAAGTGAGTGCTGATAATTGTGCTATGTCTTTCTTTTGCTGACATTGTTGCAAGTTTTAGGTACCCTGCTTGTTTGTTTACTACTTAGAATCATGTACCTTTATTCCATTTGATTTTTTTCATTTTTTATTTTTAGTGAAAGGGACTGCTGTAAAAATAAAAGATTAAAAAAAGAAGAAAATTAGAAGACAAAAAAATTAAGTAAAATTCTGAACGAAATAAAACAAAGTATCTAAAATTTCAAATATGCTAAAATTGCTAATTCTCATACTAGAAATACACTGTTTCATGAGTTTTGTTTGAGTTTCTACAGCTCATAGTTATATCCCTTGTTTGATAAATGCGTAGATAATATTTGTAGACAGTCGCAAATTGCAGTAAGAAGCGTTAGAAAATTTCATAGCAGACACAATGTCATTTTCTCCCCCATTTTGCAGGTGTTATTAATCTGGGGTTATGGTTTGGTTTCCAATTCCAAGAATTAAACAGTTGCACCATAGCCAGGATATCCCAGTATGGGGCTCATTCTGTGTATAGGAGGCAACATCAGGTTCATGAATCATAATTATTTCATGGATTACACAGAAATTGAAAAGCAAGGGGCTATGTTTTGTCACTTACAACATGAGGCCATATGTATCGTTGACCACACAGTGGAGTGAGGAATTGTAAAAGTAGTTTTAGACTGGTGAGTTGTCCCACAAGTGTGTGTCCTACATGTACGTTGCAACCCTCTGTGTGTCTGTTATCCCAGAAATTATTTGCAAGGTAGATGAAGCCAAGAGTATATTGAAAACTTAGATTCTAAACCATTATGCCATATTTTATTTTCTTCATGACAGGAATGCTGAGAAGGTAGACCCACTGAAGGCCTGGGCCATCAGTGCTGGTGTCCTTGGAACTGCCTTAGAGCTGTGCCGTGTATGTGTCATCAAGGACACTGCGCTCCTTGCTGAAGTGCTTCTACAGCTAGGCAAGGTTCAGAGTCAGCTACACCAGAGAGGTGGCCCTCGCGGGTGTGAGGCCAGAGTGGTAGGAAACACGCTCATGGAGGCCATTAATACAAGCATGGGGGCTAACCAAGACCTTGGGTAAGTGCAGTAGAAGGATTACCCATTTTCTGTGGTGATAACCTCATGAAAGGGATCAATCCATGGAAATCTTGTAGGCAGTTAGACTGAACAAATACAATTAAGTTTATGAATATGTATCATTGTGATCAACTCTTAAATGATTTCATGATAGAAGAATCAAACTGCATTTTAAATTGCAACATTGTTTTATTGTTACTATTGTTGATATTTTATGCTTTATGGACACAGGGCTATTTATTCATCTGCAACAGATGATTTGAAGTTTACAATTTTGAAAAAAAATTGAAAAATATGTGCAGAACTATTTTGCAAGAATCAGACAGTGACATATTACTGAAGCAATCAAGAATTATCAAGATTATTTTTTTAGAAAATTTTGGATAACACCATGTAGTAAAACTTTCAGTAAGTAAGAGAAATTTTAGAACAAACTTGCAACTCTGGTAAGAGAGTGTAAGCTGCAGAGATCACCACATCACTCGCTTTGTGAATGGTGTTTTCATCTATTCCATATTACCTTATCATCTATTCCATGTTCAGGTTGATCCAAGAAGCATATGTTGGGATGGCAGCGCTTTGCTTTAGCAGTAGTGCAGACATCGCTACAGAGAAGAGTGTTTGAATCTCTAAATTTTAATCTTACATTACATTCACATATTGATCCAACAAGCTTATCTTGAGATGACAGAGATATACTTTAGCAGTATTGCTGACATTGCTGCATCAAAGAGCATTAGCCTCTCAAAACCTTAAATCTTTCATTATCTTAACAGATTGATTCGTCAAGCTTATCTTGAGATGGCAGTGGTATACTTCAGTAGTAGCCAGCAGCCAGAACCACCCCTGCCACCACCAGACACTGCCACTGAAAAGAATGCCAGTCTCTCTAAACCCTCAAGCACTAAGAAGAAAGTCAGAGTAAGAACCTTATTTTTTCGTCATCTCATTCCATCATGAGCATTGTATGATTTTAAAGTATAGTTGTGATATGTAAAACATAAAAAACATTAAAAACGTGATTTATGCATTAGGTAGGAACAAGGAATATTCAGATCATTTTGTGTAAGCAAAAGCAATAAAATGGTACTGAATTAAGAACTGCATTTATATTGTTTGATGGAGTAATCATAGTTTGCTTTCCTCATCTTGGCAGATAAAGATGAATGAATTGGTGCTAAAGGCATTAGTTTAGCGGGTTATTGTCTGTTCATTACAAGTTCAGCATGTTATGAAATTGACGTGAATAATCATCTTCTTGTAGCATTTCAGCTTATGAATTATTATGGACTGATGTGAAGCAAATAACACTCTGTTCCTCAAGTAATTAATGCTTACACCTCTCTTATCAGACCCCCTCATCTGCTAAGAAGTCTACCATCGGTACCCCAGCCTCCAACAAGGCTCCAACCAAGAAGGAGGAGGACCGCCAGAACTTCATCAGGGATAGACAGAATGAGAGACAGGCTGCCTGGACTGCCCTGCGTTGTGCCACAGCAATCGCTCTCGCCCAGCGGACTCAGACACTGCTGATTGGTGACCCCACTGTGACTGCTCTGACCTTGACAGAGAAGGTCAAAGGTCAACTGTCAGATCCTATTCAGCAGGATCTATTTGGTGATATGACTGGTATGCTGGCAATTTTCTTTATTTGGATTCTTATGATAATGATGCTTTTATTTTGCTTAAACCTTAATGGCTGAAGCTCAAGTCTTAAATTTTAATTTCAGAAATATCCTCAGTTTGCTTTTGTGGAATGTATTTGCCTTTACTGTATGGTTAAAGTACCCCTTTAATTTTGACTTGAATGCTTTTTAATGGATTGACATCCCATTTCACCGGTTGAGTGAAATATTGCATTAGTGATGCAGAGACAGTGTAACAGTTGTAGTATGCCTGTCTTATTCATGGGAAGGTACTTTGGATAATCTACGCTTGATAATTTCACTGATCATGTGTATAATTGTGAGAGCTTTAACATAAGTTATGATACTTCCTGATCCTGTTCCCGTGTCTTGATGTGTGCCTGTAGACCCCTTGCTCACTCTGTTCCATTATAGGAGTTCACTATGTGTTGTAGGTCCATTTACTTAATTATTTCAGCAAACTTTTTTTTTTGTCCATCCAGGTGACACAGTGGTGCTCACACCACCTCCTACAGCCCTCACCAACACCCAGCAGCTGGAGCCTGTGGAGGAGGTTGTGAGTGGAGGCAGACACAGCCCCTCTGGCCTAAGTACCACCGAGATGATGAAGGAGTCCAGGGAGGTGCGGGTCTCCCTGACCTGGATCCATCTCCTTGCATACACCTCTATTCTACAGAGGATGTGTAACCTGGATACCCTAGCGCTAGGAGACAATGGAACATCATCACCAGTGAGTGCTTCACATCCATACACCACTTTTTAAACCCGGTGGACAATTGGCCCGAGATAACTCGGTCTGGTGTCTATGGAAAATACTTGTTATACTGAAATCAAAGTATGCTCAGCAGGTTAATCTTTGTTTGCTTTAGTTGTTGTCATTGGCCTTCATAGCTATTAAAATTTTTACCTTCATAGATGCTATAGATGAGCGTGATCATTGCAACAAGTATATTATACCTTTGACTCATGTTTTTCATGATAATAGAAGGAATCTTGTACTTCCCAAGAAAGAAAATATGAATAATACATAGTACTCATTTCTCCGATATTGGGAACATTTGTAGAATTCTCAAGCAAGTATAATCATTTTTATGCCTCCGTCCACCGTAGGTGGTTGCTAGAGGCATTATGTTTTCAGGTCGTCCGTCCGTCCGTCCGTCCTGTTTTCGTTCTCGCGATAACTTAAGAACCGTTTGACAGATCAACTTCAAACTTGGCTCATATGGGAGGGACAGTGATCAGGGGAGAGTTTCATGAAAGGACTTGTCGGATGTTTTATCCGACAAAGTCTGTTTTATCTGACAGTTGCTATTGTAATGATGCTTCTCAGCCAATCAAAATCAAGGAAAAATGTCAGATCTGACAACTTGTCAGACAACAAATGTTGAAGAAATGCTCCCCTGATTAGATTTTGGGGTCTCAAGGTCAAAGGTCAAAGGTCATAGAGGTCATGTACATAGAAATGGTTTGTTCTCACGATAACTCAACAACCATTTGACGAATCAACTTCAAACTTGGCTGATGTATGCATATGGAAGGGACAATGATCTGATTAGATTTTGGGGTCTCAAGGTCAAAGGTCAGAGGTCATAGAGGTCATTATGTACATAGAAATGGTCCATTCTCGCGATATCTCAACAACCATTTGATGGAGCAGCTTCATACTTGGCACATGTATGCATATGGGAGGGACAGTGATCTGAATAGATTTTTGGGTCTCAAGGTTAAAGGTCAAAGGTCATAGAGGTCATTATATACATGAAAATTGCTTGTTCTTGCAATAACTTAACTCTGTGACAGTTCAACTTCAAACTTGGCTCATGTATGCATATGGAAGGTCTCATAATGGTCTCATTAGATTTGGGGGTCACAAGGTCAAAGGTCAAGGTCAAAGATGTTGTCGTATACATAAAAATGAAAAATCAACATGACTGTGTCATATATTTCTGATCTGGCAATGGCGGAGGCATAAATTTCGACCGTGCGTGGTCGAGGATTTATCTAGTTCTCCATTATTTTTTATTAACATAGATTGTGAGATCTTTTCCTCGAATTTTGGAAAGGAAATGCTAGATGTATTCATTGCTTGTGAGAGGTAATACTGTAACATTGATGTATGCTTTTCTTTATCTACCATAGATTAATGGAAATAATCTTGGAGGGAACTTTGACCTCGGTTTTGTGGACCACAGTGGGTTAGACACTGGTGTTAACCATGAGATAGTACGTACCCCTCTCTTGAGCAGCCACGCCTCCTTGCGCCTGCAGACTATGATCAGTTTCCTCACCAGCAACCTACCAATCTTTGCATCCTCCTGCCTGGCCATCACCCCACCAAGCATCCTCCATCTCCCCTCCCCCTCATCATCATCATCCGATCCGCCCTCTGAAGATGCTCCTCTGGTCATACCAACAGTCACCTACCCAGCCAACAGCTACACCATGCCCACCATCTCTGAGCCCACAGGGCAGGCAGCCCAGGGGCGTAGCCTGGAGAAGCTAGTGACAGGGGCTGATGAGACTGAGCTCTGCTTCCAGTGGTATCAGCCAAGCTATGATGACATCACTGTGGGAGAAGGAGGCAGCACTGGAGAGAAAGGGCGTGGAGTGTATCTCCTTTACGCAATGAGTCAGCTGCAAGCTAAAGTATCGGCCAAGGCTAAGTCAGGTAAGTCATGAAAGTAACCTGGATGAGATGAGACAACCATGTTTTAGTAATGACTGGAATTTAAATGGAACACTCACTTCAAGAAAGCAAGAAATTATTTTGCATGTACCCTCTTTTTTTAGTAAGGTTAATCGGGACCTTGATGAATCATGAAATTAAAAGTTTTAAGGAAGAACTATGATAAATCTGGACTTGAAAATATGACATAAGACATAATTTTCATCTTTCATCAGCACAGACTTGGTCATACACTTCTATGTACCTTGATTCAAAATTGTACTACGATATTCTTTTGAATTTTGTGTTCATGTACAGGTCCTGCCCCTCCACCAACCTTGGGCAAGTTAACCCTATCCCTCTCTCAACTGACCGACCTTCATGACAAACTGGCTGTGGTTCGTCAACGAGCCGAGATCTCTCTGTCTGAGCAGCCCAAGCCTCCTAGCACCCCTGCTGCCAGCTCCCATGGGGGTACCAACACACCCACTTCAGCTGGTAGCACTGGTACAGGTAGCAAACCTACCAGCAGGAAGTCTAAACGCACCCATCGCATAGCACAGCTCTCGGCCAAAGTCAAGAAAGATGAAGATCTAGAGGTAAGCAAACTCTCATCATACCAGCCAAGTTTTCAGATGCATGTCACAAATTTAATGCAGTAAACGAAACATTCATCTTTTCCATGTACTCTCTATTTTTTTTTTTTTTTTTTTTTTTCATAGGTCCATCTGTATCCCTTTAGAATTTTAAGGAGAAAGCATACTATCTGTACAAATGACAGACTGTAAATTTTGGCAGTTCAAATCACCAATGGTATTGTGATGGTTATTATGACCATAATCTGCTGTTTAAATACTGTTAGTTAGATCATGTAAATATTGTTCTCTAAGCTAGGTAGTTGGTGAAATTCAATTTGTTTATCTGAAATGACTTACTTTCTTTTCATGACTAGGCTTTGTTGAAGCAGTGTGCATTGATTGTTGAGCAACTTCTGGAAGGAAAAGAAGATTTTGAACCTAAGCCTGGATATAATGTAAGTTAAAGTTATGATATTGAGGATAAAGACAAAAAAGAGATACTCTCTTTTGTTTGTTTTCTATGTTTTAAATGTTAAAGTCATACCTGCCCCATTTTACTAGCCTTTAGGATGTGTACTGCACTTCCAACAAAAAATAATACTAAGAAATGAAAAAAAATAATGAATAAGCAAACATTTTGTGTTTTATGACTTCAATTTTTTTGTTTTGTTTTAGCTATAAAAGGAAGAAATTTGGCATTTGGTAATCATCACTTCATATTACCAAGATTGACCTTTTAATGTAGATTCTTAATTTGTGAAGTTGTTTTGTAATTTTTTAAAAATGACTTTTTTTTTTTTAATTTTTAGCATAAATATTGGTGATAACTTATTTATTGTTCACAATTCTTTTGGAGATGATTTTTAATGATTTTAGCTTCTTTTCCTGTCATTTAAGTCTTGATCTCAATTTCATCAGACTAACAGAATGAAGATACGTATTTTGTTTCCGTCTATACAGATTCCATTTGATGTGAAATTAGCCAGCATTCATTGTCTTGAGCAGCTGTTTGATCCCAGCTATGGTGACTGCATCATTGATACCAAGATCCTATCCTGGATACTCCCATTCTTACAGTCAGCTTCAACTAGCTCAGAAGAACATTAAAACCCTTCCAGTAGTTCCACACATGTCACTGTCTTGAGCAGCTGTTTGATCCCAGCTATGGTGACTGCATCAGTGATACCAAGATCCTCTCCTGGATACTTTCATATCTACAACCACCTTCAACTTACTCAGAAGAAGATTAAACCTTTTCCAGTAATCTCACTTGTCACTGTATCGTACAGCTCTTTGATCCTAGCTATATGGCGACTGCATCAGTGATACCAAGATCCTTTCCTGGATACTCTCATGCTTATAACCACCTTCAACCAGCTCAGAAGGAGATTAAACCTTTTCCAGTAATCTCACTTGTCACTGTATCATACAGCTCTTTGATCCTAGCTATATGGCGACTGCATCAGTGATACCAAGATCCTTTCCTGGATACTCTCATGCTTGTAACCACCTTCAACCAGCTCAGAAGGAGATTAAACCTTTTGCAGTACTTCCACACATCACAGCTGTGAGCAGCTGTTTGATCCTAGCTTTGGTGACTGCATCATTGATACCAAGATCCTCAACTGGATCCTTTCATTCCTACAGTCGGCTTCAACTAGCTCAGAAGATGATTAATGCTCCACTGTATCAGTGCTTCTTTCTCATGAACACATCTTGTGCTGATAACAGGCATATTGTTACCGATGTGTGCATGTGTGTTTAAAAAAAAAACATGCAGAGTTGAAGGCAAATTTGTAGTTATTAAATGTTAGCATGTTAAGACTGCACTTAGTATATATTGTGATACACACACACATTAAGTGAGTACAGAATTTAGTCCTCATACTGCTAGAGGTAATCTTTTCTTATGGTTAAAAGTTAAAAAAAAAAAAGTAATGAAAACTCAGTGTGTATATTTGCTATGGTTTTAAAGCATGCCTTCAAAAATTAGGTTACGAAGGCTTGGTGATTTGTGGAATTGGGTTATGTTGTGACAGTAGAAATGCTTATTATGTAAAGGTGTGATAAGCTTTTCATTTAAATTTTTATTACAAGAATACAACTTTACCCCACACCTGCATACTGATTTTGAGAAGATAAAAAAAAATGTCATTCTTGCATTTTTCATTTAGAAGACTTTTTCGAAGACAGATGCATGCATGAAGACAAAGCCTGTGGTGTTTAATTATTATTTGTTAAAACATTCCACCTGGAGTGTTAATTTGTCTTCAATCACCCTCATTCTGGATACATAGAGTACATTGTATGACCCCTGGGAATGCTTCAATTGCCGTCACATTTTGATCAATCGGTGCCCTACATAATTCCCCAATGTTCCAGAGGAGAAGGAGAGAAATCCTCCCGAAATTGCCTGTCCTCCAGAGAATTCCGCTTTTCCATGCTATTACTATTTGATCAATGGGACAATCAAATGCTTGTTCTTATTCGAAAAGACTGATAGATTGAATTTGACGTCGAGTGTGGAGTGTATTGGCATGTCTTGCACAGTCTGATAGAGCACTGAGAGATAAATGCGGTTTGGCTATTTTCTAAGTTCCGTCATTTTATATGGATGATTCTGAGAGCTGTGCAATATCAGATCGTTTTACTATGAGTTCATTTTGATTGAGGTCATTGGGATGATATTGCAATTGATTTCAAAGCTCTAGCTGAGAGGAAACACCAGAATGATCACTTTTTTTCTTTACCAGATTTCAAAATGGATATGCCTGGAGAAAGAGGGAGAGATTTTTGTGTAAAAAAAGATTAGAAATACAGGAAGTTATGTGGCAGGCTCTCAGTCTTTGCCGATTGAGAGTACAATATTGATTGTGAAGGTCAAGGACAATCAAATATCATGAAAATGATACATTTGACCTTTGCCCCTGGATAGAACTGCATGCACTTTGGATGTTTTGTAATTATGTTACAGTTCAACTCTTTTTTTTGTTAATGACTCCAATGAATATGACATGAATTTTAATGATTCATTTATTTCAAATGTGACATCAAACGTACAGCAAACAAGGCAAGGTTTGTCTTTTACTCATGTTCTCATACTGCTGTCAGTGCAGTTTGCTAGTTCAGTGCACTCTGATACAAAAAAAAAGTAAGTTACAGATTAATTACAGAATGTGCAGTATGCATGCTAATAATTCAGAATGACATTTTTACGAGGGCAACATGACTATAAATATAGTACTTGTGCTGTGAATATGTGATGAATGATAGTGCCTTCAACTCTATGTCATGAGCCAGAGTGGCAAAGTATGAATTTCTTTTATAAAACATTACCCTAAAACTCAGGAGAGATGCGTTATCTTCTAAAAAGGGGCATTTTTTAAGAAAAAGGGGAATGAGGGGTGATTTTGGGTGTTTAATTCAAAGTTTTGATACATACATTCTATTTAAAATGATAATGGTTAAGAGATAAGATGAATAAAAAAATATTGAGAAAGATGAAGAAGGATCACTACATTGGTGTTGCAAATCTTTATTCAATGCCTGCAAAAGTGATGTATTCTCTTTAGAAGTGATGAAATATATCGTAATCAAATTCTGTGTACTATGCATTTCTTCCCATCAAGCAAGATAGTTCTTTCTTTTCCTTCTTGGCTTTTCTCTCTTTCAGTATTCAGAATTGGCACGGACAACGAGTGCATCCTCAGGGCAGCTTAGCTTGCATTTTTCATTTGAATAAAGTCAATGGGTATTCCTTACCTCCATTCAAACAGTTTATGATGGTAAAACCAATACTAGAGAGAAGAGAGGAGAGAGAAGAAGTATCCTCTGATATCTCCCAGCTATTTGGATTACCTGTTTCCTCTCTCTGAGGTAGCATTTGTATAAGTAACCAAGTAAAAAAAAATGAAGAGATGTAATTAAGCGACACCTTAGGACTCCCGTTATCCTATAAAGCTACTTAGGGTGGTGAGTCTATCTGCGGAGGAGGTCTCTTATTAACAAGCAAAACGCCTTTAGCGTTATTTATTTGTCCACAGTGATTGAACCTTTCGTCAATGGCACCCCTGGGACGCATTCTGGGCCCCCGTTTCATAAAACTTGTTATCAGTAACAACTACCACATTTCTTTGACAACTTTGCTCTCAGCCAATCACATGTAAGGATTTCAGTAGCTTATAACAGTTATTGCAACTTGTTATTGATAACAAGTTTTATGAAACGGGGCCCTGTTCCTTATACCCTTTCTCAGGTGTAGCCCTTTCAGTTATCTCCTCTCTCTATCTCTCTTCATTCCCATGCTACCTTATGGTTTTCTTCATCTCAAGCATTTTCACTCTCTTCCCTCAAATTTTTATGTCTTGCGCTTTCTTTTTGTTATTTCTCAATTTTCATTGCAATAACTCCCATTGTCTGTTAAAAGGCCATGTGTGATTTTGTTTCCGTATATTTCATTTCTTTATTAATTTTGCTCCATTCTCTCTCTCTCTCATACTCTCCATCTCCTTACATCTCTTAAAAAATCTCTTCCTTTTGTTCTTTTTTTCTTTCCTTCCACTCCCTCTTCCCTTCTCTCCTCCCTCCCACCAGCCCTTCCTCCCCTTTCTCTCATTCTCTTTCCCTCTTCCTCTTTCTTTCTCCCTCCCTCCCTTTCCTCTCTCTCTCTCTCTTTGGCTTTCCCCTCCAGTTTGATTATCCTCACTTCTTTAACTCACCAGCAGCTGTTACCATCATCAACCTCATCATTTTCCCCTCCATCTCTTCTCTCTTCTCATGCCGTCACTTCCCTTTCTCTATCATCTTATCCTACCCATCTCATGCCTGTCTTCCAGCTAAGATAAATTGGTAGACCCGTCGAACCGGGAAGTATGTGAATGAGGGCTAATTCGACACGACAGGGAGATGCATTACATCCAACGTAGCCTCCAGAAAACATTATCCTTCTTTACAGCAACAAACAGAAGAAGATACATCAAGTTTTGTTCGCTGTTTTATTTTAAAAATGACTAATGCGTTATGGCTTGACTAGTGCAAACTTATAGATTATTTTTCTTCCTTTTGGATCTCATATATTCAAGTTTCCGCTCTTGATTGATGTGCCTTTCAAAGGCGGATGTCGAAGGGCATGCATGAAAAAGAGCATTTCTCTCCTTTGTGATTATGGAGATGATCTGATATGTCATATTGTGGGATGTATGTCTGTTGCAGTAATGGCTTTCCCAATATATGCACATGTTAACTCCCCTAGGACTCGAGGACGACTGACACTTTTGTTTTTCACACTTTGATCTGTAGTATATTACTCTGGAATAGAATTTCATGAGACAGTAGTATCTTCAATGCAACAATATTGGCTTACATCTTATCATCTGTTTCAGTTGTAATCTGTAAAAAAAAACATATTTGAAATTGATAATTTCGTATACAATATTTGATTACGGATTTAATTGGGTATTCATATAAGTATAAATTGTACACAAAGTATTTATGACATTCCTGTTTACATGTAATCATTTTAAAACAGTGCTTTGACAGGTTGCTTTTCTTTCAAATGATTGATAGTGTGCCGCTGTATCATATGTATATGTTTTATGCATTTCATGCTTTAACTCTCCGTCCAACCTGCCGTGTTGAATAATACATATGAATTTCAACTTCATGACTTTGTTCTAGCCAGTCTATCATTTTTGTTGTATTGAAAAGAATGTCTGCTACATGTTTGCTTCAGTGAAGATCCTAAAATGAAGACATCTGTAGAAAAGATTCACATTCGCCAGAAAGTCTGCATTATTGGAAAAACTGACTGCATTGTGGTTTTCTGATAATTGATTTTGACTTTGGTGTCGGCAGATTTGTCAACGTATTCTGTCCCACACCCCTATTTAAAGTGTGCCATTGACACCCTCGGAATTGCGTAGCATTGGAATTTCCCGAGAGATTCGTTGAAAATGTTTGCCACCGCTATTTGGACGTGCATTCACGTATGATCAACAGAGATGAAGAATAGGGAAAAGGGGATGAAGGAGATACTAGCGGAGGAGTAAAGCGAGAAGAATATGAAAGAGAGAGAGAGAGAGAGAGAGAGAGAGAGAAATGTTTGAAAAATATATGTTAGGGTGAAGAACAAGAGAGAGAAGGAGAAACAGAGAGAGAGAGAGCAAGAACGAGAAGAGACTGGGCAATTAGGGTGGTTGCATTTTCTGCTCTTTTACATGTATTTATTATATTAAACTTGATACACCTATAATTCTGTTCTTCTTTTGTACATAAACACAAACATGAATATAGCTATGCAGCTCCCACATATTTCATTTCACCATCTTCTTTCCTTGCTCTCTCCACCTCCCTATTCCAAACTTCTCTTAATCAATAGATTGTGGTCGCAATGGGATAGATAGAAATCAACTGCCACCCCCATAGGTGCTCCAAAATTATGATGGTTACTGATCAACAATCGCATCCATGCTACTCCCTCATGGCAGAAAGATAGTTCGCATTGATAACAACTAGATAATGTCAATCAGCCAGTTTTTACCTCGGGTATTGCCAATACTTCAAGAATATGTTGACCTAGCCATTATTATGAAAAGTCTTTTATGTGTTCTAGTTTTTGCTGATGTCATATAGTCTTTTTATTTTGCTCCTTCAGTCTATTTTCAGGTACTCCAAAAATACGCAATGCCCATTTTAAGGGACAACTGAATGTTCCCATACAGGTCTCAAATCATTCACAAACTTCACCGATATACAAACTTTGGTCATGAGCTTCATCTAGCGATTGATTTTCAGTAAAGCAGTGTATTGTCTACAGAGTTTACAGTCTTATTTCGCTTGTCTACAAAGGTTACAGTATCATATCGCTACAGTCTCACAACCACACTCATCTAAAAGTGAAATAAAGTTGAAAAATCATTAAAGTGGTTGCTAAAACGCCAATAATCAAGTTACAATTGTGGCCGTGCAAACGCACTGCGCCTTCACCCGCTCGCTGCAAAGTTCCCATCGGTGGTAGATTAGCGTGCAGGTGACACGCACTCCATATTTCATACGGGCTTCTGGGATCGTAACTAAAGAAGAACGGTGCACCACAGGGACTGCCTTTTTTGTGCGCTCTCCAACGGCGGAAAAGACTGGGGGAGTGACAGCGCGGGCAAGGATTTGCTTAGAAGCTAAAGACTTCAAGCCAGTATTTGCAACTGAACGCTGAATTAGGCTTTCATCCTGAACAATATTGTTAAAACCAACGTTTGGAATTTCCTTGCACATTTTGTTTAAGAGAGAGAGAGAGAGAAAAAAAGTCCTGAAAGGTTCGCAGCCCAAATATAGGGATACGCGGTGATGCCTTTGGAAAGTATCGTATTGATGCATGTAGGCTGGGCTTATGTACGATTAATTGTTATGGCTGTCCACGAATGGATGAAAGGTATTCAGTCTTTAAAAAAGAAGAAGAAATACGCAATCTTTGTCAGACCTTGTCTGGATAACAAAATGTCAACCATATCGATTTCCTTCCCCCCAAAGCTGAAATCATGTTGGAGCAGGACTATGAACCTTGGTATCTTACCAGTCCTATAATTTCAAATGTTAGCCTCAATAGCATGCACTTAGCTGTAGGGTAGATCTATTTCCTTGAGAAATGTATATCTAGTGCAACTAGTTAGTTTAATGCAATATTTTGGATGAATTATAAGACATTCTGTCTAGATTAGATATTTGAAGGGCTGGTCTTATATTATGATACCGAGAACCACAGAAAAGGACTGACTAAAACTCATTCAGTCCTTGATGGATGACTTTTCTTTTCCAGGGGACCAGCTTATGAACTGTAAGTGACCAGAAATATTGTTTCGACCTACTTTATTTTAATGTTATATCATCAATTTTTCAAATGAATAATGAAAGAGAATTTATTTCTTTTGCATAATAAAATTCTTATCGTTTAATAACAAAACAAAGAGAAACAAACAAACAAAACAAAACAAAACAAAAACAAAAACAAAGACAAAAACAAGCCAAAGTGGAACAGGAATTTAATCTTCAGAACTCATCTTCTGGAACAAAGAGATCAATCATATCAGCCAATGACCGGTGCTAAAGTGCTAATTCTGCACTGATTTGCCAACTGAAATCGGAGCTCTGTGTTGTTGTATCAAAGCCCCTACGGATATCAAGGCCTATACATTTCGCCCATAATTCTTGCTAAAAAAGTATTCCCCACCCAAACCTCACGCTTGCATCCACTCCTCTCCCGCTCCCCCTCTCTTTCTCTCTCTCTCTCTCTTTCTCTCTCTCTCTTTCTCTCTCTTTCTCTCTCCCTCTCTCTATCTCTCCCCGGTTTCTTAGCCATATCTTTTTTTCTTTAGCCTTTTCTTTCTGACTGCATTCGACCTCGAGAGTGAACTGCAGGAAAGGGCGCTAAACAAGGCTCTGCCATCTCCACCTGCTATTAGGTAAACAACAGCGTTTTGTAGGGCTATATTTCTTTTTATTTTGATCTCCATATTCATGATTTCTCATGGGTGTTCACACAGAATGCAAATCAAGTAACTAGCTGAATAAAATGAATGAATAAACGCAAGACAGAAAGAGGGGATGGAAGGAGAGAATATGAGGAAGAGAGAGAAGGGAGCTCGAGGAGTAGAGTGAGAGAGAGAGAGGGGGGAGAGAGGGAGAGAGGAGGGAGAGATGGGAGGAAGAGAGGGAGAGGTAGAAAGAAAGAGGGAAAGAGAGATGGAGAGAGAAAGAGAGAAGAGACATATACAAACAGAGGCAGAAAGAGAGACAGACAAAAAGACAGAGAGAGTGACTGACACACAGAAAGGCAGAGTGGGAGGAGTGATACTTTGCATGAAAAAGCATTTCATATGCAGCGAGATCTGACATTTAAAAATATTGTTCTCTATGATCATGTTCTACACTAAATCCCTTCTTGCCTACGAGGATGCCGGCAGAATGACATAAGATCATGCTTACATCATGGATATATGCAGCAAAATGTAGCACCATAATTCTTTAAAGATTTATATACGAGCAAGTTTCATGACGTCGAAAACCTTCTAAGAGCTTTGGAAATATTGGAATGGCGGTTCTCAGCATCAGCAAAGTATGCTCATGATCAAACATCATAAAGGGCTCTGACCTATACTACGGAGGAAACTGGCCTGGCACTAACCTTTGTATTTCGAGAAATTAGAATACGTCGTCATTTATCCCCAAGTCAATACAGGTTGTAATCCTTGTTGGGCAATCGATTTTAAAGGTTCATACGAGACGTGGTTTACCCTGAAGATGTGAAAATCATTCCGGTGAAAGATGGCCACCCTCTCGAAAGGGAAAAGAGAATGTGCCGAAAGATGATATCTGACGACGTAAGCCAGACAATGATGTACTCTAGCAGTATAGACCCACGACTCCAGTCATCTTGTGGATTCTTCAGACGATGAGATCGACCGATATTTGGAATTTCACCCTCCATACCTTCCCAACATTACTCCTTCTAGAGAAAGTTTTCTCTCTTGAAAGCGGCCTATTTCCCTTAGAGTCTTCGCGCTCCTATCTATCAAATTAGTCTTCTTGAGTTGAATTCTAGTTGCGAAAATATGTTTTGAAAGAATTTATTTGGTATCATTATCATTAATCATAATGGTTGAAAGGTCCTCACGAATGAGGCTACACTGGATAAATTAGAATAAATGTTTATCAGTTGTGCTGGTGGTGGTGTGGTTGTTAGTACCATTATTATTATTATTTTTATCATTATTATTACTACCATCATCATAATCAATACTATCATTATTATCATCATTATTATATTATATGTTTTCCCTCCCATTTTCGTCACCTCTTCATTCAATTTCATCAATTTTCAATTTCAATTTCGTCCTGAGAAGCTAACTGCGTCCAAATAATAATTTCAATTTTGTTCAAATGTCATTCATATTCGTTTTTTGGCAACCAAATTTAAAAATTAAGCATTCAAATTCGTCAATTGTCACTGAAATTCGTCTCTGCCGCAGCAGCCGCTAAAGGCCCTGTCCCATACTACCGTTTAACGATTCCGTCTGAGAAACGAACGCATACGTTTATTGGACTTATTCGTTCTTCAGCTCGGTTTACAGACGTATCTAGACGTTGGCAGACGTCACTAATTCATGGCCACAATTTTTTTTTTGAATTTGACTCCGTCTGGCACCGTCTAACATACATATTTAGACGGAGGCAGACAGAATTGTTAAACAGTAGTATGGGACAGGGCCTTTAGGGAGTAAGGAATGCTTGGATCAGATTCGTCATTTTTCAATCAAATTCATCATTTTGTCATACAATTCCATCAAGTGTTATTTGGGCCTTTCAGTGGAGGATTTAACCTGGTCTTTAACCATTTTTACTTTATCGTGATATAATTTGAATTTTGCTCTTTTCATTGAAAAACATAAATTATTTTATATATAATGTGGAATGCTATATCATTAAAAGTAATGTCGTATGATACACCACCCACACGCTATGTGTTACTGAGACAGGATCATTGACCGTCAGTAGACCGCATATCTGTGCGACGAATTCGAATGAATCTTTGACGAAATTGATTTTGCCGTCTCGTGCCCAGCTTCTGTCACCGACGAATTTGAACTGCAATTGAGAAAATGGGTGACAAAGCACGAAACTGAATAACAATGTCAAGGACCGCGGAACGTTTTTGGAGGGGCCGGGGGGGGGGGGGGCTGACACCCAAACAGGCGGAGTCCAGGGGCACTAGCATCCATGGGTGTCGATTTGTGTTCGTGGTTGGGGGGAGGATAGATGCCGAATATCCTCGGCGAGTGAGCAAAACGACCTAGCGGGGAAAGGGTGTGGGGTTCAAACGTGAAGGATCGACTAAGCGATGTCTAATTCTAAGTTTCATCTACTTTCCCTCCAGTTAACCACATAAGAGTTTTCAAACAACATCACAGAGGTGGATCCTCATTCCTGAAATGAAATGATAAGGGACCTCGATTTTTTTTTTTTTTTTTTTTTGATATGCATATTTTAGAATAAGGTATTTCATAATGTTCCCGACGGACTCATTTCACTTTTGTGTCACATGCGCTTGGGAGTTCTAGTTTCATTGTAGTATTTAACATTCAGTATCATGATAACGTTAGATTCTGTGAAAACTTTTTGGGAAGGTGTCTTTTGAGCAATTTGTAGAGAAGTCACGTACTAAAACAAATTACCGACAAAAGAACGAAAAAAAAAATCTGTTTTTTTTTTTAAGTTTAAATAAACTGCGCACAAAAAGTAAGTCCCCCCTAAAACAAACTTAAATTTTTTCAACTGGGAGGAGTTATAAAAAAGAAACTAGTCATGTATATGTGTAACTAAACTTCCCAGCCAGCCTTTGTGTAGAAATTATGGAGAGTCGCCAAGTCATGCTTCAGTGAACTGACCTCAATG
This sequence comes from Echinometra lucunter, assembly GCA_029962745.1. Classification (NCBI taxonomy): domain Eukaryota; kingdom Metazoa; phylum Echinodermata; class Echinoidea; order Camarodonta; family Echinometridae; genus Echinometra; species Echinometra lucunter. The sequence continues at coordinate 22,518,297 of CM057151.1, forward strand.
CAAATTGTCATTTTTTGAAGTTCACAAGCCCGATGTCACGACATTAATGCAATGATATCGGAACATACATTAAGCTTTTTGCGTGTGAAGGTATGTAACATAAGTTTTATTCGCTAGCAAACATATCAAATGAGTTGTGCACCGAATTTCACGCTTGAGTGAGCATGGGGTGAATATGGCAAAAACTGAAGTGTGACAACTTTTGCATGTTAAATTTGATCTAATCCATAAGAATTCAGTTTTGGAAGGGTGCGTACAACTTTTGCAATTTATAACTGTCAATTCACGCTTGAATGAACACTAAATAAAAACAAAATATATCCATGTTGAAATATTATCAAGTAATTACTGTCTTATTTTTTCATTAAAAATCAAATCAATAACATTTTTAGCATGCTTATATGACCGATGTACGTGTATCAATGATCTAAAGGCATTTAATTGAAAGTTCACGCTTCATTGAGCACGTGGGAATGGAAAAGCTCGTTTATCACGTATTCAGCAAAATTCAGTTGCTTGATTTGGTTAACCATAAGAAGTCTTCTTGGGGAGTTCCTCTGATCTGATTTTCATAGAAATCCCGATCTCTTACGCTTCAGTGAGCGAAAGAGACAAGAAAATTATGCAAATGAGGAGGTCGTTTAAGGCTTTGTCCCTGCTCCGTACCGTATCGGATACTCAAGTTGGTGCACGATCCCGTTAGCTAATGACCTCAGGAAGATTATGTGCCAAATTCCATGTAAAAACTCACAGTATAACGAACAATAACCATCGATGAAAATAGGCCAGATTTCATGTTTTGTATCATCCCCATTGACATTATGTACAGTTAAGGAGCAGAATTTTAACAAAAGTGAAAAATTGCCTATTTTCATTGATGAATATTGTTCATTCTAGTGGGAGTTATTTCATGAAAATTACCACATATCTTCCTGAGGTCATGATATGATTTTTAATGAACTAACATAAGGCAGTAATTACTTGATAATTTTAACATGGTGATATTTTGTTTTTTATTATGTGTTCATTCAAGCGTGAATTGATAGTTATAAATTGCGAAAGTTGTAAACACCCTTCCAAAACTTGAATTCTTCTGGATTAGATCAAATTCAACCAAAAAAAAAAAAAATGTCACATTTCAGTTTTTGCCATTTTCACCCCATGCTCACTCAAGCGTGAAATTTGGCGCACAACTCACTTGATATGTTTGGTGGCGAATAAAATTTATGTTACATACCTTCAAACGCAGAAAACTTAATGTATGTTCCGATATCATGGCATAAAGTCGTGACATTGGGCTTGTGAACTTCCAAAAATGACAATTTTGAATTTAGGTCATGTTCACTGAAGCATGACTTGGCGACTCTCCATAATTTCTACACAAAGGCTTGCTAGGAAGTTTAGCTACACGGATATATGATTAGATTTTCATAACTCCTCCTAGTTGAAAAATGATTAAAGTTTGTTTTAGGGGGGCTTTCTTTTTGTGCGCAGTTTAGATATTACGTTTACCCTTCTCATTCCAGGGACATCCATGTAAAATACTTGATGACGTCACAACAAACGCTAAAAGTCGCACAAAGAGGATCGCAGGCGCCATACAAGACTACTACAGAAGAGGAAATATATCTCAAACCAAAAGGAAAATATCAAACTTTATGTGTCTGCAGTGAAGTCGATTCTTTTTTTGTCATGCATGTTTGATGCGTTCTACGATATATATATATTTTTTTTTTTAAATCGGGGAGGGGTGGGGAGGGGATTCTGGGTGACACAAAAATTAGCATGATATTGTCCAAAATTTGACACGACCAGAGGATTGCATGGACAATGCATGGTTATTCTTTCGTATTGCCATTAGTAGTTCTGTGCTTTATATAAAAGGAATGAAACAACGGATTCTAATGGATTGGTGTATTATGTTTCTCCCATTCCCCAGTGGAAGCATTTTCCCCTATAAATAAAGGGAAGAAAAAGAAGAAGAAGAAAAAACAAACAAACAAAAACGATGAAGGTGTAGAATAACTCGTCACTTTATCAAACACAGGATTATGCAATACGAGTGACCATGACAGCAGTCATATGGTATTGATTTTGTTATTCATGAGCATTTGAATCTTTCATTTATAATTTTCCTGCGAACATTAGATCATAGACCAGCTACAGAAATTACGATATGTGATTTTATGAGCTTTCAAATTATCTTCATCATTGAAGTATATCATTGAATCAGATGTATTCAAAACCAGTAATGATCGCTTACAGTAATCTGTGTTCAGCCCCCCCCCCCCCCCTCCCGCAATGATAGAGAGAGTGAGTGAGGAAAAGAGATAGATAGACAGACAGAGGAATACAAAGAGAGAGAGAGAGAGAGAGAGAGAGAGAGAGAGAGAGAGATGGAGAGGGAGAGGAAATGTTTATGTGCGTGATGCGAAGGTGCGTGTGTTTGTGGGCACAGTATTGTCGTATCTGGCATTGGGTGGTACATCTCTTACCCTTCCACAATAAACACTCGAACAGGTCATACGGCTTTCATAGTCTGGGAGCCTGTCCCGAAATAGTCACCCCATTTTACATATGAGATTTGACCCCTTAAAGTTAATAAGACCATCAATGCCATTCACAAAATGCTTGTCAGACCGAACATATTCGCCGGGGGTAGCCCACAGGGCCTCCAAAAAAGGGCCCCAAAGTCGGGTTGATTTCACCTCACCTAACATATGCACCAAACTTTGTCAGGAAGATGTAGTATGACTATACATTACCAAAACACAAAAACTGACAAAATTTTCCGTCGGGAGTCAGACGGCCCCTAAAAAATTGGGGAAAATTTTCCACATAAGGCCTGAGTACCAAATTTTGTCAGAAGGAAGAGCTATTGCTACACATTCCAAAAATATAAAAACTGCCCAATATTTCCTTCAGGAAGGGGGTCTAACACTTCCCGGAAAAAATCACCAAAGTGCCCTTCAACTATAGGTTTTACTGCTCCAAAGTGCTCTCAATGATAGAGAAAAATCCATATTCTTGCATACCGACCATGACAATTCAAGTGTCTAATTCAATTCAGGTAAAATTCACACAGAACAATCTTCAGTAATGTAGTTTTCTTTGGGTGCAGTTTGGGTGTAAAATGATAATATCAGTAATAAGTTATGAAATTTTGAAAATTGTATTGCTTTTTAAAAAAAAACCAGTAAATCAATTTTGTCAGGGTCATGTAAACACACCTAAAACTCATACTTCCACCTGCTTGAAAGACAAAGTATGGCAGCTTGCCGAGTATCTGGGCTATGTTGCTGCCAGGCTGAAATCTACCATTCATGTGTTAATTACACAAATACCTAGCAAGTGGTTCTATTATATCTTGTCCAAAAGCCCAGGTGGGCAGGAGGTGTGTTTACATGACCCTGACAATGTTGCTTTGCTCCTTTTTTTGAGAAAGCAATACAATCTTCAAAATTTAATAACTTATTATTGAAATTATCATTTTACACCCAAACAGCATCTAAAGAAAACTACATTACTCAGGATTGTTCTGTGTGAATTTAGTAAACTTGGACTGACTGGGAGTTATCACGGTTGGTAAGTGAGAAAATGGATTTTTTCTCTATCAATGCACTTTGGGGCAGTAAAGCCTATAGTTGAAGGGCACTTTGGTGTTTTTTCCCCCCGGAAGTGTTAGACCACCTTCCTGAAGGAAATATTGGACAGTTTTTATATTTTTGGAATGTATAGCCATAGCTCTTCCTTCTGAAAAAATTTGGTACACGGGCTTCATGTGGAAAAATTTCCCCCATTTTTTTTTTTTTTTTTTTTTTTTTTGGGGGGGGCGTCTGACAACCCCACCCGACGGAAAATTTTGTCAGTTTTTGTGTTTTGTTAATGTATAGTCATACCACTTTCTCCTGACAAAGTTTGGTGCATATGTTAGATGAGCTGAAATCAACCCAACTTCCCTGATAGCAGACAAACGTCTTTAAGACGTCAAGAACTGGTCATAAACTGGTCCACACGTGATATGTCGTATACACGACTATTTTAGGACAACCTTATGACGTCTTTATATAACCAAAATATCTCAAATTTTGTTTGAACATAAGATGACATAATTTTACGTCAAATATTTACCATTTTTAACGTCTTTTTTAAGGACCAGAACAAGACATATTTTTACGTCAATTATTTCCCACTTTGTAACAGCTTTTTTCAAGACCATAACATGACGTGTTTACGTCAGTTTTACGTCGTGATACGACTGTAATAGTTGGTCGTGATTCATGAATATTCATAAATGACCAGAAAAGACTAAACTTCGTGAAAAAAGGAAGATAACATTTGAATTTTAACATTTTATATTCAATGATTGCACTGCTGATTTAATGAAAAATGTACTTCCATGTTGAACACCATTTAGTTAATGTCATGGGCAGGGTATTTCAGAATGCATTAAGAAATTGTAATTTCTAACTGTTTTTTTCAAGTACTACACTACAGTCTATATATAGTAATGATGTCGATACAAAGCATCAGTAGTTGGGTATAGGATGTAGGATGTTAGGATATAGGGCTAGTATAGGACGATCTCGGCTAGAACATTAACAAAGAGAAAACTTCATAATGTTGTATACATTCTAAAATATTTTATAAACCAGCTTTGAAGCTTTGACGTCTTTATGACGTGATTTATACCAGTCTGTGGGCTTCCTTTGGGTCGTAAAGTCGTAAACCAGTTTTGAAGCTTTGACGTCTTTATGACGTGATTTTTACCAGTCTGTGAGCTTCCTTTGGGTCGTAAAGACGTCATAAAGACGTTTTTCCGACCAATATGATAAAAAATTGACGTGAAAATATGACGTCTTATTTTACGTCGTGTGCCGGTGCAAAATATCGTCTTAAAGATGTATATATAATACGTAAATAAGACGTATGGCATGACTTTAAAAAACGTAAATATGATGTTATTCTTACCAGTCTCTGCTGTCAGGGTTTGGGGCCCTTTAGGGAGGCCCTGGGGGCTACGGATATGTTCGGTCTGACAAGCATTTTGTGAATGGGATGGATAGTCTAAATAACTTTAAGGGGTCAAATTTCATATGTAAAATGGGGTGACTATTTCGGGACAGGCTCCTGGGCTATCAGCTCCGGATACTGGTGGACTTATAATAAAATAGTATTATTTGGGTTTACCCTAAAACTTACGTTCATGTACACAAACTAGATTAAATCCCTGGATAATTTGTCGCCCTCATTAGAAATAAACCTGGGGGTATAAAGTTCGTAATGTTACGAATACGAACTACCTGATTATGGCAGAACGAGTGGGATTCTCAGTCACTATCATCAGCTAAAGGTGATATTGTTTCCAAACATTTTCATGGGCAAGTATAGTTTTTGCCACAACTTAATTGAGAGTATGGGAAATGCTGTCACACGTTTTTAAAACGTCAGGAAAAACTGTGGGCATCCCATTTGGCATTTCATATTCAAGTTGTTCGTAAAGTCATACGTAACTTTACGAACAGTTTTATGAAACACCCTGGATACGCAAGAGGGTAAAACTTTTAAAAGGAATGAAACCATGTAAAGTACGGACCATTGGCGTAAATCCGGGGGGGGGGGGGGGGTGGGGGATATATCCCCCACTTTTTCGAGAGGAGGGGATGGCGTGTACAAATATCCCCCCCCCCCATTTTTTTATTGTAATTAATCAGTTGGTTAAAATTTTTCATATAAATGTCATAAATAACCGTCATAATGTGGAATTTTCATTTGAAATGCTCTTAAAAACCAAAAAGTGGTTATGTTTTCGCTCGCTCGAAAAATAAAGAATTATTTGTGTGTGGGGTTCTGCTCGGGTGAGGAAGGGTGTGTGTGTGTGTGTGTGTGTGTACGTAAGTGTGAGTTTACGCAAGAAATTTCGGCAAAAAAAAGTCGATCACCCCCCCCCCCACTCTTTAAAACGGATTTACGCCAGTGGTACGGACCATACTGAACATGCTGAATATTATTTTCCAGTGGATTTGCTCGAACACTTCTGTTCGAGCTCGCTATTCTTCACTTAATTTATTCAAGCGCAAGATAACGATTCATACGGGCCCGAGAGCATTAGCAGTTTCAGATGAATGTCCGTTTAAGAGAATAAGAAATGTGGTAATGCTTGCTTGAGGTGTTAAACCACTCCATACTACATTAGACATCGGCACATCCAAGACGCCTGCATAGCATGAATGATTTATAAACTCCGCCTAATGTAAGTTACGATAGTCGATCTAGTTTCATCTTCCTGTAAAGATCAACGCCATGGAACCATGATTTGCATGAGCGCTTTTAATTACTTCACATATGCGATCTAGGGCGATCTTGTGTAGATTTAAAGGCGATTTAAAGACGATTTGGACTGATCTTTCTAGAAGAAAATTCAGAGTTTAACTTATGAGTTAGTTGATCTCCACGTCGAGCCAACGAGGATATAGCCACTGCAACTGAGAGGTCTGTGTGTACTCACCTTATGCATATCGCAGTTAATTTCAGTGGTTCAAGAAGCCTCAACGAGGATGAAATTACGTCATGTGGAGAATGAAACTCCGGGATTGAGAGTGGGCGTGCCTTAATATTGGTTACTAGAGTACAGAAATCGACCTGAATCGATTAACAGTGTTATATGAACTTTGCCGTCAACATGGGATATCAATTGCCACACTCTCCCAAGAGTTCGAAAAAGACACTGCGAATAACACTTCTCATCCACAAAGTCAAGAAGGGGAACATTCTACGAATTCTAGACTAAAGATTTGCAATGCAGTACGTTATTCTGCAAACGATAGTAACCTTTCCAGCCAGATGAATTCAGTACTCAAACTTAAGACAGTCCTAATACTACAGTCACACCGTCAGACCGACCCCAAACCGATCTCCAAATACAAATTTTGTGCCATTCTACAGTCACACCGCTAGACCGAACCCAAACCGACCTCCAAATACGAATTCTGTGCCATGCGGTCTGATATCTGCATGGAACGGTCTGATATCTGCATGGATCGGTCTGCTATCAGTTTTACGTCGGTCTGATATCGGGATGGTCGGTCTGTAATCAGTTTAGAGTCGAGCTACAGAATTTGTCGGGGTGACTAAGATCTTTCAAGCATGTTCGAAAGATCTCAAACCGACCTGTCGGGGACCTGTCGGGGATGAGTCGGGGAGAGTTCAAGAAGAGCGGGGAGCGTTCGGGCTGGGTTCAACTTCGGGTCGGAATTACAAATCGGGAAGTGATTGGTTTCAATAACAAGTTCAGTCAGGTTGTGGTCGGCCGAACTAACCCCGAATCATTGTCTATAGAGTACTGAATAGAGATTTATTACCAGAAACATAACCGAACAAAGTCGCACCTCGCCCGATACAGAACCGAACAAAGCTGAACTCATCCCGAACAAGGGCTGTATTGACACCGACAAGAAATTAATAGTCAGTTGTCTACCGGTACTTGAAATGCAATTTTTTATGATGATTCTTGGAAACATTATATTTTGGGAAAAGGGATTATCACAAATAAAACTGAGAGTTGTTCCAATTTTAAAATGGACAGAAGTTGATTTCAGTATCTTTTTTTTTTAAACATATTTTATGGTGTGTGTATTGTGTGTGTGTGTGGGGGATCATGAAACAAATATATGAAACATATTTATAGTGCATTACTGATGGCTCGTAGTACGTTATATGCCATTGCAGATGATTTGAGAAGAAAAAACGCAGGAAAAATATATGATTAACGAAAATGTTTATTCATTCGAACTATAGTTTTTTTTTTGTATGCACGTAAGATCAGAGAGATTGAAAGGGCTGCACCCCACGCAAATTTGGCCCAAGACATACAGAAATATTAATTGCAAAAAACTTAGTATCTGAACATTGCAAATTGCTCATTGTAGGCTTGTAAAACGGTAAAAACTCAAGAACTCCTGAATCCCCTTTAGGGGCCCTACAGCCCCTGTTTGTTTGGATGTCAGCCCCACCCCCCCCCCCCCTCAAAACACCTAGCGCGATCTCTTCGTCATAGGTACCTAACGTGTGGAGATAGGGTGGCCCGAGGGTGGGGCAGTATAGATCCAAGTTTCAAAAGTCATAATTCATCCTCCCTCCCCCTTAAGAAATGCTTGAAAAGTTGACTTTATGCCCATTTTTAAAATTTGGAAACAACGTCCATGTATAATATATCAATTTACCTTTCCAATATGTTTCAAAAAATCATCACAAAGTTGCATTTTAACCCACTTTTTGGATGGTTAACAACGGTTGTACCGGTACAAATTCTAACGTTTGGGGTGAATAAAAAACCAAAAATCAAAAACAAAACAAAAAGCAAGCATGATGTTATCGGACTGGGTTCCAGGAGGAATCGGGGTTGTCAGTTTGATGTCGGGCATGCAACGGTGCCCGACCATAGTAATTCAGAAAAATTTGAGTCGGTCTGATGTCGGTCTGGTCGGTTTCTGGCAAACAAGCGCTGGCAACATCACGAATGGAAACTTTAAAGGAGAATGCACCCCAGACAGTTGTCTCTATTATAGGGATCCTTGAGTTGGCGACTTTGCCAGCATCTGTGATGTCACTGTGGACAACTCTGCATTCATTTTATGTATGATTTTTCAACAAAAAAAAAGATTTATATGAAATTTCGAGTCAGGAATCAACATAATTCTTTTCAAAATGCTTGCAGAATTGATGTTGCAATGCCATACTCAAACAGTAAATCAAAAGAATTTCTCTTTTTCTTGAAAATGGAGAAAATGGTAAATTCTGTGCATAAAATGAATGGAGAGTTGTCCACGACGACATCACAGATGCTGGCAAAGTTGCCAACTCAAAGATCCTCATAATAGGGATTTGCTCAAACTTTCAAAATTCATAACTCTTGAACAGTTTGTCCGATTTTGCTCAAACTTTCACTGTTTATCTGTCTTGTTCATCTCTATTCACTAAAAGCACACTGATGCCTGGGTTGCATTCTCCTTTAAAGAAAATGCTATATCTTCTTTGTTGCATGTCCATCCATTGCTATGAATTTTATTCCTCTTTGCAGTGAAAAATTACCTTTTAAGAAAAAGTAAAAGTCTCAGGATTTAGTTTAGTTTGTAAGTTGAGACAACTGTCTAAAAAAATCTGATACCCATAAGTAGGCGTATCCAGGGGCCCACTTAATGAGAGGAGAAAATGGAAGGGCGGTCATGAAGGAGGTTAAAGAGAATCGGGGATCGATTTTCATTTTACCCTTTCTCCTACCTATTAAGATTTTAAAAGCAGGCGAAATTCCTGGAAATCATATTCCCCTGAAACCTCAGAAAAATGTCATGCTGGGAAATGTTTTTCCCACTTGCACCCCCCCCCCCCCCCGCCGCCGCCAACTGAACGAGTCCAGAGCTGAGAGGGGCTGGCAGGAAAGGATCCATCCGTTTCCAGTGGTTTACACGCCAGTAGAATGTAGTCGAAACAACATTGTGTCCACTTTCGAGAGGACATCCCTTTGTCCAAGACCCGGAAGGCTAGCATGGAAATAATGGAGAGGCGAAACAAGATATTTGTCTTCAACAAAAAGATTGCTATCCCCCCTCTCCCTCGATCCGCCTTTCTTTAGCTGTTTTGTCATGACCTTCCTGTTTCTTTTCTCTGCCCTGCTCTGGAACTCTCCCTCCACCTTCTCTCTCTCTCTCTCTCCGTTTCTTCGAGCGAAAATCAAATGCAAGTGAACATTAACGAGAACCATTTTCTATGTAAAATAATTACACCATTTAGGAGAAATAAAAAATGTGTTTTATTTGTTTATTATTAAGTAATATTGCTTCAACAATTTGATAGAGGATAACTGACATAAAAACTTCTCACAAAGGGAGTAAGCAATGGACTTAAATGTTAATGTAACTTCTCGCACGTGTTGGAGAGAGAGAGAAAAAAAATGTTTAAGTGATCATAAGAATGGATGGATTAAACGATGAAAAGAGAGGGTATGGTTTGCATGTGTCCATTAAAACCTGCAATGATATATCAATGCTTGAAACTAATAATTCTTTATAGAGAAAATCAGTTCTCATTGATTGTGAAGTAAGGGTAAAAGAAACCTTTTTCCATTTCGATCTGGCTGCAATGTGCACAAAGTCAGAGCTTCTTTTTTATTTGTAGACTCCAGGCGGTGTAATTTCTATCTGGGATCCCCAGAAGAATCGTTAACATCTCTTTGGCCACTGTAAAGTTATCAGAACCTTAAATCGAATATTCAAATTTGAGCCTACCGTTCTATTTTATTTGGTTTTATCATGCTGTTAAACTGTGGGCAGCTTCTAATTTCGTTTCCAAATATTTATCTTTCGTTAAGAACTTTATTCAGCTGAGTACGCGTTCCAGAAATTTGATTTTCCACTGTACCGCCGCAGAGTTAAGTGGTCCCTTCGAGTCTCTCTACGGGGAATACGCCTGTCATTCCAGTGAAAAATCTGAAACGGAATCTGCCCAAATTGAGATAAAAGAGGATTCTCGCCAAAATATTTCCTTGATGATCTTTATCTGTTCATCTTGTTTTTCTCCAGGGTTCATGGAATCTCTGTAGCGTGTGACGATGAAGAAATACTGCCGGGCAATGAACGCATTTTGTCAGCTGGAATGATATGATCTTTTGTTATGGTTTAATTCATGCCATCTGATTTGAAGCAGCTTTCGGATAAAGGAGTCAGAAATAGCTCGTACTTTAAAGTGAACTTATTATGATGCACCTGGAGGAAAAAGTTTCCAACAACCTGGTTACTGATTTTTTTTATGACGTCAAATAAGCTCCTAGATACAGATTTGTTTTATTTTTTAACATGCACAGTTTTTTCCTATTTTAAATTTTAGGAGCGGGGAAGGGGGCCTTATCTTTGAATATTCTTGGATATGAGCCTTTCATGCCTTTCATGCATAAGTTCCCTACACTTCAACCATGCATGTAGACATAATCCATTAGTTTGTTTTAAATGTAACAAATCTTGCATCTTACAAAACATTTACATTTTGGGTGTTCTCGATTTATTTTCTTTCAGATGTACTTTATTCATTTCAGATAACCTGAACGATATTTCCAGCCTCAATTACCACCATGTTTCGTTTTATTGACTGACGTCACTAACGAAACTACGATTTCTACAGGAGACTCATTTAATTGGAATGAACTGAAAATTTAGCATCGGCTTTCTTGAGTTCAATGGTTCTGACGATATCAAGAATGATATTACCCATGTACTTCCAATTAAGTGCAAGATAGAATGCCTGACTAGAATTCCTTCGGGTCAAAAGCGTAGAGTGCTTCAGACGAACATACAGACGAAAAAGAAGACAATTCCCAAGGGTGCCAGGGGGTATGTTCTTCACGAGTACTCTTCAACGATGAAGTGAATATGAGGGGCTAGGAGGCGAAAGTAACTTGAAGATGCTCATAGATACTTGATATAATACGAATTATATAAGAAAATGCATGTTTTCTCGACGTAGTTCACTGAATTCAAGGCTGTGTCTGGAAGGAAAGTGAATACATACAGGTAAATCACAGTGTTTCCTCAGGACTTTTTTTCAAGTACCCACAGTGCACTGCCCATAGCAACATCTTATTTAGTGCTGAACTATTCTGCTGAGTGGCCTATACACAATGGGATTCCTTGTTGTATTTGCCTGCGGGAAATTGCAAATCTCGTTTGTATTTAAGGAGCATTTTCTAGTTTTGGAAGCATAAACAAAACTTTCATGACAGACATTTTCATTAAATGACAGACATTTTCAGTGCCATATTTTCAAGCAAATTGCTTATAATGGCAGTCCTTCTTCCGCAAATAATTTCATGTTTAATGAATTACAATAATTTGACAATTTATCATTTGTTTGTTTTTGAAAAAATGATTGTTACAAATACTTCCTGTTATGATTCATTGTCAAAGTACTTTTGTATCTTATTTTATATATGTTACCGAAAAATTCTGTATATACATGAATGCAGAAGAAAATAAATAAATCAAATCAAATCAAATTAAAGAGAATCTTGGGTTCTGGAAGGAGGCGAACGATAATTTGTAAGCTTTCTCAGTCTTTTGATATCATTTTTAAGGAATATCAGTATAGAAATGTCCCCCGAAATAAGGATTGCTCTTCAATTCTCTTATATATATTAAAACATGACGTAAAACCACTTGAGTATTCGGCCCAGAAATTGTTGCGAGTCACACATACCCATTTTGTCTGCAGTACATGGGCTCTTTAACGAAATTGCATGCATTGATACGTTTGTTTGTTTGATTGATCAAATTGTACTTATTTCATTTCTTGGCCTTGTGATGATTAAAAAAAGGGGTTAAACATAAATTACTTAAATTTCTTTCAAATAGTAGCATGACCTGGGCCCCGTAACACAAAGCTTAGCGATTGATTGTACAATAAATTTTTGCGATTGATTGCACATAGTGGTCAATGCAATCAATCGCAAAGATCAATCGTACGATCAATTGCAATTGATCGCAAACCTTTGTGTTACGGGCCCCAGAACTCAAGTTTATCTTTTAATTTCAAATTCAAATCCAAATCAATTTTATTTTCCAGAAAAATAAATTTACAAAATATACAAAATATATATTACGAAATAATATTTTTTATCGATTACAATCATATCTATAATAATGCAACAACAACGTACTCAAGAAATAATCTGGTAATTCGATGTTATTGCATTCACATTGTGAAGGGCCTAAAGTAAAGCAGCGCTTTATGTGATTTGGCCCGAATGAATAGAGATAAAACAGTAAGAACAGGAAGAAAGAATAGGAGAAAGAGAGGGAAAGAAGGTCGGAAGAGAGTATAAAGAAAGGAGGAAATAGAGAAGAGAGAGTAAAGAAGACACACGGATACTAAAGAAGGAAAAAAAGAATGGAAAGTTTCTGTGAGGGATCTGCAGCTGGTAATAGAATTGTACAGATTAAAACTTCTACGCCGTAGCACAGAGAATGCAAACAATAAATCAATTGAACATAACGTAAATGTTCCATGTGCCCGTTAGAGAAACGTTATCAAAAGAGAAACAAATGCATTGTGAATAAATAATATTGTGGCTATTAGCAGAGTACTACTGACTGCAGTATGCTCTCAAAAGAAAAAGTTTTGATTCAATACAAACGCACTTATACAGATCTTCTAATTTCGTGATTTACGAAGTTCCAGTATCTTCGACCCGAATAGACAATAAGTAAAACGCGTTGTTATTTTGGGGAGATTATATGCAAAGGCTAGACGAGTGGAATAATTATGCACTTGGCTATTTTTTCTTAAGCGAGAACAAAGTACCTGGGGTAATTTGTTGTTGTTAAGTTGAAACATAAAGGTACCCAACTGTAAACTAAAAATATCTTGAACTTTCAAAATGCGTCTTTCGAAGAAAAGAGGGCTTGTGTGAGTCCTTATATATGTGCGTTAAGAATGATACGTATTGCTCTTTTCTGTACGAGTAGAATTTTGTCCATTTGGAGTTTCGGCGAATTACCCCAGGCAAGTTTACCTTAATTTATACTGTAGTAATAAAGTAAATTGGAGTATAACATAATTATGCATATTTGAGGATGGAAAGATTGATTTCAATTTGTACATCATACCAGTATTTCTAGATAATAAAATATGATTTGTGTAAAGTTTTCACGACATTTTTCATCTATGAAAAGTCAAATCTTTAAAATTAAATCATGGTGATATTTTTCTAGGCGAAAACTTTGTAGGATAAAGATACTTAACTTCATAGCTTAATGAATCGAAATTGTGGGGTTGTTTTACTATAATGATTTTTTTAATAATTGTTTATTTGGGAAAATAATTTAGTAGTTGAAACAAGTATCTACCATTCGAAAAGACACATTGTTAAAAATTAGCCCTAAAGTGCCAGGAAGAAAGAGCATGGGTGAAGACATCAATAACTGAATAAGGGAAATCTTTGAAATTACTACTCTCGCGTTAATAAAGAAATAACATTGCCCTCAAAACTAGAAATGTCAGTTTTCATTTTATGGAAACTTTGATTAATGTTTTCCCTATACGTTTAAGGGCATATCAATATATGATTAAGAATATTACAATAACTACTGCGACCATGCAAAATTGTTAAAATAGTATTGAATGTCTACTTACCATTTGCAATGTAATATGCGCAATGGAATCCTAGCCTTTGGAGGGGGGGGGGGAGCAAACACAATGGAAGCCCTTTCCAACGAAATGTGAAAAAAATTGAAAAATAAAAAAAGGACCCCCAAAATTTAACTACCCCACCACCTACAAAAAACCCAGCCCACCTTAATTCCCAGACCATAGCCCCATCCTGTACAGTCTTGACAGGGAAATAGTCGATTGCTTTGAACCATTTACCGCAACCATGTTTCCCGTGCTATAGGGGCTCCGCCTATCGGAAGCTGTATTTATACTTTTCAATTCTTTTATGGGGGCTGGGCGTTGAGTTGGTCATCTTAGCAGAATGCTTAGCACGAATGCGCTGCACCCCCTCCCATTCACATGTTGGATCTAGCCATTATCAACAAGGAAACATAAAATGGTTAAACGGCACTCTAAATTCCTTGGATTAAAAATTAATCTAAAAAAATTGTGATTAGGGACGAATCCAAAATAAGATTAACTAAATCTAAATTTAAAAAAATAACATGTTAATAGTGTGTCGTTAATCTAATTTTGGATTCGTCCCTAATCACTTCCTTTTCAGATCAATTTTTAATTTAAGGAATTTAGAGTGAAGATGGAATTACTTGGCACATTTGCGGCCTCAAAAAAAAAAAAGAAGAAAAAGTAAAGGATCATTTAATTAAAGATTATGAGTTTTTTTCCATCCATATAGATCAGTGAGGACAATTCTTAATCAACTGTTTACCATTTCAGAGCATTCACTTTTCTGGTAAGCCTATTAAATATTTATCATTTTCCAAATAAATAATGCATGCACACTGCGAGCCGCTTCGTTATTTTTTTTCAGGTCTAAAAGTCTTGTGCAATGGAAATGATATGGATGTATTATTGATTTGTCGTCGGTTCAGACTAGCTCCCAAACATGTTTTTTGAGAGGGATGTCAACTTATCCTTGAACCTCTGGTGTCAATTTTCAAATCGAAATCGTGAAAACAAGGCGCGAGGATTGTCGAGGAATTTGCATAACTACATTATCCAGCTCCCCTTCTTTGAATCTCAGCAAGTAAGACAAACGTGACTCTGTGGACACCCCCAAAGGAAATAGGAGGAGAAGAAATAGTCCAAGAAAAGCAAAAGCTTGAATAAGAGCAGTGGACAGCGGAAATCTCAAGCGTATGCTATGCTTTTGTTAACCTTTGGATATCTAGAGCGTGTGTAAAGAGGTGAGGCAATGAAGGTGAAATAAAGTATATATGTCTTTGGGCTTTTACAGGCAGTCTTGCTGTAAAGAAATAGAACACAGTCAATATAAGAAATAAAGAGATCTTAGTTTTGTAGTAGAGACAAAGAAGCAGAAATTAAAAGTCTAGAGTGAAATACTATGAGTTTTGATACTTAACATACACTCTAAAAATTAAAATGTTGATTCACCATAAGGGTGATGGGGTTTATTTTTCATTTATTTATTCAATTGGTTTTATTTAAACAGGGTATTTACTCTTTCAGTTAAAGAATTGTTCTTCTAAGAGGCCCTGTGATATAACGGTATACAAAAACATAGTTAATCAACAAACATCATATACAAACATAACAATAGGAAGATTTTTTCCTTTTAAAACCATAACACAAATAAGTAGTCATATAACATGTCTACATTTTCAAAATATTGGATTAACAGATTATCAAATCCTTTATAGTGTTGAATCCAGCATGTTCATAGTGTTAATCTAACATTTTGAAAATGTAGTCCTCCTCCACCCTATTAAATGTTGATTCAACATTTTAGTTTTTAGAGTGTACAAAACAATATCATTGCAAATCGTTGGGTTTCATCCGACCTATTTGGAGGGTAGGCCTATTCATTAAATCCAAGTTTAATACAAGTAAGAATTCTGACCATGAAGATAAACAAATAAACAAAACAAATGGGTAAAAAAAAAATTGAAATGATAAGTGCTTCCAAGATCACATTATAGCTATTTGTGAATTTTAATAGTAAAAGATCTTTCGTTGGGTTTAAAGTAACTGATGCGTGGGTCATCACCTAAGAGGAGGTGTCCCACTTCCCCCGCGCCCCAGTTCTATACCCGATCTCCCTACAGGAAAATATACAGAGAGCAACTCACTCCTCTGAACGTTACCATAGGAACCTCATCTTACTCGTCCCACTAGCCCATTTCTCCCGGAGCCTCATACAATCTCTGATTAGATATAACCCCGTTTTATCTGCAGATTGCGATGCTTTTTCTTTTACTTTTGAGAAAGGAAGAAAGAAAGCATTGAAATTTGATGTTACTCTACGGCAATGCATCAACCAACAGTAATTTTTGTGATTCATTTAATACTTTCACCGGGAAAAGAGCTTCAGCAGGGAGTTTATTGTTTTTACTTGCCATGCAGGATGGTGAAAGAAAATAAGATGAGGAAGAAGAAGAAGAAGAAGAAGAAGAAGAAGAAGAAGAAGAAGAAACAGAAGAAGAAGAAGGAGGAGGAGGAGAAGAAGAAGAAGAAGAAGAAGAAGAAGAAGAAGAAGAAGTTAATGGTCGTTAAGCTAATGTGAGAGAATGTT
Source organism: Echinometra lucunter (assembly GCA_029962745.1). NCBI lineage: Eukaryota > Metazoa > Echinodermata > Echinoidea > Camarodonta > Echinometridae > Echinometra > Echinometra lucunter. Next base: position 22,535,047 of record CM057151.1, read on the forward strand.
GGAATATTTTGCCACAAGTCATTTATCTTGGAAAAGAATGCGGTATGGTGAAAGAAAGTAAGAAGAAGAAGAAGAAGAAGAAGAAAAAGAAAAAAACCGAGAAGTGGAAGGAGGAAAAGAAAAGGAAGAAGCTAATGATTGTTAGGCTAATGGGAGAGAATGATGGAAATGTCTTGCCACAAGTCTTGAATGTTAGAAAAGAAAAGGAGAAGAAAAAAATCCGAAAACATTTCAAGTCTCATGTCCTCACTGCGGAGTTTACCTTATCCTAGAGTGTTACAAAAAAGTCGATATGATAAAAAATGCTGCCGCTAACATCATTTTCTTGCATCATTTTCAAGCGTTGAGCTCAAATAGCTCGTGGTCGAAAACAAGCTGACCTTCATTTCTATATTATTGTTTTCCTGGATATTGAACCTTGAAGCATAGTTACTTAACAAAATGAACATCATGCGTGTTTTTGTGTGGGGTTTGTGTGGGCGTGCGTATGTGCCTGTGTGAACGCAAACGAGAAAATCCCAGAAACTTGATTTTACTTTAAGAAAAAAAAGAAACTCTCTTTCTCGTGGATATTCGGAGGGTGTGCGCGCGCCCGCGGGTGTGCGTGTGTGTGTGTGTGTGTGTGTGTGTGAGCGTGGGTGAGAGAGAGAAAGAGGGAGGGAGAGGGAGAGAGAGAGGGGGAGAGAGAGAGGGGGGAGAGAGAGAGAGATAGAGGGAGAATATGGAAAAGCAGAAAGCGCTGGCAGGCCATGATTAGATAAGAGAACAGTGAAACGCAAGTATTTCAGCCTCAATATCATTCACAATAACTCTTAACCTTAGAAGAAAATTAAGTGTATATCAACAGATCAAGTAATATATCCCATGTGATCCTGCAAATATTGTAGGAAGGAAAAGTAGCCATTCACCCGTCGACCCGCCAGTGCTGCTGCAAGGCCGAACCCTGCCGTAACTAGCATGTCTTTGATCATTATCGTGAAAGTTGTGTTACGTCAGCTTCTTTTGTTGGATCACGTGCAAGGAGTCGAAAGACCATTTTCACACAGTGATCAAGAACATGGGCGTGCAAATGCCGAGGGGGGGGGGGGGGGGCAAGGGGGCTGCACCCATTTCTTCCTATTCAGGTAACAAGACGATATAAGTAATCATTAAAGGCGTATTAATTGATATTTCGTCCAATATAATTTACGCAAAAAATTCCTGTGAACACTTTCAGCTTATGTCCAAATATACCCTCTAGTGTCCGTCCCCCTACCTAGTCTTTTTTAAAGGAAACTTTCCAAAGTTTACATTAAGCCCATATTACATTCTATCAACTTCGAACAAATCTGTTAACTGTTTCAGACCTTCATAGAAAGTTCAAGAAAGATTGAATATGGTTGGAGTAAAATGTTATGAATGTATCGTGATCTCAAAGTTGCCAGCCAGCCCGGTAAAATGTATTTTTTTTTTTTGTTTTTGTTTTGCTTTGGATTAATCTGCGTCATTGACCGCTGAACTCATCGCTCAGCAGTAAAGAGATATCATCAGGCTCAACGTGAAAGCTCCCTTGTGTCTAATGTACCATCAGCTTAGCTGCAGGCATTCCCGGTCAAATTCAAGTCTTTCGGCCAACTGAACTCAAGGACTATTCTTCGAATCAAATTGACATTTTCGCCGGAAAATGTACAAACAAGATGACAAAAATAGAAAGCATGGAACATAATGATTGAAGAAATATTCAGTTGTTTTTCTTTTCCTCTTTTTTGAAATGAAGTTTCGTATTTAGGTTAATGAGATCTCCACATCTACTGAAGGGACTCGCAGTATGAATTGTAAATAGATACCAACGTCATGTCGTATTCGGCATTTTTGGCTAGGCACGAGTGATGCATCGTGAAAGCCTATCGCCAAAAACATATCAGCATTTACCTATTTCATTTCATCCATAAATCTATTCCGTTGTCATGGTTGTAAAGATCCGAATTTACCTAATGATGTTATCTATTCATTTCTTCCCACATTTTGTTGTCTGGTGCGAGCCTCTGTGTTGGGCTCTTGTACAAGCTGTAACTTGTCGAGGCACTTAGATAAAATTTTATCACTATCAGCTTTGTCATATTGTTTTATTTTTCTTCTCTGTCATTTTCTTTTATATTCTTTGATTTGCCAAATAATTTAATAATGGCAATTAAAAGCTGTTGCCTTGGCATTTAAAATATTCCACCTACTTTTCTTTAGTTTGATAAGATGATTAAAAGTAGCTTGCACTGTCTTAGAGGAAATAGGGAAAGATGAATAGGTGTTTGTAAACACGACTTTTATAAGATTACATTCAATCGGATTTTCGAAACAGAATAGGCAGAAAAATAATGACATGATCTATCAAATGATACGGGAGGAATGAAAATATGTATTCCATTTTCCGGAGGCGTAATGGATTGAAAGCTACTCACTCAGGAGTGAGGAAAGAGGATTGGAAATGTTTAAAATGTAGAGAGAGAGACAGACAGACAGACAGAGACAAAGACAGAGACAGAGAAAGATAGAGAGAGACGGGGGGGGGGAGAGGAAGGGGAGTTTCAGACAAATAAGGAAAATCAAAGATGTGTGACCGTTCTGGGCGATATTTCCTCATTCCAATTTCCCCACGAAGAAAATAATTATATTGAACAATATAGAGAGGCTCTAGCTAAAATTATGGATTCCGAGGTGGCAAGAATGGCACTATTTTCTGGGGGGCGTAGCCCCGAAGAAAATAGCGCTATTTCTGTCACCGTGGAATCCATAATTTTACTATTGGCTCGAAAAACACTACACTGCTCAGGATATCGTCGGTAAATCTGCCCTGCAGTCGGGAAAAATGAAAAAGGGGGAGAGAAAAAAATGAGAAGGGGAAAGAAAAAAAAGAAAAAAGGAGAAGAAGAAAAAGAGAAAAGGAAAAGGAGAGAAGGAAAAGGGAAAAAGAAAAGAGAAAAAAAAAGAGAGGGGAAGAGGAAAAAAGGAAAAAAGGAAGAAAAATGGATAAGAAAAACGATGATGACAAGGTAACTGAAGAGAAGAAAAAGTCTCGGAAAAAGATAGAGAGGTTCCGAGGTTGTGCTTGCGTGGGTACGGTGCAGACGTTGAGTCGGGGGGAATGATGGACCATGTCGGGTCAGGAAGGGCTGTCCCGGCTGTAGGCCTACTTTGTCGGGTATTTATGGTGGCCCTGAAGTACGCTCGGCAACGGGTCATGTGCGACGTGAATTTCGCATCCCAGGTCCTGAATTTCGCATCGCGGGTCGTGAACTTCGCATCCCAGGTCATGAATTTCGCGCCACGACCCACGACCCGCGATGCGAAATTCATGACCTCGGATGCGAAATTCACGACCCGCGATGCGAAATTCAGGACCCCTGGCGCGAACTTTGCATCCCAGTCGTGAAATTTACGACCTGTGGCGCGAAATTCTTGACCTAGGCTGCAAAGTTCAGGACCCGGCATGCGAAATTGCGGACCTGGGGTGCGAAATTCATGACCTGGGATGCGAAGTTTACGTCGCACATGACCTGTTGTCGAGCGTACTTCAGGGCTACCATAGGCATTCTTGCTTGATCCTTCATCATCCTTGGCAGGGTTTTGATATTACGCAATTGGCGCGCTCTCTGTATACCGACGATAGTGTACCATGATCATGGGGTCGTCCAGTAACCGGCTACCCAGCCCTCCATCGAGTCCGGACTGGAATCTAGAGTGTTTATAGAAAATATAGCATTATTTTGTCAGTCGCTCGCGTCGCTCTGCTAGAAACAGCAAGCGAGGTGCCCAAATATTTGGCAAATAGGTGATCGAATATTATTTAGATATCTTATAGGAGTGTATTTTCATTTTTTCATTTTTTCATTTATTGGTTTTGCAACATTTTTCATAACAAAGATCTCGAAAAGAAAATACATATTTGGAATTTGACATAAAGATAATGAACAAATAGTTTTGTATGTAAATCATCAAATGCATCATATATAAACCTTCTAAGCGGTATTTTCTGTTACACAATGATTAAAATGGTTGCAAGGGTCGTCACAAAAGCAAAGCTTGAAAGCGTGACAGCGATGGAAAATATCCAAAATAATTATCTATTGTCATAAAACGTGCAAGTGCATGAAGCGAGGGGGGGGGGAGGGGTGATGCTTGGTCCTTAGAATAAAATTTTAAAATAATAAGTTTTGTTGCTGTTTTCTTTTTAAAAGTATACATTTTCTAGACAAAAGTCAAAGTGTCATTAAAATAATTATAATAATAATAACATTCAGTTTGCTAGGTATTGGTTTAACTGCGATTCTTTTATGGCTCGTTTAAATGAATAAAATGATCTTGTCTGCTTGAGTAAATCTGGCAATGCGTTCCAAATATCAGGTCCACGATGTCTGAGTGTTTTATGTGCAAATAATGTCCTGGGATTATTTAAGTGAATATAATTGCATGTTCTTGTTGGATATGAATGTAAATTGCTATTATATGAAAATAGATCTGTGAATACTGGGGGAAGCATGTTATAATTATATTTATGCATAAAAAGTGCTACTTGTAGAGTATTAATATCATTTATCTTAAATATTTTCAGACGATAAAAAAGAGGGTCTGTATGTGAGAGATATGCAGATTTGGAACAAATTCTAACCGCTTTCTTTTGCAATAAAAGTATATGATCAAGTCTAGTCTTGCAGCTATTTCCCCAAATGAGGTTACAATAGTGAATATATGGTAAAATCAATGTATTATAAATCATTACAAGAGATTTGTCTGGTAAGAAATATTTCAATTTGTAAAGTATTCCGATTCCTTTTGCTACCGAGGAAGACACGTTGCTTATGTGCGGAGCCCACGATAAATGCCTATCTCTAGTGATACCAAGGAATTTAACGTATTCTTTTTTATCTAAAGGCACATTATCAATTGTAATATCTTGTGTAAAATTGTCATTTTTATGAGAAGTTTGAAAATGCATAATATGAGTTTTACTTATGTTAAGAGATAACTTATTACATTTAAACCATGATGAAACTTTTTTAGTTCTGAATTCATTATATTTATCAATTCTGGTAAGTTCTTGTGAGATAACAAAATGTTCGTATCATCGGCGAATAAGATAAAAGAAAGAATGGCAGATGAATTTACTATATCATTAATATATACTAAAAATAACAAAGGTCCCAGAATAGAACCCTGCGGGACGCCGCAATTGATAAACGATATTGGAGATTTGACATCATCAATACAAACGTATTGTTGCCTACTGGAGAGATAACTTTTTATCCATGACCAAACAATGCCCCTTATCCCGTAATTATACAATTTATGAAGTAAAATATCATGGTCAATGGTATCGAAAGCTTTACTTAGGTCCACAAATAAAGCAATGGTGTGATTTTTTGGGGAGAGTGAGTTTACAACGTTGTCTAATAATTTGGTTATTGCAAAATCAGTAGAAAAATGTTTTCTAAATCCGAATTGGGCTGGTGAAATAATCTTATCAAATGACAAAAAAAGAATCCAATCTTTTGTAAACGATTTTTTTTCTAATATTTTTGATATGCATGGCAAGAGGGAAATGGGCCGATAATTTGTAACTTGGGTACGATCATCTTTTTTATAAATTGGAATTACTTTGGCTATTTTTAACAGATCAGGGAAGCATCCAGTGGAGAGTGATAAGTTAAAGATGTGTTCCAGTGGAGAAACAATATTAATTATAATTTGCGTTAATAGTTTTGTACTAATGCCATCGTAACCTGTTGACTTTTTGGGTGTTAAAGCTTTTACTATTTTAATTATTTCATGTCGGTCTGTGGGAGTAAAAAACATTGTGTTTTCATTTGGCTGGGAAAGATACTCTTTAAAATTCTTATTGTCACTAACTGTCTTGGAAGCTAAATTGGGACCGATGTTTGTGAAGAAGCGATTGAATGCTTTTGCAACTCCAGCCGGTTGAGATATTTCTTCGTTGTCTATTTTAAGATTGTCAGTGTTGCTATGTGGTCTGTTTTTGTTAATCAATTTGTTTATTATGTTCCACGTGGCATTTAAATTCCCTTCTGCTTCTTTTAATTCCTTAGAATAATAATCTTTTTTGGATGAGCGGATTATGCTGTTAAGAGTGTTGCGATATTTTTTATACTTATTGAAACTTTGTTCAGACGGTTTAGAAATATATGATTTATAAAGTTTATTGCGTTTTTTAATTGAACGTAAAATTCCTCGAGTGATCCATGGATTTCTACTTTCACTTTTGCGTTGTTTACTTTGAACAAGTGGTATATTTTTATTATAATAATAAGTTAGTTTGTCAATAAAATAATTGTAAGCTCTATTTACGTCATGTTGTACCATAATTTCATGCCATTCTTCTCTCTCTAAGTCTTCAATTAGAGCCGAAATGGTATTTAAATTTTCTTTTCTATATTTTCTTTTAGTCTGCTTTTTATCATTATTAAACTTCAATAGTGGAGAAATAAAAAATATTGGTAAGTGATCCGTAATATCGTAAGTAAAAACACCACTATGATTATTATTATCAAAAGAATTAGAAAATATGTTATCAATTAGTGTCGCTGATACTGGAGTTATCCTAGTAGGTACGTTTATACATGGATAAAAGTCATATGAAGATAAAATATTCAAAAATGTATTAATGTTATTATCAGTGGCATGATTCCCGATTAAATGAGGATTATTATAATGTAACGTACTTTGCATATGTTTTGACAAGTCAATATTGAAATCGCCCATTATGTAAATATGTTTATTTTCGCGTGAAATTTTATCCAATTCACTATCTAGATTTTCGAGGAAATTGTTGATGTTGCTACTTGGAGGTCTGTATAATGTTCCTACGATGATATTTTTTCCATATTTATTTTCTATTTCAATGAATAAACTTTCTATGTCTTCAACGTGAATATCTGTTCTAAGTTTATATTTAATATTTGAATTAATATACATTGCCACACCTCCTCCTCTTCCTTTTGATGACAAAATAAGAATTCTACCATTAAGAAGAGTGTATAATTTGCCTCGCTCGCTGCACGCGATGATGGATGATGATAGATGATGGATGGTTTCGGGGTTTTTTTTTTTTGAAAATAGACAATCGAATACATAATTTGGATATCTTATATGTTTAAATGTATTTTGCTGACAAAATAATACTCATTCTATGGAAAAGGGTGTATAAGATTTCTCGCTCGCTGCGCTCGCTCGTATATTATTCACATACGGGATGGTTTAGGAAAAGCAAAAGAATTCGGCAAGCGAGGTTACCGAATATATGATTTAGATATCTTACTGGCCTAAGTGTATTTTGACGAAATAGCATGGAAAAGAGTGTATAGTTTTCCTCGCTCGCTGTGCTCGCTCGTATAATATTAAAATACGGGATCGTTTTGGAATATGATTTAGATACCTTTCGGTGAATCGTATATTTTGATGAAGAATGAATAATCACCTCAACCATGAAAAGGAGAATATATTTTGTCCTCGCTCGCTTCGCTCGCTCGTATGATATTTAGATAGAGGAAAGTTTTTGCAAGCAAATGAATTCGGTAAGCAAGGTAAGCGAATGTATGATTTAGATATCTAATACTGGCCAAAGTGTATTTCGACGAAATAACCTGAAAAAGGTGTATATTTTTCCTCGCTCGCTGCGCTCGCTCGTATAATATTCAAATACGAGATCGGGCAAGCGAGGTGACCAGATATATAATTTAGATACCTTTCGGCCCATCTTGTATTTTGATGAAGAATAATCACCTCAACCATGAAAAGGAGTATATTTTTCCTCGCTCGCTTCGCTCGCTCGTATAATATTTAGATACAGGATAGTTTTGAAAGCGAATGAATTCGGCAAGGGAGGGGACAAAAAATAATCTAGCTATCTAATAGGCTCATCGCATATTTTATGAAGAATTATCACTTTTACCATGATAAAGAGTATATTTATTTTTCCTCGCTTGCAAGCGAGGTGACCGAATAGGCTATTATTTAGATATCTTATTGTTCAAAATGTATTTTGATGACAAAATACAGTCAGTCCGCAAGTCCGTATGCCAATGAGCAAAAACGTCAGATTTATCCAAGTCGTCTCGTGAATCGCATGACAAAGAGTGTATTTTTTTTTCTCGCTCGATGCGCTCGCTCGTATAATATTTAGACACAGAATGTTTGGGGAAAGAGAAAATTCTGCAGGCGAAGTGACAAAATTTATGATTTAAATATAGTATAGGACCATCTCGTATTTTGTTGAAGAATCATCACTTCTAAAATGAAAAGGAGCATCGTTTCCTGGCTCGCCTCGCTCGCTAATATAAAAGTCACCAAATCTGGTTGAAAATGAATGAAAATGTGTAGGAGAGACGAAGGAAATGCGATAGAGGTACACAATTGAAAGTGCACCATGGGCTTTAGACGGTTTAAGTAATAGATGTTGGTCGTCGGTAATCGGTGACAATGTTTGTCGGTAATCAGTAGCCTCGACAACCCCCCCCCCCCCCCCCCCCACTGAAAAAGGTCTAGCTACGCCCCTGGATACAAACCAAAAAGAATTAAGCACCTTTCGAAGAAAAATAGCGGAATTGAATCGAAGGCTTTCTTCAAAGTCTATTGTCGATAGATATCGTAGTTTATTGAAAGTTGACGTGTGAAAAATCATATCATTGATTAATCCTGTATTAATCTTATTGATTCACCAATGTTTCTATCATATAAATAACCTACTTGATTGACTGATACAACATTATTCTTTTAAAAAATGTTTTAGAAAGTATCTTAGTAAGAGTCTTGTAATCTATGTTGAGTAAGGAGGCCTATCATTACTAATAAATTTTGATCTTCACCATCCTTATATATAAGAGCAATAATTGCCTGTTTTTGAGGAGATAATTCCTTAAATGTTATGATATCATTAAATGCATTAACGACCAAATCACCGTCTACCTGCCAGAATGTAATGTAAATCCTACATTAAAACCATCATTTCCTGGGGACTTATTCAACTGCATTTTTGAAAAGAATTTATCGATGAAAAATCATTGATCATCCCTATATATTCATGGTACATGTATAGTGCACTATACCGTGAATGTCGTCATGGTATAGCACATATTTCTCCATCAGCATTTTGTATTCAGCACCATCAACATCATAGCAATGTTATGTTTGGTGACGTGGCACTATGTAGACCAATCACTGAACAGGATTTCAATAATGAGCGATAAAATAATTGCTGATCGACAACAGACCTTATCTCCTAACTCCGGGATGGGGCAGACACCACGTTAGCTGTCAGAGCGGTGTTAGTCCTCGATACGATGGCACTGATTTTTCAAAAAGGTTTTCTCCGTTATCTCTAATGATGCTGGTTGTCTCTTTGTGAGGTCAACATTATGTTGTGTCAAATACATTTTCTTATGGTATATCTTGAGCTAAGAAGGAGACAGGCTCATCTTTAGAGTATAATGGAGAAAATATGAAAATTTGTGTACAAAATATATTGAGGGTTGTTCTTCTAAACCTGCCATTTTGAAGCAACATTGCCAATTTGAGGATCGCCATAGAACGTAAATTGAGACTTTTCAAACTTTCATAACTTTCTCATTTCCTCTCTTTTCATTAAAAATGTTAAAATGGACATTTCCCCAGGGTTTCATTCTCCTTTAATGACCCATGATTTGAATCGCTATCGCCGAGATCCTGTGACAAAAACACGGAAAAAGACTATCCCTCAATGACAGAGTGGCAGACGAGCTAGCCTCACCCCTCGACTGGCGGGTCCGGCATTAGGAGTCCCCTATCCCCTCGGACAAAGATGAAGGCTATATACCGAAGTCATGAAGGCTTGGAAAATATATATAAGTTACCGAATCTTAATAACGATTTCGCAGAAAATCTCAATTTCAACCCAGGAAGCGACACTTAGAACATCCCATCGATTAAGTGACGGATCTCAATGGGAAAGGTAACGGTAGACGATTGAAACTCTCCAGGAGGCAGCACAGAGGTAGTAAGCTACGTCATTCAACGATATTAAATGAAACTTTCCTCAAAAAAATAATTTAAAAAAATTGTATGGATCAATTCGTACATTGACCGGGATGAGAATGTCGGTGTTAAAGGCTATTCTACAGGTTTGCTGAATTCTGCATGTACCAACCATGAAAATTTCATGGTTGACACAGTTTTGGTTCGGTCGTTGAGATAAATAGAATTAAGTAAGATTTTATATTTATAAATCATTTATTTAATTATTATTTATTAACGTTTTATTCAAAACAGAGGGTAGGTACATTCAGTAAAATAAACTGCTTTCCATGCAGGTTCGCCCTCTAGGACGACATAATGAAACGATATACATTACAAGAAATACATGAAAATATAACATTTGTAAAATACTGACATTTAAATATATGCCATTATAAAGAGTACAAAGTATAACTTTAGAAATAAAGGAAAATGAAAAAAGAGATTCTTCCATAATGAAATCTTGGCCAATTGGCATCCGCGCTTCTACAAATGTTTCAATTCAATTGAAACATTTTTTAGTTTAGTTTAAAAAGAGTGCATATTTGATTTCTTTATACAAAACAGGATGAAGTTCGTGGAAGACAATAGATGTATTCGATTCAAATTTATCTAAATTCAGTGGGTTCATCTTTTATCTTACTAAGTTCTTTAAACTTTGCCGCCCCCCCCCCGGCTCCATCTCGTCATTTGAAGTTGAAGGTGAAAGTGGCCTTTTAGACAACAGTTACTGTCATCATGGTAGGTTCAGACTGTAATATTTTGCGTTATTCTCATAAATACTCTCTAAATCTAGCAATAGAATTAAACGGGTAATCATACACTCGGGAAATAGAATGTATAGTCTACTCATTGGAATATTACTTTCTTCCACCATAGCTTCTTAATTCCTATTTTATCTCCTAATTCGCTGAAAACCATAAATCATTATATTTATGTGCTTTCAAGACCACCGATATTGCTCATGTAAAGTCATTCATGTGTCTGTCTATCATACTAAAAGGATGAATATAGGACAGAGATCATGGGTGGTATTCCAACAGCGTGTACTAAGTAAAGCCTGGCTTAACTTAGTCCACACTTTTGTTGAATGCCTGTTGCCACTCATTTACGTGTACAGATTATTTTAATCCTGCAATGAAAAGTGTCCCAAAAATTAATTTTGCCATGAAATGGGAAGAAAAAGATAATATGAGTATGAACTGAATTTCAATAAAGTCTTTGGTACATTATTTTCGTCATGGAATATTGAAGGAGGAAGACGAAACCTATAGCATTCCACAGAAGTGTGAACTAAAGTTTTTGTTTAGTCTGGACTTAGACCAGGCTTAACTTATGAGAATACCACATTGAATGTAGACTCAAGCATTCTGGCACGTATCACGGCAGGAACATGAATATTGCCTGGGCCCTGAAAAAAAAGGGGGAAAAAAAAGAAGAAAAAAAGGAAGTGAGTCGGGAATTTATCTGAACGTCATAAACGTTATTTTGTAAATCATTTCTCCGGAAGAAGGTGATCGAAGGGTATTAGTACACCTAATGCTCGTTCCTTCTTTTCCCTATGTGCATCTGGGGAGGATTAATGGATATGATTGGGAGAGGATAATATGTCGGAGCCCCGACCGTCAGTCTACGTTGCTGATGAAGGCAACGATAAATCATCGACAGCTGCGTAAATCATTTCTTTCTCACACACACAAAAAAATCATTCTTGGTATTATTGTGACAATACTTTGACATCAGGGCACTCTAAAGAAAAGAAGGAAAAAAAAAAGAAGAAGAAAAGAATAGGAGTCTTACTTATCTTTCAAAGTGTGAAAATGATATTCATTTTACTAAATTCTTGCATCATTTAATTTTATTTCATAGTGTTTCAGGACATAATAAGATTCAATTCACTTGAAAAGAAAAAGAAAGAAAAGAAAAGAAACGACAAAGCATTATATGTGCACATATCAATAAAAGCCACGGTAGCCTTTTCCTTTTAAAACAAAAATCCTCAACATGCTCAGAAATTGTTCTTTTGCGCGCGAAAACAAAAAAAAAAACAAAAACAAGAAGATGGACCATCGCAGACTTTGGCTCTAAGGCCTTCAGGAATAACAATCGTTACTTCATAAAAATGCATGGAATGATAAAATACTTGTCCAATTTCCGTTTCTTCTCTCAGTTTGATGTCTCTTCACCGGAGGGGCAAAACCGACTGGTAATCGAATACGATCGTGATCTCAAGAAACCATCGGGACTGTTGTAAAAATAGTCGACCATATACTAGCATCATATCACGTGACATGAATGTCACAGTACGTCGCTGGCTCCTTTTCACTCGAATGCAACTTTAATATATACATGCAGGTCTAGCATGTTTAGCTGGTTTCTCTTTTGGTTATAACTGATGAAGGCAGCCATTACCACCATTGAAAAAAAAAAAATTGTCTCTTTCAATATGTAAGCTCTCCGAAATCATTTGTAAAGAAGAAGAAGAAGAAAAAACATGTAAGATTTCAAATCCATTTTAATTCTATTGTATATTCAATACAATGCAATTCAGTGGTTTTATTGACCATATCAATATGCATGGCATTGGTGGAAATACGGGCGGGGGGGGGGGGGGGGAGGCATCACCAGTGCAAATTTACAAATTTATCAGGGGATGCGTCTCCCTCACAAATTTGTTAATTTTGTTTTAAAAAAGGAAAAAGGCGCCCGAGTTAAGATGAATCCGAAAAGGCCGAGAACCCTTTTTTCCCTAGATGCATCCTCTTAGTCACGTTTCAGATTGTTTCAAGTAAAAAAAAATCTCCTCCCTATAATGCAGAGTATTCTACAGACATCATTAGTACTTGTTATTTAGATTGATTTGTAATTACAAACACAAGAATGGCAGGAATGGCAATATCATTGAAAAGTTATTCAGAGCTTTCCAACATTTTGTGATCACGGTCTGCAGCAGTTGGTTATTCGGTTGTGGTTGTTGTTGTTGTTTCTTGGGGGATTTATCTACGTTATGTTATAACATGTCCGCACAGTGACATTTCATGTATTTCATACTTCCCCCTGGCTCTTCCATTCCAAATGGCAAAGATGAAGTCTACAAGAACGTGAAAAGTGTTTTGCCCTCAAAGAATTTCCGTTCTCACCAATTTGGGAGAATTCAACGATGCAATGGAACTAAAGATTGTAACATGAAACTGTCTCCTCTTGTAGACCTGGCGCAGCTGTACAATCGATTCTGTGCCGAACATACTATACGGAAAATTGATAGAATACTGTCTTGTAGAACTTGAGATGCTCGATGGAGAGGCATTGCTTTATTATGATATTCAATCGCAACATGCGTAACCTGTGTCAGTCAGGACAAGGTAGTATCCGGGAATCTGCTTGAATTTCTGATTCACTAACTTTTATCTTTTTTTTTATGATTCAGAGATGAACATGAAAATTGCACTTCACCGTCATTTCCAAAAATGCATTCATGAATATTCCAAATCATTATGGTTATCCGAATATTTGTTCGCTATGCATACCCTAGTTTTATCTAATCTAGAACTGACTACCATGAATCTGGAACGCCTGCGCTTGTTTCGTTTCCAACAGATCGTCCCATTCTCTCCCTCTCCCTCTCCCTCTCTCCATCTCTCCCTATCTGTCTTTCTCTCTGTCCCTCTCTCACCTAATTTCAGTTCATCTTTATATTTCGGTTTCCTTTGACGGGGTGCTCTGAAGAATTTACTTCATTTTTGATGAGTAAAGAACAAAAAACAAAAAAAAAATCAATTTGAACAAGTCCCATAATTCGGTCACTGAGCGGCGGTGTTATCGCACTCGCCCCATTTTACTTACGCGCAAATAACCATACAAAAATTCATGCATCAGGTAAATTGCATTTCATATGCACAAATAAAGAAAAGATAGCCAGCATCTAAAGCACATCAACAAGATGTCTCTCTGATCAGCTTCTATCATGTCTATACCACTCAAAATGTGGAAACGTAAGTGAAAAATAAATTATGTTTGCATCGCCAGTGCATGTTTGCCTGTACGCGTATAGTCCCTATCATATCATTTACTTGGCATAAATAATCTGCTTTACAAAGTCAGTGAGCTGATTTTGAAACTAAAATATAATAATATGAAACAATTTTCAGTGGCCTTTTCAAGATTCATCCGTTACCCCTGATCCTTTTTTGAATGTCACAGATCTTTCTAGATCCGAGAAAACCTCGAATGGGAATTTTGACCCACAGTACACATGTATTTCGTTTTCTGAATATTCCAATATTTTGGAGGATCAGGATAAATGACGAAAAAGCAAGTCCGCTTTTACGCCTAAGTATCGAAATGCAAGGAAACTTCACTCGAACATTGCATTATTGGTACATCCTACACCGGAAAAAAGGAAGAATATAAAAATCATGCATAAATACATACAGGGAAACCCCAACTATTTCAGTTTGTTGGTATGTTATAAACCTGATCTGTGAACACATAAGGATCAAAGTGACACTTTGTTTTGATTGCATTTCCCGAATGAAATTTTGACACAATTTATTTTGAATAGGGCGTTTGTTTGATTAATTTCTAACACGCATATGAAACCGGTGACAAGTGTAAAACTATAGTTCCTTGATGTGATATATTATTTTTGATGTGGAATTTGTATTAGTTTTTTTAAAATTATTTTTCATATTTTATGTATTCATCCATCACATCCTTGATGTGATATATTGTTTTTTTCATGTGGAATTTGTATTAGTTTGTTTATTTTGTTTCATATTTTATGTATTCATCCATTACATCCTTCATGTGATATATTATTTTTTATGTGGAATTTGTATTAGTTTGTTTATTATTTCATATTTTATGTATCTATTCATTTATTTATTTTCCATTCATAGGATGAAACACCCTAACAGAGCTGGTTTCCATAGGGGTCTACCAAAATAAAACATGTTAAGAAACGGTCAAAATGCAAATGTTATTACCAAGATATAAAGAAATGATAACAGAATAATGAAGAGAACTTGAACAGACAGAATGAGATGTAAAATAAGTCAAAAGAATGATAAAATAAGACCGTAGATGAACAAAGAAGGATTGGGTAAACACATAGGGCCTGCACAAAAATCTTTTTAAAAATCATATGAAACGTTAGAAAATACAAACAAAATATAACAAATATAATTTAATTATATAAATAAACATATGTATGTATAAATAAACTATAGCAATATAACAGATTACAGGCACACAGGCGAATTAAAGAATGTTATTACTTAATTTGTTGGCATAATGTGTAAATGGCTAATGCGTGTTTAATTTCATAACAGTAAATTTACTGGGAGTTTATTAACAAAAGCTTTGAAATTGTTCCATGACATGTACGTGAAGTGAATGCTTTTTCCATATTGTTCCAGAGCTTAGCACCTCTATATGATAGTCGACGTTTGCTGTAATTCGTCTTAGGTTTCGGCAATCTTTAACCGTGTTCCAGTTCTGGTGTTGTAAATAATTTCACGATAGTTGGAAAGGTACGATATGCAAGAGGGACCAAGCTTGCTGATAGCTTGAAACATAAATGTGCCAAGTGCTTTGAGCGACGTGTATTCAGACGATCAAGTTTTAGCAAATCAAAAAGTATATCATCTACCATGTCTACAGGGAACATATAATGCGTTTTCATTACGATTCGTAGAGATCGGTTATGCAGAATTTGCAGTTTATCATTATTTAGTTTCTGTGTATTCCCCCAAACAACACTACCATAATCGAAAAGAGACTGCATAAGTAGATTTATGAAATATTAAAGATGTACGCATTATCATATCTATAAATTGTCAATTAGTTACTGAAGCAGTGAACCCCATGAGCAGCCCACAGGAGCTCTCAGTGAGAGTCTGCTATACGGCTATTGCTCAAATTTTGGACAGTAGACAAGAACAAGAAGAAGAAGAAGAAGAAAAAGGGTTGGTGTGAACACACTCTCCTTACTCTACCACCCCAAAGGCAACACAAGAGAAGTAAAACGCGTGGGGGTATATTCTCCAAAACATGAGCAATCTGTGCTCTCAATTTTGTAATTCGAGCTTTTCCCAAAGATGAAAATCACCCATCACTTAGCCCCTGGGTATTTTCATGTCATACCTTAAAACCAGGACAGGCTGGGTGCAGCTGAATCTGACAGCAAAACAGATCTGATGAAATAAAAGCCCTGGTCTTTATGCAGTGGATCATATTTTCTGATCGATTATGGAATCTAAAGACGATTAAAATTGTGGAGGAAAGTCGACGGGAATGGCTTGCCTTCTGGCATAGTCTCTGGCATCTAATAGTCGTTACCGTTTGAACTCTCATCAATCTGCTAGTAGGGAAAAAATGCAAGGGTTTCAAGAAATAACGGGAACTTAAAATGGGGGGGGGGGGGGAGAGATAATCTAGAGAAGCTAATATATTAAGCAGTGTTAGTGTTTGTTTACAAGATTCAATGCAGTGGTCCCGACTTGTATTTGGTTGAAAGTCAGTTAACACCTTTCGGATGATTGTTTTGGTCTCTTGCGAGATCATTAAATGACTAATGTAAAAATGAAAAAAGAAGAAGAAGAAGAAGGAGAAGGAGAAGAAGAAGAAGAAGAAGAAGAAGAAGAAGAAGAAGAAGAAGAAGAAGAAGAAATACACCTTTTTCATTTCATTTCAGTTCAGTTCACTTCAATTAAACAAAATTCATTTTCACTGATTTATTCCAGTATACTGATATCTGTTTTTGTTTACAAACATTAGGAAAGGGAAAATACAAGCATAACCAAAAACACAAGGAAAAACATATACAATAATGGATAACAACTGAGGATGCATTAACAATAATACCTTTGAACAACTGAGAATAAATAGTCCAGTTTTTATTATTATTATTCTTATTATCATTATCATCATTAATTTCTGTTCAATTTTTAACTATTTCTATATGCGCATTGAGTACTCCACATAGTGGATTTGGCGCTTTATAAGTTACATTTATCATCATTATTCATATCATTATTATAATTACTATTGTCATTATTATTATCATCGTTATTGTTATTGTTATCATTATCATCATTATTATAATTACTATTGTCATTATTATTATCATCGTTATTGTTATTGTTATCATTATCATCATCATCATTATTATTATTATTTTTTTTTTTATTAGTTGTAGCAGTAGTAGTAGTAGAAGTAGTAGTAGTAGTAGTAGTAGTAGTAGTAGTAGTAGTAGTAGTAGTAGTAGTAGTAGTAGTAGTTGTAGAATTAGAAGTAGAGGTGGTGGTTATTGTTTTCATCATAATCATAATTTCATTCATTTTTCAGGCGTCTTACTTTTATGTCGTTGTGCGAAAGAACTCGTCTAAAATGCAAAACGGAAAATTGTTGAAAATCATATTTTTCAAATAATGATAGATAATTTCAGGGGTTGCATGTAGACCTTGTAAATTAATGTACGACATTTTGTGGCATGATCTTTGCTAAAATTTTATTCCAATCTGTCAAAATAGACATTTTATTTTTTGCATTTTTACATTTTGCGTTTCGGACGCGCTCTTATGGACAACGACATTCACTAAGAAGCCTTAGCGCTGGCATCACACTTTTAGATCTTTTTAGATTTTAGATCTTTGCAATCGATATCTAAATATCTGAATGTAAAGAATGCTCTCGATTCCTATAATGATGCCGATCACGAGAAAAGATTATGATACAGTAAAGTCTGACATTTCGCAGTAACTCAGGAAAAACAAAATGGCTAATCGCCTTGGTCACAGCGGATACAGAAAAGTATCGAGTACATGAATAGAATATGGATGACGTCATTGTTGATGTCCGTGGAGCAACTTGAAAAGAACAATCCTCGCTGGATTTTTAAAACTAAACTCTACACAATGTGATTCGGATACCTTCGAGTTTTTTGTCGCGTTGAGTTATATCAGATTTTTCGATGAGAAAACATGTAGGGTTGGCAATTTACAACAGGAAGCACGATGAGCAAATATTGGCCTGCAATCGACCATCGGGCTCGGAGTGGAATTCTATCATAGGAAAGTCCGATACATTATTGAATATCACTCGTGGGCCTGGAGTGTAGAAATCCTTTCAATTAGCCTTAGTATATAGGTATTTTTTTTAAATCCTCTGCTTCTCTCTCTAAGGAAAGGGAAGGTTCTTGCTGCAGCCGAGACTGGTTTGTTGAACGCTGGATGACGTCACCGTTACGTCCATACAAATCTGTTTTATTCGAAAAGCTTGGTAACAATCACTATGAATATTAGTACCTTCCCATTTTGCTGAAGATTAACCTTTGAAGGGTGCACACTCTTTAAATATCTTTTGCTAGTACCCTTTCTAAGTGCTTTATCAATCTATTCTCCACGATATACTGCGATCGATAAACAGTATTTTTGCAAATAATAATTGTAACGGATGACTGCTTGATTTTGAAATGGAGAGAAGATAAAGAATGAGTGCATTTTAAAAACCACAGATACGTTCTTATCTCGAGAGAACGAAAGTAAAGGACGTTTAATATCCCTTTTTACGTTTTGGCCTCAAAGATGCTCCTTATCAAGGAAAAGTTTGAAAGGAGGCTATAAGGAATCTCAATTAGCTGCTTTCCCCCAAATAGCTGTAAATATTTTGTCTGTTAATAGCACTTTATTCTTGTTGCGAACTGGTTCAGAGAATCGGTGAATATGCAATCTCAGCCTGCATTTTCCTTTCACTGAGCACAGACGCCTTTTTTTCGATATCAAGAGAGCTATCAACATCAGTTTAGGGCTACATTTTCAGCGCTTGCAAAAACAAAAAACAAACAAAAAACAAACAAATAAACAAACATATATACATAAATACAAACAGACAAATATATTCAGGAATCATTCACTGTCATCTGTTTGAATCGGTTTGACTAAGCATGCTGAGTGAGTTCCATTACAAGCTTTCTGATTTCACGCCAACATGTCAGATGGATCTATGGGCTGAATGTATACCAAGGTGAAGAAATAAGAATTCCCCGCGTAGAGTATCTTTTTTTAAAAAAGTCAAATAATGTTCCAATTTCATGGGCAAATCTTGGCTATCTATCTGAGTGTATCACAGCACTAGACTTTGTCATGCTCAGCAAACATTGGTTTCCAGCAAATTCCATTTCAAAGATCTGATATGAATGACAAACCAACGTGGATTCCACCAAATGGAAATAAGACTGAGACTAAAATCCCTGGTGATCGATGACATGTCTATTATGTTTGGTTCTTCGAATTACCCTTTCTCATGTACATGCACAAAGGCGCAACAATAAAACGTACATGTATAATCATGATAATGTTATAACGGGTGGTTCAATGTGATATCAAATACTGTTTAACCAGTAATTTCTAGATGGCACTGTAAATTGTAAATTTCTCAGTCTGTCCCTCGGAGGATCTTTGCCCATTCAAAGTTAAATGATTTAACGTACAAAGATGAAAAATGACCCAAAGTTTCATTCAAAGGTTAGTTTATTCATTTCTCATTTCTCATTTCTCAATACAACAAAATACAAATGAAGTATATATGTATATATATTTTCATGAAATAAAAATACATAATATACACATTGAATAATGAATATCTCAACTTAACAATTGAAATTTGATTATAGCGAAAACAAAAACTGTAAGAAAAATGAGAGGAAATCAGCCAAAATAAGAGGTGGCCGATTTCCTGAATCATAAAACAACTGTCAAAAAAGTAAAAGGAGACAGATTAAGAATCAGTTTTGGGAATCCAGTTTAAAATCGAAGTTTGGACGTATTCAAACACGAGAAAACAAAACAAAAAAAAAACAACAAAAAAGATAATCGCTCTACCTGTGCATTTAGAACAAACATGAAAGTTTGATAACTCCATAAGATAGATGAAGATCGTTCCTTAGGGAATTTGCTTTCAGCCCTGATTTAGACATTACTCTTGAACAAAACAAGTTGAGCCAGTTGAAACAAGCTATCATCAGCTGCGTTTTACAGTATCGTTTTAGAAGTTGGTTCTGTTCTATAAAGGGTTCTCATTACCCATCCAAGTGGTAAAAAAAAAAAACATACAATAAAACTTTCACAGAGTTCATGAAACTTAAACAACTAAATACGCTGTCTCATTTCGGATCTCGCCCCCATGTTTATCAGTTTATGCTTTCATCGCTCATAAGTAACATGAAGAAGTATTGAATGTACCGCCAAACGTACATGTATATCATTGTCCGTGTGTGTGTGTGTGTGGGCGGAAGGTTGTGTTCAAGGTAAGGTGTGGGTGTTTAAACACGTGCAGTAATGTTGTCAGGCTTCTCCTGTGAATAGTAAAAACACATTATACTGGGTCTAAATCGATAATGTCTCTCATCTTCTCATCAGGATTATGCGGGCTCTTGTCACACAGCTGTACTCCTCGCTGGAATGCTTGTTTCTTTATGTTCAAAAGTCAGAAGAATAGAGTCTCTCAGCATCGGAATGAGACCCCGGCCCCATTACTATCATATTTCGATCGCTATTATTACCATATTTATAAATGCCTCTTTTTACTATTCACAGCAGACGGTGGTGTATATCTAGAAGCCAGCAGTCAAGTCATTGCATATCATATTTACCGCCCTTCCTCCTCTGCCATGTTTGCCAGGCCGTAGCGTCCCTTGAGATACCTGTATATCTGGCATTTATGAATACCCCCCATTCCCACACGCACTATCCTTGTTTGCGCACGAATCCATTGGGTTTAACATGTTTAACGGGTTGGATAAAATGTTTCGAGGTTATCCTCTGATCAAAATTGTGTGGAGCAAGGAAAGGCTCCCTCAAAATTCCCTTCAATTAAGTTTATTCAAATTTGAATTTCGAAAAGGGTTATGTTTTTATGATGTATGTCAATAGGCCTCTGAATATTTGAAAGAGGAATGAGTGCAAAAAATAGACCGAAACCTTACTTACGATATTGCCAAGAAATCAATGATGTTACAAACGGAATGATTTTTTCATCCAAACGGTCAATAAGCCTCTTTCTGTCTAATTCTTGGGCTATGTATTTAATCTGTATAGTGTTACAATCTAACTGTTTTTACCTGCTGCCTGAACTTCAATAGGAAAGAGTGTTGAGAGGTAGGCCTACTTGTTACTATGGTGAATTATTCATTTGTCATCTTGGTCTAATTTAAAAGGTTCAACTCCTCAAAGGCCCCGGTGTCTAATTATGATTGATCGGCTACTCTGCTTGTAATAGATCAAATCAAGCAATTCCATTTTCACGCCTTGATGATATGACTTTACTGCAAGTAAGACTTGTAATGCTCATGCATTTAACCAAACGCATTGGCAGATTGGACAAGCTAATGGGATGATACTTAGCCAGTCTTTCCTTTTTTTCCATATATAAAAATACTTATAACATTGGCTTTATTTTTTTCAAACACTAAATCTCATCAGTATTTGTGGGCATTCTAGCGAAGTAGTGGCAGTTTATCAGGTTGTTCAAAGAAACCATTTTCATAAGATACATTTCAACAGATATATGTAAGTATCTTCAACAAAGTTTCATGGAAATTGAAAGGAACATAAAAAATCATGAATAATGGTACCGGCTCGTGTGATTACTTTTTTTTTTTCATAAGTAAAGATCTGCTCTGGATAAATCATCGCGATGCCGTGTTCCCAATTTCCTCACGATGCGTCATATGCTCGTGTCGATTTTTAGTGAGACTCACCATTCATCCTTCACAATCTTATTTCGAGGACATGCTATCGATTGTTTTTACTTTTCATATTTCGCCGAATGTGTCACCCAGATTTTTAAAAGCGGACATCTTAAAGGTTGGCTTGTTAAATGTGGCCATTTGGCCTCGTCCTTATTAAACCGTCGGGTTTGTTTGCCTTTTCTCTCATAAAACACAAATAATTTCAGTTTTGTTAACCTACTGATTACTGTATCCCCCCATTACTAAAGGTGTTGTACAGTGATTACCCGGTTCCAGTAGTCCCGGAGATGGGTTAATGTGTTCCCATTTTCTTGAAGTGAGCAAAGAAAGATATTGATCGAGAAAAACTCTGATTGCGATTCTGCACCATCACGTTCTGAGATCTTAAAGGAGAATGCAACCTTGACATCAGTGTGCTTCCAGTGAGTGAAGAAGAACAAGAAGAGTAAACAGTGAAAATTTGAGCAAAATCGGACAAGATCTGTTCAAGAGTTATGAACTTTCAAAGTTTAAGTTAATCCTTATTATAGGATCCTTAAATTGGCAACTTTGCCAGCATCTGTGATGTCATCGTGGAAACTCTCCATTCATTTTGTACACAGAATTCAAAATTTTCTTTATTTTCAAGAGAAATAAAAATTCTTTTGATTTATTGTTTGAGTATGACATGGCTATATCAATTCTGCAAGCATATTGGGAAGAGTTATATTGATTCCTAACCTGAAATTTCATATAAATCAATTTTTTTTTAAATTATGTACAAAATGAATTGAGAGTTGTCCACAATGACATCACAGATGCTGGCAAAGTTGCCAACTCAAGGATCCTCATAATAGGGATTTACTGAAAGTTTCAAAATTCATAACTCTTGAACCGATTTTCCGATCTTGCTCAAACTTTCACTGTTTACTCTTCTTGGTCATCTTTATTCACCGAGAGCACACTGATGCTTGGGTTGCATTCTCCTTTAACGGTGCTGAAGAATCTCAAAGTAAACGAAGGTGACAAAACACATAACAAAACCAACACAGCCCTCTCCCCCCGAAAGACACCGAAAGTAATTCATTTATTAGCAATTCCCAATTTCTTGAATGGTAGCGCCCATCCCTTTCCCCGCTTAATGAAAATAGAGCGGAGGAAAAACTACATTCAGTTTCGTTCTTGTATTTGTATTCGAACAATGTTAGACAAGAAGGATAAAAGATCCGTAATGCAATACCATCATTAACTGTAACCATCATCATTCCAAGAACAGAAATGAAATATCATGCCATAAACGTGGAAATGAATAGGTGGAAAAGGATAAAGATTTCATTTCACATTTCCCAAGGTTGGCTCTAAGTCTTAGTTGCAGTCTTAATAGTATCCTTTAACGTACGCAGAAAGTTGCAAAATTGCATCACTGATGTTCGCAATCACTCAGTAATGTAGCGATTTCATGAAAACGGAAAAAAAATGCCTTCGAAATGGAACGGTTATGTCCAAGTATTAGGCGAATGGACTTGCATGACGCCTTTTGGATTTACACAACAGATGCCATCCGAACCATTTCCTCATTCTCCAGTCTTCACCCTAGAAATGAAAAAAAAAAAGACGAGTAATAAATAGAAAAGGCACATTAAAAGCAGAGTCCAACGTATAGAAACAACAAGTATCGTCCTAGATTAAAATACATGAAAATGATATCCGCCCATCTTGCTTGAAAATAATGTTTTGCTCAAGAAATTGGGTGCCAGTCTAAATTCCCCTTACGGCTAAACGGCGATATAAAGTGGACCATATCTTGGACAGATTACTATGATTAGCCTCGGTTTAATCCATTAAAGGGAAAACAGGTGAGTTCATGTCGCCATGCCCCTTTGAATCAGGACAGGAAATGAAAAAGTATTACCCTTTTTATCACTTTGTCTCTGCCGTTGATGAAGAGTGCACAGTCCGCACGAATGTATTTGAGTTTCCAATCATGAGCCGGTTCACGAAGAATTTGATATTTTCACAGAGCACTGAAGTAATGCTTACTTCGTTCTTTCTCGATCGATTGTAATGTTGGCGATTCCTTCTTCTTCGTATTCCTCTTCCTCTTCTTCTTCTTCATTTTCTTCCATCATCTTCATCATTATTCCATCATCTTCATTATTCCATCATCATCATGATTGTTATTATTATTATGATTATTATCATTATTATTATTATGATTATTATCAATATGATCATTATTATTTAAATTATCATTATCATTATTAATATTAATATTATCATTATGATTATTATCATTATTATTCTGATTATTATCAATATTATCATTATTATTTAAATTATTATTATCATTATTAATATTAATATTATTATTATTATCATTTTTAATATTAATATTATTATTATCATTATTATTTAAATTATTATTTAAATTATTATTATCATTATTAATATTTATATTATTATCATTATTATTATTATGATTATTATCAATATTATCATTATTATTTAAATTATTATTATTATTATTATTATTAATATTATTATTATTACTCTCCCCACTTCCCCCTGTATTGGAAAGCGGGTTCTTTTGCCGACACTCTCTCTCTCTCTCTCTCCCTCTCTATTTTTCTCTGACTCCCTCTTATATGCAAACATAATCCTTTTTGAGACTCCTTGTCCCTGCCTCTCTCTCTCTCTCTCTGTATATATATATATATATATATATATGTGTGTGTGTGTGTGTGTGTGTGTGTGTGTGTGTAGTGCATCTTCGTCGTTCAGTGAACTGCAGGATGAGTAGGGTGTGGTATGTGAGAGAGAGAGAGAGAGACAATTGAGAGAATAAAAGTGTAGCATGAATCAAAGTTCCCCAGAGCTGTCCTACCATTTTGGAAATTTGCAAAGGTTGAAAAAATGTCTCCGCCGGGAATCGAACCCGGGCCTTTGACTATGAACGCCAATGCCTTAACCACTAGACCACGGAGACGGGCTAGTGGTTTCGGCGACTCCAAATTCACTTAACCGACAGACTAACAAATCTTCAACCCTCACTAATCAATTCCTTTGTCTGTGGCAGGAATTAGTTATGTTTTTTAATGTAATTTTCTAAGTGTCAATTTTTTTTGACTCACACGGTATATCTCCCTCTCTATCGCGCACTGTCTCTCTGTCTGTCTGTCTGTTTCTCTCTCTCTCTCTCTCTTGTCTACATGACGTAAGACCCTTTTCCTTTCTATCACACCC
Organism: Echinometra lucunter; assembly: GCA_029962745.1. NCBI lineage: Eukaryota > Metazoa > Echinodermata > Echinoidea > Camarodonta > Echinometridae > Echinometra > Echinometra lucunter. The sequence continues at coordinate 22,560,053 of CM057151.1, forward strand.
CAGCATCGATTACAATACTCTGATTTCCAAGTCAATGTCTGTAACGTGTTCTTCCCGCCCCCCCCCCCCCCGACCCATCATCCATGGAAGCCCGCAATGCTATCTCCTACATGATGACGCAAATTTAACCTCAGAACTCCCCAAGGCACTAATTGACCTTTAAACTGACAGGCTGATGTCTTCAAACATAAGTCTCAAAAATACTTTCCTCCAGGAATGGCGGTTCGAAGATCATTAATAAAATGTTATGTCGCCTTGATTCAAAGAAAACGACGTCGTTACAAAATATTGCTATATATATCTTTCAAGTTGCTAGGGCAGCTCTACTTTCATTTACAAAATAGGGCCCGGGCTCCCATTAGGCTATTTTCATTCACTACTCAGAACTCAGAACACGTCAGAATTGAAATGTGACATTCTTTAAAACTAGATAATGTTACTGATTGGCGTTACCTTGCAACCTTAAAACAACGAAAATAACCCCAGAGCATCGAGTGATTAAACAAAACTAAAAGAGCTTCGGTAGAAATATCAACTACAAAGAATACATGGATATAACAGGGGGAATTTCGCTTTTACTTTGTTGCTAAGTCAAGGAGAGCTTTCGTGTAGAAGAAAGTGACCTTTCCATTATTCAAAAAGTACAATATTAACTTCAGTATTATTATGATAGTACAGTGGAGGAGTTTAACGGAGATTAAAAAAAGGTTTATCAAAATTTAAGAATACTAGAGCCGTATTTCAAAAGGTGAAAAAGAAAGAAGGAAAGGAAAGGAAGGAATAACTCGATATCAGATATGAAAAATTATCTCGATGAATACTACTGTAGCAAGACCTTATTTATGCTCGATAATTTGACTTAATGAAGGCTTGCTCCAAAATGAATAATATTTCCATTTATTTGAAATCGGTAACTCGGAGGTAATTCGTAGCAAAGTAATATGAAATAGCCAGTAAATCAGTGAGTATCCCATTAGAAAAGTTTTCAAAACATTTTTTTACTGGAATTTCCCACATTTCCCACATCCGGAAAGACCCTCGTTTTCGGAAAGTTAAAAACTTGTTTGCTCACATGGCAGTGAATAAATAACTAAGATTAACAAAATGGGCCTGATGGAAAAAATAAAGTGCAATAATTGTTTAGTTGGCCTCTCAACGTGGTTGGCATGACTTTGAAATTAACCAAGCTAGGCACGTTCAACAAATGAACATGATTTAATCAAGGAGGGGGGGGGCCATATAATGATTGCCCTTCATGCATGCAGTACCTTCTGACCCTCTTATGGGTGCTGCAGACAGACACGTGTCTATTTTCCTTTTTCTTCTTTCTTTTTTTTTTCCTGATCGTCATCACCTGGCTCCATCGTCTGATTGTCAATCTTTAACAAGCTGTTCTCCAAGGAGACGAGAAACAAGGATACAAAGGATACAATCATTCTTCATTATTAATTATGCCATAAAGTGTTTGATGGTATATCTGAAATATTCACCGCAAGCCACACACTGCTTAATGAAGTCTACATAAAACTGTACGGCGAAGTGAAAGTACAGAATGCATGTTAACCAATCATACTTACGGCTTGCATGTATATGCAATTATGTGTTATGATTATCGTTGTCTTCTTTTTCTTAGGATGCGTTCCCCAAAAGGATGATTAACGATTTAATTTCTGATTATCCTCACATGTGAGGGTACTCTATGTATTATAACGGTGGGAAGAAAGCAAGGTCTAACACCAATGATTAAAATTAGATTCAGTTTCCAATGCAAGCTGTAATTGTTCATCGATCAAGAAATATATTTTGAGGTTATTAGCATTATTTTTTTCTTGCACGCAAATTTCAGTACATAACAATACTAAGCGCTAGTAGCGCTCAGCATTTTAAAGTTGAGTAACATGATCATGTTTCTAACTTGAAATCCTTTTTACATGCCATCTCGCTGTGAAATGATGGATTATGTTATTATTCTCCAAATGCTTCGATTTTTCCCAAATTTATCATGTTTACATCTTTCTTATTTTCTTTCTTATATGTTTGTTTCCATAAAGCAATCCGATACATATTCTTATTTATTATTTATTTATCATTTATTATTTATTCGGCATTTTCAAGAAAAATATAACAATATAAAAAAAATCTAATATATGCATATACTTATAGCATCCTCTTCGTTTTTGTTGATAATAAACAGGGTTTTCTCCTCTATTTTTCCCTTTTTCTTTTCTTGTAGTTCCTGTTTAAAACGCGACAAATCTTCACTTTTCATTTTCACCGAGCATGCATTTATTTAGGTGTGTGCAGAGCAGAGAATGGTTTGCGCTTTGTCGGTTGTCGTGCGCCAGCATTCGCTCGCTTCACACGTCTGAGTGGAGACTTTCGTAGTGCATCTTCGTCGTTCAGTGAACTGCAGGATGAGTAGGGTGTGGTATGTGAATGCATCGCATCCAGCTCACTAATGCTTTCGGGAGTGCTATTGGTAAGGAGCTTCTAAGCAGATTACTCTTTTCTCTCTTTCTCTCTTTCTCTCCATGAAGCTCAGCAAGCTGGGATGCTAACGGATCAATTATTGCATTTCTCTTCGTAAGTCTTGATGAAATATTGATCAGATTCCAACTGTCTCGTTTTTTTCCCCGTCATCTTCCGCCGCGGAAGATCATATCTAATAACATTCGATGGCATTTAGAGAGTTTTATTGAAATGTCATGTGGCTTTTACCGATTGGTGTTGAAATGATTGAATTATCTCGTGCCTTTATCTTTCGGTCAAACAACCGTGACTGAAACCCTTGCAAGGATTTCTACAGGTTTCTTAAATCCACACACTTCTCATCCACCGTGTAACAGTTATCTCAACGTTGGCAAAGAAGTCTTTCGGTTTTTAAGGCACTGACGGGGTCGTTGAGTTGAAATCAACAATGGCTCGTAAAGTGGTCCACTTGTTGCTACTGGTGGTGATGTGTGGTAGCGTGGTTCTGGAATCATCAGTCGGTCAGCTCACCACCCCTGTTCCCGCAGACATCAGGGTCAAGCTGTGTGGGCTTTTTTCTATACACTTTCGTGTGGACATCGATGACATGAGCTGGACGGAAGGTCCAGCCCGTGAGCGTTGTGATGGCTACCACATGCTCTCCTACCTCCGTGCTCGAGCAATGACTTTTGCCATTGACGAGATTAACCGCTTCACCGACATCCTGAACCACATCCACCTCGATTACGATATCAGGGACATATGCAACTGGAAGAGTTCTGCTCTTCGTGCAGCATCGCAATGTCTTGGTTTGGAGTACGACGAAGAAGCTATCACCCTCAATTCCGACCCTGAAATCACTAACCAATCTGCCTTGCTGTTTATCGGACCTGATACATCCGAAAGTGCCGAAACGGTAGCTGACTACGCCCAGAACTTTGGTGTCCCTGTTCTCAGCTACTCAGCCACAAGTGCATTGCTGAGTGATCGGACCAAGTACCGCACGTTCTTTAGGACCGTACCTTCAGACATTCATCAAGCAGCGGCTGTGGCTGAACTCATTGCAAGTTTCGGTTGGAACTGGGTGGGACTTATCGCACTGGATAACAGTTATGGAAGGTCCATTGCAGTGGATTTCCGCGCTAGAGCAGCTCGCCTTGGGATATGTATCGCTCTGGACTTGTTGGTGTCTCGTGAAACGGACGATGAAGGTAGGGACAAATAATGCTTTACATCTATGTTTACGGGTAACTGACCCCATCCCCGAAAACAACAACAGCAGTAACAACAACAGATTGAACTAACACTAAACAAAAACAAATGACATGCTGTCTAGAAATCGTCACACAAAAGCTTACTTTTCTCACTTTTAAAAAAAACTTTAATCTTTTTTTTTTATAAGAAAGTGGTATTCACCATCATCTAATCAAGATAGATCGATATAAATGACGCATCTGAGATTCTTTCTCAAAGGAATCCTTTGTAAAATTGAGTAGCGCCCCTACAAGGAAATCTTTGAAAACTGCCTGTAATGAACACTTTGAAAGGGCTCAATAACGCACCTGTAAGGAACCCTTCGAAGAGGGTTCTTTTAAGAATCCTCTGTGATGATTTCAACCCACACCTTTAAGAAACTCTTGTGACAAATACACTTTGGAACGACCAATTAAAATGTTCAATACAGTACCGTAAAGAAACCACTTGAAAACGTACTCTGTAAAAACCCTTCACCAGGTTTAGTTATCTTCCTGATAGGCTCCGTATTTGTTTAAAGATTAGAAAAAAAAAGAAGGAGAAAGATGACACTATGACGATGATGAGTTTTATTATGATTATGAAAAAAACACGAAAGGGAAAGGATGGCGTATACATGTACTTGATGGTATTCAAAAGGCATCTTTTGAAACTGCTGGATAGCGTACGTCTAGATAACCATTTGGAAAGGTACTTTAGAGGAACTCTTTTCAGACATTCTTACAATGCATCTTTAAGGAACCCTCTCTCAAGAAATGTACTCGACAGGAACCTTCTGAAAATACTCGGCAGCGCAAAATTAAAGGGATCATTTGGACTGGTCCAACAGCATGTCTTTAAGGATGCAAAAGTGCTAACGCACCCTCTCTGGTGCATCATGACATCCCTCAAGGTGTGCTGATATGCGTCTGTTCAAGCCTTTTGATTTTTCTTTTCATGGTGTACACTACGAAAATATACGTTGCGGTAAAAATACCAAAAAGATCACCCAACAAAACAAAAAACTCCTCTGCTTCAACATATATCACAAAGTTCCATTACACCCAAATGGTTGACCTTCACTTTTAATGAAAAAAGTGTATGCTGCTTATACTTTTATCTGAACTTTGCATTTCTCCGTATTCTTTCTGGTCTCCTCGTCCGTCCTTTCCATTTGTGGTCTTTCTATGTTCCTTTCCTCCCCATTTCAATTTACATCCGCTCTCTCTCTCCTCTCTGTCTCTCTCTCTCTCTCTCTCTCTCTTTCTCTCTTTTCTCTCTATCTTTCTCTCTGTCTCTGTCTTTTTATGTTCCTTTGCTCCCCATTTTCATTTACACCCTCTCTCTCTCTCTTCTCTCTCTCTCTCTCTTTCTCTCTGTCTCTCTAACTATCTTATAATCCATCTCCCTCTCACTCTTTTCTTTTTATTTTTCTCATTCTCATGTATGACCCTTCTTTCCCTTCTTTCATGTTACCCTTGTCCTCCGGCCTCCCTGTCGTTCTTTCTTCCTGTACAGGAATGCAGAGGCTGGTGGACGCGATAGAACAGAACCCAGTTTTGGAGGTGATGGTAGCTTTTACCTACACCAAGACCCTTACATCCATTTTGGACAAAGCAGAGACACGGCTTCCAGGACGAAGTGAGTACAATATTGCATCTTTCAGTGCTTTATGTATTTGTAGTCGTGATAAACATCAAAGAGATAAACAAAGTGCCACTGAGAGAGAAAAAATGGGGGAAAGGAGACAGACTTAGAGAGAAGATAAGATAAAGAGATATACTCCGTGGGTGTAAGCCGAGGAAGGCAATATTATAAGATTAAACATGCTTTCAATGTAGCTAACTATGTAATTAAAATTAAGATAAATTCCTGGATTTGTGGAATGGTATAGGATAACGTAAGCAAGATGAAAAACAGAATAATTATGATAGCGAGAAAACAGGTACACTCAAGATGAAATAGTATCTCTACAGCATAAGAATACAATGACTATTCAAATTGAGTTCTATATTCATTTATCACAAGTAACGGCGTAGAAAACCTTGAACTCTCGTCATTTGTAAGCTCGCACAATGACGCACACAAAATAAAGCGAATCACCTGCATTCTAAGTGCTTAAAATAAAATTTTAAGTAATGAAGTTTTGTGTTGGGCATGCACCAAATGGCAACGTCATCATCTGTCAGTATATTAATAAATTACTGTAAACTGAAAAGATATTCTCATTGTATTTCAATACATGCCACACATCAGAATTTATCATTTCTAAATTCGCAAGGCACGGGTTTTCCATTATGATAGAATGTGACTCGAATTCAACCTTTTACTGATATTCATATTACGTGACAGTTGATTCCAACCGCTCTATGAATATGCGAAGCAGATCAATAGGACCTCTATGTCAAAGGTCCGTTAGAGCGCTTACGAATGTCGCAGTCACCTCGTATGTCGACCAGAAGTTCAAATAAAAACACACGAACCTGTAAATCCTTGTCACTCATTCCGATTCTTCGCCAATCTACAGGATAGGCTGTACAAACACACCACATGGGGCAATCAATGCCTAGGAATTCAATCATCAATCTCATTCCTGCATGCTCTCCAAGGAGGGGCTCCCTCAGGAAAGCTTTTCAAAATAATATTGCACAATCATATCAATCTCTTGGCAAGAATCATTCTTGTGAATCATTTAAAGGGCCTTTATAATGGGCGTCTGAATTTTTACGTCAATTTCCTTCCCCCTCAAATTTTGTCATTATTTATAAACCAGGAGTAAAAAGGTCCTCACTCAACACAATAACAAATGTTTGATTAGTTTGGGAGTTATTTATTGCTATTATCATGATGATGGGTTGTATACAATCGTTTAATCTTGCTTCTATATATCAAAAGGGATAAACAAGCTTTCATCAAAGGTCGCAGTATTAATTCTTCTTCCCGTGACAATTATGATGGGGTTGTTTTATTGAACATAAAAACGGGAAGGACACAATAATGTCCTTATTCCAGGTTCCCACCTACACTTTGTACTCTTCGCTTATACATGTTGTATTACTTTCCTCAACATGATATTTGCCTTGTTTTTGGTTTTATCGAAATATTTTTAAAATGCATTCGTATTTTGTAAAGCCGATAAAATCACGTTATTGCAAGGATGGGGTCCCTAAGCGAAGAAGTGAAAAAAAAAAATCTTATCATATTTCCAAACCAGATTGCACAGCAAGGGGTCAAGAAAGTTCCTCTCTCGCAGCAAAGTCTTTCGCGAAATAGCTTGGAACAAAATGTCTCATTTACATAGGTTATATACGATTTTTTTTTTCTTCCGTATGAACTTTGTATCCACAGGCTGGACATTGTTACACTTGTTAGATGCGGCTCGAAAGGATTTTGTATTTAACGTAAGCTGTTTCTATGTCAGGTGAATGATTTATACAGTATCATCGTCTGAAATCGGATTTTCGCCAGCACTACAGGAGCCCGTAAGCTTTCAAGTAGATTTGACATGAGAAAAAACATCCCATTGGTTTAAGAAGCATTTCCCCTTGGGTGATACCTCGAAAAACTCTTTGTTTCCAACGCGGGGGAAGAATTCTTTTCAGATTTCAGTTGCCTGGGGAATCAGGACAGTTCTAAATGTGAGAGAAAGAGAAAGAGAGAGAGAGAGAGAGGGGGGGGGGGGGAGATGGGGTGCAAGCCAAGAGGTACTAGAAGAAAACTGCTATTATCACCAGAGGCCCTCAGCATTAGCAAAACACTCCTCCAAATTGAACATCAACACAACTAGCCTCTCTCCAGAGGCGTGTAGAAGCATTGTCATTCGATGTCTCAAACAGAAATGGCTGTCAAGATCTTATAAATGGCGCCAATTAAAAACACCATTAACCTCCAATTTTGCCAGGATGGAATGGTGGACTTTTGCCCTTTCCTAGGTAATCTTTTTCACGATTGAGGTTTTGGTGACTTGTTAAGGTATGTCTTAGAACAGAATTTTCACTAAATTGGCGACAGTAATCAGAAGCGAATTTTGATTTACTTTGTACATGGTGCATAACTGACAGGAAGGGTGTAAGTTTACTAAAAAGAACATGCGTGCATCGGACTCACCAACTTGACAAAGCGGGAAGTTATTTTGACGAAACATTTCTGTTGTCATCAGTGAGCAGTTTTAGGACTTTGAGAATTGTCTTGGTCTCGTAGAAAAGACATCCACCCTTCTGTGGGCCAGTTGGTCATGGTTTGAATCCCTTTTTATATTCCATATACCGCATGCTTATAGCAAGACACAGAGAGAGAGAGAGAGAGAGAGACAGAGACAGAAAGACAGAAAGAGAGAGGGAGGGAGATGGGGAGAGCGAAAGAGAGAAAAATATTTAAGATGTTAAAATGTAGAATTCAAGTGTCCACGAAAATTAAATAGGAATGCTGCTTTAGGAGTGGAGGTGTGCATACTTTCTGTTCGCAAATAAATATCGAAACCACGATAAGTTCTGTAAATGTAAGGCATATTTGTTTTAAGACAGGGGGAGGTACGCCCCAATCCCCCATGCTTTCCTGCCGTTCTCTTCACCATACACGACTACGCCAAGTAAGAGATGATGATTGGACATGCAATTAGCATGGGTCACGCACAACAAGTGACGTAGAGCAGGAAATCGGAGTCAAGAGACTGTAGAGGAACCATTGTTTACAGTTCTGCTACTTAGAATTCAAATCACTGGGATACGAGACACCTTTATTCGAGAGAGTGAATCGCACGGCCGGTTAATATTTACGATTTTAGCCCATGAAGAAAAGGATCATTACAATTCTAAGCTGTAAGTTTATCCTTTCTCCTATACAAGGCGCAATATCAAACAGATAAAGGTGACAGATATTCAAATATTAAGTTCTAATTTTGCTACTTAGAATTACAATCACTTAAATGCCAGACACCTTCATTCGAGAGAGTTAATCCCATTGGCATTCTCTAACTTTGGCTTATGAATAGGAGGATCATTGCGATTCTGTGCTGTTAATTGATCTTTTGTCCTATGCAAGATGCAATATCAAATAGATCAAAGATGAAAGATATTTAGCTTTGGTTTGTTACCTAGAATTCTAATCATTCGGAGGCAAGACATCTTTAGTCCAGACAGCGAGTGTCCTTGGCATTCTTTGATTTCATGTCATAAAGATCAATGAAGACGACGATTATTACGGTTCTGTGATATTTCCATATGCCCCAGACATTTGATATCTAACAGATAAAAGGCAATAATGATAATGATAATGTCAGATGGATTCCATCAGTGAAATTCAACTAACCAGCTCCTAAGAAGTCGTCTCTATCAAAAAAGGCGATCATTAGAGTACATGGGGTATCAAAAGTTCAGCAAGACAAAATATATACTGAACAAAATTGAAAATTGCATGTGACATCACACTCATATTTTTGAATAGTTTTGTAAAGCACGAAATATTGATTATCAATGAAAACAGTGACTTTCCCACCATCATCGCTTTCAGCACAGATACACAATATAAATATAACTTAAAGTGATTACATAATGGTAATTTTTTTTTTAAATATATGATCGAGAATGGAATTATAAGAAGAATAACATTAACAATATGATGGTTTTCAATCGAAATCAATGCATTTTGGCTAATTTTCTCATAAAAAGTCAAGAGCTGACCCAAAAATTTGATTATGAGGTATGACGTCAAAGTGGGTACCCAGCTTCGCGCATTGCAGTTGTGCTGCGCGCTAGACTGTACAATATGTATTATACCTTGCGCGCATTTTGGTAGAAGTGCGCGACAAGGTACCCACTTTGACGTCATTTTGACGTCAAAGTGGGTACCCAGTTGAAACTGGGTCACAGCTTTTGGGGGTTTCCTTGGCAACACGACTTTTAAAAGAAACTTTAGGCAGATGATTTTCTGCTAATAAAATCATGCTCTTTTAAATGAACTAACATTGTTTCAGCATTGGGTACCCCCTTTAAGTAATTTGTTATTGGTGTTTTTGCGCACTGATACATTTACCAGATAGCGGTGTGATAAAATACCTACGTCTTATTCTTTCAATTAGCATAGCCAGGAGGCAAGACCATTTTGTTGGGAAAATATATTACAGGCATTGTCGGCACCCTTGACATTTTATCTGTAATTGAGAACAAGTGCTAGGTAAAAATGAGCCTTACTTTATTTTTCTGTCCAACTTTTTCCACATACTAAAAGGCCGGATGCGCCTAAGCGCTGAAGAACTAACGAGGAACATTTTCATTTTCACCACTTCCATTGATTATACCAGAAGTTGACTAAAAACCGTGTAGCAAACGACATTTACCCTCTATCGGAATAATATTCTAAATTAATAGAAGATGCATTTAGTGGAAAGATTTCTCATAACAGTTTTGTGGAATGGTGCTTGAACATTCTGATAAGGCAGCTAGCATGCACAATGTAATCAATAATGGTGACTTAATTCTTGCACAGCGCTCAGGTCCATCACGCTGCGACGTTCATAACCATGATAGTGCTTAAACTATATTACCCTGGTAACTGCTTAGCGACCAAATATGTAACACTCTTGCATATTTGGCCCTCATTTACACCTGGGTGGAGAGTGGCATACGTGGATGAATGTCTTGCCAAAATATATTAGTGCGGGATCAGATTCGAACCCTCTGACTGAGAGTCAAGCAAATGAACCACTATACCACAACACCTCCATAGTACAATTTGGTTGTTTTAAAACCTTTTAATATTAATATACTTATTGTGAATTTTAAACATCTTCTTCAGTCTTATAAGACTTTAATTTCATTAGGTCCGAAACATTCACATTTTATATACGATGAGACAATTAATGTGCTTTATGTGCTCTAACACCATTCATTGCTTGTGATATACATCAGATGTATATAAAGTGTTTTCCAGAGGGACAACGGAATTGATCAGACTTTAAACATGTTAAGCCTGTACGATATATCTGACCCCAAAATTTGAGTATGAGGTATGACGTCAAAGTGGGTACCAGCTTCGCGCATTGCAGTTGTGCTGCGCGCTAGACTGTACAATATGTATTATGTATACGATCCGTCTGCATGCTATCCGATTTTGGAATAAAAATGTTATAACATTTCATGTGAACATTCAAACATGTAAAGTCGTAATGTTCAAAGTTCCAAATAGTCGTATGAATACTAAAATCGAAATCCCGGGCTATCGCAAGCCTCCCTGTAGGAATAAAAGCAAACTCAATTCTGAATCGTAATGACGTCATAGCAATCTTGCGATCGGCTACGATTTGAAGCCGATTTGGCCTTTACTCGGACCAAAAGGTTTGCAGTTAGCCAAAATTTCGATATTAGTATTAATGTCATTATTCCGAACGTCAAATAAGATGACTTTTATTTTTTAAACTTTCATATTTAATGCAGAATGCTAACTGTTCGAAAATCGGGTCGCAGTCGGATTGTATAGTGTGCGGTGGACTTTTAATGTGTAGAACTCATAAAGATGTTATCCTTTTCTTATCATTATATGGGAATTGCCTGTTTATGTGAAGAGGGGTATGCAAACGATGCAAGAGGCTACAATGAAATACAATCCCAAAATTAATCCCATGAATACATAAATCTCATTGGTGAAAAGTCAAGCCGAGGTGGGTGTTTTCCAGGCTTTAAGTCGCAACTTTTTTAATGCAAGAGGCCCCCTGACTTTATACACTCAGACACGTCCCCGGAGCCACCAAAGTAATCATGACCCAAGAGACACAGTACTGCCCTGGCTGTCCATGTACGACACTAACAGGCTTTACCCAGGGTTCATGAAAGCGGAAGCATCCGGGGGGGGGGGGGGGGTCGATCCTGAACACCCACTCTTTTTGACCAAGCAAATTGACGTCATGGACACACCAATTTGGCATTTCGCTCACTTTGAGCACCCTCGGTTCCAAGATCTAAGTTGTTGTTCATACGAAAGAAGAAGAAGGCGTCAAACACTTGTTGCAAAACAGAAGAAATAATAGGCCTGAACACGTAATACGTGTTGAATAATTTGACAAATCGTAAGAGGCGATTACATTGTTGTTGATAGTACCGATATGTGGATGGACGTGAGAGTGATACTTTTAGAGGGAACTATTCCCAAATGTCGGCGGTTTGCACGTCAATTACTTTTCTCATTGTAGTTGATTGTCTCCTATGCGACAAGGGTAGATTTAGTCTTAAGAGCGTTTTGATAAAAAGCATTTCTAAGTTATTTCGCATAATCATCTATCATCAATTTTTTGTCACCTGCTGCTTTACAAAGTAAGAAATACACTTGCAAATTAGATCATAAGTTGTCTAATTTGCAAGTGCCCCTCTTTTCGGGGGGGGATTTCTTGATGTAGCTAGCACGTCACTCTCGGTTTTGTCGGGGGGGGGGGGGGGTACGTGCCCTATCTCCCCTTCCTCCGGACCTGCCTCTGAGGTTGGCTTGTCGAACTATTGTTCTCATCCTTCCTGAAATATGATGATCTACACGTACCTCATGTGTGACATTATTTCCTCAAATAAAAACATTACGCTGGCAGATAAGCTCAGTTCTAAATTCAAATTTTAATCTAAATTCTACATTCATTCTTGTAAATTTAGCAGCAAAACCTCCAATATTTTAGAATTTAAGGCTCAATGTATGAAAGACACAGAGTACTTCTTGTCAAAGAAAAGTGGTGAATTCTCAGAACATTTTTAAAAATGGATGTTTGATATAAGTTTTCCGCGTGTTACTGCTCTGCATTGATATATATTTGATATATATGTTAATGATCTGTTCTGCCTAAATGTGTAAATATTTTTTTCTGAATTATGTGATCTGTGATTTGATTTGATCAATAAAGATTTAAGGAAAAAAAAACAGTTTTAAATATAGATTTCCTAAAATCAGTATCAAAATGTCTTGATTCTGTACTAGGTAAATAGTAATTTCGATTGTCGACAGATGTATATTTCTAGCTTTACCTGCAGTAACTTTAGGTCATTGCCATTTAAATTAGATTACTGTGCAAAATAGTCAGACTGATCAAGGGTATGTTCATTTGATAAGCAGTTAATCCTTAGTTTGCTCAAGGTTTCAGTGCACGTAGGCCAATATCTAGAATGATCCCTGCACAAAATAATGAGCCTCTCCTTGACGGTAATGTATGGATTGAATTGGTAGAATTCATTCGAAGGTATACACACAGGACTACTAGTATTCCCTACACTACGAGATAATGTGGCAAACAGAAATAATTAAGTTTGTCTTCCCTTGCTGATTTTTCAAAACCTTTTTTTATTGCTTAGTTCGATAGTCTTCCAGACAGTTTTCCAGAAAAATAAACCAAAATAACGGGTAAATCTTATTGAAAAAAAAACAAACATAAGGGCAGTCGATGTCCGCCTAATGATTTGATGTATAATCAAATGATTTGCAATCATCATAAAATCATATTTTGTAAGGAGGAGGAAAGTGAAAGATGGCGACTCATGTTCGTTACGCCATGCCAGTAAATAACTATGCGAACGAAAGGCTATGATTAGGATGTTTTCGTTTGATATGTACGAGTTCACAGCACAATTCATGCACGACGATTTAATTAGACCTATTTTGCTTTATTGTGATCCTGACCTTTTCTTCTCCGTACATTCCATTTCATATTAACGAAAAATAAAAGCGAGTATTTTCAAACAATTCATCTTTTCCCATTATCTTATTACAAAAGCAGTCAATCTTTGAGCTAATATCTCTTTGTTGTGCAGTGCGCATATTTATTGATCTTTTCTAGAACATGTTTTCTCTCCATTTACTTTTAATGGTACTTGCCCTTGGAAAAGTCCTCAGTCTGCTTACAACGATGATCTTTGCGTTACACAGTAGAATTTTCATTGGAACGTATTCAGGCAATGTTATTCCTTCCTTTTAAGACGAGGTAGCCAATTCTGTGATGGATATACTGTTTTATATTACTGCTCTACACAAAAAAAAAAACCCACAGTGAAACCTGTTTACAGTGGTCATGCAAGGAAAGCGATACAATTGACAGGTGGCTGCTATAGACGGATTCTCAAACACTTAATGGTTCTCCATGGGAATCAATTTTAGTGACCACAGAAGGAAAGTGGCTGCTATAGAGAGGTAGCCGCAAAGACACGTTTGACAGGTTAACATCTTACATGGATAGGGAAAGGGCAAAGGGCAAATCAAACGACAGAACATTCAAAATACATTATATAAATGTATATGTGAAGCTTAAAGAAAAAAAAAGTGCAATCTAGTTTTAAAGAAAAAAGAAAGGATAAAATATGTTCATGTTCATGGTTTTCTTCACGTTTCTAGATAATTCTGTAGTAGAAAACCCCGGGGGGGGGGGGATATGTCTCATTGAGGCCTGTACATCATCCGCGTAAAATAATCACTTTCTGAAAAGTACCCTAAACGGGGATTAAAGAAGGACCGAAGTAGGAGTGATTTTGATACCCTAAACAGAGAAATGATGTATTTCATCTCCGAATTTTATGCAAGGATTGTATAATAATCTCTTTATTGAATACCATTTTCCCGGATTTTCCTGATTTTGGTACCCTTTTTTTCTGATTTTTCCTGTTTCTGATACCCTTAACTGGATCCCCGGATTCCCCGCCCGGTGCTGAAAAACAACCCCTTTTCTATGTTTTTTACGCGGATGATGTACAGGCTTCAATGAGACATATCCCCCCTCCCCCCCCCCCCCCCCGGATAGAAAACACAAGAAAAAGTAAAACAAGCAGAAATCACATGAAGAGCAAACACAGGGGCCGATGTGATGTAATGGCTTCGTTACAGTGTCACCTGTATTTACGAAAGTTGTTCGAGTGATTGATCATGGCCACTGTCACACCAGAGTGCCTCCAAATCGATTGAAGAACGTGTTGTTTACGTTACACTTGGCACGAATGGCAATGTAATGATCGACTGGATTTCAGATAAACATCCCATTTTACCTTTCTGTCCGCTGTTTCCCTTGACGCCTGATGACTTGAAGCCTGGTCCAGAGTAACTGAAACGTTTTAGAGGCCCCTCTGTTTTTTTTCTCGTTTTGTTCCACTTGGTTTTACATTTCACTTTTTCTCACCCTCAACACACCTAGTACTTCAAGACATCCCTTCTTAGACTGTCGTTAAGTCGACACAGTATCCCCAAGCAGCGTCTTGTTCTATCTTCCACGTTTTACTTCTTTTCATGGAAACGTTTCTCGTGAATTATGATGAAGTGAATTCTGATGCACTACTAAATGTTGAGTTTGGCCCTTTTATATTCCTTTTTTTTTCTTTCTAAATGTGGTGTTTTGAATTATACATTTCGATTTTCGCCTGATTAATGAAGACACTTTTCATATTTCCAAAAATTGCAAATAAATTTTATTTAAAATTCAGCACTTTGTACATTCCTCAAAATGTAAACTTTTCCAGAAGCAGCCTACTCCCCTCTCTCTATCTCTATCTCACACACACCATACGTCCACACAACACACACACAAACCGCACACCCACAATCCCACTCTCTATATCCCCCTCCTCTGTCTTTCTCTCTCACTCCCTCTCCCAGTTCTCTCTTTCTTCCTCTCTCTGTCTCTCTCTCTCTTCCTCTCTCTGTCTCTCTCTCTCGTCGTAAAACTTTAAGATGATCTCACGAAATTAGATTCGGAATGCAATATACGGTTTTATAATGCCACCCCACATTTTATCACCCTCATAATAACCCTGAACTTTCACGTTGTTAGGAAAATCAAGGTTTCCTTGCAATATTTCTATTGCATCAGGGTTATGGTACGGTGATTACTGCATTTGCGCTTTCATGGGCTTTTCATACAAACAAAAGGGTGGGGTGACATGGCTTCCTATCAAAGCAAAAACTCTAAAAAAAATAATCAACATGTTGCTGCTTTCACCATTGGGTACCCCCTTTAAAACACTCTCTTCTCTCTCAGCAGACCCGGCTTGACCAATTCGAGTATTATTATGTTCCCTCTGGTATCCGTTTTGGTCCAGGGGTTCATAATCAATTCAAGGCACACTCAAATTGATCGAACAAATTGATGCTAATCAAATCAAGCCTACCTGGTTTAGTGCAACTGACCTTCCCCCGAGATGGATTTGTGATAATTATTTGAAACCTTGATCAATTCACTTACCTAATGGATTTGTTATTTGATCTTGGAAAAAATGTATTGCTACTTGTATTTTGTATATGGTATAATCCCCGAACAAAGGCAAGTTTAAAGGGAGCCAGTATTTTTGTGGAGGCCTGATTATTGTTGAATTTCGAGGACTGTGCTGTATCAACATGTTCAGAAGGATATATAAACATCCAGGAATATAAGGAATATAAAGGTTTTGAAATATAAGAGGTTATTATAAAGATATCTATGACTGAATTCCGCCATTTGCAAAACCAACCTGGGTATGCTTTTGAATCACACTGATGTCTGAGGGTAAAAAGTCTGGCATCTCCCGTGTCTGTTATATATTTTTTCCTTTTTGTGAAGCACATATGATGCTTTTGAAGTGCATTTTCCAGGGCTTCATTTTCATTCTGCTTACATGTAGGGCCATGCAGCTCAGTTTTTCAAAAGTTACTCAACGGCTTTAGGTACGTGCTGCCGGTTACCACATCCGACATTATTACTCCACACTGGCGGAAATGACAGGCTTGTGTTGCATTAAAACTCATTTTGAGAGCTAAAATGAAAAACTTTATGCCATGTTTCTTGTCGCTGAGTCCTGTGTAAACGAGGAGATCCAGTAAGCCGACAGCCAACGAGTACTACAATAGAGCGGCCTTCGGAACAGTTGTCATAATTCTGCGAGAGTCACCGTCGGTCTCTTTTGCCCTTGCTAGCTTGTCATGGGGCATCGTATTTCGTCTTAAATCTTTTCCTTATTAATATTAGATTTTCTTTTCACAACTATTTTATAAAAAAAAAAAACATTGACAGAGTATTATCCAAAACTATCTCGAATTATGATAACTTACCGCCAATCTGTCACTGAACTTGCTTAATTTTGAGTAAGCATTGTACTTGAATAATACAGTAAGTTAGTATTTCCACCCATTGAAATTCAAGCTATATTTCGTATGAACAAGTACCATGCCATCCTTATCACCCCGAGGCATGTTAATGCTCCACCAGCAATGCTTTCCAGCATCACGTGACCTTTTACTTCGGACACGTTTCACGCTATCATGTCCAGAGAATAAGAAAGCTCCAACAAAAAGCGTCCCAATATCTTTAATAAAGGATGGATCAAACTATTCATGCCTGTCGGTTCGCGTCACAGAATTACTGTCGAGATGGAATTTCAATATTCGTTGTCACTCTGTCCCAGTTTTGCAAGAGACGCCAGACCCATGCGTGGCGGACAAGGAGGCTGGTATCCTTTTACTGTCATAACTAATTCCAAGGAAACAGTCGCTCATTAAGTTTAACACAAAAGTGCCGAAGGCATCAGGTGAATCTAGGCCGTCTTTTACTTGATGAAACAAATCAGAAAGCCTGTCCGTCTGACTCCTTATGCACAATTTTGATAACGCATGCGTTCTTCACAAATAAAGAATGTGGTGCCTGCAAAAACACATACATGGATAAAGCCATTAAAAAGGTGTGGGTGTGTTGAGGAATGAGTGTCATCATGAGATGAAAAGCTAAACTGTACAGAAGGGGAGAAATTATTTGATTAAATCGTCTGTTTACAGCCAAAAGGGCGTTAACTATGATACGAATAAAAATCCTTCTGGTTGCAAACAAACGAAATATATCAAATGGAAATGCAGAAGATTATCAAAGCTTCTAAGAAATGCAATACAAAGAGAGAAGGAATAGAAAACTATAATATTGAATATATACTCATCAAAATGATACAGCATCAGTGATCAAACATTCAAATTGAAGAACGTATTTGTCTTGCAGGTATGACATGCATGAATAGTATTAAAATTATACTCTGCTTGAACTTATAGTTTTATTGGTATATTTCACAGTAATACTGAATTTAGGTGACAATAGGGCTTCAGATTATAGACTTTAATAGGACTCCTTTGCTTTGACAATGTTTGAGACAAACATTAATATATCAGATTTTTTCCGCATAAACAAAACAAATTATACTCATTTCCTGTCTCAAATGCCTATAAATGGTTATTTATCAACTGTTGAGAAAAAAATATATTTATATGTACACCATTCCTTATTTTTCCTGAACTGAAACATCAAACCTTCATACTAATAGAAGTGATCCCATTTGATTTTCACGACACCCTTTATTTTTTTTTCATGAAAATGTATGGTTATACACCTTCATGATAATCGGTATGGGGTAAAGGCCAAAACAATTTTTCAATCCCAAAGATTCAATAGAGTGCGACAAAGGATCTAAATAAGTGGAGCATGCAATACCTGATATTGCTTTGGAAACTATCAAAGGTTGCTCCGTCTTATTCTTAGAAACCTCTTGCGTTCATTATTTTTACCAGAACCAATGTTTTCCATAGTTTCTGATTTAATCCCCAAATTGCGCTTTTTGGTTATTTCATTCTCTTCTCTCATTTTCCTGTATTCCTTCACCAATTTCAATAATCCCTCAATCTCTCTACTTGAGCTTCATGAAACATTTTAGTACCAGACGTCTGCACAGCATGATTCTATAAAGGTTAAGCGTTTCTAAATTATTTGTTCCGCTCAACCATCCTACGATGAAATTGGCAATTTTCACCCACGAATGAGAAAGCCGTATGAAAAAAAAAATGTTCTCGTTGCCTGTGCGTAGGCTTAGTTTTTTTCCCATTAATGATTGCAGTTCTCTTTGATGCATTGTCCATGCATGTACAAAACGTGGGTTTAACGTACTTTTTCTTTCGCCTTATGTTATTCTCCCAGGTCATAGTTAAATCAAGTTTAAAAGTGAAAAAAATTGAAATGAAATTTGTTCTTTAACACCCAAAAGAACTTATGCAGAAGTTCTAAATCTCTTCACAGCTCTATATTACATCATTCCAATAACATCAGACCTAAAGCGGAAGTGTTAAAAACCACATTGTCCACAAACGAGGTGGTAATGCAAGAAATGATGAAAACCGACCTAATCAACGTGAAAAATTATCATGAGTGACTGGTTGCACATGCACCTGCAAAGTGAGGAGAAAACCGCGAATTCGTCAAGTACTAACATGAGCCCTTCAAGGTATAAAACATTGAATGGTGATCATGAGGTTTAATAGTGATGGAAAGAAATGTTCACAGAATCAACCACATCGCCAGTTTAGGACTACAAATGAATTGTATCTGACAAAAGTTGGTATGAAACAAATTAGCAAAGTAATGAGGAAAGAAAAAGGAAAAGATCGAGCTTCAAGCTACGATTACGAGACGACCACTAGAACACGTACTTCCACATTATTTTGCACGTGCGTGCTTTCTAGTTGAAATACCAGGATATCTTATTTCTTTTTTTAGTAAATTCTGCCGGTCCAGAAAGCCATCTGCAACATGATACTAGCATATTTTATTTCTTTCTTTAGTAAATTCTACAGGTCCAGACAATCCATCTGCAACATGATAACGAAGGTTGGGATTGATTTAAAGCAGTTTGTTTGTATCTACAGTTTAATACCAAATTCGAAGACAGAGGATAATAAACGTCCATAAATGAAACTGAGAGAAACCATTTGCATTTTAAGTAGCAGTGCATTGCAGTTGGTAATGGCACTGACATTTTCGGGGTTTTGCTAGTGAAAAGAAATGTCAGACTCGGCCATTGAGCCATAAAGGTTTAGAAGTACTTGAGAGTGTTTTGTCATTGAACGCCCAACGTGTAAACACAATTCTAAGAAGTGATTTGGGTGGAATTCCCTTGGCGTTTGATAATTATTGGTTTCACTGATTCATTATGATACCAGACACTTTAATTTGGAAAGAGTAGAAGCAAAATAATCAATATGAATTTTTAAGCTGTGGTAAGGGTATGTCATGTTTAGAATTTTTGAATCATGCTGTTAAGCATGTTTAAACTGAGCATATACAAAATCAGAAAACCTCATTTATATGGGAAGTGTAGAGTAACTCATTAAAGTTAATAGGATTGACATTTCAGTTCGGTAATTTAGGAACTGATTATACCCTCTTGAGTATTCTCTACTCTCAAAAACCCTCTGATAGAATGATAGTATAAACAAACTATATTTTCTCTATGTTCTTGAGCGAGTGAGGGCCTGTGGGCGTGCACACACATTATGTGCGTGTTTGTGCGGTAAAAAGATGGATGTAATATATCTTAGCAGACTGCTTTTGATCAAATATCGCCCCATTATTTCTAGAAAGCATACACGTCAAAGGTAAAATCTTAAAACATAGTTTACGATGAAAATGTCAATTTGTATGTGCAAAACTGATAAGAAGTAAAGTAAAAGTAAGGGAAGGGAAGACAGTAAAACGAAAATATGGGATATAGGGAAAACAATGATAAGATGTAGTGTCATAATCATTTTACCATTCGAATTCCACAATCCATTATTAGGTTATTCATTTAGTTTTCCTGCTTTCACGACTAACGAATTGGAGAAAATAACAAGTCCATATCTCCATTAGATAAGAATGTAGCAATTTTCTCTTAAAGCAATATACCAATGCCAAAAGTTTGGAAATCGTTGCTAATAAACGTATTTGAAAGCGGAAGTCAACCTGCACATATATATTTTTTATAAGATCGATAAAACCCGTAAATAAAAAATGAGGTATCGGTGAAAAAGGATGAGTCCACATTTTATGATTTTTTTTAGGGCTTTCGAAGGGATGGCTTAGATCAGTGCTGCTTTCATCAAGTAGCGTTACCATATTTTAGCAGACCAGAAAAATAAGCTTTTAATAAATGTACATCGCAAACGAAAACTCTACACCTCGATGGCTACCCCGGGGGTAGAGTGTCTTGTGTCTATTGTATTTTCTTTCCTTGCTCGATGTGAGATTGGCATAAGAGAAATAACAAGAAACAGGGATAGGCGAGGAAAACATAGAAGAATGCTTCGATTCGTGACAAAATAACTGATATTGTTTTTTAATACATAATTTCTAGGGCACTTTGTCAGACATTCGTCCTACTTTTGGCTTAATCATGCTAATGATTTGGGTATATGCTCAGTGTCGGTAATGTGACGCGATATGTAATATTTGTGTCTTTATGATACCGTGAATTTGATAAAACTTTTGACTCGGATGTTTACACAATAACTTCTTCATATATGATCGCTTCAGGTGACGGGGTTTTTTTTTCTTAGACCTTGATCGTACGTGAAACATTCTCACACAGTTGTCAGAGTTCAGTCCTGATGAGTAAAGTTTGTAATCAGCAAGATAGCATGCAATTTACGCCGATAGCATTTACTATTTCATTACTGTGATGAATTCAATTGTACTTATACTAGACTTACCAAAATTGGTTTCATTTATAGAACGTGATGATTAGAAATTGATACCTGTATATTTCCTTACAGTTATCACACTTTGATCAAGAGAGCTGTTTCTTTTTCAGCAAAAACGTTACAAACAACATCTCCCAAGGACCGACTTATTAAATTTACCGGAAATGTTGCTTGGATTTCAAGTAGATGGTAACTCATCCATCGCTTGCTCCAGACTCGCCGTTGCTTAAACTGTTAGCGAACCGACTACAGAGGAAAAAAATCCTGAATTCTTAGATAAGATTGAATGATTGATTTCACCCCAGAACATGGTAAAAGATAAATTATTTCAATATTAGCAACACTAACATCAATAACAACAACAAGACAACATCAACAATAACAACCCTAGTAACTCTTCGATCAGCTTAAGAAAATGTCTCCTCCATGCAGTGATGTCACAAGACCATGTCCGTGAGCTGCATGTATTGTCGAAGAAATATACATTATGCTTCCAGTCATTGATTGTTGATGCAACAATGATGTAGACAGTCCTCAAGTCAAAGAAATACTTTCGAATCAATAAACTGAGATGTTATTCATGAAAACGGCTCGAGAAAAAGTGTAATATACATTAGCACGTGTAAATGTTGGCAGTCGACATTAGAACATTTGAACTTTAACTCAGATCAAGTCTGCTCCATTAGGCACTTTTCCACACAGAGTAAACACACTTAAGATGTAAACGGGTCTTTCCACGGGTCATGTCCAGTGGGCCACTCCGCAGGACGTCTCCCATGACATCAGCAAGACAGAATACGGGCATCTAAAAATGCAGTATTGATCTGAATATATATTTTTCCACTTTCATGGACAAACGAGAATCTACAATGTCTTATTTCTAAGAAATGAGAGATGCTCCAGATATAATTTCTTGGTTATCATTCCACTTTAGCTGATTTTATAGTTGTAACATCGCCGCGTAGTGTCAATGAACAACGCTAATCAAATAAGGAATCAGATATGCTGATGATAAGTTCCAAAGTAAATACCTGCATGAAATTCTTATTATATTTTCCTTCAGTTCATCGAGTTGAATGATATCATATTGCCTGCGGACAGAACTAGGCTTTTTGTAACGTTTGAAAACTTTAATCATGTTTGTTGTTTCAGGGTGGAGGTGTTCCATTATTTGGGCCAATGCTATATCGATTTCACCAAAGAAATTCAATTATTATAGACCCAAATATTTGAAAGGAGGCCAGATAAACTGGACTGTCCTGAAACTTATAATGAGAACATAAATCTCAAAGGGGATAATGGGTAATTTAAAAAAAAAAGTTTTACAAAACTGCTGAATTTAATTCACCCTAAAAATCAAAATGTTAAATCACCATTTAAAAGGGCCGAGGAATGACTTCATTTTCAAAATGGTAGATGAACACTTTGAACATGCTAGATTCAACACTGGATTCAAAATATTAAATTACTATTCATAAATGTTGAATCCAGCATGTTCAAAGTGTTCTTCTACCATTTGAAAATGAAGTCACTTCTCAGCCCGTTTATATAATGATTTATTATTTAGTTTTTAGAGTATGAGTATTTCAAAAAGCCATTTGAAGGACATCGATAAAATGAATGCGCTCAACTGTTCTCTTCACTCATCTTGAAAAGGAAAAAAAATGAAGGAGAAAAAAAACGTGTTCGAATGTATAATTACCTAACGTGCAACAAAAGTTTGTCTCATTATGATTTGCTAAATTCCTTAATATGCTCAATGCTGAAAGTCCACAGATTAATGCAAGTTCATATTGAAAAGGGCCCCATATAAATTAGCTTAGCTGAAAAAGGCACCTGAAACCATAAACAGAGGCTCAGTTAAATGCGTTTTTGGAAATCATACTTAATTGTAAGTTTTAAAATGTGATTTCAAAGTGCGTTGACGTCTTTTGCAGATAATGTATGTGGAAGATGAAAACTGCAACCAACTAATCAACCAACAACGAATCTGGTATAACTGGTAAAACTATACATGAATCAACCAAACACAACTCCCTTTCCATGAAAACAGTTTAACATTACATCATTATATGATTAATTATGCAGGTTTCGTTTCGTTTCGTTTCGTTTCGGTTTATTTCCACAATAACAGCAAAGATAAATCATTTTACAACAGCAATGTGAGTATAGAATAAATTAACAATTAGAAATATTGAAATAGTTTACAAAGGTCCAGTACACAGATATATTTATAATTGAATTTTAGAAAGTTCAGTTTTAACTTAAATGCTAGCTGTATATTGTGGGGAAACCTTGGAAAGCGGATCTTGTAATTCAGGTTCCCCAGAATAATATTACAGTATCATTAATTAATGAAAAGGGCATAAAAAGGTCACTCTACATCCGTAGAACTGCCATACACTTCGATTTATCTAACATATCAGTCGGAATTAGAAAAGAATTCCTGCCCAAATGTTCTGTGATGAGCTTTACAGCTTATCCACCCCTCTATGATCATCATGGCATCCGTTACCACCATATCTTCCCCTCCTTTGCCATATCTATTGTGCACGCATGAGAGGTGATATATATTTGGAAGGGCACAAATGTAGGTTACATCTGACTGTTGGTTGCGATATATATATATCAGTTCAAAAATTCATCGCATTAAAGCGGGTTTGTTTTCTCTCTGTCTTGAAAATGTGATCGATCACTTTCAGATGGCGATTATTATATTCGCTCTGTTCGTCTGATTTGATTCCATCAAATATTCAATGCATTTGAATTGAAATGTGAAAGGAAAGCGAACGCAATGAAGGATAAGCAAAATAAGATAGATTGAAAAGAAATTGAAAAGTCGCAAGAGGTAAGGTAATAGACTGGAACTGACGAAATGTTGGGAGAAAGGATAAAAGGTAAAATGCATAAAAGAAATGTTAGGAAAATAAAGACAACTGAATCAAGAAAAAGGGCATGGAACGAGAATTTATCGGTAATAAGAAGAATCGAAGGTACTGTGCATAGAATTACAATCATGTAAATAAAAATCTCGGTTAAGCTGTAATATGCATCGTAATACACGGAGCACCTCGGACTGTGAGAAAGGAGATGATCTAGGGGAGAAAAAAGATATCCAGCGGCGGTGTACTTTTTCATACACTGCATGGCCTGAGAGGAATAAAAGGGAGCTTCGAATAACGGCTGCTGATAAATAGCTCCGAGGATTGAAACAAGGTAATTTTTAATGACCATCGTTATCGTGTTTTTTGTCTCATCTCGTTGCTGTTTATGGGCTCCAAGCAAATTTACATTGCCTTCAGTGCTAATTAGATAGTGTCCTGCATGTCAAAGTATTTGATTTTAAAGATGACTTACATAAAGAGCTCTTTTGGGGGAAAAGCACTTGTAAATAGGTCGATCGACATTCCCATTAATCTAACTTTACTCGTTTATTAAAAAGTGACATCAGCTGCGTTGGTGTAATATTGTGGTCCTCTTACTTAAGGCGTCGAAGATTTAAACTTCATTAAAATAATTTACGCTACCTATTTTTTGTCATAGTTTTCATGCCGGTGTCCAGGGGACCGTTTCAATGAAGAGTTTTGTCGTTGATTTTCACTGACAACTGTTATAAGCTACTGAAAATCCTCGCATCTGATTGGCTGAGAGGCAAATTAATCAGTGGAAAATCACCGACAAGACTCTTCATGAAACGCTCCCCAGGTCCACCCGCAGCACAGTTGTTTAAAATTATTAGGTTTGTGTAAATCTGAACCAGCCAAACCAGCGGTTAACACTTCCCCTTATGTTTTGAATACAAAAGGTAAACTAACATTTCGTAGAGTTCATATTTTAAACAAACCAAATGATTATTAAACTGTTCTGGTGAGTAGCCCCCTTTCTAAACATAGGTAGAGTGAGGTGTGTGTGTGGGTGTGTGTGTGGTGTGTGTTGTGTGTGGTGTGTTGCGAGGGGTGCGCGTGCGCGTGTGTGTGAGAGAGAGAGAGAAGATGTGAAACTGCTTTTCGCAGAAGAATGCTCTTCTTTAGACATGACATTTTTAAAATGGAATTTAGTACATTTTTATTGAATAACTGTAGAATGAAAGAATTCAACTCAGAACTTTAGTCAAGGTAACAATTTCAAGAGCCCTTTGGCAGTGCATTGCAGATGCTACATCATGTGATAAGGTTTTATAAATCCAGTCTCAACAATTATTGTCTATATTACATTTTTATTGCTCAAGTTACTACTCAAGCCGTTGAATACGAATTCCGCATTCTATAGTGTTTAATACAGGAGCCAAGCGGTTGCAGGAGTAACAATAAATTATCGTAAAATGATGTTACAGTCACCAAAACAACCATCATTCCTGTGGTAATGAAATTAATCTTCCTGACATAGTATATTTGGCATTATGGCCGTGAAAAAGAATAAAGTGGACTATAAGAGTTAGATTTAAACTGGTTATTATAAAAAGTAATAGTCAACAACTTATATCATGTGCTACACCTGCAGAAATCTCATATGCTATGTATTCAAAAGATGAAACTCCCTTCTTGCATGCTTCCTTCATATCCCACCCAAACCCCTCACACTTCCTCGGTGCTGTTTAATGAAACCTGCTTCCTTTTCTAGGCATTATTCTCTGGGTCATTTACTCCGCCATTTCTCAGTAGAACAACATGGGAGCGCATGCGAATGACACGACAGATCAGTCAGGATTTGCCAAAGACAGTGGCCGAAGGGTGAATGAATTCATGCCGAAATTTGAAGAGCTGCGACACAATCATGAAAAACACCGGCCTACCCTATCAGCCCCCCTGCTAGCGATAGGTTCATGACGAACTAATTTAACTTAAATGACTCGGTTGGAACAAGAGAGAAGCTTAGCAAACATTCAGGGTTTTTATTATATACGATTGCATCTTTAAAGACCTTGAGACAAAAACACGAGGGCTTTGATTTTTCCATGTAATGAAGCTATTCTAACCCAGGCAGAAGCAATGATCAGGGGATGGAATTGGTCGTAGCGGAAGAAATCGACATTTTCAGCAATATTGAGTACTCTCAGGGCAAGGGTTGATGGAGGGATAAAAGGAAGATACAGGAGATAAAGGCCTTGAGGTTAAATCCGATGAAATATGTTGTTTCTGGGGTAAAGATTTGAACTCAAGATTTTCCGTTGAAAGTCAAATAGATGAAGTAATGCAAACACCAAGATGTAAATTTCTCCAAAACATTTTTGAACACACCAGCAACAACAACAACAACTATAACACGCATACTGGTATAGAATGGTAGCAT
>CM057151.1:22587009-22667951 GCA_029962745.1 Echinometra lucunter
CATAAGGGCACGAAGGGTGGGGCATAAACACAGAAACAGAGGGATGAGGAGGGAGTAAGGGGAAGAGGATGAGAAAATAGGGATAAAAGCCAGGAAGGATGAATCGAGATTAACAACAACAATCCAAAGCAATTTCTGAAATGTTGTTACTCCTCGTTGTACACTAAACCCGAGAAAGGGTCTATGGAAAAAGCATGTTATATTGAAATCAAATCTTGCTCAGCGAGTAATTACGTCTTAATACAAACATAATTAGCTTGGGAAAAAAAAACAAATCAGTATTATGATATTCTTCATTCTCGGTGAGGTGATTACTTAGGTGATTCAACAGCGCTATATTCGCTATGTCCTGTTCATCCAATGTATTTCATTATGTAATTTTGGAAAATCTAATCTCCCATGTATTCTATACGAACATATTAACACCAGAGCGAGCGCAAATATTATTTAATAAATGCATCAATAATGGCCCAGCAATTATTATCCTATCACTAGCATGATGATCATTAAGCAGAAATACTGCATACATAGAGGAGAAAAAAAATATGGAGTATGTCATCAGTTTTATGACATGTATAAGAAACATATAGGTCACAAGGGATGGGAGTATAGGATTTCATATTATACAAAATTATGTTCCACGTTCGATAAATGACAAACATGACATATTGGAGACAATCTATCTTCATTAGAACGAAATGAGATAAAATCATGTAAGCAAAATATAGCTGACACCGATTTTATAATGCGTAATATGACAAATTGATTTGATATAGAAAAACTGCATCCCTCATATTTGAGTTGAAACTCAGAGAGCCTTAGCCTTAAGGCTCATTTTCCATGCCTTTGCCTAGGATTTAGATCACTTGGCATTCATAATCTCTAGAAATTCTGGGCATTTTCAAAGCATAAAGGAAATTAAATTTTCAATTTTTTCTTATTAGTTTGGTTGCTATGGGCAATAACTTCTGCTATAAAGCTAGTACAAGTTTCAGCTAAACAACAAATTCAGGATACCGTACTACCTCCATGTCAAATCTGCATGTATCCAAGTTTCTGAAATGTTCAGTGAATTTTTGTAACAGACGATGCTTTAAAAAATGATGGTTTAACAGGCTGTTGGAAAAACAAGGCAACCGCAAACCTTGTGACTAAATCTTTGGAAGTGTTTTAAACACTTTTTACGGTATTACATTTCTTCTAGTCATCTCTTTACTTAGGGGTGCAGAGAACTCTGATGCCTTGTTGTTTTATTCAAGACTCAACCAAAGTGCCCTTGTTGTAGCTCCCATCGAAAGGTTAAGCCAAGTATAGCTTTTGACTGTCTCCCCCTCGCCCTCCCCCCGCCGGGTAAACAATGTCCCTTCTAAATCTCTCGTGACATTGGATAAGTGAAGTTGTGATAAAGCTGCCCCTTTTAAACTGATGTGCCCTTATTTTATTAATGGGCAAAAAACTCTCTAACAATCACGTCTGCAGATCATAATTAAAGAAACTCTACTGAAACTTTAATCGAACTCGTAGAGGTGTATACATAGATCTAAGCAAGTTCACAAAGTTTTATTTTAGTTGTGGAGTAGGACAGTTTGCGTGTGTGAGTGTGTGGTATCCGTGTGTGTGTTGGTGTGTGTGTGTGTGTGTGAGAGAGAGGAGGGGGTGTATTCTACCAGTTATCGAAACAGACTTCCATGAGGCAGGATAATTATAAACGTGGGTTTTAAATGAAATAACCTTTGTGAAACTATAAATTAAGAGCACGACCCAGACAATTAGAAGCATGCACTAATGGGATCGAATGAATCTTAAGTATAGTAGAGTTTTGTTGATTATGTTCTGCAGGCGTGATTGTCAAAGAGTTTTGTTTGGATTACATTGTTCGAGAAATTGATTATCATCAGGCATGGTCAGAGAAGGACATGATATATTGGTATAAGGTAATGAAACAAAGACCTAATTTTCGTTTTACCGAATTGCTATAAAGACCATTTACAAATAAATACTTGGCAAACCTGAAGTACTTTGTGAGTGTCTAGAATGTATAAAATCATCTTTCAAATGTTTGCTTGGTATTCTATATCTTAACGAATGAAGAGCTTATTTTCAAAAGGCGCTAAATCAATGTTCACAGAAACCAAAGTTTTAGCACGACGGGATGATTGTTTCATATGCGCTTTATTGTGACTAATTGAAATCAAAAGTATTTTACAAATGAAGAAAAAACATGGGTAAAAAATATGCTTTTTCCTTGTGGGTTTGAATCCACTTTGAGTAAACTAAGGATTCTCATTCAAGCCATTTTCCTTCTTCGAAACATCAAAGTTTCACTGTTGGAAGTACCTACATTCGACATCTAACAAATGAGAATGAAAGAAATCTTGCAAGAGTAGGAAGGTTTTTCAAAAGCATATTTCATATTTTTCATTTCTGCGGATAAAGAGCCTTCTGGAAATATTTTTCAGCAACACTGGAGGTCATATAAGAAAAATATAGAGAATTCTAGAAAAAAAAAAAACTCATGCAGGATTTTGTTTGTACTTCCAACTGTGAAAAAATTTTATTTTGATTTTTCGAAGAAGAAAAATGATTTAATCTCTGATTTTATTAGAAATCGCCCAAAAGTGGATTTAGCGCCTTATGGAAATAAGCTCTTCAAAGAAACATTTTAAAAAATAACACACCCGCACCCGCACAGAACTAACTCTGTGAGTTCTGTGCTGGCTCTGTATATTTTGCGAGCGCGTAGAGTTGCGTCGACTAGTCACTCACAGATTGTGCTCTGTTATCTTCATAAAAGTGATATTTGATAATTTGGTATTAAGGTTATATTAAAGTCATATCATTTTGATACATCATGGCGACATGAAATCTGCAAAACATACAGCAAATTATTTTCCCCATATTAAGTACCTTTGAAGCTTAAAATGTGATTGGGGATGAATGTTATAAAAGCGGACGTTTTGTAATGCATTATATGCTTTGTGGTGCGTCCTTTTTGTCCACACAGGCTATACGGTACAGTCATAACCGTAAAAAGCTGAATACATGAATAACAACGCATGGTTTATAAAAAAAAATCAAACCAAGTGAAAGAAAGTGTCACGATAACATTGGGAACTATCATGAGCTACTGAATACCAACTTTTCTCTTGCAGCTGTGCATAATTCCACGCCATCGATCTTAAGATGCAGTTTACTGAAGAAAGTAGATGAAGGTAGACGGATTTTAGGATAAACGAATACGCCTCATCGATCCTGGGTTGCATTAAGGGAAGTAGAAGATAGAAGTAGCCGGATTTAAGGATGAACGAAATATGCAGGGAAAATAACATATTTTGTTCGAATCGCATATCCTCCCACTGTCATCATCATATCTATTTTCTATTCATACATTCTGGCTTTTGTTTAAAAAAAATAAAATCTGCTCTGCATAAATATTATCTAAATAGCATCGATAATGCAATTAATGATAATTATGATGATGCTGCTGCTGCTGATGATAATGAAAATAATGATGATTATAACGATAATGATAACAATGATAAAAACAACTGTAGTAATAATAGTAATGGTAATAATAAGGATAATAGTGATAATGATAATGATACTACTATACTACTACTACTACTACTACTACTACTACTAAATAATAATGACAATAATGATGATAGTAATAACAATGACGATGATAATGGTAATAATAATGATGATAATAATGATAATGATTTTACTTCTTTTTCTGCTTCTTCTTCTTCTACTACTACTACTACTACTACTACTAACACTACTAAGTAATAATAATAATAGTAATAACAATGATGATAATGATAATGATAATAAGACTGGAAATATAGATAAATAGATAGATAGATGGAAAGAGGGAGACAGAAATGAGAGAGAGAGAGAGAGAGAGAGAGAGAGAGAGTGTGTGTGTGTGTGTCAGGGACGTCGCTAGACTATTTTCAATGGGGGGGGGGGGGGTGTAGAGGCCAGATTGCCGACAAATAATGCCACCGATTGCCGACGACCAACGTCGATAAATTCAACCGTATAAAGCCCATTGAGGCATGCTGAATTGTGCACCTCTATCATATTTTCCTTTTGAATTATATTTTGTTCACCTCACTTGCCGAATGTGTTTGTTTTCCGAAAACATGCTGTATCTAAATATAATACAAGCGAGCGCAGCGAGCGAGGAAAAAATATACACTCTCTTACGTACTTAAGTGATAGTTCTTCATCAAACTACATGGTGGGCTTAAAGATATCTAAATTGATTATATTTGGTCACCTCTCTGGCCTGATTCATTCGGTTTCAAAGACCATCCTAAATCTTAATATTATACGAGCTAGCGCAGCGAGGAAAAAATCTATTTTTCATGGTAGAAGTGACAATTCTTTATCAAAATACACGATGGTATTAACTATAAGATATCTAACTTATACAGGTACATCTGGTCACCTCACTTGTCGAATTCGTTTGCTTTCCCCAATCCATCTTGTATCTGAATATTGTACGAGCGAGCGTAGCGAGCGAGGAAAAATACATATTTACTCCTTTGCATGATAGAAGTGAAAGTTCTTCATAAAAAAATGCATGATGGGCCTTTTTGATATCTTGATTTTGGTCATTTCTATCTAATTCATTTGCTTTCAAAGACTATCCTGTATCTAAATATTATACGAGCGAGCGCAGCGAGCGAGGAGAAATATATATACTCTATTTTATGGTAGGTGATAATTCTTCATCAATATACACGATGGGCCTATAGCTTGCAAAATTTGTTTGCTTTCCCCAGTCCATCTTGTATCTGAATATTATACGAGCGAGCGTAGCGACCGAGGAAAATTCATAATCCTTTTCATGGTAGAAGTGAAAGTTCTTCATCAAAATACACGATTGGTACCTATTTTGATATATTTGGTCACATCTCCTACCTAATTTATTTGCTTTTAAGACCATCCCATATCTAAATATTACACGAGCGAGCGCAGCGAGCGAGGAAAATATATATACTCTTTTTATGGTAGAAGTGATAATTCTTCATCAAAATACATGATGGGCCTAAAGATATCTAGATTATATAGTGTTCATCTCACTAGCCGAATGTGTTTGCTTTCCGAAAACTTCCTGTATCTGAATATAATACGAGCGAGCGCAGCGAGCTAGGAAAAATATACATACTCTTTTTATGGTAGAAGTAATACTTCTTCATCAAAATACATGATGGGCCTAAAGATATCTAGATTATATAGTGTTCATCTCACTAGCCGAATGTGTTTGCTTTCCGAAAACATCCTGTATCTAAATATAATACAAGCGAGCGCAGCGAGGAAGGAAAAATATACACTCTCTTTCGTGGTACCAGTATTATTTCGTCGTCAAAATGCACAAGTAAATAAGCCGAATATGACTCTATTTGGGCACCTTACTCCTCTTTTTTCCTTTTTTTTTCCTCCTTCCTCTTCCCTCTCCTTTCTCTCTCTCTCTCTCTCTCTCTCTCTCTATCTCCCTTTTTTTTGCCGACAGCGATCGTGAATTTGCCGACAAGAATTTTGAGTGGGGGGTGTCACACCCCCCACACCCCCCCCCCCTTTAGCGTCGCCCGTGGTGTGTGTGTGTGTGTTACGATATCAAATCAAAGGTTTTTTTTTTTTTTTTTTTTTTACTGTTGTTCAGAATACAACAGGAAATGCAACGATGAAAATCAAATGCTACGACTTATAGTAAAGAAGACTGGGAGATAAATTGTCCACTGTACTGAGTTATAATATATTCCAGGGTAATTCCCAGTTAATCCCAAAGTCCACGACCATTTCAAAGACGAAGTCGATGGCGAGTCAAAGACGATGTCGAAATGTTGAAGATCAAATTGGGATTAATGCCCACGATGATTTCGAAGACGAAGTCGATGACAATGTCAAAGGCGATTTTGAAATGACGTAAGGAAAGATGTCCGAAATAATGTCCACTTCATTGTCCAAGTCGGGGTTGAAAGCGTGCTCCACACGTTGATAATATAATCTAATGGTGATTTATACCTGAGAATTTTCACACAGCAAAGTTCTGTGTAAATACTGCATGAACTGGAAAAATTCTAAGACAGTCTGAGAAAACTCCCAGCTTAAATAAAAATCTATCATTTATCTAGAATACTCTTGAAATATCCTTTCCTTTCTGGACGAAAACAAAATCTAGACTCTTCCCTACTATAGATAGATAGATAGGTAAATGGTATTTATTGATTCAATTTCATGTATCGCTGTTACAAGTAACTGAATTGCACATGAATACAATTGATGTAAGAAACAAGTATACATTTTAAGAAATATCAAGATACAATCAACATGATCAATAAAATATGAATATTTCATGTATACTATGCCAGACTGTAAAAAAGATTAACATTCTTTTCTTATTACATTACATATAAGCTGTCCAGACTCTGTTATGAATAGACTACTATTCTGAGTTCAATACAAGGTCAAGTGAAATCTACACAACATACCAGAAATTTCACAGGTATTCAATTAGCTTTCACCTGCATCCAATTATGCGTACAGCTTAAAACAGAAACTGTTACTATTTATATAAATGAAATTGTATAACAAGACTTATAAATGATCTAGAATGTTCTTCTTCTGGATGTTTAATGATTACTATGATTCTTTGTGTTTTATATATTACAACAAACTATGAATAATGATTTCTATTCAAGAAATTTCTATACATAAATGAAACCAGAAAAACTTTCCAGTAGAAGTGTAAGAAGACTTATAAACTGATTACTGATCTAGAATGTTCTTAAGATGTTTAATGATTACTATGATTCTTTGTGTTTTACAACAAACTATGAATAATGACTTCTCTTCAGGAAATTTCTGTACATAAAGGAAACTGGAAATAACTTCCTTCCAGAAGATTCTTCAATCATATAACAAGGGAGAGAGAGGAAGAGATAGGACAGGATAGGAAATTTTCAAATGTCAATTCATTGATTTCCCAGTGAAAATCGAAACAATAGATGTTTGCATTACTCCACCAGAGTGATAAAGAAACAGCTCTTTCCTCTTTGTTTTATTGAGAGATGAACTAAAATGCCTATAGTATTAGAACACATCTCTGTTGTTTCACTTGTGTAATGAAAATCAATGCTTTGACATTTAAAATGTCCTCAAGATCCTCTATGTGTATCTTTTATTACACCATCGGTTCAAAAGAAGTTCAGAGTGTGGGCCCACACATCTGGGCAATTTTCCATAAAATGCCTAACAAGAAAATAAAATCAATTCAGCTAGTAAAAACGTGTTTGTCAAACTGTTCCCGGAGAAATATGTTTAACTAATTTACCATCTTTGAATTTCTTTGTCGGGCAATAATTAATGATATTAATGAAATCCCACCGGTAGTCATGTCACGTAAAATGTCACGACAAGAAGGTAATATTAACAGTACCTCCTTGGTTACAATGATATGTCAGCGCTCACATTCTCTCAATAAACTCCTGACATTAATCTGATCAAACATAACAAATAGTTCTTACATAGATATTTTGGTAATGACGGATATATGCAGGAAAGTCGAAGGAGGCAGAGTGCAAAAAATAAACCAAAGGGTAAGAGAGAGAGAGAAGAGAGAGAGAAAGAAAGAAAGGGGAGGGAGAGGGGTGATAGAGAGTGGCGCTGAGGCAGTAGGAAAACTATTCTTTTTCGTATGATCATGATGATAGGTACTTAAAACATAAAGAGGGGATTAGAGAAGTACAGAAGATACGGCAGACAATAATAAAATTCAGATGAATGAGTACGGGAGAGAGAGGAAGAGAAAGAAAAGAGAGTAATGAAGAAAGGACCACGTAGATTGAGAGAGAGAGAGAGAGAGAGAGAGAGATGGATTTATAAATCAAGAAAAATATATGTCATCAGTATCTATGCAGCTTTACTTTAAAAAGTGCAAGGCATTTGACTATTGTCAGATTAAAAATTCTTGACATGACACAGAATAATGATTACGCATGATGTGTTAAGCCCAGCGCACACCTTACGATCCGACTGGCTCACGACTGGTCCACGACTGAGTGAGAGGAGGTGAGTCGTGGGGTAGTCGTAAGCCTCGACACCGCACACCTTGCGATTCCAGACCCATCTGACTACTCTGAAGTCATATCAATACTGCTGTCTGATTAGCTGGAAGATGGATTGAGCCTGCGATCTCTTGCGATCCAGTCGTGAAGATTCGACATGTCAAATCTTCCCGACTGCCCTTCCGACTGGCCTCTGACTGGTCTACGACTCACGACTGACCAGAGCTGTGACGTCACATCTCCTTTCACTCAGTCGTGGACCAGTCGTGAGCCAGTCGGATCGTAAGGTGTGCGCTGGGCTTTTCAGATAGTGTATAGTCTTGGGAAATCTGAAAAAAGTAACTTTCACTCTTCGAAATCATCATCAACATGCTACAACTATTACAATGTGAAGGATATTACATGAAAACACATTTAAGTGGGTGTATTTTAAAATCAAAATTTCGTCGATGCAGCATCACACAGTGCTTGCACACGTCTGAAACCAACAGGAATTCTATTGTGCGACAAGCATAAAGAAGCGCCGTGAATGTTGTGCGGGGAGCCGTCGTCGTGCAGGGGTCATATAGCTCTCTATTGCGCGTTCCTTTGCGATACACTAAAATTCACCGGAAATCATGAATGGAATATCATATGATCTTACACACGTATCTTTTTATTCAGACGGACAATGTGAGACTATACGTAATACATTTCATGTCCATTCCCTTTTTGCTGGCAAAACTGTATATGGGCTTTAATTAAACAGCCCTCTTTGCTACTGCTTTGTACGATAACTATTCGCATTTTGTATAAATTATCAGATGCCGAGAAACGATACCAAGCTGTAATTATTACCTGTCAAATATTGGAAGGTCATTATATATATATATATATATATATATATATATATATACATATATAAAAGGGTCTCTTAACACAGCAGCAGATTAAAGTACATGAGCAGGGGGCACAGTTCTTTGGGACTGGAAACTGGATAGCAGAATTGATGAAACAAAAGTGAAAAAAAAAATAATCTAAAATATCTGAACTTTTTTTGAAGATTTTTGTTTGATGCAGTTCAATCAATATCTGCAAAAATATTCATGCATCGATAATACTCGGATTACTTTGACAGCCTGTAGTAATATCAACGCAAAGTCGTGGGAGTGATCTTTCTTGGGTACTTTCGGTTCGTAAATGAAAAAAAAATCCTTGAAATCTTTTAGTTTTTTTACCCTAAGAGTTTTATCGTTCGAACTTTATCACGATATGAAACCAATCATTTTGAGGATATTGCTTTTCCGCTCGGTGGAACTTTTACATGAAGACATGCATGCATGAGATTCAAGCTGAATTCGAGATCATGTACTCATGTTTTCATGATATGACGATGAGAATATACTGCGGGTTGTAAACTTCCACACAAGAAGTTTACTCCGAAGATTTTCTTACACCAAGATGATCGAAGTTATTCATGAATGGAAGACTTGAAGCAGAATTTAAAGCAGAATTGCATTCAATCATATTACCCAACTTGTAAATCTTCACACCCTCCATGATGGTATAGACGTTGCTTCACGATGTCTTTGCAGTATTGGCAATTTTGACGTGAACTTCCGTTAGCAAACATCAGCCACCCTCTAGAATATATAATATCTTGTGCTTTTGACGACGATGATATCCGGTCGCTCTTTTCAGCTGCCATCATCATGATCATGCCTGTCCATTCAGGTTATACATGAAGCAATACAAAGGAATCTAAAGGACAGTTTACAAGACCTTTTTTTCCTGAACACAAAGCTTGTGAAATATTTCAATGCATCAAGGTTACATCAACATCATATTTTGTAGAAATTACTAAGTGGCTATAGTAATTCATTATTAACACTTCCCATAATGCTTTTAAACCAGATTACTGTGCGTAATATATTCTCTTTCCTTGGACAGAATTTCTATGGACTTTTCGATGAAGGAATTGAGTTCAGCAAATAAAAAAATTGATATTGAAAGGCCTTTCTTTCATAACGCAAAGGACTTTGAGTCGAACAACAACAACAACAACAGCAACTGCAACAAATCTAATATAACTCCAAATTAACTACTGCTTTTGATTTGATTAGTACATAATTCAAATTTGACTATCCAATATTTTCTTTAAAAAATATTATATCTCCCTTTAAAATCATGTTTTATTTTAAGCCTGTATAAAACCCTCTATGACATTCAATGTGAAGTTTAATGACGTTTAATTTTACAATTACAGTACATGTACAATAGTATTATGATATTATATTCATGGTAAGATGATTTTCTTTAATATTCGTTTACTACTTGCCAGGTTCACCCATCTGATAGAATGATACCCTCCGATATTGTAAGCATCATGAAACTGTAACACTCTGTTTGTTTTTATAAGAATGATGGATGGTTGCCTGTAATTAGCCTAATTTCTGGTATCTAATTTTGCAAGTCGTTAATGAAGTTCCGACTCATAAGGAGGAATTAATAAACAGTATAGCACACGTGTTCCTGCAATTAAGACGTTATTGCTGAATATGCACAACCTTAAATTCTGAAGAGTACCAGCGCTACGCGGATCTGCTTACATTTACTATAGAGTAGGTGAGATACATATACAATTCTTTAAGATTGTTTCGTGAAACTTTCACCCGAGTTAAGAAGAAAGGAGAGAAGGTAAGAAGTAAAGGAAAGACACTTGAAAGGCAGTAAGAATCTATTCGGTCAAAATGCGTAGTCGTCAAGGATTCCATGACAAGTGAGGAGTGCGAGAGCTTCTAATGTTTCATAGGACAGAAAAAAGGGGGAACTAAGAAAGGGAAGGATTGAGAGGTGGAAAGATAAGATATAGAAAGAAAGAGAAAGAATTAAGAGAGAGAGAGAGAGAGAGAGAGAGAGATATCAATATCTTATAGAGTAAGATAAAGAACGAGAAATTGGAGGAGAAGGTCACATACGATTAGCAGAAAAAAATAGAAAAGAGAGAGACAGGAGGATTGAAGGGAGGAGAGAAACCAGTAAAAAAATTTAAAAAAAAGTAATCTTCACCATAAATTTTACAAGATATTTTATCAGATATTTTCGGGTGAGGGGTGAGGACCGCAGAATAGCATACTTTTCCTTTGTATGTTTTTCTCTATATCATCCTCATCTACCGTAAATTGCACATCAAACCGCCCATTTGGATTTACAACATTAGTAATTCAGTTAGCGTACTCTCACATGCGAAACAAAGCATACATCAAATTTGATAGAGAAATCTCTTTCAGAAGGCTTGGCGTCTCTCTCACATGATTATGAAGGCTTAATTGGAAATGGATTTTCTTTAAGTATATTCAGTCACTCCAAACAAACTTATGAATACAAATTATTGACTCTAAGTATAGAATAAACTTTTGTTGTATCGTATAAAGCCTAAATAATTACGTGTTCGTTTGGTTTTTTTTTCGATATCTATTTTTGCTCATTAAACGACAGCGATCACAAAGTTGTTTAAAGAAATTAGAATAAAAGTTCACTATTGCAGATAGCACTGGAAAGTAATGTACTTGTTAGGTTTGCAGATTCCCCACCACTTCCCAGTCCGGTTCGATATCGCCTGCATCTGTGCTATCCCTACTGGTTTGCTTATTCAGCTCGGTTCCGTAAACGACCCCTCAATCTCGGACCGTTTCGATTTTTGCCGCAATATAAAGCCCCCGGTGCAGATTAGAACGTGTAACTGAAGTGTCGGTTATCACTGACAAACGCCCTAGGTTTCTACTTCATTAGGGAAGAGTGTTTCGGATGATGTGATACATTCCACCGCCAAGCTTTTTTTTTTGCTATTCCTTTATTACCGTATCGTTTACCTAGTACCACATCTAGACACAAGAGTTTTCTGTTTTTCAACACGTATAAATCCACACAGAGTATTGAAATAACTAATTAATTGTTGATATTTTTGCATTCTTGCATACACGAAAATATCAATTCACATTTTCCAAAGAGAACGAAAACGCCGCCACTAGAACAATATCCGCACCCATTTATGGAATAAATAGGAAACTTTTTAAAAAATGTTTTTTGATGTCACAAATACTTAATATACTAGTACATGATTATTAATTTATTATGATAAGGCATTAACACTGAATAATATTTCAGATGGCTTTGTCATAAGCTTGATGAATTGCCGCAATTATCATTTCTGTTTTCTTTCCTTGAACTGCTCACCTTTATTCCCTTTGTCTTCTCATACTACAGCTGCTCGTCATTATTTCATATTGTCTACTTGAGTATTTTTCTCTCGTTATTCTCTCTGTTCTCCAAATCCACACTTTATGTTATCATCTTGTTATGACATGCTTTGTGGAAAAGGTTTGAAAAGCCCAAGCACATTCTACTTCTTTAGCAAAGAAGGAACACAAGTTTGTGTAGGTGCCGTGGTTTAGTGGTTTGCATTCACTTGACTCTCAATCCAAGGGTTGAGAGTTCGAATCCCAGCCCGTCAGTGACGTCTTTTGGCAAGACATTAATCCACATTTGCCACTCTACAGCCAGGTGTAAATGGGTACCTGGCAATTGCTGGGGTAATAATAATTGCAGGGCTCTCAGGAAGAACAGCAATTATGCTGATTAGGCTTCCCTGGGTAAACACAATTATCATTCATATCACCTGTTGGACACAGTACAGTCAGCATGGTCAGTTTTCTCTTCATCGCTATCTGCATGGAATTTTGTGAGTAATATCAAATTCTGATTCTAGAGAAAAAAATATTGTTGCAAAGCCTAAATACTTTGCGATCAACAGGGATCTTCTTGCTGCACGATTCGTAAAGCAACCCTGCTTATTATTTCAATTTCTTCACCAAAAATATCAAACACAAAAAAGGATAAAAAATGGCAGGGTTTTGTGACATGAATCTTGATGAAATTGCATACGGTTGCGGCATTACTCAAGGCCGGTAACATATTTGTCAATCGATCGTAAAAGTCAGTCGCGAGAAATTATATCTGATCACAGAGTGAAAGCAAGATTTCTCATAACTGCCATTAGGCACGTTTCAATTTTAGCAAGAGAGTAGGAATGCAGCAGCCCACAAACATATCAATAGAAGAACTGGAAATGCCTTCAGCAAAAGTCTTATTATTACCCGATTCAATTTTTGAGACCGAGACTTGTTATGAAATCGTTCTAATACAAATATTACATATTGGCTCGTCATGACGAAAATAGATCATTTTCGTATACAGTGACGGACTATAAAAATATATTGTGTTTATCATTCAATATATTGTGTTTATCATTCCTTTTTATCATTCCTGATATTGAAGAATATCGCAGAATATCACCTGTAACATTCCAGTTATTTAGCCAGGCCTATGTTGACTCCATTATGGCATTTTTTCTGTAGGTTTCCATCATGTCCATAGTGAGTGAATATTCAGAATTTGAGGCTTTCGGTAACACCATCTTAGTGAAAGGCTTGAAATTCTCTGAAGTATTAGGTGGGCTCTTTTGGCGAAAGAAATATCATTAGCCTTTCACAAAGGTTACCACAAAGTGTTGCCGAAAGCCTCCAATAATTTTTTTATGAAGAGGGGCTGACTTATTATGAGAAATTCTTCTTTCTGTTAATTAATAGGTTCGAAAATAGATAAAAATTTGTTCAGTATGATATTTTACGCCATCGCCGATTATACCTACGATTTCTCTTTAATCTTTTCTTCTTTATTTCGCTCTAATTGAGATACCCGGGTCCGTCTGCAATGTTTCAAAATGTCAACATCTACCTTAGACAGACGTTGATTATAGTTTTTCGCATCTGAAAAGTTTATATTTTAGGCGTTCATAATACATCTGAGACAAACTCCTTGTTTGACATAACACTGTGCAAGTGTATACCGCAAAGTTCTAGCAAGTTCGATGGTCCCCGTGGGAGGAACATAAATTTGGGTAAAGTTGCCGTGGGCGATGAAGGATGTAGACACTCAGTGGTTTTCGTTATTGCAACATTAATAAGAGAGAGAGAGAGAGAAAGAGAGAGAAAAAGAGAGGAGGAAATAGAGAAGGATAGAGAGATGTATACACATAGCGTGGGAAATGGTGGGTGAATGTGATAATAATAAATGCTTGATATTCCGTGGGGTTTTTTTTTGTTTGTTTGTTTGTTTTGTTCGGATTACACATAAAAGGCTTGTTATAATCATGTTAACATCTACCGCAGATAGCTATTTAGCAGATTTTCCAGAGTCAAAGATTTTTATACTTCCGGTTTCAACATCATACATAACTCCAACAATATAAGAGATCACAGCATGCAAAAATTTTCCAGAAAGTTTCGTACTCCATTTGGGAGGGGAAAAACGAATCAAGGACGTGGTGGAAAGATGAAAAATGTTAATTGTTACTCAGGCGTTTTTGTATTCTCGACACTTAATAGAGAAAAAAGGATATGAGAGAGAGAGAGAGAGAGAGAGAGAGAGAGAGAGGGGAAAGAAAGAAAGAAAGAGAGAGGGAGTTGAAGTGATTTCTGTATAGAAGTGATAAGAAACCGAGGCAATCATAGTCAGGCCCGATGCAGTAGGCGAGCAGCCTAAATTTTTAAAGAACGGCAGCGGTGGGATAGAAATCCGCATGCTGCCTCCAAAACTGCTCACGGTGTCGCACGATAGACAGTGTAACGCTTTTACATTATTTTCATTAGCTGAACATAATAAGGAAAATCCAAAACAAGAAATTAAGAGATTAAATCATGCAGATATGTGACGAAAAGTTAAAAAAAAAGGTCTCATAGTCCACGTGGGAGGAAATAAGTAGAAGTGAAGTACATTACATTTTGGGGGTATGGGAGAGGATGAGAGGGAGGAAGAGAGAGAAGAGAGAGATAAAGAGAGAGTAGTAAGGACATACATATATTTATTGAGAGCTATAAAAAGGGAGAGAGATAGGGATAAAGATAAACTGAGAGGGAGAGAGAGAGAGAAAGAGAAGGGAAGAGGGGAAAAGATTTGTGTTAAAGCATATTAGAAATGTGAAAACACCAGGAAGTCCTGATGATATCGGCAAAGAGCCAAGATATTTGAAGAAGGTAGCAGTAGGATAAAAACCTTCCCCTTGCTTGCTAAACTCGCTCACGGAGTCGCATGATTGACGGAGTAAGACTCTTACATTATTCTCAAATGTTAGATTGTCACCGGGGAGTCGCCTCCTCCTAGCCACTGATTGGACAGTCTAGGAGGGAAGAAGAGCATGACATACTTACGGTCGATGACAGGTAAGCTCATTCGTTTGCAAAATGATCCCTGGTAAAGGTGGGATACTGACTGCGAGACGAGAAATGGCAAGTCTGCCAGGAAGATCCTGCTGAATGCCAACCGAAAATCCATATCTTTTCAAAGAATATACAATCTACTGTGATCTGAATGGAATAATCACATTAGAAACTTTAGAAAACGCCCAAAAGCAAATCATGTGAACATGTTTACTCAGAATTTCCATCCGAAGAAGATATTAACAATAAAAAGGTTACTCTCTTTACCTACAATTGGACCCGGTTAGTTCCTTTCATGTTAGGAATCCCATCTATATAGGTTGTAAACTTTTGGAAATACCAGGCATGCCAGGTGAGGACAATAAATTAATAATGGTATAGAAACAAACTATAAAGAAATAATTCAAACTATTTGTCTCATAAAGTTTTATGCTCCAAATGGAAGGTAATGGAATGACATCAGGAGAATTTTTTTAAAAAAAGTATTTTCTTTGGCAATGGCGTGAATGAGAAAAACTACAGACGCTAAATACAAATGGCACAAGTCCGTTTCAAGATTAGATAGGTTCGTCGCGTCTCGCGCTTTAACAGATTCACATTACTCTGCTCGCTAGAGTTTCCGCCTGTAAAATACTTGAATGCACCGATCGCTTAAAGTCGCTCCTCTGGGACATGCTACAGGGGGGAAAACGCCCAAGGATGAAATCCCAGGATCATGTGGATGAGGTAACTAGGATGTGTATTAAGTTCACTCTTTGTCGAGTCAATACACACTCTCAGCCCGAAACAGGTAAGTGCCTACGCCCCCTCCCCTCCCGCTCATCGCTATTAGGTTTCCAATAGGGCAGACATGGTGATGTCTGCATGGGGCTAGAACGGTTTTCATGAATAATCTGACTCCCCCAACCAACTAACACAAAACAAAGCGTCTTGACTGTTTCCAGTGTCACGAAACAAACTTGCACGAGCATGCAATCGAAGCACTGGTAAACAATTTTACTGCAGGTTGATACTTTTCGAAATATTATCAATCTACATTTTTTCCTTTGTAGATTAACAGTTCTTTCATGACTTTTTCCTTTATTTTCCTCTCATCTGTAGGATTTTGCTTTTACAGTGGATACAGTTCCTGTATTATTTGTCCCCTTTGAAGCCTTCTTGAACGGTAATAACCGGTGCTTTATTGTTTGTTTTGTTTTATTTCCATTGTTGTTGTTGGTTTTTTGTTTACTGTTTTGTATTTCTTTTGGGAAGGGGATCTGTTAACAGTGATTGCTTTTACTTGAATAAGAAAGGTCCCTTTTCCCTCTTCTTCTAGATAATAAAAAAGGGAATCCGTTCACTGGATAAGAGGTATTAGCACTGGCTCATTGAACTTCAAATTATGTGTCGACAGTGAAAGTTATCTTCATATCTTTAGTGATATGCGCATCTTCACAACTCGCACCTTCATACTGATCGAAATATAACATAATGCACATCTCTATTAATTCAAATTTCATTTTTCGGTAGAGTCCCAGTGGTCGTATATCAGTATCTATTGAAATAAGAACTCCTGGGAGAATAGCTGAAACCCATTCCCTCAAAAAGAAAAGACCTCAGGCGACTCTGGCGCATCGAGGTAACGTTCTCATTGCTAAATGGTTAAATGTGAATCTGATTTTATTGCATCAGTTGGGTTCACCGGAGTAAAGAAAACGAATCAAATTGCTCATTTCGCCCATTGAGCATTTCCCTTCTTAAGGCCCAGAAGAATATTGCGCAACATGTCCACCCCAAAGGGTGCTCAAGACGTTCACAATGAATTATCACTAACATCATTATTACCCTATCAGTGTCAGGTACCCATTTATACACCTAGGTAGAGTGCAGCAAGGGTGGATTAAATGTCTTGCTGAAGGATAAAGGGCCGGGCATCATGGGGACTCGAACTCACGACCCTTTGATTAAAGAGCGGGCGCTCTTACCAACTTTGCCACAACACCGTCAGTATAGGGGTTAGCCTATTCGTGAATGTGAACTGATCTATCAAACGCCAAAGAACTAAAGCTATCTCTCATCAGACGGGAAAATGTGTACCTGGGAATACTGAACGACATAAGAAGTCGTGTGATCAATTTC
This sequence comes from Echinometra lucunter, assembly GCA_029962745.1. NCBI lineage: Eukaryota > Metazoa > Echinodermata > Echinoidea > Camarodonta > Echinometridae > Echinometra > Echinometra lucunter. The sequence continues at coordinate 22,604,468 of CM057151.1, forward strand.
TAAAGAAGCACTCGAGGCGAAGCAGGAGATCAATTCAGTGACATTGATCACCCTAATCCTTCACTTCTAGCCCCACCTTTGCAGTCCTTAGGCCAGCTACCATTTTCCATATGACACGGTTTATTCGACCTGTCTCTTCATATCGAAAATAGAGCTTTGAAAGCATGATTATGGCACATAGCTCAGATCTGTAACTCAAGCGGTTCAAGCGGCTTATTTTTTGTAGAAGAGAATGCCTACATGCATTTAAAGGAACCCATCAACAAAATAGAAAATAAGTTTTCTACCATGTCTACCATGTCTACGGTAATTTAAAAGATATGCCGTGTAGACGTTTGAAAGGTCTATTCAAACTTGACTGTGAATGGGCATGAAAGAAAAAAAGAGCTTCCCCCCCCCCCCCTCTCTCTCTCTCTCTCCCAGTGACTGAAACGTTAGAGATAGGTATTTCAAACTGAATATCTCTATAATTGAAACACAGAACTGAACATCCATTGATACTCTTGGATACAGCGAAGCAACGCGAACAGAAATGGCCCGCATACTGGGGCCCGACTGCCGGTTTGTTCTTATTTTTTCACTTGACCGTTTAAACTACTTGACTCCAACATATCCATTACGAACAGGACGTTGTAGAAATTAGATATAATTTGCTCTCTAAACATGGCGATGGCAATTCCTACACTGTATTATGCCCATTGGCATTTTCACGTATTTTTCCGAATCAGAATGCACCTTTAAAAAAGTGTTTTCCCTTACACACTCCTACACACTCTTTAAGTCTTACTATACTCAGACTTTCAATTATCAGAATATACGTGAATTCTTAAGTTAAATGAAATACAAGAAGCTTCAATTCATTTGAATTTGTATTAATTTAGTCATGTTGACTTACCTCCATGGTATTACTTTAACAATTTATGTTGATTTTACCTATCTTTCTTGAGTAAATACGGATGAAGTGCGTAATATAAGTATTAGAATAATGTCATGAATATTCATCAGGACCAAACTGATCCTTTTTCTTTTAAATTGTTTGCGGTTCGATGAAAATTTAAGGAGTGCAAAAGATTAATAATTCTTAATTCACTTTAACAAAGATGAGACAATTTTGAATTGTCATTCAATTCAAAGCAAATCAAAACTTGAAATTTTATGAAAATTTCCAACCAATGTATTTGTTAAGATGCCACGATTAGGTATGGGTTGGAACGTATTAGTATATTAATGATGATTTCACTTAGTTAGGTTAACAAAATGGATACAAGTACAATACACTATGAAATAACCGTAACAAGTAAATCCTACATCACACTGGTCTGTTTAATCAATTTGCATAAGTTCTTTTTTCTTATTACACTATTTCTAACTAAAATTTACTTACCTGCATTTTTAAAACGTTGCTGAACATTTCTTAGTTTTATAATTCAATTTTCAAAAAAGTAATATAAACTTCAATTTGCTGAGGCAATCCACTAAAGAAATTTACTAGGTAAGCTTAACAATTTTTTAAAGAGTGTACATTATTTTCCCCTTAAAAAGGCATGCAGGTACTTGAAATGTCGCCGTAAACATTGCGCATATTCTAGGTAGCTCTACAACATGCATTATGTTGTTTAAACATCCGCTTTTGGACATCCCGCCAAATTGATGGCCCGAAGCTAATGGAAGATCCGTCTTCATGTGATTTATATTGTCTTCTCTGAGAGGGTTGAACGGTAGGACTTATAGGACGCTGGAAAACTCGCTTAGAGACGCACCTGAGGCTGGGAATACCGCAAGTGCTATGACATTTTTATGACTTTCTTCTCTACCGTGCGTCCCCCCCCCCAAAAAAAAAAAAAAAAATTACACTTTTGAAATGGCTGCCAAATAAAAAATGTATGAATCTGGGGGAAAAGGTTTATATGTATGGATAGCTCATGGACTCAACTTTTACATGAGACCAAAAAGGCCAAAAATAATTCATGCATGAGTGAGCATTGCTCACTTTTCTAAAGGGTATGAAAATTAGGTTGCGCAGGAATTGCGCCTTCCAATTTTTGAGAGGTGAGTCTTTTGGAGCTTACAAAATTGAGGGTGATATGATAAGTTCATGATAAGTTGCTATCAGTTTGGGTTTGCTGAGTGAAATTTATGGTTTATGGGATTAATGTTTTATGCATGAGTGAACAGGAATTGCATTAATTATTGTAGCATTGTAGCTTTCCCTGGTAGACTCAGTGGTTTGTTCATGGGAGTCAGAATGGCAGGATGAGGTGAATGTACATGTTGCAGGGGAGGTGAGATAGGATAGGATTTTGTTGGGTGGATGGGATAAGAGTCAAGAGGACATTATGCCCCTGCCACATCATAATTGCGTTTACAAGCAAGTCCGGTTGAAGTTTAACTGGAAAGGATGATGTCAATGATGTTGATTGGTTTCGTTTAAGTACGAACTTGTTGCAGTATATGTAATATTTGAACAAAAGAACGCAGACGTATTATACATTACTGAAGGTGGCTTTGCCATCACTTTAAGGTCAAAACAGCAAACAGTTTTTAAATTATTATTGATCATTCCATTTGCTCTCTCGATAATAATAATGATAATAATAACTTTCATTTATAAAGCGCCGTTTCGAATTCAGATAGAACATGTACAAAGCGCATCAAACAGGGAAATAAACAAAGATGAATAAATAAAACAGCATGATACCAACTTACCCAGTAAACAAAAGAATGAAAATTAGAAAACATGTGTTTTCAGATAGAGGAACGGATAATGTACTCACTTATATTACAAATAAAGGTCCTTTTACTCACTGCCCTGCCGACCTTTATAAAACACAGATATTAGTTTCCTTTGTAATTATTGATCATGTGTTGAACATAATATATCATTAAACAATCAGTGAAAAAAAACCCTTATCATTGAATAAATTTCCTCCAAAAAAACACCCGGATTTGGATTAATGTGTGGCTTGATTTTTTTTATAATGATCTATTCCTGCCTAAAACAGACCTTGATATTTATGTCGCACTTACCTAAATATTGGTCGTTACAATTCATAACTTCGTTTTGCTTGCCTGAACAATAAGTTCCATGTGACATAGCCAAAACTGGGGCAAGCGTCAGCGTTGTCCCAGTTATAGATTCATGACAATGATCGAACCTCACTAGAGTCGTTGTGTTCCTACAAAAGAGGCTAACGCCAGAAATAAGACAGATTAGGTGATATAGGGGTGTCCTCTATTACCTGTGTATTAATCATTTAATGTGCCGGGAGAATATACCGGTGATGGACCAGACGTGGTCGGAATACCGACTTTCCAAAGTTCTCTGACTTCACAGTTTAAGACACACGCTACCTTTACCAAACTCTTCACTATCCCAAAGCATTTACGATACAGCCATTCCTTTAGGCAACAACACGAACATAGATTGGAGCTTCAGCATTGATGAGCAACCTCAATTCTGTTAGAAAGTAAATTCTTAGGACTGAGAAACCTATTTGAATCACCACCGTACCCCCTGCCTCATTTCTTTCCCCCATTATTCTATTTATCCCTTTGCCTGCTTTCATGCGACGGATTTTCTCAGATTAAAAGTTCGAGTTCTCACGATGTACGATGTTCGAAGATAACACATTACTTTAAGTAGTTTTTTTTCTCGCATTTGTATTTTTCAATGTCATACGAGATGGTCCTAAAAAGACGCGTGGGCAGGGCGCCTGGCTCAGCCAGTTCGCGCCTCTTTCTTTTTTTTTTCTCCCTGTGATCCTAATTATAAGTTACGTGTTATTTTCTTTTAGGGATAGGCCAATTATACTGTACCCGCCATTATAGTGTCTGGGATGTCAAATGTGCATTAAAATCTCGAAATGAATCCTTGTTGACGGAGAAATTATATGTTAAGAAATATAAGGATAATATGGAACTCAGTAATGAAGCGGACTGCCTTTTTATGCTTTACTTCTGGTGACGATGCGGCAAACAGTTCTGAGAAATATCCCCCAGGAAGTTCTTTCCATCAGAGCAAGTTTCAAAGTCAAAGGAAAACAAGAGCGTTCCTCCATTTCATGATCATGAAAACATGAAATAATATGAAAGCTATTTTAGTCAACACTGTATCTGTGAATGCTGTTGTATGTCTGCGAGGAGCAATAGCCGACTTAGATATAAGATTAGGCGCTTCATGGTATGGCATTTCATTCCTTGATAATGAATCTAGTTATCACAAGCAACGCAAGACGGAGAGATCACTGAAATACTATTTTTAAAATCCCCCCTCCCCGACAAAAATTCATATTGGCCAATTTGACGTTTATGTCGGCTGTCTTCATGGCTCAGACTTTGATGACATCTCCTTTACTCGGAAAAAAATTGATTACCTGTAACGTTAGGAAGAAAAAAATCAGTCCTACCATCACAAACACCACTCCTCCGTTTCAGAATGTTCTATCGACGCCTAGGATGTTCTCATCCAATACTGCATGATAAAAACTCCCTTTCCTGGCGGGAGTGTGGGATTGTGTGATGTCAGGTCTCAGAGGTGATTATAGTATAGGACATCGATCAAAATCCTGGAGATACAAAGAGCGAACATCATCATGCTTGTGACTTGGTTTTAAGAACTTGTAGCAATTATGTGATCATTCACGAGTGGCACTTTTATAGTGACACCATCTGAAGAGGATAGTTGAGTTCTTTTTTTTCATCTATTTAATCATTTATTCCGAGAAAATCACAGTTTTTTAGCACTTCTTGATTATAGGGTTAACAAGCAACCTTCTTGCAAATTCAGAAGCATTCAGAGAGAATATCATTAATATCAACTTTCAATATTTTTTATTTCAGTCATTTAAAATAATAGTGTTAATATGGCATTCTCATAATACACTCTTAGAAAATTGTTCCATTTAGTACCCCCCTTTTCCCGTATTTAGAACCCTACAGAAAAGGGGTTCTATAAAGGGTTCTTTATATTTTTAAGAACCCCAAAGGTTCCATGTACAACCAATAATGGTTCTAAAGACCCCTTGAGAACCCTTCAGAGAACCTTTAATGGTTCTTTGAAGAACTTTTCAAAGTTCCAAATGTTGGACAAGAAAAGGTTCTAATCAGCGCCATTTTTTCTAAGCGTGTACACAAGCAATGTAGAATTCAATAGCACACCAAACAAAGAAGAAGCTATGTATCATGTTAAAAAAGGAAATTGTATGGTTAGAAAAGGACAAGAAACCTGTTAAGGCCTTAAACAGTTAAACACGTCTTTTCATGGAAACGAAACGAGGCACCTGTAACTCGAACTGATCACACCCATGGCGTTACGAGCATGCAAAGTGCATCACACCCTTTTGTAAATAAAGAGCCTAATTGGAAAACCCATAATGGGGGTATTAATAATGGGGGTTATATGTCAGGGCTACCTGCTACTATAGAGTTCATGGCTGTCATTAAGCTGACAGTTATGGGTATCGCTGAAGAGTGATGCGATGGCAAATAAACCAGTATGGACAAACGGACTTTGTTTAGTGATGTAAATGGGTTTATTTGCTTTAGGTGAAGAAGATAGCAAACATTATCCCCAAGCCGGGTGCTGAATGAAAACTTTCTTGACAGAGCGCAGAGTAATCCTTCTCTTGAGCTACTGGTTGGCTTTGAGGGCATTCTGAAGCCTTCATTGGGAAAGTTATAAATGGTCGAGTGAAAACCCTGATTTTGGATTCAGTATCTAGATGCCAGGCTCTTCTCTTTGCTTCTAAAATTTAACTGAAATTGTACTGGAGTAGTTTTCAGGTTAAATACATATTTGACGATTTTTTTTTATCTCATACCATGTCACGAAAATTAAATGATGTTAAAATTCAATTCAGTAACATGAGTAAATTGTGATTCGTACAAAAATGTTGCAGGCTATACACACAGTGTAGTTTACCATGTATGATTCTTGTACCTATCAACATGGATAATGGATCAGAGATCGGGAAAAGAAAAGCTTATACAATTGTAAAACAACAACAACAACAAAACTATCTAGATAATTTGTGGCAAGCCTTCAACTTTTATATTCCCCATTACTCTTTAACAAAATCACGCGTTATGAAGAACAAAAGAAACGACTTAGTTATCAGTATTAATTAGTATGAAAATACTCTTAGAAATAAATAGTGCTGATTAGAACTTTTCTTGTCCCACATTTGGAACCTTTAAAGGTTCTTCAGAGAACCATTAATAGCCTATAAAGATTCTCTAAAGGGTTCTAAAGGGGTCTTTAGAACCAATATTGGGTTGTACAAGGAAGCTTTTGAGTTTCTTGAAAATGTAAAGAACCCTTTACAGAACCCTTTTTCTGTAGGCTCTAAACATGGCAACAAAAAGGTTCTAACTGGTACATTTTCTAGGAGTGAATAACGACTAAAATAACACTTGGATGTTTGCTCCCTTCCACATAGCTGATATATTCCAAAGATATGGTGGCCCTGAAGTACGCTCGATGACAGGCCATTTGCGACGCAAACTTCACTACCTAGGCGCGAAATTGGCCATCTCAGTCATCTCAGTCGTCAAATATGCGATCTAAGTCGCAAAGTTTGCGACCCAAAGTCATGAAATTCAGGACCCAAAGTCACGAATTTCGCGACTACAAGGCGTGAAGTTTGCAACCCTTGTCGCAAAGTTCGCGCCTCGGGTCACGAATTTCGGGTACCGGGACATGACTTTCAGGTCGTGGGTCACGAAATTAGTGACTGAGATCCCCAATTTCGCGCCTAGATCGTAAAGTTTACGTCGCACATGACCTGTAGTCGGGCGTACTTCAGGACCACCATACAAAGAAGATGACGATGAAGAGTCTTGATGCGTGCCTTGAATGTATTCAAGATAAGAAAGAATGAATGGTTTAATTTATTGATCCTATGAGGCATCCTGTTTTCGTGATTAAAAAGGGGAAAAATAGGCCCTCAGGATATCCATACTCATCGAAACATTACACATTTAATTCTGCGGCATTTCGGTTTAATTATTTATAAGCATTGCATTTTCATATATTACGTTCATGGGAGATAAATCTAAATGTGTTGCATGAATATTACCTGAGAGACTTAGAATTGCGGGAGCTCACCATTGACAATGACAATTTGCTCACAACAATAATTTTCAATTAATAAACATAGGGTACGTGGTAAACATTAACCATTTGGGCTATTTTTGGATGGATCGATATTTTTTGCGTAAAAACGGCCTCGAGTTGTAGAACGGCGATGAAAATTAATATTTCGAATATGATAGTCATGTATAGGCCATGTTATTGTGACGAGAATTCGATATCTTTAGGCAAAATATAGAAATCTAGGAATCACATTTTTGCGGTATTCTTGACTATCTCTATCACATTATAATAACGTGATATGCGCTATACAATTATTATTATTATTACAATTATTATTATCATTATTATTATGTTCTGTTCATGGGATTTGTATTTTGTAAATGAGATTTTGGTTTAAAACCATCAGCCTTTATGATGTTTATTTTAATGATAACATTGTGGGACATTATTTTAATTGAGGAAAAAAAAATATTGCATCCTCTATGGCCTCCTGACTTTTCCGAGAAACTTATCATCAAACTTATATTAAAAGAGGGATCTGTCATCGTCTTCATATTTCACTTCTCTAGTGAAAGTATTGCACTTTTAGGTTGAAAAAAGTCACCAGAAGCTGCAGTTAATGGATTGCTTACTGCCCCGTGGTGTTTAACTCAAATGATTTATACAAAGAGCTGAAAAAAATAACTCAAAAAAGAAATCGTGGGAATAAGGTATCCGTCCTTCTATCTTAAACTATACGATAACCCCTCAATCATTAATACGGTGTCCTGGGATTTTAGCAGTAACTGCTAGAGGCTTTCTCAATCGATGCCTGTCTCTTTTAGCCATACATGTCATATTAGCCTTGACATTAATCATGCTCTCAGAAGAGAGGAAAAAAAAAATCGGTAAAAGGGAGTACGAGAGTTTTCCTAGAATGAGGCAACACTGAAGCAATTTTCCAAATGCAAATAATGATGAGTTTTCCAAGGGAACGTTTATTTTGCTTCGTCCTTTCTGGTGCATCATTGTCATATCGAGTTTTTGAATAATTTATCATCTCTTCTCCTATGTCTTTAAGGAAAAGCAGAGATAACATTTCCTGGGAAATGTAAATTCATTTGCACAATTTTTTTAATGAAAACGTTTTTGTGTTTCTACAACCACGTCTTAGTTTGAAAAAACCCCTCAATTTTGCAACTAAAAAGCTGTGATTTGTCTTACGCGTTTGGAACTTGAGGATGCCTCGAATACACCTAGTAAGACAGAAAATTACGGTATACACGGTATACGACCGGTGAAAAGAATAATCCCTTGCTCCAAAAGCAAACCCGAGAAAATGAATTTGCATTAAATCATGATGTAACGCCCAAATATCCAAGACATGCAAGAAGACGACCGATGTCGTTACAGTGGTGCATTGTGCACTTTTCTTGGGGCACTGGTAGTTTGTAATCGGCTTGTATGGCGGGGGGGGGGGGGGAGGGGGGGGAATGGCCATTTTTTCTGAAAGTGAAAAAAGGGTGGAATGGGATGAGAAGAGATAGACCTTGGAGGGGTCGAGGTGAAGGGATGGAAAGGCAGGGGCAGGGCAGGGAGAGAGAAAAAGAAAGAGAGAGGGAATGAGGTGTCAGAAAGAGAGAAAATAATGAAAAGGGAGGACAAGAAAATAATAAGATAGCGAGGAGGTGCAGTGTTACTTGTACTTTGCTTGAATGTATGGGGATGAATAGCTTAATTATTGCAAAATACTGAGAGCGAGACAGTCGTGCGTGTCAAAGAAGAGCATTCGAAAAGAGCAACGGCAACACCATAATGTGCCTTATGACCAAGAATAGTACAACAAACCTCTTAAAAAGGGCAAGCAGTAAAGAGCACTTTATATGCAAGGGTTTCTTCTTAAATAAAAAGAAATTTTCGACGAAACAGAGATCTCCCTGAAGAAATCCTAACCCCTCAAAAATACTTTAACTTCTTTGTGCCTCTAGGTTTGCACTACATTATCAAAGCTGAATTTCCAACATGTCCAAGAGACATATTAGCGTTTTTATTCTTTATTCCATCGTTCGATATGTTTATGAATATTTTTTCCATGTGAACTCCCTTCGCGTTGGAGTGAACTGTCTATTTCAGGAAGAATGAAAGCTATGTTTTTCTAGAATAAGCCAGGAGTAGGTCATCAATAATCTTTGGCGGGATTCGCGAAGACATGTGTTGATCTGTTTCTGGTTGCTATAAGCATTCTTAGAATGCTCTCAATAATTTCGCTCATGTAATCGTGCCTGCGCTGCCGAGACAATACTTGGATTTAAGAGCTGTTTCTTCTTCTTCTTCTTCTTCTTCTTCTTCTTCTTCTTCTTCTTCTTCTGCTTCTCTCTCTCTCTCCCTCCTCTTTCTATCTCTTTCTTTCCTTTTTTTTAAACTGAAAGACAGGAACGTTGTATTGGAGGGCCTAGGGAAAGGTGCCGAACGAAGTTAGCACGGTGAAACATGAGCGACAGAGTAGCACATTCCCTCGAGGAGGGGTGAGACAGTAATCGATGAGGCTTCTGAACTTTCGAGCTTTTAAGATTCCTATCTGATGAACAATGCAAGTACGTACCCTACGATGAAAAATTCATGGGACTTTACGGCGATCATTCCAACCTCTTTCAAAAATTCGTTTACTTCTTTGGGCATCTCCCATTAGCATGATTAGGGAGGTGAACGTCACATCGAATCTCATCCCTGACTGACCTGCATGATGTGGTTTATATGAGAAACAAAGATGACCACTGACTGTCACCAAATAAATTCATTCAAAATTAAATTTTGGGCTTTGACACAGAATATACCAAAATACATATGAATCATTTTGAAGCGAAGAAGAGCAAGACGTTCCTATAAAACTGAATTTGGAAATGCCTACGGCTACTCTGACTCCGCTGTTTGTATAAACGCATATCTAAAACAACGCGTTCGTGTAACTTTCTCTTTTAAAATAAACTGTAAGATAATCATTGTGACTGCCGCCCTTTACCCTTGGTAAACGGACGGAGTTTCAAACTCAAATACACTCCAACAGAAATATATTCGTGAAACTGGTGCTGGCTTATGTGAAAGACTTTATTCATCAACCCAACGTCCCAAGTTCCAAGATAAAATACTGCAATAAAAAGGAGAAAATACATTTTGAGTTATACAATTCCACAAATGATTGAACTGCAATAATTACAATTAATGGGATCTATGTACAATTTTATAGGAAATATTCTGGTAAAAGCACTAGAAATAACATGAATATACTAGCTTAATATGTATCAGATATTGAAAATATAACAAGACTTGGCTTGTATGCTGACTAAAAATGATTTAGGTAACAAATTCTATAAGACTATTTTTATGTTGCTCTGAAACCATCAAACTTCACTATACTACCAAGGAACATGATCATTATACGAACTTCGTGGATAATTCTCCTAAATTATCCAAAATAAACCATAGAATAAATAACAACATCAGCAAAACTCTAGTGAAAACTTAATATAAAGCAATACCCGAGAATTCTAGAAATAAAAGAGTGTTAAAACATAAGATTCAGTTAGATACGTATATATCATGAGTTTATCATTCAAAGGAAACAAAGTAGAAACATCATTATTATAAATCCTTAATTCAACTTGAATAATATTTTGTTCTTAACTATTGACAGAAAGATTGAGAATATAATTTATAGAAAAACTCACCAATTGGAGGCTTTGAACAGATAACACCTTTGCACTCATGAGAATTACAAGAAACACTCCTTGACGATCAACTGGAGTTCTCTCTCTGATAACTTTAACTAGAACTGATAGCTTTTGGCTTTTCCCTATGTACAAGTAGAGCTGAGATGCTGACCAAGCTGGATGACTCACTAAACAGACTAAAATACTATTGTATCTGGACCTTAAAGAAGCTGGTACTAGCCATGGCTTAACACTATACAGACAATGAACTTGACCAACGTATACAAATTAAGACAATAAAGGGTAGACCTACTGTGTACTCTACAACTCGGCTTTTTCTCAACACATACTTTAACACATAACCAGCTCTATGGGATTTCATGTGGACAGGGATTAGTAAGAAGCTAAAGTGCAAAATGTAGAAATTGAAGGAACAACACAAAAAATAAGAAATATATACAACTAAAAACTAAAATAGTTTCACTGCAGACTGCTGCAGTGACATGGCTCCTTTAACTGATCACTAGCAGTTACCTAACCAAAATATAACCAATACAAATTGGAAGCATATCCCAGATCTATTAATATACTAAAGATTAATATTACAGAGACGACGTCTAGCATAACACATATTAAACATATAAACAAGACTGCATTCTATTCTTACTTTTAGTTCATTCAAAAATCTTTCAGTAAATAATCACAACAATCAAATACACTGAAACGGTCCTTTGACATAAAATACAAAAGGCAATACTATTTGGTATGAGTCAATTACTACAAATGTATACATACTTGTAGACAAAGGGATACTTCTTTACTACTAAGCAATTATGAAAAGAAGAAAGCAGTTAGGATAGGAAAGGTGAGAAATATCAAAATATAGAAGAATGTAGGTTCATCAGAAGTTGAGCATATTAGTAATGGAAGGAAGAGAAGAGACAATTCAAGATTAAATGTAGTTCAAAGATACATCACTTTCGCTCCTTGGCTCCTTGATCGGGAATTCTCTGGTCTTCCGATTGAGTAGCATCTCCCTGGATGTTTCTTCAGCAGGAATTAGGATCACAAGCTTGTGTATAGGCCTGTCTAAGAAAGTTGGTTGACCCTTCCTTCGTCCATCTTCATCTAGAGCCTTGTCTGCCATCCTCAGTTGGACTTTGCCAACGTGACCATCTTTGCTGGGAAAGACTTTCTCCACTCGGCCAAGGGGCCAATTAGCTTGAAATTGACCATCTTCTTTGATGATTGGGTGTTTCAGCTCACGGGAAACGTTTGCACGGTTGATTCGACCACCTACTCGTATGATCCCTTCGCCATCAATGAAGGGGTCCAGGCGATACAAAGAACTAGCTGTCTTGATTTGTTCACTTCTTGTCTTGGCTGTCTTCCGGTCACTTTCATTCCCTGCACTCAGATTCTGAAGAATTGCTTTCTCTGCCGCAGAGGATTCTCTCTGAAGACAGCGTATGATTTTCTCTGCTTCCTGGAGGTCTGGAACACTGCGGTCTACCTTCGGCAAGGGTTTCGTTACTGTCTGAAAGTTGCTTGTCTTAGCTACTTTCAACTGCAAATTTCTTTTGTACCTCAGACACAAGGCAATTGAATTCCTTGCATGACTCCAGCTGGGGATATGACGTAGGCGGTCAACCTCGAAACCTTTCTCAGACTCGGCTATAGTAGAATGAGTAGATACTCTCTTTACTTCAGGATCCGGTTCTTCCAGAGTCGGCTGCTCGCTCTGGATTGGTGGCTGGAACTGTCCTCTATCATGAAGAAAGGTAGACCCTCCTAACCAACGACTACTTTGCAGAAGCTCTGATGCTGTCAGTGTCTCCTTCGCCTTGGTCTGGAAACTAAAGTTAGGGTACGTATTGGCTGAGGTCTTGTTACAAGCAGCAGACTTGATTTCTCCTGGGGTCCTGCACACTCTTCCAACCACTCCCCATCCAAGCAAAGATCTCTGGGCATATGGGTCATCCTCACCTCCTGTTATAATTTCACGGGGTCTAATTGCTCTTGTGCAATCATTGCCGATGAGTAGCGACACCTCCACGTCTTCTCTGTACGGCATCATGTCGCACGCTATGTAGCGTAGATGCTCCCACTGCTTGACCACCTCTGGCTTGGGGATCTGAGAGCGAGATGCAGGTACCGCATCCCGCGAGAAAGCGGTTGGCAGCTGGATCACGTTTTTCTTGTTGAAGTCCAGCACTTCAAGTCCACTAATCCTCTCACTTTCTATATTCGCTGTCTTGTGCATGGTGGTGAGGAGAAGATTTGTTTTCTTTCCCTCAACAGCGAGCTTCTCACAGAGGCGTTTGGAGATGAAGCTCACATTGGACTGGTCGTCGAGAATCGCGTATTCCAGTGTCTCCTTTGATGGTTGATCTTTATGCCTCACCCAAACCGGCACGATCATGCAGTGATCTTTCCCATCTTGATCAGGCACCAAGCAAACGGAAGTGCAATTCGACGTTCCTTCCTCTGGTCCAGCCTGGGTTAGGGATCCCTCCTCTGGTTCCCTCCTCTGGTTGTTGTTCGATCTGCTCTGGCTGAAGTGGAGACAAGTGAGATGAGGCTTCTCACAAGTCTTGCATTTCTTTCGGTCTGGGCAATTTTTGATGAGGTGTTGATCTGTGGTTCCACATCCTAAGCATAACATTTTTCGGCGGAAAAATGCCTTTCTGGCTTCAATGGACTTATTCATAAAGCTGTCACATGCATCGATTGGATGATCTCCGTCACAATAGGGGCATGACGAGTAGGGACCATGCCTTGCCCGAGATGATATTTCTGAAGTAATACTGTTGGGTTCATCAGAATGTCCAGTGGTAGCGAAGATACGCGCCTTTGTTCGACTTGCTGGAAGGTTAGGCTTGTGTTCTCTTGATAAAGGCTCGAACTCAGGAATGTTGGCTTTATCTGCAGCCCTCCTGACGAATTCTGCAAATACAGAGAATGTAGGGAAGCTCTGTGTGCCCTGGTTACGTCGCCAATTTTCGACTTCATCTCTCCACCTCCCTTCTAGATGACCTGGTAGTTTATCCACCAACTTAACATTCTCCTGAGGGAAATCAAGGATTCCTAAACTGTGAACCTTCCCTTTGGCTGCTAACACTTTTTGAAGGAAATCTGCAAAGTCGCGCAGTCCGGCAGCATCTCGGCTCGCAATCTTCGGCCACGAGGATAGTTTCCTGGAGTAGGACACACCTATTGTACTAGGGTCTCCGAACCTCATCTCCAACTGCCTTCGTGCCTCCTGATAGCCATCTTCAGCTCCAATAAGGAGATAATGTTCCACAATTTCTTTAGCTTTTCCGCTGACGTAGGCATTGAGATAATTAAGCTTACTAACATCACTTACAGGTTTTGAGTCTACCAAGCAATCAAAGGCATTCTTCCATAGGGTGTACTTAAGAGGATCACCACTAAACACGGGCACATCAATTCGTGGTAGTTGACTCGACACTGCTAACTGGTTGCTGGCAGCACTTTGTCCAATGGCAACTCGAGTCAGTTGGGCGAGGCAACCTTCCAAGGAGGTAGCAATTCTTTCCCACCCTGCTGGGACTCCTGGATTGGTGAGGCGAGATGCTGAATCAGCGGGCTGATGTTCATCTGGACAAAGAGGCGGCGTTTGGATCTTTTCCTGGGAATCAAAGAACCTCTGCATTCCTTCACCTTTCTTCTCCTCTCTTAGCCCTTTGAATGAAACTTCTTCATCCTGCTCACTGCAGTCATCATCTAGCATCTCCATTGCTGCATCTATCTCTGCCAATTTTTGCCTTGTTGTTAAGTTGGTTCTTTCCATAGCAAGAGCTTTCTGCTTAAATTCCTCTTGCTCCTGTTCTTCTTGAAGGGCTATTTGTTGTCGTCGAAGAGCGGTTCGACGTTGTTGCGCTTTGATCTCTTCTTGTAACAGCTTCCTCTGATCAGCTTCGAAAGACTGTTTAGCCTGAAGTGCAGCTTTACAACTAGAGAGACTCTCACTTTTGACTGACAGTGACTTGCAGAGACTCCTCTTACTTGATCTGCTTCTTCTGCTGCGATGACTCACTTCACTTTTGTTTGAGTCGTCGTTTTGCAGCTCGTTGACGTCTGCAGCAGTTGATGTCATCTTTACTAATGTCTCCTGCAAGCTCATCCTTCTGGTGTAGAATCTGCTCGAAGCACTTGTATTTTATTGTGACTGCCGCCCTTTACCCTTGGTAAACGGACGGAGTTTCAAACTCAAATACACTCCAACAGAAATATATTCGTGAAACTGGTGCTGGCTTATGTGAAAGACTTTATTCATCAACCCAACGTCCCAAGTTCCAAGATAAAATACTGCAATAAAAAGGAGAAAATACATTTTGAGTTATACAATTCCACAAATGATTGAACTACAATAATTACAATTAATGGGATCTATGTACAATTTTATAGGAAATATTCTGGTAAAAGCACTAGAAATAACATGAATATACTAGCTTAATATGTATCAGATATTGAAAATATAACAAGACTTGGCTTGTATGCTGACTAAAAATGATTTAGGTAACAAATTCTATAAGACTATTTTTATGTTGCTCTGAAACCATCAAACTTCACTATACTACCAAGGAACATGATCATTATACGAACTTCGTGGATAATTCTCCTAAATTATCCAAAATAAACCATAGAATAAATAACAACATCAGCAAACTCTAGTGAAAACTTAATATAAGCAATACCCGAGAATTCTAGAAATAAAAGAGTGTTAAAACATAAGATTCAGTTAGATACGTATATATCATGAGTTTATCATTCAAAGGAAACAAAGTAGAAACATCATTATTATAAATCCTTAATTCAACTTGAATAATATTTTGTTCTTAACTATTGACAGAAAGATTGAGAATATAATTTATAGAAAAACTCACCAATTGGAGGCTTTGAACAGATAACACCTTTGCACTCATGAGAATTACAAGAAACACTCCTTGACGATCAACTGGAGTTCTCTCTCTGATAACTTTAACTAGAACTGATAGCTTTTGGCTTTTCCCTATGTACAAGTAGAGCTGAGATGCTGACCAAGCTGGATGACTCACTAAACAGACTAAAATACTATTGTATCTGGACCTTAAAGAAGCTGGTACTAGCCATGGCTTAACACTATACAGACAATGAACTTGACCAACGTATACAAATTAAGACAATAAAGGGTAGACCTACTGTGTACTCTACAACTCGGCTTTTTCTCAACACATACTTTAACACATAACCAGCTCTATGGGATTTCATGTGGACAGGGATTAGTAAGAAGCTAAAGTGCAAAATGTAGAAATTGAAGGAACAACACAAAAAATAAGAAATATATACAACTAAAAACTAAAATAGTTTCACTGCAGACTGCTGCAGTGACAATCATCTTCCTTCAAACTTTCACATTGATTTAGGCACGTTTGAAGCACTGATATCTGAAACTTCACCTTTAAAGACGAAAAAAAAAAATTCCAAACAAACAAACAAAGCAAAAACCAGAGAGGTATAGGAACATCATCTTCTTAAGACTATATTCTCAGAAGGCGTTTCACTATGCGCATCTCTGCCGATAAGGAGAGCCGGTGTAATTACACTCTGTATTACAACAGGCTCATCTTACCGCTAAGGAGAGAGATGAGTGGCAGGTTTGTCAATTCTGCCTGGACTTGAACTCACCTCCAACTGATGTCATTGAACTCTGCATTTCAGGAAGCTACTGCATCTTCAAGGAGCTCCTTTCTGTTTGTGGTCATACCAACTAAAATCAATTACAATTTCAATCCATTTTCTGTTCAGAAATTGAAAATGCAAATCAGTCAACATCTCTAAAGTACACCAATTCTATCTCGCGCATTACGTTGGATTTGTTAGATAAGGGGTTTTTCCTCTTATACGGTATACTTGATATTCCCAAGTCGGGATTTATTAGTTATTGCGAATAGTAGGCGTACCCAGTTGAACATTATAACGGATTCATGGTTATAGCTTGGCCACATAATAACAATTTAAACCGACTAAATTTACATCTAATTACGTAATATAGTTCAGGTTTGTGACTAGTTTTGTTTTCCCTCCTCTTTTGAAGATTTGAAATAAATAATGCTGTTTATCCCAGGAGGTTCAAATGGAACTACAAAGATTCCCCCTTAGTAATGACTGTTATAAATGGATATGACTCAGGCGAATTGAAAAATCCGTACAAACCCCCCTGTTTGCTCAAATTTTGTATCTTTCTCGGTCATTTCTAAGAATAGATCTTCCATTCTATTTATAATGAGCATTCTTTGGAGCATTCTTTCTTGAACTCTAGATGACCTATACATTAAAATGGTATAAAATGGGAAAGTACTAGGCATTCTTTTTGTCGTCGAATGCTTTTAAAGGTTAATCATAACATTTCCAAGTGAACTCTATTAAAGATCATCTTCTTTCAGCTACACCTTATTTATGATAAGCATTGTTTGGAGCAAATTCCTTCTTGGACTCTAGATGACCTGTTCATTAAAATTGCATAAAAATGGAAAGTTCTATAAGCATGATAAGCATTCTTCTTTTCGTCGAATACTTTTAAAGGTTGGTCATAGCATTTCCAAGTGAACTCTATTAAAGATCATTCGATCGTGCCTTCGGTTTGTCGTTAAATGTCTAAGAAATATCATCTAAGAGGCTCAAACGATAAAAAACTGCGGTGGGAAAAACAAGAGGTTTGCTTCTTGTCTTTTTCTTGGGGACGTGGCCAGCTGTTAAAGGTAAAAGAACTAAACATGATTGCGATTCCTTTAATGTAAAACAGTCGTTTTCTCGCTAATGTGTTTCTCTTCTTTTTTCGCTTTTTATATTCATGTTTTTAGCACTTTGTATCTATTTTGCGTCATATCGATAAATGTCTTATAGGATGATTCCATATTTTGCCTTTGTTTTTTCTGCGTCGGCAAACAAACGTTGTAAGTGCACACACCATGTTTTCTGGGTTATCTCGATGCCCGTAGCACTGTGGCCTGGATTCAAGTCACGCCATTTGAAATGTCAAGTAGAACCTTTAAGTTGAGCGCACAGGACTTCCACATGACTCAAGAAATCCTCCACACATGTATTTACAAACAATTATCATGTACCCTCGACCTAAAAACACACACTCGTTCCAGATTGTAGAGCTTTTACCGCCCAGGCACCGTAATTTGAAGGAAATGTACTACTATTATCATGCCGCTATCGCTTCCCCCATTGAAGGCATAATCAAGGGAAATGAGGGTTATTAAAGCCCCTTGGTGCATTCCGACTCATTAAGGAGACTCTGTCATTGCATATAGACTGATCAAGGCTTTTAGCGTAAAAAGGATTTACGTATGCATCTATACCTCGGATTTTTTGTACCACAAGCACCTCAGGGTTCTTTTATCGTTAATATCAAACGTTTTGCGGTCACAGCCAGTAACATGTCTAAATCCGCACATTATCAACTTGACGTTCATTTTGCATGGTAAAGGAATGCAAAAGTTTGGAATTCACTTTCCCATTTCAAATGTACATAAATTGGAAATATTTTACAGAATAATCACTTGCAGTCAATGAAATCATTAGGAGCACATTAAACACGTTGGAAATTTCAAAAAGGTGATTAATTTCGAGTCACAACAATAACGGTGACTTTTAAGGGTAGAGCAAACAATCTATCTGAAGTAAATGCAGCATTTCTTCTTAAACAGTGTTAAGCTTACAAGAATGCGAGCCATTATTAACTCTTCATGTGCCATTCGAATAAAAACCTTCTGCCGCATTATTTCTGAAGAGGTAGATTTAGCAGGATTTTCAGGTTTATTTTACCGTTTCCAGTCTACAGGTAATTAAGGGATTATCGGGTAGCTAATAAAGACCGGAAGTGAATTATTATGCACCTTCTTTGTAACACACAGTGGAAATACTTTTGTCTATTGTTTCCTATTATTGTGCCAATTGGCACTCTTGGCATACAAAGGGTTAATTAGAGAATGAAGCAATGCTGTTTGGACAGATACCTTCAACCTTATCTTAACTACAAGGAAAGGAGATATAAGTAAAAACCATTTCTTTGCAACATGAGAAGATTGCTGGCTGCTTCTCAGTTTGCGGTGGGAAGATGATCAACCATTTTCTCTACAAAATGCGGCCAGTGCAGAGAGGCCCAGAAGACAATTTCACAATTTATCGAATTGGATTCCAATGCCTTTCTCGCCTTTCCCTTCTTCTGTCACCACCGTAGATCGAATAGCAGTATTTAAGTGGTTTCACACAACCCAGTTGATCTGATTGTGATCAGCCTAAAACTGGGAATTACCGCTGACCTTTATCAGAAAATTTGATACATCTTAGTCCCAGCTAACGATCAGTATAATCTTACGCGCAAAGTGAAAATAAAACGGTGCTACAGAATGGGATGCTGCCTTTCACAAGGCCCAGTTTGATTAAGTAGATGCACTTGTCAATAATAATGTGTTTTTACCAAGTCCTGTATAAAATCTTTATGAGCCAAACAAAGGATTTCCTTGTGCAACATTGTATTTCTCATGAGAGAGATTTACCATAAGTACGGTATTACGATTATGAAAGAGTTAGGTGTCTTGTTAGTGTTGTCATGTGTAAATCAAACCCGCGTATGGGTAATTTCCCGTCTATTTCGTGTTGAAGAGAGCAATCCTTCTGCTAATTTGTGTATGGTTTTGTGCACATCGGCACGTGTGGCAAAGCTCTGAACGTGCCGTTCTGCTATAGAAAGCAATCAAAGTGTGAAAAGTTCAAATGGATAATAGTGACTACTATATGGTACCTACTACGTATGCCTGTGACTGCAGAGAAAGCTATGTTGATTTTTTGGCTACAGATTACCATTATTACAGAGTATGGATCGAAATGAAATATTTTGTCAAATATTTTGGGATCAGATTTGCGTTCTTTCGTTTTTACGTGGCTTCATATAGTTAAACCCTGGGAAGCTTTAATCGTCATTTGCACAACTTTTGACGATTTGCGCACCCATGGTCAGGTGATTGCAGCGTCTGAATCGCTTTTTAAGGACTTGGGTTGACTTTTCGATCTGTTGAAAAGCAAGTTGCGTTATATTTTTTGAGTAGCATATAAATGCAACTGCTTATGCCGGCAGTCCCTATCAATGGGCTGTTCATACTCTTTGCGTAACCATGGCCGAGTAAATGGGCGAAAGCTGTGAAAAATGAAGATAATGATCTGCCCCATGATTCACCCATTTGCAGCTACTTAAAAGTGTCAAGCAGAAATCTAATCCCTGTGGTAATATGATTTGTTTTGATACATAATTTGTACTCCCTGTCTCCAAGAATCCATTAAAGGATATTCACAAGTCATCAGGGCTGTCTGAATCGGGTAGGAGAAATTGAAAATGAGGGCTATCATGGAAAATGATTAATCATAGTCCAAAAAGAGGCAGCCAGGAAGTCAGACATCACCAAGACACCTGTTGGTGGTTTTATTGCTACACAATGAAAACTTCAACAATCAGCTTAGCTGTCATTGTTGGTAGAAGCCAGCAGTCATCGATCACCGCTTCTGACGCAATGTCGATTCCTAGGGATTACACCCATCCATCTCCCATTCGTGATCGTTCTCGACATCGGGTTCATCAATCCAAGGAAATCATGGACTAACGAACGTCCTCATGATACTAATTTAGAAGTATAGGGCGGAGAGGGATTTACCCTCCGTCCTCTTACATGTCTTAATCCTATTGATATGCCTCATCACGTCTCTTTGGTACTTGCTTCCGTCGTAGAACGTGGCGTCACATGTTTTCTTCGTACTCGTCACCACGCGATGCCTTCCTTTTTCTTTTCCCATTTGCTTCTTTGTCGTTGGTGTTGCTTGTTATTGAGTGATTGTCATCATTTTGGTTGGCCCCAAGAACACTGTCGAACACGTGTGGCGCCGTAATTGCGGTTTCCGCCTGAAGAGGCCCCCCAAAAAGCACGAAATAAAGGACTTTCAAAGTTTTAAGAACCTTGAAAAAAATTTGCTGTGTGTCTGATTTAAACGTTGACATTCACTAACTGTTGTTTTCTACGCCAATCGATAATTGGCCGGAGCACTGTTATTTGTGGAAAGGCTGTCAGATTCGCTGGTTTTTGAGTGAAAAGTACATCGAGATGAGCGATAATGTTCGCTATATACCGTTGCATGCTCTACAAAACGGCAGATTAAAGATGCTTTATCAATTGAAGATTGCAATGTTGCAATTTTTATACCATTACGACAATACTACTGAATACAGGAAAATAAAGTACTCATTGCTAAGGTTCTTGATCCTTACTTTAATTTTGTTATATCGCACTGCACTGATGATATCCCCATGAAAGTGCACATGATTGTAAGATAATTCATTATTCATACAGATACATTATTTGCTATCTCATGAGACTGACATGGAATATGAAATATCGCAGTATTTCAAGATGATTTACAACACTCTCTGGCCTGCCGTAGACATTTTGCATTTCTGTTGTTGTCTGTTGCATATAGCCAACCAGGAAAGGACCATTTTAACATGAGGAAAAAGGGACAATGCCAAATCCGAAAATTTGAAATTCTACTGAATATCATATTAGCATTATGATTCTTAATTTATAAATAACACAGTCGTGCCTAAAGATAATGCCTTCACTTGACCCTTGTTGGAGAGAAAGAGAGAGGTTATAATGAGGCTCAATGAGAGACATGGGGGAAAAGAGAGAGAGAGAGAGAGAGAGAGAGAGAGAGAGAGAATAACAAAGAAAGACAAAGAGAAAGAAAAGACAAAATCGCAGAGAGATAGATAGAACAAGCAGGTAGGAGAGGGAAACAACGGGAGAGAAAGGAGAGATGAAGAAGGATAGAGAAAACGAGAGAGAGAGAGAGAGAGAGAGAGAGAGAGAAAGAGAGCAGAATAACATCCGCTATCTTCCTTAGATCGTAACTCACTCATGATATTGATATAGCAAGCTACGGTGATGTATGAATTTCGATCTAATTCTCGACAAACCCATAAAGAACATTTATGTAAGATGAAGTAGAGAAGGGGAGATAGACTAAAAGAAAAGGAGAGGAGGAGAGGAGAGGAAAAACTTATAAAGAGAGAGAAAGAGTGAGGAGAAGAAAGAAGAGAGAGAGGGGGAGAAGGGGAGGTAATTGAAGAGAAAGAGAGATGGCGAATTTAAACCATCACGAATTTCAACACCCCCTACACGTTTATCAATGCCTTTTCTCGTACAATTGAGATATGAAAAAAATAACAGATCGCTGCACTTCTATGTTCCAAACACACAGGGGGCATAATGATATCCGCTATCTTCCTTAGATCGTAACTCATTCATAAAATTGATACAGAGAGCTATAGTGATGTATAAATTTCTATCTAATTCTCGGTAAACCCTTAAAGAACATTTATGTAAGATGGAGGAGGCTTTTATGTGATGTCAGTGGAGCCTTTTACCTGTTACATCCCTTGGCCTTGGGGCTCAATCAGATGCTCAATTGCAAGGAACAAAGCGCTTGAGATTAATTCATCAAATGATAACGAAACTGGTGCCTCATCAGAGAGGAAATAGGTTTGCTGCATCATGCGATTTCTGAAACATTGATCCAGGAAAAGATAGCAAGATGGGTTGGAAAACAGTATGAAGGAGGAAAAGAGAGAGGAGGAGAGATAGAAGAGAGAGAAAGAGAGAGGGGGAGAGAGAGGGGGGGGGCAAGGAGAAGAAGGGGTGGAAGGGACAAAGCTGGATGGAAAGGGACAGAGGGAGAGGGAGACACTAGAGCATCGCTCAGACGTGTACAATGGGTAATGTGAGAACATACACCTACCATGGTGAGAAATCGTGGCAAAATTTGTTACGAAGAGTTAGGACACCATGGCGTTCGCACAACACCATGTGTCTAATTCAATCTTCGTATTCTGTTTATAGCACGTTTCAACAAAGCAGAAGACAGAAAGGCTTTATAAATGCCCCCTGCCAAGACCCCCCGAGGGTAACGAGATAATTTTCACCTGTATACATGAACGACCTTTTGCAGGTGAAGAACTCTAAAATCAACGCCGTCAACATGATTTTAGGTTGTCTCATTGGCGAAACGAAATCATATCATGAGTAATGTTTATCTTATGAATTTATTGAACATTTTAGGCATTTTGCTTACGTCAGACAACATGCCATGTTTTCGCCAACTCTGCGTCTTCACTGTGATGTATTCGCTCAGACTGCGCCTATGTAGCCAAAACAAATGTTCTGATAGAGTGTTTTCCTGCCTTCAGGCACAATAATATTTAACAAAAAAGAATCTATTCTTATGTGAACTTTGTAAACATACTAATTCCTATGATTGCAAATGACGTAACAAGATAGTTGATGGTTTGGGGCGCTTCCTTGATCACAAGTGCTCTGTCCTCCGCTCCTTAACAAAGATGAAAGCATCAAATAAAGTCATGGGAGTTCATTCTGGACGTTTGGACGAAACATTAAAAGAATATGAGAGACCCCGCAAAAAATGATAAGGCTAAAAAAGGAAGTGAAAATAAGATCCTCGCTCTAAAAAACTCTAAAAACAGACCTGACAGAAAAGAAAAGAAAGTCTTTATAATGTTGACATTATTATTCATTCCTGTTATTATTTCATTTTAGTTTGTTTGTATTTTAATTGCTTCTTAATTTGTTTTGTGTGTAATAATGAAAATCAATAAAACATACGAAAATAAAAATTAAAAAGAAAGAAAAGAAAGTCTGGAAATAGTTCAATGCTAAGAGAGGGAAAGGGGGGAGAATGAGAAAAAGAAAGAGGAGGGAGAGGAAAGGAAGAAAATATGAAGTTAAATAAAAGAGTGTGTCTTTGGAAAAGAAAAACTTTAAAAAAATTGACAAAGCAGAATACACTGGTAATAGGATTCGTTTAGATCCTTTCCATGCCTTGTAAGATGAAAGTATGTTATGTCCTGACTAGTAAAAGAGACAAAGAGAGAGAGAGAGAGAGAGAGAGAGAGAGAGAGAGAGAGAGAGAAAGCATGAGAGAGAGAATGAATACTATGAAACAGAAAGGGTAACTATTTTGATAAAACATTAATTTCTGTCATCCCTATCCATTACGCACATTTTCCGAATTTCACAGTTTCAACTGACAGGCTCGTAGATGAAATGCAACACAAGGAATTTAGAAAGTAAATCAAGAAAGAAACAACTTTGTGCAAATTCTCATTTCCTTCATGCACGAGGCAGAGATACTTTATCTCCATTTCTCTATCTTATTAGACGATTTCGTTCTCTTGTGGTCGTCCTGTTGATTTAAGTAATGAAACAATAAGCGAGCTATCCTTACAGAAAGCACCACTTTTCGAGTACCCTCTCCAAACTCAAGATGAGAAGTGACAAGGTTACCCACTCTGACTTTATTCAAAATCTCGACTGGCGCCTGCGTGTGCCGATTAGGGTGTACAGTATCTGGTTTGTGCTGTTTTAGGATTATCATTAGTCAGCTGCACTGTTATCTTCAGTGGCAGAAAAATTGGAATGTGTATATAGTGCACGTGCTAATGGATTATGTTCTTTTTATAGCAAGAAATGCTTCCTTTGCCGATGAGGTTTGTGATCACTGTGATCACTAAGCGAACAGTTACCTTTTATAGCTATATATTGATATCTCAAAACGTAATGTAAAGTATTGGTTTGTAGAAACAATCAAATAATTGGATACCTTAGACTCTCATTCATTTGTGTTCAAGATTTCTTTACTGTTGACCATGCATAATCCAGTTATTTTCTACACATCTGACCAACAATACTTACTTTGTTGGTTTGACGCCAATGTGTTAGGAGAAATAGCCTAAAAAGTAGTGATGAAAATGCATTGTAGATATACATTCTCCTTATCAAAATAAAGAAATACGACAGCTTGTATTTGTTATTTTTACAATTCGTCCTTACTGTAAATGACATTGAAAATGAACACGTCAGTACTTATCCAGTGAGCCACTTTTTTTTTTTCATTCAAAGCATCGTCGCGTGCTGGTTACGTAGAACTAACATTCCTTTAAGGTCTTTCTTACTCCCTTGAATCCAGTTAGCCCAGGAGACAGAATCTGACTTCTATTATTCCTCTCGTTCAAAATATCGTAAGAAAATCTAAACCGGAGGTGATGTCAAAGAAAAATCCGTATCGACATAATTCATAAGCATGATAAGGGTTAATCCCGACCCTAGGTAGGGATTATTCTATCTAACCAGTTTTTGATCTCTCTAGATTAACGGTGAAAAGACGACCTTGGAAATAAATTGAAGGATAAATGAGCAAAATGGAAATTAAGACGGAGGCTTTTGTTCAGTCAGTATGTTTCATCGACTCAAGTCGGGATAAAGCGTGTTAGGAGGAAATGGAATAACCGAAGAAGTTTAACATGAGGGATATCCTTCATGTAGAATTGATGTTAATTAACCAAGAAAGGGTTTACGATGAGCAAAAAAATTCATAATATCCTTCCTAGAATAATTCACTGTATGGTTAGTTAAATCAAGTACTCCCCAGGTGCCTAGTTTGTTTTTTTCTTGATTTCAGTTACCTCAGCATACTCGCTCTGAATTTCAAAACGAAAAAAGAAAATGCAAAGTTACAGGTATGCTCATAAAAACTGAAAAAACTATTCTC
Source organism: Echinometra lucunter (assembly GCA_029962745.1). Taxonomy (NCBI): domain Eukaryota; kingdom Metazoa; phylum Echinodermata; class Echinoidea; order Camarodonta; family Echinometridae; genus Echinometra; species Echinometra lucunter. The sequence goes on from CM057151.1 coordinate 22,629,932, forward strand.
ATGAATAATGAGGTAATTTTGTCGAAGAGGAATGATGAAGAAATATTTTCTTCGCGTGTTGAATAAAAATCATCACTGATCATTATGCATATGCTCCGAAGTTGATCCCATACTTCTGAGGTGAGGTATTTAGGGCGAATAACAGAAAGAAAATTATCCATAAAAGCATTTATTTCATCTGCTGACTTTCTAGTGTTGAATTTACATTTGTCGGATTTGAGATTATATGCATAATACCTAACCATTCCTTCTGAATCTTCTGAGTTTTCGTTTCAGGGGTATAGTGGCATGTTTATTTCATAATAAATACCCATTATGGAATGTTAGTCATTACCTTTTCTGCAAATGGAGACGTTTATGGAAAGGCAACTCCTCACGTGTGTTTAAGACACAAAAATTTTCAACACAACGAAGAAAACGCCTACCATTCTCAATTTCTCACAGAATCTAGAAGAACACAACGAAAAACAAAGAACTGTTTCTTTTAACATTATGCTACTTAGTTTGTAACCGTATACATTTGACAAACAGACTAAAAACCAGTCACTGTGTACTTTCTAAACAATCGGCGAGTTGAACTATTGAGACGTGAATGTCAGGATCATTTCGCATTCCTTCATCTTTGAAAATAAAAATGATATGTTAATAACTGCCCCTGCGCGTGCTTCTGAAATGAGGCCTTACCAGGTTTGCCGCGTGCAAATATATAACAATCAATACAAAACTACGCCAGTCGTCTTCTTTTTGTCAAACCTTTTCCTAGTTTTTCGTCTTAACTGGCTATTTCAGGGTACAGTTTAGAGAGTATGATTAAAACGTGGATCCGCTGTGATAGATTGCCCGATTGTAAACGTGAAGAAATTGCTTGTAGTTCTTTATGACACTGGAGAAGAATAAGGAGATGGCCTGGGGGTATTTGTTGTCGCTAATGGGTCAGCGTGTCTTTACCTTTCTCGAAGTATGATGATCAGCTTTCCTTTAATTTCTTTGCTCTTTTATCCCTTTTCTAGTTTAGCAAATCAAAATCTTGACCTCCGTCAGAGAATTTTTTTTTACCGCCTGAAATTACTGTTGCAGCAATCCGCCATTCTGGCGTCATCCCCCATGTCCTCGACTACCATGCATAATTCCCTTATTAACACTTATTTCGAACTTTTCTACTTCATGCCTATATACTTCCTTTAATTCTTTATGCGTATGCATTTCGACAGTTGTATAAATTGACACTTTAATACCATTCTTAACATGCCTGAAAGTTAATTTTGATTTATCTGACCCAGTGAGTACTGAATTTCCTAGTTCCCACAAATTTCATACAGCTATCACCGGGTTCTAGTAGGCAACATTAAAAACTTATGATTTTGTCGTCCATGTCGAAATATAGCATTATCATGTCATGATCGGCTAAAATACTAGCATTTGATTCCCCTCGACGGAAACGAATATATTCTGGATCAAAATCTTCAAGGATATCATATGAAATCTATCCTGTTATAGTTCAAGAAACTTAGGTTAAAATTAAGGATAAGTCTAGGAGAAACAAGGCAAGTGGTATATGTAAGAAGAAGACAAGACGTTTAACAGGACATGAAATAAAATTCTAGGAAGTGCACCTGTAGCCCACGAACTACACCCCCCAGTCACGGATCTTTTTTCTTGCTGAAACGCATGGGCTCGAAGTGGTTACACTATACTACGCACTCAGTCATTTAAATGGGTTAACGGTAACATGACGAGCCTAAAAGTCTCATCGGGAAGGAGTTTCAAGATCCACTTTTGAGAAGTCTTACCCTCTTTGGCGAAGTTAAGTAGGAGATCGATTAGATGTCAAAGTTTATTGAATTGTCACCTCGACACGAATTACACGGGCCCCTGAAAGTTTGTTCCATTAAAATCAAGGTGTAACAGAAGTCAGAAACGTCTCGTATTTCAAAGAAGGAAATAAGACATAGACGCCTACCTGGCCTAGGGAGTTTCCACATTATAATGACCAGAGAAATTGTGAGGTCTCGAGATTTTAACTTCTGAAAAAACAGTACATACTAGCTTAAATGAAATGATTTTTGAATACGTCAACCAAGTCTTATGACAAGATAAATGAGAGGTTTTCGGAATTAGGGACCTGTAAAAATTACTGAAAAATGCAAACCTACAATATTCTTACATAAATGGAAAGATTATGTTGATGTAAACGTACTTTATTAGAAAGTCTGTGTCAACCTTGCAAATACATAAATGATGTTAACAAATGGAATGAAATGATGTAACCATTTAACTCAGTCTGAAATGGCGTTCAAAGAAAACCACGTCCTTCTATCAGGAAAAAGCAAATTGATCGATATCTTTCGTTTCTCCAGTGCGTTCCATTCAAGAGGTACAGAGGCTAATGATAATGGAATTCAGTGAACAGCAGACAATATCCACACGGGACAAGACTTTGTACGCAACATTTCTCTTCTTTGGCACTTGGGTATTCTCCTCCCAAGAGTGGACTTATTCAGTCGCTCGTCTTTTGGCCTCAGACAACTCGAGCTCCTGTTTTCATAAATATTTCTGGTTAGTCCGAAATAGACTGCACCCTCTCTCCTTTGTGTTTTGATAGAAAAGTTAAACCATGGTGACGATTTTTTTATTGAAATCATATCCGATAATGTATATTCCTATCACCCCAAGCACAGCCTGAACTTGCCTACATCTAGGTGAGCAGTATCACGTTACGCAATTTTTCTGTTTAGAAAGCACATCACCGTTCAACGAAAAGAAAAAGTAGAAGCGTACAAATATGAAAAACGCACATACCGTATGTAAAAAATGGATGTATAAAAATATCGCTTTAGTTTTATCGTGCATATCTTTGACTTTCATCCTACCTTCTGACACGTTTAAAAAAAGGAGTTCATTGAAGTACTGGACAAACATGCCACGATTGATTTCAAATCACTTGTTTAAGTATATTCTAAATTTGATTACCAAGTGACAAAGAAGTCATTTTACACATGACCTTGAGGAGTGAACAGTTGACGATGAAACCAATAGATATGCTGCGCATTTAGTACTTTCTTCACAAAGATACGATCGGATTTCGAAAGAGAAGTTTCGTTTGGGTGTTTATTGAATTTGCTCTCTTGTGACTCACTCAAATGATTTAAATCGATTTTAAAGTTTAGAGTTAAAGTTTAAGAGTGATCATACACTGAACAATCCAGATCGATGCCCCAACGGTGTGGAAATAGCTCGCTGAATTGCTTGTATTGAATTTTCAGGCCCTGATTCAATACGACTATTAATAACAACACTTCACTCATTGCATGGCGTCAACACTGGAATCACCCGGGGCGATAGAGGCGTGAATAGACCACCTCCTCATCCCCCGAGCATGTGTTATAGTCGTCATGACTTAAGGGTGACGATTTCATTGATGCATATTATGATCATTAAATAGGAGAATACATTAAGCCTTCCGTCAGCAGTGGTTTATTTCTCAATTAGTTTCATTTTCTGTAGCTACCTCTCGGGATGAAAAGAACCTTAGTCAATACCCCTAGTCACAAAGACACGAAACCGATAGCAGATCAATCGGCAGATGACCAGTACTCCGAATAGCCGAGAATCGGTTGGTGTAGAGTCGATGGGGGAGTTAGGTTGAAGTGTGACCGCGGTACAAGGCTTTGGGGTCATTCACATTAATGTGTGCATATTAAGTGAGGTACTGATACGATAGTCGCCGGCTGGATCAATGGAACCATCCCAGTTGCCAGACGCTTGCATCAAACGGATTTCGTTTACAGGCTTGCAGTGATTTTGTAAGGAGATGGAGAGCAGAAGAAATATGAGAGAGATGGTCCTTTAGGTCATGTATTAGTTTTCAAACTAAGAATGTTAAGGTCTGATCCAAGGTCGTTGTGTATATTGTATTGTACTCCTACACCACCGTGCAGATAACACATGTAGACACATCATGGCATACATTTTCTTCTAGATTTGCGTAACGACAGTGATGAAAGGTTGGAGTATGTCATTTTGTTGCAGAAGGGAGAGAAATTGAATTAATAAAATGGTTCCTTTTGTTGTTTCCTTTCTCATTGTTGCAGTTTTTATACCGTCTTATTTCACTGCTTTGTACTAAAGTAATAAGGACTGGGACAGCTGTCGTTTTACCACCACCACCACCACCACCGCCACCACATCTACTAATATTACTACCACTATTTCTACTTCTACTTCCACTACTATAACAATTACTACTTCTACTCCTCCTCCTCCTCCTCCTCCTCCTACTACTACTACTACCACCACCACCACCACCACCACACCACCACCACCACTACTACTACTACTACTACCACCACTACTACTACTACTACTACTACTACTACTACTACTACTACTACTACTACTACTTCCATTACTACGCTACTACTATTACTACTTCTACTACTAATTCTACAATACAACATCAATCTGATTAACAAATACACTCCTGTCAGGTCCCTACGTTCATCCAACTCTGGTTCCCTAGTTGTTCCCAAATCCGTTAAGACATGGGGGGTACGGGCTTTTGCTCACGCTGGCCCAGTTCTCTGGAATGATCTTCCCCTGGTTATCCGTGAATGCACTTCAATTGACACATTTAAACGTTACCTTAAGACACGTCTATTCAATGCTTCCTACTCTTAATTGTTCCTTAATTTATCATTGTATTTGTGCTCTTCTCTCTCTTTCTTTCTTTCACTGCGCCTTGGGCACTCTGCAGAGTGGATTTGGCGCATTACAAATCCCATCTATTATTATTATTATTAAAGAGCTTTCGTCATTTCTTTGTATAGTTTAATTGTCGTCTGCATTTCCTCCACCCTTTTCATATTCTACCATTAAATTCTTATTCATATTTTTATTCTAATGGTCTAATCTTGATAGGTGATATCGTTAGCACGAATTCCCTTTTACGGTTTCTCCAAAAAGAAAACAGGCTCGTCGTATCCTTGTAATTCTTGCCTTGGGACACTTGCTCAGTGGAGGCCTTGAAACGCAAGGTCATGGAGGCACTTAGATCATGGAAATTAAAAACAAACAATGCACTACACAGCTCAAGTGCTTGAGACGTACATGGCCGAAGGGCAAGTCCTGAGAGTGCTGGTAACCATATTCAAACGGAAGGGGGTTGGGTAAACGCCTCTCGTGAAGTTCAACAAAATAGCAAAGGTATAATAGTTAAGGCGGACCCAGCTATCATAAGCAGCAAAAACAGCAGCAACAATAAATGCATGTTGAATGAAAATAGTCTTATATTGTAGGCGAAAGAACATAAACACAGTATGCAAATAAAAATTCAGCAACAGCAAACCTAACATAAATTTTGGCTATAACAGTATTTTGAGAAATGCCATGTGCTAATTTCTCTTTCTCAGCAAAGACCTTCATATTCATACATTACCATTACGTCTGGAGACGCGAAGGTCCGGGGTTCAATCCCGGCACGGCACTTATGCCCTTGAGCAAGGCATTTTATCTACAATGCTGTTTTATCGTCTATCAAATAAATCGATGTGCTATATGCATACTGATACCAAGGTGTGCATGTGTTGCTTTAAAAAAAAATGGTTTCTGAATTTAAAGCACCAGGCCGGGGTGGTCATGACTTGACACAAACGAGCGCCATTAATGGATCTCACTGAACGTCTATTCATGATAAGCACTGTTAGGATCGTCTTGTTCCTATTTATAGGATTGGAATCTTATTTTGCTCCATTCACAGATGTATAAATATTCATGAAAGGAATAAAGAAATAAAATCATTCATAAACGAACTCTACCCTTAATCGACCAACTAAACTTTATAACAAATTTAGTCAAGTACTGCTGTTGTTACTACCCGAATGAATGCTGCTCAGATATTGATAGTTTCAGACAGTTATAATTCTTTGTAATGCAGATTCTTAATGCTCTGGCGTCTCCCAGCACTGAAAAAATGGAAGATTTTTGTTTATACAAGACTCATGGCGCAGGCGATTACATTTTGCTGCACTTCTAAGTACATTTATGAGATAATGAGTCAAAGATATTACCAGACTACAGTCGAGGTTCGACTAAAACGCAGCTCCCCCGAGGTTCAAATTATCAAATTTAAGGTTCAGGGACGAGTTTTGAAAAGAAACGAGAACAGGCAATCAAACAGCAATTTATGAGTCATTTAGAAACATTTAAGTTGATGGATATTGCCTTCATCGATGACACTATTCATCCGGATACGGTGCTCTTTGAATGTTTCGGTTTATGACATACCTTCGTAAAAAAGCTGAAAGTAATTTAGCTCACGAATTATTAACTGATAATAGGAGAAGCGCTGCCTGCAGTTCCTGCTTCCAATTTTATACCCATCCGAAATAAGAGAAAATCTGAAGTGATTGTAATCATTAACACGGCATTTTGAGATTAATATAACAAGGACAAAATGCGGACATATTTCTGCAAACGAGTGAAAAATTAAACCAATTATGATTAAGCTCACAACCCATCATTGTGCAGACTTCTTTCTCTTTCTTTCTCTCTTTCTCTCCCTCTCTGTTATTGGCATCATTGTCATAATCGAATCGTTATCACCTCTCCAGCAATATAGATATATATTTTTAAAAAGCAGTGTAACATTGATGAAAGGCATAAGGAGAAAGCTGGAATGATGTTTTGTTAATTATTTACGAAACAATATTTATAAAACTCACCAAGAAAAAGGCCGAAGAATAAATTCTATGCTCAAATCCAGATTTACTGCATTAAAAAAAATAATAATAATAAAGTGATGTAACCCCCCCCCCCCCCAGCACCAGTGCTTGATCCTCCAGCAGGAGCCCTGAATAATGATATAAAGTATTAAATTTGCAAGAGGTCTGAAGCCCCTCCCCTCCTTATTACAGTTTTCCTCAATTATCTATTGCGCATGCGTGGGAAATAATTAGTATGGACAAATTACATGGACGGTTACATGAGTGTGTGATGTAGAGTGAAGAGTTAGGAGTTAGCTACTTCCGACGTGTAACCGACGAGCAAAGTGGTTCATGCAATAAACATTCATCATGATGTATGTGGCATTAAGCAATTTCGAAATCATCACCGACAATGTCTTAATTCATAAAAGTTGATATGCTCCAGGAGAATAGAGGTCAACCAAGTCAACCAGGAAAACATTAGTCATTATTCATACGAAGAGGTGAAGTAAGGATATTCATATTTAACCCAACTCTTCCGCCACCTACCAATCACTTTTGACTGAATCAGGACGTGTGTTCTACTTACTTTGATAACTCCTATCACGTTAATTGCCTGTGAGGATGTTTTAATGGCAGATTACAACTGGCCCTTTTCGTTCAAACAGGAGGAAATCTCTTAACACAAGGGACTGCACAATACATCGGATCAATCACTGAATGAAGGGTAGATGCATAACTACAGGCTGCATGGGGCACTCGAGTGAAAGAGAAAAGAAGTAGAAATGTTGATCAAGGCGAGGGGAGGATTGCAAAGGGGAAAATATGACATCAAGACACCCACGTGCCATCCATTTATTGTGAATTCAAATTCTATTCCCCACGCGAGGCCTATTCCCCTTCCCCAATGACTACGCGCCCCGAAATTAAGCGTCAATTCCTGTGTCTTGGGTGTATTTCATCTATAGGATGGTGAGGCTGAAGCGTTGTATGTAAATTTATGAGGGCTGTCTCTTCCCACCAGACTCCATTCATGGTTAACACTTTCGTCATCACAGCCCCCCCCCCCCCCTTCCCCCCACAAGTCAATGACTTTAGACGTGTCACGTCCCTACATCCTACATTATCTTGGTAGTGTTTTAACTATCAACAAGATTCTACACCTTGTTTTTTTTAATGTCTAGATCTCATGAATTCTTGTTTTACTGAAGAGTATAAAATCTACCTAAATTTCCCCTCTGTTAACCCTCATATGAGTCACGGATATTGTATTACTAATAGCATGAAAAATATTATGAAATGCAGACAGGCATTTGCATTGAAGAAATATAAGCCCTTGAAGTATTAAGCTTATCAAATGGCATGGCCATGACGCTGAACATTTAGAATGATTACAAAGAGATGCTGCGCTACTAAACTAGACTGTTACTATGTTGATCATCCATTCATTTCAGAAACTGTTGTAAGGGAGTACTTAACAAGTTTAAATCTTAATTGCTTGATAGAAAAAAAACTTTGATTTGATTTGATTAGATTGGATTTAGTTGATTTGTTTATTTACTTTTTTTGCTAACTGAAAACGAATTGGTCATATTATGCTTCTATAATCTTCTGTAATTCTTATCTTACTTTTTTCTCATTTCAGTGCCACGGGCTTCCCCCAATCATAATGTTTTCGTTGATATCTAACGTAGATGGCAAGTTACTAGGGATTTTATTTCAACTCCGGTAGGTTAGAACTGCAGGCAACTTAAAACGAAAACACCGTCAAATAAATAACAATGGTTGAAAAGAAGTAAAACAAGAATTACCAACAGGAAAAGAAACACAAACTGGGCATGCATAATCATTAGTATCAACAGAGAAAGGGACCAGAATAAATCAATAACGCACGTTGACAATGAGCAGCCTAGAATCCTAATGTTGACACTTCTTGTAAGGATCTTAAATTGTTTCTTCTACATCGTGATATTGGACAGCCCGTCGCCATGTTTTATCTACACACAACTGTCATGCTTTCACAGCGGCTGTCTGTGTTTTTCCACGTTCTGATTTCAATTACTCACGAATCTGAGTTAAAGGGACAGATTCAGACTTTCTCGGAATTTGAGAGGAAAATACAAATATTGCATAGTATTTTTTCTTTCATTAGATTCCACCCTAAAAAATTGTTAATACACTGTGTGTTTTACGAAACGTGAAATACAAAAATGTTGTTTTTTAATGTCTGTCAAAAATTACTCTTTAAAAAAAAAACCGTATAAGATTCCATGTTGGAAGTAATGCAGGAACTTTTAAATCAGATAAAGATTTTTCCTTACATAAATCACTTCTTTATGACTTTCGCCTAGCTATTATTTTTTCTGAAGAAGTGGGCCATTATTATTTTTTCTCTGGGAAAAAAATCATTGATTAAATTCTCTTTGCGTGCAAGAAGTTGAGAGATTGAGCACAAGGACAGGCACTTTTGTATTTCAAATGCAAAAATAGAATCATATTTCAGTCTGTAAATCCTAATCGGATCTGTATTGATTTATATGTATATCATCCTTCGGCAGCGAAAAGCCTTTTTCCTTCATACCCCCTCTCTCTCTCTCTCTCTTTCTCTCTCTCTCTCTCTCTCTCTCTCTCCCTCTCTCTCCCTATCTTACTCTTTCTTATATTAAAAACTGATAACTTAATGCACACGTCTCTTTCTTCCAAAATATTCACATTATGAAGCTGGCTGCACAATCTTCCGCTTGAACCTTCCAAAAATGAATTAATAAACAACAGCAGAAGTACAAAAAGCATATTTGGCCAAAAGGATTGCAACAAAAATTAAATCAGGTCAATGAAAAGTGCATGCTAGAAGCTAAGGCCTGTCATATTAGTTTCCTTGAATTGTACATTTTAGTTTGTTTCTGGCGAAAATTTCAAAACCCTCATTTCATTAATATAATCGTGCTCATAACTCATACAAAATACCTTACACTGAAAAGCGGAATGTTCAAATCTTATTGCTAGTATATGAAAGATTTCATTCGTTGCACATTTAGGAGTCAATGATAAATTTGGAAAGAGATGTTACAATGCTTTGTTCCACTCTAAGGTGTCTATTGAACACTAAAAGTTTGATACCTGCATATCAAAAATTATTTACCCCTCGATAAGTCGGTATCCTTTTTTTCTGATTTAGAAATTCTTCTTAGGTTATAAATGTTCAAATTTGTCTCCATAAGATGGGATGCACAGAGTTTTGTTTTTCCTTTTCCCTTTAAAGAATTGGTCCCTAAATTACGACTTACCGTTTAACCACAGTACATCTACCAAATCCGGCATGCTATGCATCACGTGTTCCCCTTTATTAAGCTTTCCATGTTTCTCTTCCAACTTGAAAAGAATGTAACCGATACCTCACGCAAAGCACATTAAGCCATAGCATTCGTTTTCCAAAAACATGAAAACATGGGCATGTCAGTTTACATTACAGACGTCGTTAGTTTTTGATAGAACGCGCCAATACACCGGCTTTAGGTCTTAAGTTCGTTCCGGGCTTAAAAACAGCAGATCAGCTGTCAGAGGTGCAAATATTTAAAAATAGTGTTTGCATCGTGAAATTTCGTGTTTTTTCTGGGTAAAATGATCCACTGTTTGAAATAGGAAAAGAAAGGGGAAAGAGTGGGTGTGGGTGTTTATATGTGACTTATGGGTTCGTGACTCTGTTGAGAAAAGAATTCGTTGCAGGGTGACTTACTTTTTGCAACATTCGGGTTTTCCAAACTGCCTGGTCATATGATGAGGGCCGATCGTGCCAAACTTCACTCCTTCAGTTAACAGTGCAAAACCTGAATATGACCTTTTTGCAAGGCAGTTTAATGTAGTTACATGTTGACATAATGAGAAGCTTGAACGTTGTTTGAAATAACACAGTGCCAGGAAATTGCAGATGGTCGAGTCGGGCAAAAAGGACGTAATGAAATCTATGGCAAGGAGCGTCCTAAGGATACGCATACATCTTCAGTCCAAGCAGTGTGAAGGTGGTCTGCCTCGTCAACCGAGACAAGATCTATGAGAATTATGTGCTCTGATTTCAAGGCAATCCAAACCTTTTTAGTAGAACGATTTCTCCCGTTTATAGAGCCCCCAGAATACAAAAAACGGTCCTTTTTCTCTCCAGGGACCTTTGTCCACATATATGTGTTTGAACTTTGATGTACTGATTGCATTTTATTCTCACAGGTTCAAAGAATCCATGTTTCTTTTCAAATGAAAAAAAAAAAGATGAGGATTGGAGAGATTTTTCGTGGCAAGTGATAAGTTTAAAACCATCATCGGTTCTACAACAACACTTTAAAGAAGAATAAACATCTGTACATTTGATAATTTTCGTGAGAGTTGTGGTACAGCTGTGAAAAATTTTGTTGAAAGCCAACGGCCTCCCAGAGTACGTCAGTCTTATTATCAACACCCTGATGCACAATTTTGATCTCCAAAATTTTCCATGCAAAAGTATACAATCATCCGAAATAATTCATTCAGCTTTATGGTACAAAGAACACCAAAGAGGTTTCTTGTGGACCTTATATTCATGATCACATTTTGTGGAATAATCAAATAATTTTTAACACAAATAGAATAAAATTTTTAAAAAAAATCTTCCATAGTTATGTTTTGACAGCTGTATTTTCCTTTCTTTTTTCTTTGATAAAGCACTTTCCTTATTTTCACGACATGCTCAATATACACTCAAAAAAAAGAGAAGAAAGTAAACACTTTTCAAAGTTCAGATTTTTCATAGAAGACTTTCACAAAAATCAACATACTATATGTCAAATTAGAGGAAATTTAATTGTCTTTTAACCTGGTAGGTGAACACGAAGAGAAATTTTACGCATGAGTGAACACATTTGTTTTTCTCTTCATTGCAAAAATGGACAATTTCCCATTCATGTGTAAATGCCCTTCCGCATAACAGTGGTAACGAAGGATGAAACTTACACAATGAGAGACTTAGTTGAAATTGTATAATTGAGCCTTCGCTCTCTATATCTCTCTTCAGCCCCCCTCCCCCCAAAAAGAACAGGAAAGAAAATGAAAAAGAAGAACTTTGTGTTAAGTCCAAGTTTAAATGGAATCTGCAGTAAGCACAAGGGTGATTAAATGCCCCCAAATTTGTTTTTTTTTTTCGTTACAAATTTAAGAATTTATGAGTCATATGTAATAACTATTTGATTATTCAGTGGTGTAGCCTGTGGGATTAAGTAGAGTGCATTTCCAGGGAGCACTGATATTATGTTCAGTAGCGTATCCCCAAAATGCATTGCCATTAATATCCCAAGGTGTGACACTTTGGTTATTCATTGGTCCATTTGTAGATTTAAAGATTGAATTTTTTTCAAGCGCAACGAACCATGCAAACTTTTATCATGCACTTTTTTTCAATTTCTAGTGCAATAATGACTGTAAATTTCAAGTTGTTTGACATAACAAAAAATTTGAATTTTAAAAAATTTTACTTTGGTTTTTTGGAACAGATAAATGAATGTGTTCACTCATGCATAAAGTCTCGTATTGTTTTCACCTACCAGACTGAAAGACAATTTAATTTCTTAATTTAGAAATGAACTTTTGAAAAAAAATCAAATTTGAGGCATTTATAGTCACCCTTGTGTTTACTCCAGATGTCATTTAGACTTTTTGTCCTTTCTGTTTCTTTTTTTTTTTTGGGGGGGGGGGGGTGGAAAGAGTTAAAGAGAGCGAAGGCTCAATTATGCAACCAAGTCTCTCAGTATGTAAGTTTCATCCGTTGTTCCCATTGTTATGTGAAAGGGCATTTACACGTGAATAGCAAAATGTCCACTTCTGCAATTTTTAATTTTGTACGGTACCTTGGAAGAGAAAAAAACCAATTGTGTTCACTCATGCGTTAAGTTTCTGTTTGTGTTCACCTACCAGGTTAAAACACAATTAAATTTCCTTTGATTTCGTATATAATCTACTGATTTCTATTAAAGTCTTCTATGAAAAATCTGAACTTGAAAAAGTGATTACTTTCTTCTTTTTTTTTTTTGGTTGAGTGTATATACTGTGATGGTATGCCGTCACCACTGAAAATGAATATTAAAAGCAATTCTGGGATTTTTAGAAGATATACCAAGCAAATGATTTTTAAGTGTATTACTGGAAAAAAAAAAACCATGACTATCAAGACTCTTCAAATCAAAACATGTTATACTTGCAATACAATATCACCATGATAACCATGACAACGGCAAGAAAGGGGAGAAAATGAAACATTTAATGAAATCAGTATTTCAGGGGAAATCCTTGAATTGTTCCACGCTGCTCGCCGCTAATATTCTCCAACCCGTTATTGTTAAAGGTCAAGTCCACAGGAAGATAAAGTCCATTTCAATAAAAAGAATAAAAATTTCCAAACAAAACAGTGAAATTTGATGAAAATTTGATACAAAAAAGGAAGGTATAAATTTTTGAATTTTAGCTAATTTTTCACAAAACAGTTATTGAACAGACGATATGAATATTCAGTGAATGAGTTGATGATGTCATATACTCACAATTTTTCACACATTATGTATACAGAGATGATAAAAATTTCTCATTTTAAATACAAAAATATAAAATTTGTCCTCAATACTCCTTACATACTTAAAAAATGGTATTGAGTTTAATATGTTTAGACAATTGTGGATGGCTTTTCATTTTTAGTAAAAAAATGAAAAATTTTTGACAATTTTTTTAAATAGATTATTATGATGGAGAATAGTGAGTATATGACACCATCAGCTCATTCACTGAATATTCATATCGCATGATATGTTGATATTCTTACAAGTAACTTACATATAACTGTTTTGCGAATAAAATTGTGAAACTTTGAAAATTCTTAACTTCCTTACATTTTGATTTTCATCCAATTTTCACTGTTTTGTTTGGAGTTTTTTTATTCTTTTTATTGAAATGAACTTCATCTTGCTGTGGACTTGGCCTTTAAAGGAAAAGGAAACTCTGGAGATAAGTCGATTTTAATTAAAAAGAGAAGATAGAGAGAAGCAAGTCAAAAAAGTCAAAATCGGTTACGAAATGAGAAATTTATGAACATTGGAACAGTTTATGGTGATCCGCTAACTAGCAATATCGCTTAAAAAAGGCAGGTTTTTGTGGAAAACTTTCCATATGTATTGGATAAAATTTCAGATTTTCTTCATCTCTCAAGGAGCTTGTCTCTTTGTGAACTCAAATGTTGTGTCAAATACATTTTCCCATGATATATCTTGGGCTAAGAAGGTGACAAGCTGCAGCTTGAGCGAAAATGGAGAAAATCTGAAATTTAGTGTACAAAACATAATTATGAAGAGTATGTTGTCCAGCCCATAAAAACCTGCCATTTTGTAGAGATATTGTCAATTTGAGGATCACCATGGAAGGTAAATCAAGACTTTTCAAAATTTAACAACTTTCTCATTATTGTAACCGATTTTATTTAATTTTTTGATTGCTTCTCTCTGTACTTTCTTTTCATTAAAATTGACTTGTCTCCAAGGATTACTTTTCCTTTAACTATGCATCTTTAATGTATTCGAGGTGTATGTATATTCAAACAACTATTTCAGACAATACTTCAAAACACCAATGGATGGTTACATGATGACTTCAAAACACAAGCCATATGTTGCAACATATACTAAAAATAAAACAAACCCGCAAAGGTGACGAGATGCTAGCCTCAAGAGTTAATGTTTTTTTTTTTTTTTTTGAGAATCCTGATCACTCAGTCTAATGTCTTTCTTCTTTCAGACTTGATAGATGTTGCAGTTTGGAAATCTTTCATTTTGGAGAGTAAGAAAAATGCATTAAAATGATGTGGTTTGATTGACAAAGTGTTTCGTTCCAAGCTAACGAAAGATATTGTTGTTATGTTCTCGGGAGTTGGTGTTTTTCGAATAGTTCAAAAATTTCATAATGTATGCCTTCTTTTAGAAATAATGTGTTGAATGTCAGGTGATAATTCGAGCGTTGGGAGCTTCGGATTTCAAAGTATTTGATTATCATCCTATGCTTACAGTTTCATTTATGGTGCCGTTCTAAAAAGAAAAGATGAGAGAAATCGGCTACTTTTCATGAATATGGGATAGTAAATCGATTTACTTATGCCTTTTATTCAAACCAGCTTCAATCAAAAATGAAATAGAAGTAGATTTCAGCATATTCTGAAGTACCATGTGCCGATGATCGCAAATTAGACATGCATGACTTAATATAAATGATTTATTACACTTGGACCGTTCTTGTTCAATCGCGGTCACAGCCTAATAAACAAGGGTCTCTTGAAAATTTTATCAGCTTGATCGGTCGTGCATGAAAAGCCTATCGTACTGAATAAAGGGAAGATTCCTTTTAGCTCCTGCTTCACTTTGTTCTTTTCACTTTACGAAATCTTTTTCTTATCTAATTCCTTTCCTTTTCCTTTTGAAAATATATATTTTTGACATTATTTTGAGTCTTCCTTTCGTCTAATATTGAAGGGTTCGTTTTCCTTAATCATGTTGGCCTTTTATTAATGAGAAAGTTCATAATATCCATCATCCATTTTTTTGCTTATTTTCCAGTACTTAGTAATATTTTTTTCTACACGTTCATTGTCATCGTCCATAGGTTTCCAATAGAGCATACACTTGTTCGGTTTATCTTTTTCTATATCCATTGGCGTAAAGTCCGGGGGAACGGGGAGTACATCCCCCCCCCCCCCCCAATTTTCAAAGAAGAAACAATCTTTATCAATCAGCTGTTGATTTTTTTGAAATATCTATCATAAATGACGGTTATGGTAGTAAAATTTCTTTTGAAATACTATCAAAAACCATAGGATGTGAGAGTATGTGTGTGGTTGGGTGTGCGGGTTGGTGAGGGTGTGTGTGAACTCGTGTGTGAAATCGTGCAAATTTTGGTAAAAGATTTCGATTATCCCCCACTCCTCGAAACGGATTTACGCCGGAGTCTATAATATCACAAGGCTACCAAGTTTTCATAAGGCTTTTCTGTGCATGCAACTATTCCATAATATATTGTAGTGAAACGATTACAATATAAAGTGTACCTCCAGTATCTATTGCCTTTTTTCGAAAACTTGATTCTGGTTTTTTTTTTTTTTCTTTTTTCGTTTCTTTTCGTTCCTAGGTGGGTGACGAATACATTGTATCGGCCTATGCTTTATTTAGCAGCACTTCCACCGGGCTATCAGTATTTATTTTCAAACCATGCACGTTTGTCTATATACCAACCAAACGTGTTTTTTTCCTCGATTTCACTACATTCGATCGCAGTTCGTGACCTACCATAAGTCATCCAAGATTTGGTTGGTGTACAGATGGCTCTTTTTATGGACCAACTGAAAAATACATTGAGTAACCAAGTCAGTAGCGTAAACTAATTAAAGGGCAAACGCATGTAAACAAGAATCGAAAACCTTGTTACTTGTAAGTGATTTGATTATCGCGTTCCAGAATAAAACAGCGTGCATAAATGGAATGAAATGAAAGCGAAATGGAAGCTCTACTGTCACGGGATAGAGAGTTTTGATTGAGCATGTCAATATATATACACATATATTCATTACATAATATGGAATGTATGCTCTGGCTTTACTCGATGCAATCACCTATTTTCACACATACTAGGCATATCACGCTACAAATTCCATTACAATGTGAATAGAATAAGTCATACTTCAGTTTTGAATTTAATTCTACCTTTTTACCCGGGCAAACAACGACAGTAACAACCGAGAAATACAAATGTAAATATTAATAAAGCACGATCAAGTAAACAGATATTTTTAGAAATCACTGAAATTTTCAGTATATAATATATACATCATCATGTAAAAAAAAACCCACAGGTGAATTCTGATAGTGTAACACTTTTAGTTGTCATAACACAGCTCGTTCAGTTCTATTATAACGCAAAAATGAAAATAAAAGAGATTTAAGTGCGGTTTTCAAGGGCACGCGAACATTTTGCGAAGGATGCGAATATCGAAAAAATTTTATGCTTCGAAAATTGGCCAAACTTCGGCGGAGGTTCGGAGGCGTTGTCAGTTATTGTTTGAGGGATGCGGGAACCGTTCGCAAAAATTTCAACCTTTTTCGAAATTCTGCCGAACTAAAAACGAACGAATGGCGACGCTTCCGAACCCCCGCGCATGTTCGGCGAACTTTTGGAGCACAAAATGCGAATGTTGGACTTTGCCATTTTTTCGACATTCGCATCCTTCGAAAATCTTCGAATCCTTCGAAAATAATATAGAAATAATTACTTAGTTTTTATCATAGCAGTTTCAAGTGCAGAGGTGGACAATATTCTAAAAAAAAAAAAAAAAAAAAAAAAAAACACGTAAGGTCTGACGTAGAAGCCAAAAAATCATTGTGCTTTGATTGCGTATAGGAGATAGCTGAAATCGCGTATCTGGGTTCTTCAAAGTGCCCATTCAAAGAATATCACAAATATGGCAAATAATGTATCGTTATAAGCTGTTAAGCTAAACGATAACAATTGTGTAAGTTTTACGTCAAATACGTATCGGGTGATTAAGAAATTTTACAAATAACCCCCTCCCAGTTTCTGGAATATATTCGCCAGAAAGATAACCATGTTTTAATGAAGTCATTACTGGTCATATCATAGACATATAACATCAGTCTTATACCCAAGCAGACGATGTCCCATAAAGAACCATCATAATTGCAACGCCATTATTTCTCAAATTATAAAGAGTTTAGTGTATTTAAATGTCACAGTATTTCACACCATTCTAAAAGGGAAATAAGACCGATTCTGATAACTAAAATATTTTGTTTGTTGATATACAGGATAAGAGTTAATAAACAATCAAAGAAACCGCACTTTCAAATTGAAAAGCCCGCCTAACGATTGCATTGACGGTATCAGTCCCCCTTGAACATATCGCAGTGCATGCAGCTAGCTGTAAATACAATGGCGTCTTAATTTGTTTACAAGCGACCTATTCCCTAATTATTCAACACTGCATTTTACATCAGATAATAATAATAAACGGAGTTTGAACTGAGGCAATGATAATAAATATTTAGACTGACGCTAGTGAAGTAAGAGAAATAACTGAAGAGAAGATGACAAAATAGGCACTGAAAATGAGTGAGATGTTATGGGACATCGTCTGCTTGCGCAAATTATGTTCAACCTGTGACGTCACACATCTTAGCAGCGTTCGGGGAGCTCTTCAAGTGCTATGTCGGGGCTGTATTTTAGCATTTTACAGTTGAAAATTATCATTACTTCTTATTTTTCCAAGCTTTGATTTTGATAACCTTTTCCAATCTTAGCTTCACCTATGCAATAATGAAAATAAAGTCAGTTTTTAAAATCAATGAATGTCTTATTTAGAGAACTCTAAGCTCAAGCGTGTTCATATTCTCAAGTAAGCACTTACCTGATAATGCCACAATGTCTGCGAAGATAATTACCTAAATTATCTTCTCGTTACACTTCGCGCCTTTCTTCCTGATCTTTCTCGGGGCCGTTAAATCGGAAATATGTATCAATATAATATTTCCATGAACGCTTTTACTTCCACGCTGATAGATAACTCATGAAATAAGGGACACCAGACAGGCTTGTCAAGATGCAGGCGGAAAATGACTTTGCCAAATTAAAGCGCCGGCTTAAATGGCAATACGACTGAAGTAACGATTAAGACAGATAGTTAGCGGAAGTAGGTGAGGATGAATAAGTTATAAGTTGAATATAAAGTCAAATCGACATGGTTTGCTTCATGCCCGGATCATGCTCATTCGATATCCTTTCATGCATGCGTAAAGTGAAATAAAGAAAGACTCACTTGATGTTGATTTGATTAACATCATAATCAGCTTCCATTCCAATGAGCTTTTCATCTCTTACTATACTTAGTTAAAACTTATGTCGCAGAGTATCCTCATCATGTTGTTATTTTTTCAAGAAAAGATGAGTCAAAAAAGCAATAGCACTCACCGATTCCAGCGAAAAATTTGAACAAAAAACCTAACTGATAATAGGCAGGAGGAGCCCGCGGTTAGTCAAAGACAATGTAATAGGCCTGTCGCCAATATATCCAAGGATCTAATTGTGTCTGTTCATGGCTAGCGTCTAATTGGACAATTTCACATGGGAAGCACAAAATCAGCTAATTTCAAATTTACAATAAAAACAACCACATTGATAGCCCTGAATAGCCAAATCCTTAAATCAAAAGAAGCACCAAAAAAAAAAATAATGATAAAATTTTTTTTTAAAAAAGAATTACACCATCTTAATTAATAGTGGTATAATGCATATTTGATTTCATATGGAAATTTTTACTATATATTTGAAAGTGACACAATTTTGTGGTAATTCCGTAATATATAACACAATATCACTAATTTAGGTAGAAAATTGTTGGAATGAAAAGGGTTCAGGTGAAAGAATGAGCATATTTGCAGAGTATTTCATGTTGAGAAGGGGAGGGGGCAGAGTATGAAATTAACACACAACTCTAAAAATGTGAGCTAAAATCTTTATTTTTTAATTCCATTACCCTGGAATTGCCCAATTACAAACATTCTAAAGGTAAATTTACTGGGAGAATTTTTGAGACATTTTTTTTATTATTATTCTGTGTTATGTTGGTAAATTGTGGAATTCTTTTACTTTATTTTACTTCCTTATCATTTTTAATTGTTTTTTGTGTATGTAATGGGTAAGAAGTTTCCTTGTGGGATATGTGAGAACTCTGTCAAAGCTAACCAAAAGGGATTACTTTGTACTACTTGCCGGAAATGGATACATTTGTCATGTACTTGTGTAACTCCAAATTTATATACTAATAGTTCAGAAAAATTTGTTGGTTGGGAATGCTCAAGATGTGTCTTGAAGCGGTTACCATTCTACGATATATCAATGTCATCCTCTACTACAGAAGATTTATGTGAAGATTTAAATGAAGGGGTAAATCTGACCAATCGTTTGAAATATAATCAATTGTTAAATACTAAGGGCTTGAGATTTATTCAGTTGAATGTTGTCAGCCTACTCAAACACTTGGACGAAATCAAATTGATACTGTACAGTAATGACATTGATATATGTGCATTGAATGAAACAAGACTAGATGATAGCATCAGCAGTCATGAAATTAATATACCCAATTATACTGTTATACGCAGAGACAGGAATAGGAATGGAGGCGGTGTTGCCACGTATGTTTGCAATAATATTGATCATCAGCAACTGTCTCACAATTCCATGGTAAATCTTGAAGCTATTCTGATTTCTATTAATTTGAAAAATTCTAAACCATTGCTGTTTTTAAATTGGTATCGACCACCAAACTCGAAGAGTGATATCCTTTCCGCATATGATAATTTGTTAACTTTTATGGATGGTTTTAATTACTCTGAAGTCTTGATGGGTGACCTCAATTTTGATATTAGTAAACATCCGCTAACGGGTGAGAGAAAGAAATACTTACAGATAAATAACATACACGGTATGCATCAGATTAATACAGTGCAATATACAAGGGTAACGAATGAGACAGCGACACTTGTCGATCATATGGTCACGAATTGCCTTGATAAAGTTAGTGCCTTTGGTGTAATTAATAATGGTTTAAGTGATCACTCGATGAGCTATTTATCATGGAAATCTTGTAAAAATGTCCAATCGAGTCCAAAATATGTAACATTTAGGAAATCAAGTGGAATTGATATGGAGTTATTCATAGCAGATCTGAGAGCTCAAAATTGGAACGATGTTGAAGGTTGTGATAACATTGATATAGCAGTTAACAAATGGGAGGAGCTTCTGTTAGAGGTTGTTAACAGACACATGCCTATGAAAACTAAGCGTGTGAGAAAGAAACATTCTCCTTGGCTTAATGATTCAATATTTGAACTTATAAAATCTCGTGATAAAATGAAAGATAAGGCAAGGAACAAAAAGCAGAATGTCTACTGGAAAGAATATAGACGTTTAAGAAATAAAGTCACATTAGAGATTAGAAAAACTAAAAAGAAGTATTATTCTGAGAAATTAAGTGAATGTAAGGACCGAAACAAATCTTGGAAAATTTTGAAATCATATGTACCAAATAGAAGCTCCTCTCCACCTATTATAAGTAGTGCACATGATAATATTACTCTAGCAAATGATTTTAACAATCATTTTGCAAGTATTGCTGAAAAATTAAGGTCTGGTGCTGAAAACTTTAACGATGTTACAAAAACTTGTTGCAATGGAAATACTGGTACATTTCGTGAAACTTTTGTTCTATCTCCAGTGTCAGAAATTGATGTGTTAAAATTAGTTTATTCTTTAAAGAATAAAAAATCTGTAGGCGTTGATGGCATTAGTTCATTTATTTTAAAAGCAGCTGCTCCAGTAGTGCTTAGATCTCTGACATTTCTGATTAATAAATCCATTCTAGAAGGTATAGTCCCCAAACGTTGGAAAATAGCCAAGATAATACCAATATTCAAAAAAGGTGACAAAAGACAACCGGACAATTATAGACCAATTTCACTGCTGCCCTGTGTTTCTAAAGTTTTGGAAAAGATAATTCAACAGCAAACAATTCATTATCTTCATGCTAATAGTATATTTACAAAAGAACAATCAGGCTTTAGACCTAAGCACTCGACATGCACTGCTCTGATTAAGGTTACAGATGAGTGGCTCAGATCTCTTGATAACAGAATGTACACTGGAACTGTTTTTGTAGACCTACAAAAAGCATTTGACACTGTGGATCATAAGATCCTCTTGAATAAGCTTGAAAACATTGGGATTACTGACATAGCACTTAACTGGTTTAAAAGTTACTTATCAGGTAGAGGGATTATCACATCTGTCAATGATGCAATGTCAGAGGAACAGCCCCTCAAATTCGGTGTTCCACAAGGATCCCTATTAGGTCCGCTGCTGTTCCTTATATTTATAAATGATTTACCCAAATGCTTCAATAAATGTTCTGTACACTTATATGCAGATGATTCTGTGGTCTATTTTTCACATAAAGAACCACGAGTTTTACAAACAACAATGAATAAGGAATTGAAAATACTGGAATTGTGGATGAAGAAAAACAAGTTAAGAATAAATTGTAACAAGACTGTTTGTATGTTGATAGGCTCGAAAAAATGCTTACAAAGAATGGTACTATAGATTTAAACTTAAATGGTGTTCGCTTAACTCAAGTTAAAAGTTTCAAATATCTCGGTGTTCATGTTGACTCAGAACTGAAGTGGAATCTGCATGTAGATAACATGTGTAAGAAGATTGGAAAAATGATAAATTTCTTATGCAGACTTAAATACTTTATGAGTACTTCAAACTTAAATGTAATATATAACACTGTTGTTTTACCTCACTTTGACTATGCTGATATAGTCTGGCAATCCACCAATATGACTTTACTAGAACAACTTCAAAAGCTCCAAAACAGAGCATCTAGAATAATTTTGGGCATAAATCCATATGAACATAAATCAATTTCCGAACTTCATAATCTGCTGGACTGGGAAAAACTATGTAAGCGAAGAAAGAGACACATGTTATCATTTATGTATAAAGTAATGCATGATTTGGCTCCTGGGTATATGAAGGAGAACTTTGTTACTAAGGAAAACAAATATGATTTTAGAACTGCTGGTCTATTGGCTCTTCCTAAAGGCCCCCTCACACCTAACCGAATTGCCTGAAATATGCCTTGCGATGGCTGGCGAAAGGCATTTTAAAAAAAATCGTTTTCAATGGTAACTGATAGTAAATCATATTTACCCTTCGTGTTTGGGTTCGTACACCTTCTGAACTAACAGCTGCGATTATTCAAATTCGCGCGGAAATTTTGAACATGTTTAAAATTTCCCGACGAATTGAAAAATCGTTGGTCATCTGTTTGAATTCGCATCTCTTATTTAGTCTGCGGTAATCGTTCGTTTATCGCTCGTGTGTTATTGTCGCGCATAGTCCCTCATCGGGCTTTGGCCAAAGTGGACCGATCTCGAAAGAACCCTTAACGAAGCAACACGATGACAAACGCCCGATCTATTCCCTCGTCTTCGTTTCTAATCGCACGCCATATCAAACCATTGCTCACTGTTCGTTCGTCTTATTGGGTTATATCAACCCTTCGCTCGCCTTCGGCTGCAATTTACTCAAAGAGGTGAACCGAAAAATCGATATCCTTCGCATGTCATATTTATCCTTCGCTTACCGTTCGTTGATAAAATTTGACAATAGTTACTGATCGCATGATTTGACGGAAATTTTATTTGAATTCGTTGAATTCGCGTGCATTTCGTGCATTTTTCCCATTCGTCACCCTTCGTCCGCCTACATTCGGTCAGGTGTGAGGGGGCCTTAAACCGCGAACCAACTATTGCAAACGAACTTTTATGTATCGTGTAACTGTGTTATACAATGAATTACCAATAAGAATTCGCCATTCTGGCACACTTAAAGAATTCAATAGGCAAATAAATGGGTACTTAGGTGATGTATAGTCCATGCCTGGTAGCTTCTCTCTTGCTGCACATAGGGGGGGGGGGGATGACAAAGTAGGTTTGGTCTAATAAATTGCATTGTGGATGGGGGTGGGGGTGGGGGCTAATTGCTTCGTTCAGTTATGCATATATATGTAAAATTTTGTCATTTTCTTTTCTTTTTTTCAACGTCTAATTTCTTTTGTATTGCAATGTACACTATTTTAATGTTTTAATGGACCCCATGGAAGAACAGAGTAATTTATGTTAATGACTCTGAAATGGGCTATCCTTTCGATTATTTTATCTATTCAACATATTTGCAATTCATTTTATTTATTTCAGTTGATGTCATCTATGTTATTTACTTATGTTATATATTTATGTATTGTTTTTTTAATAATCGGAAAATAAATAAACAAACAAACAAACAAACAATTGCTGATAATATCTAACATTCCAATTACAAGAAGTTTAAAGAGTAAAATTCAGATTTCTTATGAAATCATCGTATCCATGCTGTCATTTTGAGCTTTGATTTTCATGCGAGGTATTCACAGCTTTGAAATATGCGGGGATCACACCAACAAGTTTACTGATATGTGATTTTTTTAAATAGTTTTCTCGATACTGACCTGTACCTACGAGGGCCGTACGCAGAATTTTTTTCCGGGGGGGGGGGAGAATACGTAAAATGTTCGAAGAAGCCCGAGAGCGAACAATCGAAGCGACCGAGCTGGTCATGATGGCGCTTTTGCGTATTTTGAATTAAAATTGAAGGATCTGGTGCACATTTTTTTGTGGAATTTTGGAAAAATTTCATTTAAAAAAATGAAAGTCTTAAAAGCTTCGGGGGGGGGGCCCCGCCCCTCCCCCCCCCCCCTCCCCCCCGCTGCGTACGGCCATGATACCTACATCAACCATAACTATTATACTTTTAGAAACAAGATTTCTAAATTTGGGTTAGGGGCATGAAGTATAATTAACCGACCCATTCCGCTACTTAATGCTCTCAGATTATTTTTCGAGTTAAAATTCATATTCCAATCTCTTTGTCGAAATTGTTTTGATATGGAGTATCATATATTCTCGAGACAGAAATAATCTGCCTATTTGACGTTAATTTATGGATGCATGTTTGTATATAAGTCTCAGATATGCAATAATCAAGAGGGAAGATATATACATGTATGGTGAATAGTGCGTTCAAATTTGTAATTTCCATAAGATTTACAGTAGCAAGAATATCAACTCTGCAAAATAATGAAATCGAAAACAAATATTGGAGTAATAGGTTGCGATACACAAAGTGAGAGAGAGAGAGAGAGAGAGAGAGAGAGAGAGTAGGTGTGTGCAGTGTGTGTGTGTGTAAAGGAGGCGCTGGAGATTTTTCCGTCAAAATGGACCCATGAAATGGCATAGGTTGGAGAGAAAATAATGTCCTACACTCATTGTTATTGCAAGCAGATTATGCTTATAACAATAAAATCTACCACGTGCGCTGTTCCTTTAACATGCAATTTACATCGATCTGGCACATCGGTTAAAACCCCCTACACTTTGGAGGATCTTGCAACAGCCCTGTTCTCGATTCTTCCTTCATGATAACGCATGCAAAATTCACTGTGGGTTCTCTATCTTTCCCTCAAACATGGTGGTCTGGTCTTTTTCATAATGTAGTAATCAAGTTAAATAATTGGGCCATGCTAAGCAAGTCTGTTTTTTCACGTTTATTCCAGTGTTTTTTGAAGATGAAACCTAATCTTCAATATTGGAATTGACATTTAACATGATCAGAAAACAGACTTGCTGGAAAAAAAAAAGAACGAGCAAATAATTCTGGAATAATTGATATATTTGTCCTTTAACAAACAGTACGGCATGGCATAGTTTTCTGTGAGACTTGTTAAATGTAAAATTGTGTTTCTCTGCTTTCCTCTCAAGCTAAGTAATAACCGAATTATGCAAATGTGTACCATAACCTTTCTCCTGGTCACTGTGGTAAGATGTGTTTTCTATGAGCATGTAGAACTGCGATGGAAAAGAGGATAAGTAATGAATATTTACCATTTGTCCAACTAGCGAATACTGAATATTGTCAAGGTATTAACAAATATTAAAGTATTATTCAATGGAAGTAGACGAATATATGCTTACAGTGCTTGCATTAATGTTTAAAAAAAATTAATGTTAACATCCGAGTTGCAAATATTCCACGCAGACTGTAGAATCTATTAAAAAAAGAAATTGTAGTACGCATGTGAGCGAGGACGCGTGTGTGCGTATGTGTGTTTGTGGGGGGGGGGGGGCCCGCGGCACAATAATATTGTAGGCTTACAGGTGCATCAAGCAATTTACAAATCAATAGCAATCCACTTTTTCAAAGTATCTTGTTTGGGAGAGAAGCCGAAAGCAAATTGATGGAACTTTGAAGAAAAATTGGGTCAGGAAAGATATGGATTCTGAGAAACTGAAAGATCTAAAAGGAATTTGAAATTGACAAATTGGGCATGTCACTTTGATTAAACCATTCTCTCTTTTGTCTAGCCTGCTTACCTTCAAAGACATGCTATCCTGTGTTGGCTGCTCTGTAAACATGCCATGTTGAACAATTTGTTGAAGAAGATAGCAGACAGAAGATATTACATCCCTGGTACATAAACTAATCATTTGGTCAGAAATATCGATATAAGTTCATAGCTCCCATCTCCCCTCCTTACCTTCCAATTAATTTTAAAAATGGATGTTGCCTTAAGGGGCATATTCCCGGGTCAAGGATGTGCATTTCGCACATCAGAAAGCTTAGAGAACCCCCAACAGGAAGAGGTCAGATAGAGCAGTCTGACACTCTAAGAAATTGTGGCTTCAACGTATGAATAATTAACACTGAATCGAAAATAGCACATATCAAAAAAGGTTTAGAGTCCCTACTGTGATAAACATGGCAGACAGGAAGGGAAGAGCTATACAAAACATCCTTAAGCATCGCGAAAGTAAATTAAAGCACCTTTTTTCTTGGCTGGGCCCTTTCAACAAATTCTTTCACATTAAAGCATAGGAATGATAGTTCGGCACCGCAGTTCTAATATATTTCTGCAGACGTAAAAGCAAATGATACCTAAGAAAGAAATTGAAATATCAAGGAAGACTGGTTAAAAAAATCAGAGAGCGGGGTGTTGATGGAAATACATTCTCCTGCCACGTTTATCACAAATATTTCAGTTTAAACTCGATGTGGAACTATAATCTGTTTGCTTCTTGTCACAGTGCGTATATGTTGGGGGTATTACATTTGTCAAGGATTTGACAGATTGTAAGTCGACAGTCTTCCTTGTTTACCACGAAATTTTTTCGTAATATCGTTTCCATTGTAATGATTCTAGAAATCCTAACCCCTATCCATTGCAGATGCTGTAGATGGGACCGATCCTTTATTTCTTGACAAATAGAATATCAAATCGACTCTGCTGATTTTCAATCGTGCATCGCTCGCCTCTGTTCAATTTCGCGAGCGTGAAAATAAAACGGAGAAATAGACAATTTGTTCAAATTTGTTTTTGATGTTTGAAACATCGATGACCTCTGCGACGTAAGTACAATGCCTTGGAGGACGAAGCTCTAATCCAGTTGACATGACGGAATGATTGGGTACTTTTTAGCATACCTTCTTCTTTCTCGTCTCTCTGTTTTTTAATAGCCCGTCATCTATCAGTAATTGTTTGGTAACTATTTTATTACGTTTTACCTCAATGCTATTTAATATTTTCCTTCCTTTAAACATTCACTGTCATGATTCTCCCTCGCTGTTTATTCTGCTTTTATTCCCGCTGCTCAGCTTCTCTTGGTTCACCTGGAGTCCAGTGTGATTAAAACGAGGATATGGATCAATTTACCTCAAGAAATACCATAGGCTAAACTTTACACGTACATGTATTTCAGATGAAAGCAACTTAAATACAACGTTGGAGATAATCCATTTGATCTTGAATTGCAAAATTTCTTTACCTCGTAGCCCAGGCAAAATAATAATGTTACATTATAGGATTTCACATAGAAGAGAATAAGTCAATTTGATTAGATTTCATTCGTTTACAAAAGGGCCGGGTCAATTGGCTCACGTTTGCACACACAAACGTGCGCTCGCATGCACACCCATAGAGAGAGAGGGGGGGGGGGACAGACAGACAAACATACAGATAGACAGACAGACAGACAGACACACACACACACACACACACACACACACACACACACACCCTCTCCTTTCCGAAGCTTGTATATGCACGGTATGAACAGTTTAGTTCACTGACATCATAAGGAAACGTTTGGGTTCAAGGTGAAATCGCCTCCTATTTGGAAAATGAATATGAATACACGTCTTTGAACAATGATGTGATTCCTTCTCACCAGCGAACAGTGAAGAATGAAGAAAAAGAAGGAAACGCCACTGAGTTCCGTTTCATTAATATTTTACTGGCGCCTTGAAAGTGAATAACTCATGTCCTATGGGCTGCCACAAGGTTCGTATTATAGGGATCGATCGCTCTCAAAGAATAGCATATCGTCTGAGCATTTCATTGTTTCAAAATATAAACAAGCTGGATATAATGCCTACAGACATGACAGAAAAATGGAATGTTACCCATAAAAGACAACATCTCATGCCATAGGCCAGTATAGGTTCATTCTAACCAACTTTGCTGATGGCACAGAGAAACGTGTGCGTTGTTTACATTCGTATATTTAGGCCTGGACCTCACTAGGAAGGGGGGGGGGGGGGGGGCAAAACCGACTAAGCTGATGGCATTCCGTAAATTTTCATGTGAGTCCATTCTTTAGTTTGTAGAAGTAGAAGCCCATTGGAAGATTCGTTTTGTGAGGGAGTATGTCAAATAGAAAAAATCCCTATCATCGAGCAAGGAGGGAAAAAAGGAGTTATCCCAATCTTTCTGAAATATTGAATCACGATTAACATTTCTTTCTACGATGTACCAAAGACCTAAAATTAACTAATGGTTCGAAGCTTTACGACCATTCTTAATTCAGCCACGATCCCCGATTCTTTGTTACACTAAATACAGCAAAAAAAGAAAACAAATGTTCAGAGTCATCCTTTCAAAAGTCTATTTGTTGGAACGAAATTCTGATCCCATGCAACCAGTCGTTAAAATCTTCTTGTTATGACGCCACGGATTTTTTTTTTCTTTAAAGAAATCTCTTTATTAAGTTATGTCTTTCACTTTGCAGTATACGCCACGGAATCCAGTAGGAACAAGGCAATTTACTTAATAGTGAATATTTCCCACAAGAAATGTTTTATATCAAACACAGTAAAACATGAAGGCAACGTCTCGAGGAACTGCCTTAGCCTGTTATATCAATGAAATGTTCAACGATGGCATGTTGCATGAAAAATGATGAGTCAATTTCATGTTCAGTCTTGACATTGATGTAACGCAGAATCAATAATGTATGGCAAGTATGAACAGAGATAGTAGCCAGAGTTAACAACCGGGAATAAACATCACCACTGCCCGTCCTATGTTAAGACATAATGAAATAATAATAAGTTGTAGCCCATAATAGAATTGAAGGTGTACATAATCATGACAGGTCGATGTGCGCTCCTAACGCATTGCCTAAACAGACTTGAACAGAGTTCCTTGTATACATTAATCATAATTGATTATCCTCTGTGGTAGGCTATTAGTATGATTCTTGGGGAAAAAAACTACCAAGTATTCGGTTATATTAATTTATAGACGTTTATCCCTTTTTGAAATTATTACCATATGTGCTTTGGTCAAAAAGGAAAGCTGAAAACAATCCTGATTTATTACTTACAATCTGTCTCTTCTGAAGAGTGGCTGAACGACATGCTAGGTATTGCATGGAGCATGTGCTGCTCAGTCGAATGGCACACATCGAAGACCATAGAGGGGAGGGGAACAAAGGGAGAGACAGAAAGGAAAAGAGTTGAGAAATATGCTGATACTGACCCACCCGCGGTCTTTATCGATTTGGACGCTTCGCTTACTCGCATAGCATCAAAGACTCGGTCAAATGATGACATTTGTCCCCTTATTGACCACTTGCTGTAAGCAATGCTTTTGTGAATGAACTTTGCACCTCGAGAACTGATAATTAGCAGATTATCAAAATATAGACCAATTCCATCTCCGGTTTATGTATTTGGCCCTCTATCGGCGAGGCGATAGCTGCAGTGTGCAAGCGCGCTGACCGCGATTGGCTCTGTGTACAAAATCAATGAAAGATATAAGATATGCCCTGATACTGTTTCATTAACTTTATTCTAGATCAATAAAATAAAGCATGGATGCATGGGTAGATGAGGTAAGACAACGGCCATGTCTGACAGATGAAGGTATGATGTATTTTGTACTTTCGTTGCTTCTACCCCTTGGTTTTGTCAGTAAAAGTTCGATCGCGGCATGGCAGCCCCACTGCCGATATAGGATCTCTGCTGCTGGCACTGTCGCACTCGCCGTGCTGCACTGCCGCAGTAAACGGGAGCCCTTAATGTTACCTTGTTTACATGTTTCCAATCATTAAATTGTACGCCTAACTAGAGATAATGTTTTCTTGACTTCAAAGTCCCGTCTGTTGATGTTTTTTTAACCCACTGGCTTCACATTCCTTACGGAAACCTGTGCAGGGAGTACTACTTCTCACACAAACAGGCTTCATGACTCAAAGGCGAGTGAATTTCAAACTCAGTTAGCTTCCAATTTTTAAGCTTTTTCCAGTTGTTGTGGTAATTTAGCACCGCACAGCTGAGACCTGAACTTCCCTGATTATTCCTCATTGCAAACATTAAAATAAATCTGCATAATTGGTCCAAAATAGAAAAAAAAATTGAACGAATGTATCAAACGCGCTATTGACTTATGCACTGTAAAAGTTGGGGTGCGCACTGCAGTGTGGCGAGCAGTCTGCTGCCCTCTCGCGTTGTGGAATTGGTCTATAGGAAACAGACAGGACATCCAACTAAGACATAAAAGTAACAGGTAGGGAGGCGGAGGGGGGGGGGTATAATAATAATATAATATTCCGTTCTTGTATAACGCATATCACGTTATTATCTAACGTCTCTATGCGCTTCCAAAGGACTTTGGATATTATTACTCTGGCTTAGCCCGCAGTCTTTTATAGCGCACTAGCATTTCAAGGAATTAATTCCTGCCAGGTACCCGTTTACCTCACGTGGATCGAGTGTGGAAAATGTAGATTAATGTCTTGCCAAAGGACCTTGTGGTTCAAAGTCCGGAGACTTATTCCCTGGACCATAACACCTCTACTAGCAATTCACAGAAAAGATACCTGCAGAAATGATGAGCTAAGGAATATCCCTTATACCTTTCGTGTCCCTCTTTCAGTTGTCATTATTCATCCACCCCTTTCTCTCTCATGGCTGAGTATACTGTCACCGTCGGATTGAAAACTCATAAAATCTTAATAACCGTTGGGTTGGGAATGGTAATGGTTTAGGCCAATGTAGGACTTTGGCTTCATAACATGTAGAAATTGCTACTAGTAGCTAGGAGGGGGGGGGGGAGGGCACTGTCCTAAAATTTGCTGTCAAGCAACAAAAAGGTTCTCGGTCTAAAATGTTGGGGGCATACCCCAAAAATTTGCTGAAAAGCAAAAAACAAAAACAAAAACTTAAACAAAGCAAAAACAAATCAACATAAAAACAAAAACAAAAAAGTTTCTCAGCTTAAAATTTTGGGACATACCCCATAATTTGCTGAAAAGCAAAAAATTTTAAAAGTCCTCAGCTCATTTTTTTTTTGGGGGGGGAGGGACATACACTATTGTGCCCCCACCCTTAGAAATCTTTTGGAA
Source organism: Echinometra lucunter (assembly GCA_029962745.1). Lineage (NCBI taxonomy): Eukaryota > Metazoa > Echinodermata > Echinoidea > Camarodonta > Echinometridae > Echinometra > Echinometra lucunter. The sequence goes on from CM057151.1 coordinate 22,661,040, forward strand.
GTGACCTCCCCGGCTGACGCCAATGCATGATGCGACCGATGATTATGTCACATGAAATGTCCTTCAATTACATCTTTTTCAACGTCTCATCGAGGGATAGAGGAAAAGAGCTTTACGAATGGATTCATTGTCAAGGGAACACTTAAAGCCATTGACTAACTTTTAAAAATCTGAGCTTAATGGCCCTACATGCTATCAGTGTGTAATATGTGTAAATATGAAGCCCTGAAAAATGCACTTCAAAAGAATCATAATGTGCTTCATAAAAGTGAAAATATACAAGTGCCTGGAAATACCAGACCTTATGTCCCCCCATAGACTGCAGTGTTAGACACAATCATATACCCAGGTTGTTTTGCAGATGAGAGCGGAGTTCAGTGATAGATATCTTGATTATGATGTCTTATTTCAAAACCTTTACAGTCCTGGCTGTTTATTTATCCTTTGAACACACAGCATACAACATAGTCATCACAATTCAACAATATATTTAATCAAACCTCCACAAAGGTACCGGATCCTTTAAAAGCTTCATTACTTGATTGCTTGTTTTAGGACTGGTTGATCTGCTCATGCAACTATTCTGATCAGAATTCAAATAGAGATGATAGGCCAGCATTGCAAATAGTGCATTGTGGAATCTCGAATTAGAAGATATATTAATAGCCGGAGCTATTAGAATCTTACCATATTTTCGTTTCATATTCATCCACTTAGAAAAATTAGATGTATTTGTAAGTAGGAAATGAACATTATTATTGTCTTAACTTAATGAATGCTTTTTCCTGTAATTCGTCCGCGAGAGATGCTTAAAAGGATTAAAGAACATATTTTGCTTCGTAGAAGAAAAACATTACGTCATTTTTTTTATTTTATTTCAAATTCTCATAAAAACATTAACAATTTACAATTCCATAATAAAAAAAATATTAATGCATACATAAAATACATGAATACAATACAAGAATTAGGAGGAGCCAGCAGAGGCCATTGGCCTTTCAAAGGCTGGGGCTCCTGAAACCACAGTAAGTAATTATGATAAAAAAGGAAAAGAGATAGATGAGTAACGAGTGGGATTTGGTATTGATGCAGGTCAAACAAGATTAAAATGAGAGTTCATTCGTGAGATAATTACTATGTTTTTGTTTTAAAGAGGCAAGAGATGGACACATTTTTATTTCAGTCGGTATGGCATTCCACAATGTTACACCAGAGTTTTATTTTGACTGATTTGCGTGAAGTTTGGTATTCTAAGATTGGTATATACAAGCCATTTGCATGTCTTGTGACATGTATGTGAACATCCTTTGCTGTTTAAAGTTTAAACATATTATCAAAAATGGGAGATAACAAATCTTGTTGTACATATACATAAACTTGTAATCTGTATACAGGTATATTTCGAAAATCATGAAAATGGTGAGTATCTTAAATTTCAGAAGAAAAATGGTTCTGAAGGAGTTCTAGGGTAAAAAAAATGTATTGCTCGTATTTCATAAACCTTAAGCTTTGTCATTTCAGATTGATTTTATCTGAAATTTTGTTTCGTAGAAAGAGTGAAAACTAAGCCATTTGTTATGGATAAATTTTGTTGAAAAAATGGATAACGTTTGGATTTTGGAGATTCCATTAAAATTGAAACATGAAGTAGTGAATAGCTAAACTATTCTACGGTATGCACTTTGACAACTTTAGTCATTTAAAATGTTGTTATGGAAAACTATTAAGAAGAATACCTGTCTGTATTGTCTGTTCCATGTTTGGATATCATTCGCATGATGAGGGTGTTTATTGAGTCATATGGTATGACCGTCTCATGTCTGTAACGTTAATCTACCAATCGAAAGAGAGCAGATAAATTGTTTCATGCCAGATGGTCTAAAATCCTTTAATTTTTCTCCTCAAAATAAATAAACGAAAGCTTTGTGGATCGTGAGGATTCATATTTGTTAATCGTGGCTTACCTACAGTTTTAGGCATTATATTACCTCGTCAACCTGTTGACATTACATTGGCAAGTAGATTACACTTCTATCAGTTGTAATCTTTCCATTACACTCAAACTACTACCCCCCCCCATCATCTCCCTCTCCCCCCCCCCCTCTCTCTCTCTCTCTCTCAGTCACTTTTGACCAGTAGTAGTTTGATTAAAGCATTGATAGTTTCTCTAGTTTGAACAAAAAATGTAATAGATTTGGATTTTTGATAGCCCGAAAGAAAGTCAAAGTCTCTCTAGGATTACGAAGATGGTCTCATCTAGTTTCATTGGATATAGCAGAATCAATTATTCATCACCCTTTATTTTGAATAAAAACCTTTTCATTCATTCATATAAACGGAAGCAACCTTTGCCTCAACAGTCTGAGCTAAAGTTGACTCTCTTTTTCTTTCTTTGCAGAGTTCACTTGGATCGCAAGTGATGTTTGGGCAACCTCAACAGCGATCTCCAGCAGGAATTACGGCATCCTTGGAAATGTATTGGGTGTAGTGCTTCAGACCCATGAAATACCCGGCTTCGTCCCTTATCTAGCATCTCTAAATCCTACAGACCCTAGATTCCAAAATGATACCTGGTTGAAGGAGATCTGGGAGACTAACTTCTACTGCAGTTTATCGGATCCGAATAAAACTATTGCCGCCAAATGCGCATCGCATGATCTTATGGATTTGGAGAGCGTTCGGGGGTATGCCCGGTCATTCAGTCTATACCACGTTTACTTAGCCGTCTACACAGCTGCCTACACGCTGAGAAGCATCGAAGAATGCAGGGCCCCTGGAGGACTCCTCGCTGAAGGCAGATGCCCTGATCCAAACGACCTAGAACCATGGCAACTCATCAATTACCTCAACCAGGTTAATTTTACGAAACTCTCGGGCTCCAAGGACACGTCTCCATATCATACATTTAACGAAAATGGCGAGATGGCGGCGAACTTCTGCATTATTCACTGGCAGCGTCAAGGAGCGACGTCCGTGCCACCAGGGAGCGCCACACGATCCGATAATGTTTCCTCACCGGCGGCTGGTGCCGAGGAGCAGAAGACCGTGCGCTTCGTTGAGATAGGCCGTTTTGACGTTCAACCCAGTGGGGAGGGCGCTCTGACGTTGGATCGAACACTTATCGATTGGCATCATGACATCAACCAGGGACAGGTAAGAGGCGTCACTGCCACGTCAGAGCAGAGCAGAATATTTGATGTTGTTATCAGCAAAAAAAAAACTCTAGGCAGAGCTTATAGTTGTTTTGAAAAGTTCCGTATCCGTCACGGTCTTGCTCATCTTTCTTCGAAATGAAACCAAAATATGACCCCAAATACCATGAATACCAATATCTCAAAATTATTAGCTACAGAGAGATAAACAGAAACTTAACACCGCTGGATCATTTTGTTTCAATTACTGATTCGTTTTGTAAGCACAAATTTAAACGATTTGTGCAAATGCATTTTTCAGACGAACGCTCAACCCTTATAAAAATCCACCTTTTTCGCAGAAAACGATGGTGGTACTAAATTCCCGTGTCAAAACAATGTAAATGTAGGACCATGAGTCAAAGAGAGAGAGAGAGAGAGAGAGGGGGGGGAGAGGGGAGGGTGAGGCTAGGCACCCCTCTTTCTAAAATCTTACTTGTTTTCGCACTGGCCCGCTCTCTCCATCCATCGGGAAATGTGCAATCTGACATCTGTTATGAGCGAGATAATCATGATAATGCCAACATGATAACATAATACGATGTGTCTCTTGTTTGCAAGTATTGTATAATTACACAGTGTCACTGAAGACACTACTACAATAATAATATTTTACTGAGTAGTTGTTAATTTGCAAACACAATAAAAATGAGTTGGGATTACCGCAGAACTAATGATAACCGCCAAAAATTAAATACATATAGAACTGAAATCATAGATTAAATTCATTCATGTGATGATACCCGTCAGATTAAGATCTTAGTATAAAGAAAAGCGTTAGAAATGTTGGTGTAATTTTTCAAAAACGTTCTTTGTATCGGGTTCATATCAAAGATACTCTTGTTTCGCGGTAGATGACGTTAGGTCACATGACGATAATTCTGAGGTCGATGTCGTTAGGTCACATGACGATAATTCTGAGGTTTCTAGGACCAATCGACCTTGCCATCACAAAATGCCACTTGAAGGCAATATAAATCCAGAGTAAAAAGTGCAAAGTTATATCGTTGCTGTGGGAAAGATTAAGGAAAAAACAACAACAGATTAGATGCCCCGATCGTTTCCTCGTTAAATATAGTTGGCATTTTTTTATACTACACATTTATATCAAAGATAGTCTTGATTTTGTTTTCATTTGTGTTGGTGGTGTTGTTGTTGCTGATAAATCAAACCAAGACAACTCTTCCTTTTCTAACACCAGTTGGCATTTCCATGGTACCGTGCCACGTTATATGCTGAAAGGCAATATAAATTCAGATTAAAAGTGCAAAGTTATATCGCTGCTGTGGGAGAGATTAAGGAAGGACCTCTGTTTGCTCGCACAGAAGATTAGACGCCTCATATGGTTTTCGTCGTTAGATATGAAATTGGTATTAAAAGGGTATATAGATTGCCAATGGCCTGCGAAGGGTTATCTCGATCTATTTTTTATTGCGCTTTAAGATAGAGCGTGTCCTATAGGGATAATATTCCTCAATGGGATACCTTTGATCCGCTGGAGGTGTAAGTGGCACGTTGTATGTCTTAAAGTATCTTGATGAAACGAAATATTGGGAAAATTGGAACGATTTTATCCAGATAGGAAAAGAGTTCTAATTTTGAGGTCCCAAGATTATTATTTTGGTGATCGAAATGTAAAGTATCTAAGCTCTATATCTAAAGGATATACCGATTTTTCTAAAGAAACGTTAACAATCCCCCCCCCCCTTTTTTTTTTACTAACTATAAAAAATAATATAAGTAAAACAATGTTGTAAAAGCTTATTGTGAAATATATTTAGAAATTACCAAAACTCATTTCCTTTTTTCTACGAAGCCAATCCAGACTCGAGATTGAGAGTAGCAAAATATTGGTCCTCGGAATGCTTTTTGGATTCTACACCAAAGAGTTCATGAGCAGGCCTACTTTTCTGGCTTTGTGTATGCCAATACAGATTTTTCTTATTTGGGTCTTGAAATATCAACCCATTTTCAACATGGGGAGGCATATTTCTGACATTCCATATATTTTACTACCTGTATATTCGATACGCAAGGCAATGTAAAATATACGAATGCCGTACAGATTTCTTTGTAAAAAACTTTATATGTACATTACATTCCTCCCTTCCTCCCTTTTACAAGTTGCAAAATATATTTCACTGTTGCTCAAGGTTTACCCTTATATGCTCGTCTTGATTCTCCCTTTTCAACGCTATTGTGTGTGGGGTTTTTTTCTGAAGGAAAATAATGATAAAACGTTAGGTCTTCAACAGCGATGATAACCCAGCAAGGCAGATGCTACTAGTATTCAATCTCGCTACGACCATTCCCCGATATTTACTGTTCTTATGTTGATGGCGACTTCAATTTTCATTTGCTCCATAATGCATTTCTCAGAAAAAAAAAATGCGCATCAAAATTAAAAAGACTATGGAAAAAAAAAATGGGCCATCGTTTTGAAATTAGGTCGTAAACACCGACATATTCCCTGGACATCGTAGCCAGGTGCATCGCCCTGAAAGTCATTTACATTCCCGTCTTCCTCCCAGAAGATAAATATTAAACAAAACCTCTTTCATCTTCACCGACTGGCCTTTCAGAATTCAGAAAAAAAATTCTTCTTCGGATGCAGCAGGTCTTGAGCCTCGTAAAACAAGCAATTTATACCGCTCCTGCTATTATGTTGATTGGATGGTGCGCAGAAGGGATACAAAATACCCTTTTTGTAAACAAGCATATTCTACTGAGATTGTGTGATTGAGGTAGACTGCTTTCATCAGGTGGGAGGGAGCTTGCACCGCTGTCTTGTTTCCAGATACAATTATTGTTAGAAGACAAGTTTGTTATAAATTTGTTTCTTGAGGTTAGGACAATTTATGGCCATATGCCAGGAATAGAATAAATGAGTGAATATGAGTTCTGGATGAGAATGACGTCTGGCACAGTATAGCCATTATCCTGTTTACGGGAATAAGACACATTGGAATATCAGCGTAGGTATATACATTTTCTCCATATCCTTTTCCGCCAATGGAGCTTAACGATATCATATTCCTATTATTTTAAGTTGCATGATGCATTAGCATCAAGATATACTAGATTTTACACTCCTCATACTTTAGTTTTAGATTTTAAACCACGGAGTTAGATGCAAACATGGTGAATAAAATTTTGCATTTTAGTTTAGGAGGATAATTGATATTTGTTCATATTACCACCCTTGTGAGTTTCCTGACTACCAACGTCATATTTCCTGATCGTTTCCTCAATCAGATTCCTACACAGCTCTTCCTAATCTTTCAAAGCAATAATGATGGCATCCTATTTGGTGTCTGCAATCCTTTCCTGCAGTCCTGAGACTCCTTTTAGTCTCAACAAAAGTTAGATCTGCCCATGGATCTTGTTCTCATAAGATCCATGATCTGCCCGATGATAGAAAACTGGAAGAAGAAAAGATTTTGCCCCAGAAATGTCAATATTGAGCTTCTCTGATCTACTCCGTGCACGACCAAGAGTCCTCCAGCGTCATCACAAGGCATCCACAACATAATATTATCAGCATCCATCATCGGTCAACACTGCATGCCTCTTCAAACCGATGAACATTTATTTTTCAGACGGAAAAAGGGAACCAAAGTCACCAAATGTTGGCTCGTTTTCTCTAGAATGTAGTGTCGCCCTATCGGGAGATATTCGCATTGTTCTGGTAAAGATGATTTTGTGTTCACGTCATCATGCC